>CAWUFW010009259.1:0-600000 GCA_963921515.1 Calotriton arnoldi | reverse complement strand
CATTGAACTTTCCTGAGATCTTTTGCACATCATTGGCTGATGGTGCTGCTTACCTATTCCTATCGGCCGTAGGAATATTTTTCCTTCTAATGTTCGCTGAGCATTAGAATTTCCGTTCATAGGTGAAGTATTTTCACTGCTGCTGTTTTTTCTTCCTTGGTTCTCTCCCCTCTATTCTCGATGAATCTGATATTGTGGTTTGAATCTGTTTTGCAATGTTGCGATGATCTGTAACATTTGTGTACTATTATGACATTCTATTCAGACTTTGTGACTGACCATTCATTATTCTAATAACAAAGAAATAATCAAAAGAAAGGGTGTTTGTCTTTATTCATGAGATAGATAAATATTTGCGTAATGTTATGGTTTATGTTGTTTAGCGTATTTCCTTCATTCTAGGTCCTCATGGGGAAATAGCATAACCGTGGTTCCAAATACACAGTCCCTTTTAACTCTACCAAAGATCCGTTGGAGGACCTTTGTTACAGTTACTTGTGGAATAATGTCTTATGGGCCCGACATTATGAATATGTTATTGTAGTTATTATAGAGTTTGGTGTGGTTAGTAAGTGATGAATATTATTACCCACATGCTTCCGCTAGATCAGTTTTGGTAGTTGCATCGGATGGTTAGTTAGATTAAAATTACTGTGTTTTTGGAAGGACGGAGTTAGCAGACTGACTTAGACGTTGAGACATTTGTTTGTTCTGTGCTTATATGTCATGTTGAGGTTTGTAGAATCTCAATGGAATTGACGGGTCCACCGTTGGCCTAAGATCCCGGGTTAAGCCTACGGGCTGACTTAGTGTGGCATACACTAAGCTTTATGTGCATTGTCTGCTGGTAATACGGTACTAGGTGGTCGCCGAACTGAAAGTATCGTACAGGGAACTTTTGTTGAATGAAGTAGTGGAGGTTTATTTGGGTCACTTCAGAGGCTCAACTGGAGAAGTCCCGAGAATTTTCCGCTTGTTAGAGAGCAATTAAGAATCACGCTGGTCGAGGTTTTTATTGCTGGAGTGTAGAGATCTCTCTTAGAATATGTGGTAAATACTTTCGAATTTTTCCTTTTAGTGGAGCAGACAAGCTGTGTTTTATGTCTATTTTGTTAATAAAAGACTTAAAACTGTTGATGCTGATTTTGTAAAGGGAGGGTCAGTAGAAGGAGTAGAGCTGACATGAAAAGTGCCGCGCTGGTATTGGACAGTGGAGAGTACATCACCAAAAGTGCTGCGCCGCTATTGGACAGTAGTGAGGATACGTCACAAAGGTGCTGCGCTGCTAATGGTTAGTTAGTGTGAGTTGTGCTGAGTTTGGACAGCAAAAATAACTCTGATTGGAAGTAAAAGAACATAACACGGAAGTGAGATTTCTAGATTTATTTACTAATACGAGCTTTAGATTTGAGAAAGAAACATGAAACTAATAAAGTTGTTAAAACTTTATTTAGTAAAGATCAACCCATAGTGATTAGAGAAGGAACTCCGATAGCTCCAGATGGATCGCCCGCAGCATTTATGGTGATAGAAAGGGGATATCATACATGTACTTGGTTAGAAAATTGGATGAAATATTCAGAACAAGATGACAATTTAGCATTTCCAGAGTATGGTACTTTTGACACCAAGATATTAGAAAATCTGAGGAGACGAATGAATGACTTGAGCCCAAATCCGAGACCTATGCAGTACGAAGCTCTTGAAGAGTGGGATTACGAAGCATATAAGAGAGAATGAGATAGACAGAAAAATAGGTACAAGAATACAGTGAGCAGATACTCAGAAGCAAAGTGGTATGCTCGCAAGAAAATATGGAGAAGAGGTACTGTTATAGAAACAAATGGATTATTCCCTGTTAGAGAGGCTGATGAGACTGAAGGGGGAAAGTGCAAAGAGAAAAAGAAAAATACTGAACCATGAGGACTAAATACTAGTGCAGATGATATTGATGAAGATTTCTTGAATGAGTTATTGATGAATAGACCTCCTCCTTATCAAGAGGAACAGATTAGTGTGAATGTGAGTGTTCCGAGTGTTTCACCAAATGCTCCTTTAATTCAAATTGAAGAGACAGTGCATATGCTATCTCATAATGAAAGACAGATTCAAAATGTACATAGAGATCAGTTAGTGAGAATGAATTCAACAATTAACCCAGATGTGTTGTCAGTTCCGGTAACAATTGGTCCAATAGATCCGGTATACAAAGAGGGCCAGAGACTTACACAAGTGCATGCTTTAGCGGTTCCAGTGAGAAGTAATGAGTATTCTCACACGGACTACAGTGCATTAACAGGAGTTTGTGGAAATAATGTTACAAATACAAGTGAAGGTTCAAGGGAGATTGAAACTCCTAGACGAAATACACAATTAGATCACAAGAAATTAATGCAGATTGATAGGAGAACAAATCAACAGACACCTAACAGGTCAAGAAGTGATACGGGTGAAGATGTACGGAGATCGGTGGGTCCATCACCAGAAGAATTAGATGTGTGGATTAGAGAGATTGCACCTGATTGTAGTGGGCAGAATAAGGATGCATATATAGATGTGAGCAAATTGAAGGGAGATTTAGAAGAAATGATTGCAGGAACTATTAGTGCTGAAAGATTGAGCAGATATCAGGATGATGAGTTATTATTTTTGTGTAAAAATATTACGAGAAAAGCAAGAAGTTTACATGAGACCTTTGCAGAAGTTGCCCAAATGTATGGAGTTGACATTGAGAAGTCGAAAGCATTACAAAAGACATATAGATTGGATTTCACAGACAAGGATCTGGAAAATCTGTATGTTTCAGGAAAACGATTACAGATTAAAGAGTTAATCAATACATTGAGGCGTTGGGGAGAATTAGACAGATGGAAGGGAAGATGGGCTAAAAAGAAGGAAGATGAAAATGCAAAGGCCAATGTTGCATTGTCATTGTATCCTGTGAGAGAAGCTGAAAAAGAATCAGTGTCAGTCGATGCTGCCTCAGCATATTCAATGATAGAGGTACCAGGAGGTGGTATGGTTCATATACCTTGGTCACAACAAGATATATTGTCATTTACAAATGATTTATCTCAGCTGAGAGAAAAGTCTGTTGAGTGGTATAGGCAAGTAGAAAGATTTGTGAAAGTCTCAAAAGTCGTGTGGGTAGACTTGGATGATCTTTTTGATATAATTGTTCCAGCAGATTTGTGGATTGAGTGTAAAATTGCTGTAGATTGGCCAAATAAAGAATATCCAAGAGATCCAAAAACAGGAGCACCCTCGGAAGAGGTTATGAAAAAATATAATCAGGTTATTACATATTTTAAAGGAAACATTTCTCCAAAGGAAACAGACTGGGTGAAGATTGATAGAACGACACAGGAATTGAAAGAATCAGTATATGCATATTATGAGAGGCTTCTTCAAGTGTTCAAACAATTTAGTGGTATAGAGAATATCACAGAGAAAGATATGGGACATTTTGTATACAGGTTTGTGTATGGATTGAGACCTGAAATAAGTGCCATGATTCAGCAACATTTAATTTGTTGGCAGAGTAAAACAATCGATGAAATACTTTGATATGCAAAATATTGTGGAGACGACATAGAAATGAGACATAAAAAGCTGAAAGAGAAATTGATGGTTGCACAAATGAAAATGGCAAAGAAAGGGGGTTACATAAGTGGAGATTTTGTCGAGAATGGACAAACTACTACTGGGATGAAAGGTGTAGTTACAAATGGCAATACTATGACTCAAATGATCCCGATGGGTCAAGGGAAAGGTAGAGGTAATTTTGGTGGTGATAGAGAGGATTTGAAGAAGAAATATCCTTGTCACAATTGCGGAAAATTTGGACATTGGAGACGTGAGTGTAAAAGTGTGGTAAATAGTACAGGTCAGTCAGGAAACTATGAACAAGTGCAGGAGCAGAATCAGGGTTACCAGAATCAGATGAATCAAACTCAAATGGGTCAGGAGCAAAATCAGAATACAGTAGTGCGAGTGCAAAACAGAGGTCAGAATTTACAAATACCACAGGCCCCTATGCCAAATCAAGATGTGAATGGTCAAGTGCAAAGGTACAATACGAATGCGGGTTATCAAACAAATGGTCAAGTAAATTCAAATGTTCAGGTGGTCTCGCAATATTTAATGCAGGTGGAAGAAGATAACTCAGATACATCACAATGACGGTGTCTAATGGGGAAGGAAGAGTGCGTTCTTGGCGCATCTCTGGAGGTAGATCAGTCTGGTCCCTATGTGGATGGTGAGGTTGATGGTAATGCTATCACATTCCGGGGAATATTCTCAAGAACGTGTGATAAACATCGCCAAAATAGGCTAACACCATTTTTCATATCGCAGTCTATCATGGGAAAATAACTCTGTGTTAACGCCATATTCCCAATACGGCGGTAACATGCGATAGTCTCCCGACAACGCGTCAAATGTCCGCGATAAAATGACCTGGACGGCGATAAAAATCTAAACCTGAACGTGAAAAAAGTTGCAATGTGCCCAACTGCGATAAAAAACTCAGTGATAAGCAGCGCCAGGCCTGCAAGTCACACAAGTCAGGCGGGAAAAACCACTATAAAAGCGGCAAACAAAAACACAACCAAGACACAAGCAACCGCGAAGCGCCATGGAGGTAGCCGGAGCAAGTACAGAGGACAACCAGAACCCCACAAGCCCCACGGAGGACCAGCCTGGGACCATCATTGGGGAGACGGTGGCAGGATTTTCGGGACCGGACACTGCACAACATGACCTGACCCAACAGCAACAGGTTGAGTAACGACCAGGGACTGGGGGGACGGGGGGAGATGGGCACAGTGGCACACATGCACAATTAAGTATAGCACATCTGCGGACAAACCATGCCCAAGAGTCATAACTCCGAACAAGAGACCAGTTTACCCAAGTCCGCAACATCTCAGCACTGTATAAGCACAGAAGTGAAAGGCACACCACCTGAAAGGGATAAGGGCCAGCCAAATCAGAGCTGAAGGGGCAACTCACCCACAATGCAGCACACACACATAAGAATCAGAGCACCTCAACATTGACAACAATGTGGTACAAACTGCAACATTCACACAACAGAAAAGAGGACACAACTGCTGCCGCTTGTGTGTAGAAAATGGCCATTCGCATGTGGCATAGCAGGTAACTGAGAGATGATAATGTACAAGTACACCCTCACATCCCTGATGGTGCAGAAATGTCAACTGTCCAGCATTAAATAGGCATCCCCACACAAACAGTCACAATGTACATTGACATGCAGTCTGTTTGTAAACTTGGCCAATGCGTCAACATACATGTGAACACAATGTCAAACTGCATCTCCCCTTCACATTGCAGAGGGAGAATCATCACCTCCTGCAGAGCAGACCGTACTCCTCATCACCGATGATGAAGAGGACCTACACACCATCGACCCCGATGCCCTCCAACAGCTCATGGACACCCTCAGCACCCCACCCCCAGGAGCAGGGCAGTCCAGCTGCATCGAGGAGAACCCACCCCCTGCACAGACCACAAAGCAGGAAGCACCCACCACCACGGCCGTCTCCCAGGATCCCCACGAGCAACACATGGCATTCCAACGTCGTGTGTCGCAGGGCCAGAAGGGGATGGCAGAGCAGGTGTGGGTGGGTTGCGACCTCATGGCAGCCAAACTAGATGCCATACGTGGGTGTCCAAGTCCCATCTGGGACCACATACAGGCCCTAACGGACACCCACAGTCTGCTCCATGGTCTCCAACAATCCATGGCTGACATCGCCGGAGTCATGACTCGTAGACAAGAACAACTGTCTAGTCAGAGTGGCTCCAGCGATCTCAGCCGTGAGTTGGCCAACATGGGGAGGAACATGGAGAACATGGAGCGGATGCAGGCGGGAAGAATGGCTGCCACGGCTGCACACCAGCGAGATGTAGCAGGGATCTACCATGCCCTGCAGATCCTCATCATGGCAGTGAGGCCACAAGGCCTGGCGCAGATGAATGCTGCTGCCACTACTCCCTCCACATCACCGCCCCCTGATGTGTCAGTGCCTCACAGTGCGGCTGACAATCCACCTCCGGCCCCTGATGTGTCACTGCCACACAGTGCCGCAGACAAAACACCACCACCCACATGTGAGGCACATCACACATAGGAAGACGATGATGAGGATGAATCTGCCGTTGGGCTAAGTAGGAGGCGATAGCATTCATCTCTGCCATATGGCCTCTTTCTGCTTGGTTCTGCCCTCTGCATCATGCCCAGGAATAACACCCTCCACTGTCCCCCTTAACACTCTGCGACACTTACCTTGGCCCGACATAGACTGCTACATTTGTTTAGGCAACCAATGACACAGAAATCAGACTGCGGACTGAACTCCCTCTCCTACGATGTACTTTTCCCTCCCCAAAGGACCCTGGCTGGCCCACCACAGGGCAACATTGTAAAGTAGCGTGTGCATGGCCAGGTACTGGTCCACCTTCACCACTCCACCGAATGTGATTAAGACATTCAAATTCACACAGATGAGTCATGTCCATGATCAAGCAAGTATGAAAGTATGAATGTATGTAGGGGCAGTGATTCCAAACAACGGTGCTCCCTGGGAACTGATTTCAATGCGTATGTATGTCCGTGACCCAGATAGGCAGTGAGATGACTGGGAATGTGTGAACTAGCTGAGGCCTCATTGCTCCAAAACAACAATCTCGCTATTTCCAAACTTAGCCCCACGTCAATGTATGAAATAGGGCTGTCAAAGTTATGTGGAAGCCACATCTCGGAGCAATGATTGGTTTGAGTGTGGAGCGCTTGGACTCCTGGGATAGTCGGTGCGTAAGTGTGAAGGTCATACCATGCAAGTGAACTACGAGCAAGGACTCCTGTGTGTGGGGTGTGTATACGTTGGTCTCTGGTTAGCGCTGTGCGTAGTGTGGGAGCCGTCAGCAGCTGCTATGGTATCGCTCAGGGGGTGCCGGGCGCATGCATTCCCAAGGTCGTAGGTGCAGATGTGCTACCGCCTTCTAGTTCAGACAGAGGGGCTGTCATCCACAATGTTAGTTTGTCATCTGCTTGCATTCTGGAAATGTGATGGGGATTGGGTGGGGGGGATGTCACTGCTTCGCCTTCCGGAATGGTTGAACCCTTACCAGCCATGTATGTGCCCTCATGGTCAGTATTGCATGCTCTGATGTAGCAGTGTTGTTTTGCTGCAGTCTGACAGTGATGGGTGCAGGTAGCTGTGAGGAGGCGGTTGGCCACTCACCTTGCACCTATTAGCTGGCACTGATCACTACTCTTGATGGATGACGTCCGTGTACACATGTGACCTGTATATGGCACATTTGACCTGGGGACACCTTGGTGTGTTCCACGCAAGGTGGACCTGCTGGCTTCTAGGCTGGTGTGCATCTCCCAATGTTGCTGAGGTGTCCACTGTGCCCACATCCCCCTTATGGCCATGTTGTTCATGTTGTGGGACTCGACACACAGGGTGTATATTTGCATCAGGCAGGTACATCTCTGACCACATATGGCAGCCTGTTGTCTTTTCCTGAACACCAATGACGGCCTTCATGTCATGTTCATGTACACGTGGGACGCTGATTAGTGGCATGACGTACTACATGTGACACCCTGATATGGCATATCGAATACGTGATGCCCTAAACAGCCTCTCGGTACAGAGGTGACATACACACCATCTCTTCTTGCAACATATGTGAATGTTAGCATTCAATGTTGCACTTACACCCGTCAGAGTAATGTGCTAATGCAGAGGACTGACATGCACACGGGGAATGTGTGTTGCTAAGATTTTATTTGCACATGCTGGTCATGTGGTCATCTTGTACTGTGCCATGATTGCTGTGGACAGTCACAATGTGACGTGCTCATGCGAAGAAATTGTTGATGATTGTGTTCCTTCATGCTATTCCTGCTGCGGCTGCAGTGGGGTGTGGTCCACCTGCATCATCTTCCTCATCATCGTCCGGTGCTTCTGGGACTTGGAGCCATGGGGCATTGGTGCGTACACATATGTTGTGCAATACAGAACATGCAATGATCATCTTGCACACTATTTCTGGGCTGTACAAGAGTCTTCTACCGGTGATGTCCAGGCACCTGAAACGTGATTTCCACACGCCAAATGTGGGTTCAGCAATGCCCCTGGTGCGTTTGTGGGCCACATTGTACTGCCTCTGGGCCGGGGTGTTCGGGTCTCGGAGGGGTGTCATCATCCACGGGCAGAGTGCATATCCTTGATCATCTGTGAGAGGTAAGTGAGATTAGTGTTAACTGGTGGTTCTGCATGCTGTGTTGGCAGACATACAAGTTTCGTGGTGTGTGATTTGTGCGACCTTGGGATTCATGTTAGCCATGTATTGCTGCTGGCAAATGTGGTAGGACAATGTGTATTACGTAGCCTCACAGCTGCTCCTCCCTTCCACCGGGCCTATTTACTTGTGTGTGCTGCGCGGTTGCATCACTTGCACTCCTACGGCACACCATTGTCATGCCTGTCTGAGAATGTCCGCAGGACTGACAGCAAGACTGTAATGTTGGCCGTTGAAGGTGGGCGGCCACGTGTGTGTAGGCCTATGGTAAGGATAGGGCGGACACAGATGTGGAGTTCTGGCCTGGCTGAACTCGCTCTGATATTGAGGCTAGGCCTTCGGTTCAGGCTGTGGCAATGTAGATACACACACAACAGTTGGCATGTATGAGCCGAGACCCCGAGCGGTCTCGCGCTCCTTTATTAATCCATTCGAGCGAGGCCACCCTCCTGGTGCATGCTACATTGCAACATTGCCGATTACAGGCCGGGTGGCGCAGACACTACTATGGAGACACACGCCATAGTCACTTTTGTGGCCAGGCTGGAACTGAACCACGCCCAGAGCCCAGAACTGAACCACGCCCAGAGCCCCGGACCATTACTCCGCACTCCTCACACGCGTGCGCCGCCGCCGTGGCGCTGGGATGTCGTGTGCTTCGGACTACGTCTCCAGACAATCTACCCAGGCGAACCGGCGGCCTGCCTGGGACGGGGTGGCCCTGTGACTGTGAAGGGCTCCAGTGGCGTTACCGAGGACATGCTGTTGGCTATTGGAGGCGGACTTGTGGGGTAGCCCTTCGGGACAATGACTTGCGGTGCACTGAGTTCGGCCCACATGAAGAGCTGAGCGGGTGTGCAGCCTGCGATGATGCAGCAGGCCTGGTGGCTGGACGGTGACTTGTGGTGCACTGAGTAAGCGGCACCTGAGGCCCTGCATCCGGCACGGGCCAACCGCCACGTGGCGATGACTTGCAGTGCACTGAGGTGGGCCCACCGGAAGAGCTGAGCGGGTGTGCATCATGCTATAATGCTGGAGGCTGGACGGTGACTTGTGGTGCACTGAGTTCGGCCCACCGGAAGAGCTGAGCGGGTATGCAGCCTGCGATGATGCAGCAGGCCTGGAGGGGTGGACTGGAAAGGATGTGTCTGTTACTTGCTGTACCGCAGTGTGGTCAGAAGGCAGCAGTAGCCAACTTGCAACTCCGCAGTGCGGTGCCGCTGGGTGCGCTGGGGGCCTGTTGCGCAGAATCCAGCGATCGGCTGAGGAGGCTGCCAAGCTCGCGGAGCCTGGCCTTGGAGATTGCACCGGCACGTGGTGGGCCCTCTTGGAGAGACGCCGGTGGCGGCAGGTGAGCAGTGAGGGCTGGGTGCGCAGGGGCGGGCATTCACCGCTGGGCGCAGGTCGGGTCTGGGGATCAGCGGGCTGGGGTGCAGCAGGCGCACAAGATCGCGCAGGCACCACCGGTCACAACGGCGGCCTCGTGGCAGGGTGAGGGACGCTGCCCTGGCAGACACGCCACTGCAGGCAATGGCGAGATGTGTGCCGGGTGGCGTGGGACATAGCCACCTCGTCGCCGGTGTGACTTTGCCCGTTGTAGGTGGTCGGCCACGTGTGTGTAGGCCTATGGTCAGGATATGGCGGACACAGAGCCCCATGCAGTAGTTACTTCGATGGCCGTCCCGGAAGTGAACCACTCCCTGAGCCCCGGCCTATTTAGTCACTCCCCTATGCTGGACTGGGGTGCGCCGGCCCTTCCCACTACACTTACGCTTACAGGGGGGCCGACATGGCTACTTGTCCAAGGTGTTCCCCACTGCCTGTGATGACATGGTGGCGCCCACTGTCCATGACACTAGACTCTAGCAGTATGTGTCCACATGGACATGTCTGTGCTCTGCATACTGAAGACTGTCCAGCACATCACCGCCACACTTGGCATTGTGTTCATTGTTATTCATAGGTCCATTGCCTCCTTCGCACAATCATGGTTCCCACCTCTCCCCACATTCTGCAAATGTGTTTTGCAGAGGGGCTATGCCTTAGTGTATGGTTTGTCCACATTTCTGGCCCCTCTTACCACTGTTACTTGTGTTGTCGTGTCTGGCAGGTGTGCATGTTGGTTGGCATGTGGAATGTGATTTTGTTACGTGCCCACTCCCACAGTTGTGCGTTGTGCGATTGTGGAATTGAGGTGTGTGGTGTGTTCCGTTGGTACTTACCAACGAGCAGTCCATTTCCATAGGTGCCATCCTGAAAGCGCTGGTTGATGATGGACTGTCGGAAGATGTATGAATCATGCACACTGCCTAGGTAGTTGGCGGCGACATTGGTGAACAGTCCCCGGTGGTCCACTATTGCCTGCACATTGATGGAATGCGTGTGCTTCCTGTTGCAGTAATTGTGTGCAGTGTCGGCAGGGGGCACAAGTAGGACATGTGTGCAGTCGATTGCCCCCAACACGTGCGGGAATCCAGCTATGGCGTAGAAGCCTTGCTTGGTCTCCAGCTGTTCCTGCGCAGTGTGGGGGAAGTGAAGGTGCTGGGGTATGAAACTGATGATGGCATCCAGGACAGGTGTGATGGCCTTTGATAGGGCTGGCTGTGAGACTCCTCCGACTCTGGCAGTTGTTGGTTGGAAGGTACCAGAGGCCAACAGGTGCAGCACAGCCAGCAGCTTTGTCTGCGGAGGGATGTTGGTTGTCCGCTGTGTTGGTACCGTCAGCCTGTGGGCAATGTGGGTCATGATGCGGAGGATGGTTGTCCTTTTGAGCCTGTAGTGGGCAATGACATCCTCTGGCGTTAAGTCTGTGAGGCTGATGCGTTTTCGGAAGGTCCGCTGTCTTGTTCTGCGCTGCCTCGGAGGTGGTCCGGGGGGGTGGTCCTGGGGGTAGGGGTGGTGGAGGTGGGTGTTGTGGCCCTCTTGGGTCTCCAAGCTGCATGATTAGTAGCTCCATGGCATCTGTTGGTCTTCAGATGTGGCTCTGGCCTGGGCTCCCTTTGTACTGCAGGTTTTCGTCCTACTTAAGACCAGTAAAAAGCAGGTGTTAAGTCCCTGCTGCTAACGCGCCTTATCGCCTGTTTTTGTCCGGCATCGCAGATGTGGCTGGTCGTTGAGAATATCGCGAAGTGGTGTTTTCGTGTGTTTTTGCATGGGAACGACTACTCTGCATATCATTAGCGTTAAATGTCGCTCTCATCCGTGGCGATGTGTTTTGCGGCAGCTATCGCAGGAAAACTGGCGATGTCGGCAGTTTGCACCAGCTTGTGAATAGGGCGATAAGTCTATTGCTGCTTTTGCGGCGCTAAAGTGCCGATAAATCGGCGATGGCTCCTTGAGAATATGCCTCTCCTCGTAGATACTGGTGCAACCCGTTCCACTGTGAGAACTGTGGAAATCCCAAACCTACCCCTCTCTGGAGAAAGTATCCAAGTTGTAGGAGTATCCAATAAATTGATCAAAACGCCAATAACGAGACCTATGAAGGTTCAAATTGGTAATTTTCAGGAGTTGCACAAATTTGTTTGTGACACAAGTCCAGTTAACCTTTTCGGTAGGGAATTATTGTGTAAGATGAATTGTTCCATCTATTGTACCCCAGATGGAATAGCATTTCACACAAAAGATGAAGATGTCATATTCAAAATGTCCAGGCAGGGAACAGAAGTGAATGATTTATTTCCACTATTTACAGCAAATGATTTGCCTGTTGAGTTGAGAGATACGGTGTTGTCAGATGTGTGGGATTTTACAGGGAAAGATATCGAATTGATGAAAGGAGTTGCTCTGATTCAGATTACAGTGAAGTCTGATGCAGAGTTTCCAAGAATAAAACTGTACAAAATGAGTCCTGAAACAATTGCAGGAGTGACACCAGTGATCGATATGTTTATTGAACAAGGAATTTTGAAAGAAATCCTTGGAAGTCCATGCAGTTTGCCTATAATGGGAATTCGTATACCAAATGGGAAATATAGGATTGTACAAGATCTGAGAAAGGTTAATCAAATTGTTATACCTTGTTGTCCAATTGTCCCAAACCCAGCAGTGATCTTATATCAGATCCCATGTGTTGCAGAGTGGTTTTCAGTGAGTGATTTGTGTCAAGCATTTTTTTCGATACCCTTACATTATAGCCAATATTTATTTGTGTTCCGGTTCGGGAGCCGTGTCTTGGCATGGTGCCGAGTTCCTCAAGGGTATACCGAGAGTCCCTCTATCTTTAATCAAATACTGAAGAAATGTTTGGAGTCATTGGTGATGCCTAAAGATTCGGTTATCGTGCAATATATCGATGATCTATTGGTGGCATCGAAGACAAAAGAGGACTGTGTGGCAGATACAATTGCTTTACTGAACCATTTGGCAGTAGGTGGGCATAAAGTGTCACCAGCAAAATTGCAGTTTTGTAAAAAAAAAGTACTGTATTTAGGCCATGTCATTGAAAAGGGAATTCAGAGAGTTTCTCAGGATCGGATCAGTGCTATCATGCGAATGAATCCGCCAAAAACGCAGAAAGGAGTTCGGATGTTTTTGGGAATGGTTGGATATTGCAGGCAGTAGATTATGAATTTTTCACTGATTGCCAAGCCATTACAAAAGTTGACACACAAAGATGTCACAGATCCAATACACCTTGATGTGGAAAGCATGAAGGCGTTTTTGGTGTTGCGAGACAGCTTATGTTGAGCACCAGCATTGGGAATGCCAGACTTCGATAAAGATTTTGAATTGTTCTCTAATGAACGAGATGGTTGTGCTTTATCAGTTCTAACACAGGCACAAGGAACAGCACGGAGGCCAGTGGCGTATTATTCTGCCACTTTGGATCCAGTTGCTGCAGCTCTTCCAGGTTGTTTAAAAGCAGTTGCTGCTACTTGCGTGAGTCTTGAGCAGAGTGAGTCGATTGTGATGGGACATGCTTTGAAAGTGTATGTGCCACATTCAGTTGAGATTTTGTTAACACGAACTCGGACTCAGTACGTTACGAGCAGTCGGTTAACAAAATATGAGCAAGTGATTCTGGGAGCAGAAAATGTGACTGTAGCAAGATATACTACATGAATCCTGCGACATTACTACCAACTCCAGGTTGTGAAATGGTACTGTATGAGGCAGAACATGATTGTTTGGATGTGACTGAATTGTGTACCAAACCAAGACCTGATATCAAAGATACTGCATTGGTTGAGTCAGATGTTGTTTTGTTTGTGGATGGATCATGTTTGAGAGATTCAGAAGGATGCTTACGAGCTGCATATGCAATATGCACAGTGGCGTATGTAATTGAAGCATCATGGTTGAAGAGAGTGAGTTCTGTACAAGTGGCTGAGTTAGTGGCTCTTACTAGAGCTTGTTGCTTAACAAAAGAAATGAGAGTTACGATCTATACTGACAGCCAATATGGTTTCAGTGTTGTCCATGATTTTGGGCAATTGAGGTCTCAACGTGGATTTTTGACCTCTTCGGGTTCACCAATTCGAAACGGAGAGTGTGTAAAAGATTTACTAATGGCATTACAATTGCCTGCACAAATTGGGGTGGTGAAATGTTCAGCACATCGTTCTAGTTGTGAATATGTCACACTGGGTAACAGATATGCTGATGAGATTGCACGATTTTGTGGTTTGAACACTTATTCGATTAACATGGACCAACAAAATGATAAAATTGGAAAAACAGAATGCAGTTTAATGTTCTCATCTGTTGAAACATGGGACGAAGTGAGAGAACTTCAGGAAGAAGCAAATGATTCAGAAAAAGAGGGTTGGGTTAAATCAGGTTGCACCCGCAGAGCAGATGATGAGGTATGGGTTTACACAGATGGCAGACCAGTAATGCCAGACAGTCTATTGTCACAAATGGCAAGAGTCTTCATGGACCAACACACATAGGTAGAGATGCAATGATTAGGTTGTTTCGCCAAACATGGTATAACCCAAAATTTAGAGTTATTGCAGAAAGTCTTTGTCAGAGGTGTGCTGTATGCCAGCAGCAGAATGCAGGAAGAAAAACAGTGGAAAGCATGGGACGGATTGGAAAGGCTGCAGGTCCCTTTACACGCATGCAACTCGATTTTATAGAGATGCCTCCTTGCCAGGGACTAAAATATGTTCTTGTGATTGTTTGTCTATTTTTTCGTTGGGTAGAAGCTTATCCAACAAGACGAAATGACAGTTTAACAGTTGATAAATTGCTTCTCAGAGAAATAATACCTAGATTTGGTTTTCCAGTCTCTTTGGAATCAGACAGAGGAACACATTTTAATAATGAAATAATTCCGATGATTTGTGCAGCATTACAGATTGAACAAAAGTTGCACTGCGCCTATAGGCCTGAGGCTTCAGGAGTAGTGGAACAGATTAATGGCGCAATTAAATCAAGATTGGCAATGGTTTGTGCATCCACAACACTAAAATGGCCTGACGCACTTCCATTAGTGTTAATGAGCTTGAGAAGTACTCCAGACAAAAGAACAGGACTGTCCTCTCATGAAAATGTGATGGGCAGGGCTATGAGACAGCCAAAAGTCCCAGCGAATTAGCTAATGAATATAACTGATGATTTGGTCCTGGATTATTGCAAAGGATTTGCTGATGTGGTACGTTCTGTGTCTCACCAGGTTGGAGAAGTTGCTACAACAACACAGCGAGAACAAGGACATGACCTGTGTCCTGGGGACTGGGTCATTGTGAAAAAACACGTGAGGAAGAACTGCCTAGAGCCACGTTGGCACGGGCCTTACCAAATAATATTGGTGACGACTACTGCAGTCAAGTGTGGAGGCTTACCAAATTGGATTCATGCAAGTCACACACAAAGAGTCCCAAATCCACTTGAAGGAGAAGAACTTGCAGAAGAAGATCGTCGAGAACAAAGAGACATTCCCAGGCAAGTTGAAAACGAAGTAGAGTGGGCACAGGTTACTGGGACGAATGAAATTGATGCAGTAATTTTCAATGCTGAAAATGAAGTGATCCCTGTGGATAACAATAAAGAAAAAAGGAAAAGAAAGACATTGAAAGAAAGCACAAAGACAGTTTCAAGTGAAATTGAAAATGAAAGTAGAAAAAGGACAAAGAATGTTGATAAGTGGTCAAAAGGAGTAAAGAGAGTAAAATACACTCTTAACAGAAAAGTACTGGAAACTGTGATAGAAATATCGAGCCAATCAGAACAGAGTGAAGCAGAAGAAGAGGAGGATCAAGTTCAAAGAACAAAGAGAACGAAGGTACCAAATAGAAAATATACAGCACCTGAATGGACATATTTGGTGACTCCTTCTTCGAATGAATGGGAAAAAGAATTTCTTGATTTCTGTTCAAAAAGCAGTTGTTCATACAAGCTGCCCTAAGAGAACTGTCTTTTTGAAAAGGGTGCAGAAAAAGAGAGAGGAGATTTATGAAAATAAATGAAGAGAAGCTCAGAAGAAATTAACAAGTGTTGAAGAGCTGAGGGCTCAAGAAGTGTGCGGCACACAAACTAAGTCTAGTCTAGTGAAATTAATAGTTTTTTTTATTTACAATTTTAGTTGGGGAATTTTGGATACATTTTTGAGAATAGTTTTCCATTAGGAGTAAGATTTTTTTTTTGGTCTAATCTTTGATTTTTTCAAAATTATTAGAACTAGAATGGATAGAACTAGAAATTAGACTGGCAAACAGAATCATAGATCATTTAGGCAAAAGTGTTTTAACATTTGTTGTTCATGTGTTTTTGTGACAATGTTTTTATGGTTGGTATTAACATTTGTAATACCACATTTTATGATTATTAAAGTTGTTAATACTACATCAACTAACAATAATGAGCATGTAACTATAGATGCTAAAAGAGATCTGAGAGAGGATTCAGAAATTATCATTAAAGAACTAACTGGGAATGTTCTTCATGTTGAGAAGTCTATTAATGACTTCTCGTTAAATGTATTTACTAAGCTCCTTTACGAGTACGTGGATGTTATGAATGCAAGGGATTGTTACGTGTGCATGCAATTACCAGCATCTGTGTCTGAAGGGGTGACTTATCACCACCTTCCACTAACATATGGTATTTTGTGTAGTGTATTAACAAGCTTGTTTTATGGAAAGGAGTCATTTCAATCTTTTTATTCGAATTATGACCTAATATGTTCAGAAGTTCCTATTAGAAAGAATATGAATATAGTGTATAGTGCGAGATATGCAGAATATATGGGAGATTTTTTCCACACTACTAAATCTATAGATACAGTATACGCATACCGCAAAAATTTAACATGCAAACTACATAGTATAGAAATAGAATTTATTGATACAGTGGAAGATAGACGTAGAAATTTTAAGCGTAGAGCTTTAGATCTAAAGAGTAGATAACCACCATGGGCACATAAGGAAGGCAATTACAAAAAGGGTGAGACTTTCATTGTAATGACTTTAGATTGGCGTCATAAAGGAAAGCTTTGCTTGCTAAGGCAGAAAACTGAATATAATAATCACTTTGTTGGTTCCAGTGAGTGTGAGCATACATTTTTAATTACAGGGGGCTGGGGATTAAGAGGGGGTACTGACTGTAGGAAGGTGGAATCTGACTGCATGGTTACCCCCACTTTTTTCCTGATGTTTTGCTGGTTTTTGACTAGTCTGACTGGGATCCTGCTATCCAGGACCCCAGTCTTTCTGCTTTCTCCCTAAATTGGTTGTGCATGTACTTTAAGTACACTCCAGATTGGATTCTGGGGTACCCTTATCAGTCCCTAGTATATGGTACACCATGTACCCAGGGCATAGGTACCCCAGAGGCCTCCCAGGGGCTGAAGCATGTATTGTGCCCCCACTGAGAGGCCATTCAAAATGACACCACAGGTCTGCTACTGCAACCTGTGTAAGAAGGTGCATGCACCTCTTACTTAGATATAGGTTACCTATATCTATTCTAAATCACTGCACATATAAACCTATCAGTCACCCCTATGGCAGGCCTTATCAATCCTGAAGGCAGGGTGCTGGGTTTTACGTGAGAGGGTGCCCCTGCATGAGCAGAGCCCCTCTGCAGCCTCCGGAATCCATTCCCTGGGGTTGTCTGTGATGCAGTCAACCATATATACTTAAGTGCATTATAACCTCGCTGTAAATGCTAACTTTAAAACGGCTGCTTAGAAACATGTTGTGTTTGGTGTCAAACACCTGGGAATCATACCTCCACACCAGAAACTAGTGTGGGAGGTATGATTCCTCCCTTGTAGTACCACTACTATGGGGCACCGGTCTACCCAATACCAGCTTTCTCGACCTGGGCAGCACAAAATGGATGCTACCAGCCACAGACACGAGTCTGCCCTCCTGCTGCTGAGCCAAGCTCGAGCAGAGGAAGGCCTGGCAATAGGTTTCCTGTCACAAGGAGGTGTGACCACCTCCCAGACAGGCTTTAGTGTATTGGGGCTGGGTGGGTGCACTCTTAGAGTGCCAGAAAGTCTGCACTGGGGGCACATTTGGTGTCCCGTGCATAGTCCAGCTCAAACCGGTTGCAGGAGCCAATGGCTCCTGCTCTGGCACGAAACTGGACAAAGGACATGGGTGTAGCCACCCCTCTGTCCTGACCCTCCCATAGGTGGGTCCCCAGAGTTAGTCCAACCCCTTCCTTGGGTATAAATTAGGAAACCTGACTACAGGACTTTAGATTTTACCTGGACTAAACTCTGCAAGCAGTAACCAAGTACTTCGATGGTCTACACTTTGCTGGACGACAGAAGAATCTCCCTTGGAGTAAAGGAGTTTCTCCCCTGCAGCAGCAGGCACATAAATGCATCTGACCAGTTTGCATCTCCCAAGCTCCTGAGGACTCCGAAGATTTCTGCAACACAGGAGGTGGGTTCCCGAGTGTTGCTGAGGTCGATCTGCTCTCTCAGCAATCCTGAGACCAGTATCCCTCGTGGGGACCGTGCAACCTGAACCCCTGTGCACCGTGTACTTTTGCAGCAGCATATGCTTTTTGGCAATCCCTGATGCTGTGCTTTGAACTACATGTAGTGCTAACCCCAAGCAGCATTTCCACCAAAGATCTCTGGCCTGCACTCCACAAGTGCTCCGTGGGCTGGTACTTTGTGATTCCGCTCAAGGTCCGTTCGCGAACCCTGGTCCATTGGCCTGTGGGTCCTAGCGAGGGTCACTTTGACTTTCCTTGGGCTTCCCTGGTTGCACCAGATGTGCCCTGACTCCCTGTAGCTTGGAGAGTCTCCTGGACCTTGCTGGTCCATACTATCACTTGTTTCCTCTGCCGGCGTGGGTTGCCTTTGCCAAGGCTTGTTGGTGTTCAATCCGGATACTGACCCCTCAGCACTCGACATCTTTCATGGGACAGCTTACCTCCAAACTTTGGTCATCATCAATGTCTCCTGGTCCCCATGGCTGCAGAGTCAAGCATTTGATCTTCGCACCTGAAGCACCCGACATCGGTGGGCATTCGTCTATCGAGCCACTGGTCACGTGAAGTGGACCAGACTCTGTCCCCTCTGCTTTAAGGTTCTTCTTACTTCGAATCCAGGCTTGGATTCCCCCGGACACTTTGCATCTTCCCGGCAGCAGCACTTCTTCGCATCACACCATTGAAAACGACGAGGGTTTCCGACACCACTTGACCCCTATGCACCCGGCTCCTCTGGGATAGGTAACACGGGTACCTCGGTACTCACAAGGGTGCTGGCCTTAGAACCTTCTATGTTCCAAAGGGTTTGCTTGAAGTCCTCTCCGAAGTGTCCTTAAACTGTAATTTTCCAACCGCGACTTTCCCATAGAGTTGTACGGAGCTCGCGTCTGTGTTCCCACACTGCACCAGTCCTCCGTGGGCTCCCTGTGTCACTCCTGTGGGTGGTTCCTTGGGGTCCCAGTGATTCTACGTGCTCTAGGCCCTGTGTCTATTGAAGTCGTGGTTGTTATGCCACTTTCTTAGTATATGGTTCGGTCTCCCCCTGGAGCCTGCTGTTTATTGTGCTATTTACTGTCGTTCTATTGATTTAACATTGTGTACTGTACATTCTAATCTCGGGTAGAGATTAGTAGAGAGTGTTTTAGTAATAAATACATATTTTTATATAACACTTGTGTGGTTCTCCTTTCATTTAGTCATTCAGGAGGTGATATTCTGGTAAAACAAGCTGCTTTACATTCCTTCAAGATTAAGCCTGAAGGCTGCTCTCCATAGCTACTACTAGGATAGCTTTCATAAAGGTTATCTTTGACCTAATCATCAATAAGGGTCGTTTGGACTGGTGCAAGGTGCCCACTTTAATTAGTGGACAGCATATACCAGGCCAACTTCTCACATTGGTGTGCAGCGGTTGGGAATCAAGCTTGCTATTGTTTTATAAGATAAATCTCATTGAGTGATTAACTGAAAACCACTAAAAGTACTAGGTACATATAATCAAGATTAGAATAAGTAAGTTCTACTGAACTTGGAGTTGGGTAAGTCAAGGGTCTAGCACACCCTTTCTCCAACTCAAGAGAGTTTAGTCTCCACTAGGGTAGGTAGGTGCACACACCACACCACACTAGTATGTCTTCTGTAGGAGAAGCCAGTGGCTCTCTGCCTACTAGATACAATGGGCTCACCTTTCAGGATCTGAAAGCCATGTGTGCCTCTAGGAAGCTGAAGACAGGGAGAAATGCAAACACCCCACGTCTTATAGAGATGCTACTCCTAGATGACCTCAGAAAGACCCCAGGGTCTGATGAAGTAGAAAGAGTGGGTGGGACAGGAGATGAGGAAAGAGCAGGAAGTGAACACTTCTTTGAACTGGACTCACACCCTGGCCAGGAGGATCAAGATGATTCCAACCTGGAAAATCCAACTCTTCCTTCAGGTGGGGGAGAAGGCCCCAGTGGCCCCCTCTTTACTCCACCAGGAAGAGTACAGGGTCTACCTAGAAGATCCAGGACTCCCTCTGTGGAGTCTAATCATTCAGGTACTTCTGTAGGGACCTCTGTATCTCATAGGAGAGAATCCTCTTATGATAAGAAGTGCCATTTACTGGAACTTGAGAAACTCAGGTTCAGGCTCAACAAAGAGCAATTGGCCATAGACAGGGAATCCCTAGAGCTCCAGAGATCAACCAGAAGATTGGGACTAGAGTCCCATGGTGGCAGCAACAGTGTCCCTAGAACTAGAGAGTATTCTCATGATCATAGGAACCTGAACAAGATAGTCCCTCCCTATCAGAGTGGGGATGACATCCACAAATGTATAACTGCACTAGAGAGGGCCTGTAAAGTACAGAGGGTCCCTCAGGAGCAGTGGGCAGCTATCTTGTGGCTCTCCTTTGCTGACAAAGGTAGAGATAAGCTCCTCACTGTTAGAGAAGAGGATGCTGACAATTACCCAGTCTTGAAGAGTGCTCTCATTGATGGGTTTGGCTTAACCACTGAGCAATACAGGATTAAGTTCAGAGACACCCAGAAAGCACAGACTCAGGACTGGGTTGACTTTGTAGATTGTGCTACTAAGGCTATGGAAGGTTGGATACATGGCAGCAAAGTGCATGACTATTTAGGATTGTACAATTTGATTATGAGAGAGCAGATCCTTAATAATTGTCAAAACCAGCTTTTGCACCAGCACCTGGTGGACTCAGATCTGACTTCTCCCCAAGAATTGGGAAAGAAGGCAGATAAATGGGTCAGAACCAGTGTGAAGCCAAAGAACCAGGGTGGTGACCAGAAGAAAGATTCTTCCAAGACCCAAGAGAAAGGTGGGGATAAGTCAAAAGACGAGTCCACTACAGGGCCCCAAAAGTCCTCTTCTGGGGGTGGGTCCCAAACTCCTTCCTCCCCTGAAAAGAAACCTTATTGCTTTGTCTGTAAAAAGCCAGGCCACTGGAAAAATGATCCCAATTGTCCAAAGGTCAGCAATAAGGAAAATGTTCCTCCAAGCACTACTACCATTCCTCCTGGTACTACCAGTAGTAATCCCCCAGGTGGTACTAGTGCACCCAAAAAGTTAGGTGGGTTGGTATGGGGAACTGAGGTGGACCCCAGCTTATCAAGGTCCTCCTCATAGGCCTCCTTAGTCTGTGATGGTGGCATGGGATTTGCCACTTTTACTGTCAGTCCTAATTCTTTGGGCAAGTACAGACAGGAGCCACTGATCAATGGTCAGGCAGCTGTGGCCTTTAGGGACACAGGGGCTAGTGTCACCATGGTGACAGGGAACCTAGTACCCCCTCAGCAGCTTTTACCTGAGTTTAAGTACCAGGTGACCAACATTGATGGTATCAGGACAGATCATCCCATGGCTATAGTCAATCTCAGCTGGGGAGGGGTCACTGGCCCAAAGAGAGTGGCAGTGTCCCCAAACTTGCCTGTAGATTGCCTGTTGGGTAATGATCTAGAAATTTCAGCCTGGGCTGAAGTTGAATACCAGGCCCATTTAAGAATGTTAGGCCTCCCTGAGAAAGTTGGTGGGACCCTTAGGGCCTCAGTCCAACCCCAGGGAAATTTTGGAGTAGTGGAGCCTGAAAGAATGGCCCACTTAATTCCACCAGAGAGCAAAGGGATTGAAGAGAAGTCTTCTTCCCCCAGACTATAGGTAAGGGTCAGCTTCCTCAGGGAACTGATCCTACCCCTTGTGGAGGAACTGCCTCAGAGGTGGTCAGGCCTGTCCTGGCCACACCCCTGATGGCAGGGGACCCTTCCAAGGTGGTACCCAGTCTGGAGCAGGTATCCTGCCCCTCTCTACCCTACCTCAATCAGCCTAAGGCTGCAGAGGTCAGGGAGGTCAGTGGACCCCTAAGGGCCCACTGTCCAGAGGAACCCCCTCATCAACAGATTAGGGATACCCAGGTTAGTAGCCCTAGCCAGGTGAAAATTCCTCAACACACTGAGGGATCCCTCTTACCCGTGGGTAGTGACCTCCCCCAGATGGACTCTGTTGGGCAAAGGCAAACCTGGGACCAGATAGTTCCAAACCTACCTTGTCCCTCCAGTGTTCCAACCAAAGGGACTCAACCCTCAGCTATAGGCAGCCAGAGGTTGACCCCTAGGGCCAGATATAACTCAGTCATGGAAAGAAAGGCCTCCATGGTGACCAGTGCTCTGAGGAAGCTGAGACCAACTTAATTAGGGCCTCACTTCTCCACTCAGGCACTCCACCAGCCCTTTTCCTTGCAAAAACACCCTACAGGTAGTACTCCCAAATTTTGGAGAAAAACCAATACCCTTAGGGGTAGAGACTCCTTAGTGGACCATAAGTCAGGGGGTATCCATGCTAGTGCAGGATCTTCCTTATATGGACACTTAGTCAATAAAGTCTCAACTGGACAAGGTGAGCCTTATCTCCTTTCGTTTGGGGGGGGTTATGTAGGAAGGTGGAATCTGACTGTATGGTTACCCCCACTTTTTTCCTGGTGTTTTGCTGGTTTTTGACTAGACTGACTGGGATCCTGCTATCTAGGACCCCAATCTATCTGCTTTCTCCCTACATTGGTTGTGCATGTACTTTAAGTACACTCCAGATTGGATTCTGGGGTACCCTTAACAGTCCCTAGTATATGGTACACCATGTACCCAGGGCATAGGTACCCCAGAGGCCTCCCAGGGGCTGAAGCATGTATTGTGCCACCCCTGAAAGGCCATTCAAAATGACACCACAGGTCTGCTACTGCAACCTGTGTAAGGAGGTGCATGCACCCCTTACTTAGATATAGGTTACCTATATCTATTCTAAATCACTGCACATATAAACCTATCAGTCACCCCTATGGCAGGCCTTATCAATCCTGAAGGCAGGGTGCTGGGTTTTACGTGAGAGGGTGCCCCTGCATGAGCAGAGCCCCTCTGCAGCCTTCGGAATCTATTCCCCGGGGTTGTCTGTGATGCAGCCAACCATATATACTTAAGTGCATTATAACCTTGCGGTAAATGCTAACTTTAAAACGGCTGCTTAGAAACATGTTGTGTTTGGTGTCAAACACCTGGGAATCATACCTCCACACCAGTACCTGGTGTGGGAGGTATGATTCCTCCCTTGTAGTACCACTACTATGGGGCACCGGTCTACCTGGTACCAGCTTTCTCGACCTGGGCAGCACAAAATGGATGCTGCCAGCCACAGACACGAGTCTGCCCTCCTGCTGCTGAGCCAAACTCGAGCAGAGGAAGGCCTGACAATAGGTTTCCTGTCACAAGGAGGTGTGACCACCTCCCAGACAGGCTTTAGTGTATTGGGGCTGGGTGGGTGCACTCTTAGAGTGCCAGAAAGTCTGCACTGGGGGCACATTTGGTGTCCCCGTGCATAGTCCAGCTCAAACCGGTTGCAGTAGCCAATGGCTTCTGCTCTGGTGCGAAACTGGACAAAGGACATGGGTGTAGCCACCCCTCTGTCCTGACCCTCCCATAGTTGGGACCCCAGAGTTAGTCCAACCCCTTCCTTGGGTATAAAATAGGAAATCTGAATACAGGACTTTAGATTTTACCTGGACTAAACTCTGAAAGCAGAAACCAAGTACTTCGACGGTCTACACTTCGCTGGACGACAGAAGAATCTCCCTTGGAGTAAAGGAGTTACTCCCTTGCAGCAGCAGGCACCTAAACGCATCTCCCAAGCTCCTGAGGACTCTGAAGCTTTCTGCAACACAGGAGGTGGGTTCCCGAGCATCTCTGAGGTCGATCTGCTCTCTCAGCAATCCTGAGACCAGTATCCCTTGTGGGGACCGTGCAACCCGAACCCCTGTGCACCGTGTACTTTTGCAGCAGCATATGCTTTTTGGCAATCCCTGAGGCTGTGCTTTGGATTACGTGTAGTCCAAACCCCGAGCAGCATTTCCACCAAATATCTCCAGCCTCCACTCCACGAGTGCTCCGTGGGCTGGTACTTTGTGATTCCGCTCGATGTCCGTCTGCGATCCCTGGTCCGTTGGCCTGTGGGTCCTAGAGAGGGTCACTTTGACTTTCCTTGGGCTTCCCTGGTTTCTCCAGACATGCCCTGACTCCCCATAGCTTGGAGAGTATCCTGGACCTTGCTGGTCCATACTATCACTTGTTTCCTCTGCCCACGTGGGTTGCCTTTGCCAAGACTTGTTGGTGTTCAATCCGGACACTGACCCCTCAGCACTCGACATCATTTGTGGGACAGCTCACCTCCGGACTTTGGTCATCGTCATTGTCTCCTGGTCCCCATGGCTGCAGAGTAAAGCATCTGATCTTCGCACCTGAAGCACCCGACATCGTGGGCATTCGTCTATCGAGCCCCTGGTCACGTGAAGTGGCCCAGACTCTGTCCCCTCTGCTTTCAGGTTCTTCTTACTTCGAATCCAGGCTTGGATTCCCCCGGACACTTTTCATCTTCCCGGCCGCAGCACTTCTTCGCATCATGCCTTTGAAAATGACGAGGGTTTCCGACACCACTTGACCCCTATGCACCCGGCTCCTCTGGGATAGGTAACACGGGTACCTCGGTACTTACAAGGGTGCTGGCCTTAGAACCTTCTATGTTCCAAAGGGTTTGCTTGAAGTCCTCTATGAAGTGTCCTTAAACTGTAATTTTCCAACCGCGACTTTCCCATAGAGTTGTACGGAGCTCGTGTCTGTGTTCCCACACTGCACCCGTCCTCCGTGGGCTCCCTGTGTCACTCCTGTGGGTGGTTCCTTGGGGTCCCAGCGATTCTACGTGCTCTAGGCCCTGTGTCTATTGAAGTCGTGGTTGTTATACCACTTTCTTAGTATATGGTTCGGTCTCCCCCTGGAGCCCGCTGTGTATTGTGCTATTTACTGTTGTTCTATTGATTTAACATTGTGTACTGTACATTCTAATCTCGGGTAGAGATTAGTAGAGAGTGTTTTAGTAATAAATACATATTTTTATATAACACTTGTGTGGTTCTCCTTTCATTTAGTCATTCAGGAGGTGATATTCTGGTAAAACAAGCTGCTTTACATTCCTTCAAGATTAAGCCTGAAGGCTGCTCTCCATATCTACCACTAGGATAGCTTTCATAAAGGTTATCTTTGACCTAATCATCAATAAGGATCGTTTGGACTGGTGCAAGGTGCCCACTTTAATTAGTGGACAGCATATACCAGGCCAACTTCTCACACTGACCCTGTGTTCCCTGGTGTCTATTGTGTGTGTGGTAAGAATGCCTACTATAGGTTGCCACCACATTGGTATGTGTGTTGTTATATGGGTATTGTTTTTCCGAAAATTTATCATGTGATTGATAAAACTGGAACCAATGAAATAAGTCTAACACGCATTAGAAGGGGTTTAAGTGTTGCAGAAATTGTGGGAGATATTTTTGGAGCATTGATACCTTCAGTTGGGGTGATCCTTAATTCACAAAAGATTCGAAAATTATCTACAGTAGTTGATCGTTTATCAACGGATACTGCTGGTGGGTTTCTGATGGTTGATACAGAAATGGTTGCTATGAGAACTATGGTTTTGCAAAATAGACTTGCTTTAGATGTAATATTGGCAAAAGAGGGCGGAGTCTGTAGTATGCTGAAAATTCAACAATTTTGCACATATATTCGGGACAAGAGTAGAGATCTGGAGGCATATATCAGCAACATTACTCATTTACATGAAGACTCTGCAAAACTGAAGGTTGATGGTGCTTGGGAGAAACTTGGTAAGAGTTTCTCTTCTATTGGTTTACTGCTTTTGCTAACAGCTTATTAGAGAGGATACTAACTCCAATAGTTGCTGTGGCTACTGGCATATTAATGATTTATTTGCTTTATAAATGTAGCAGAATTAAGACTAAAGAGGTTAAGATAAATTTGAGAAAAAGAAAACGAGAAGAAATAGAAATGGAAGATCGAAAGGGTGCTTATTACAGTGTCATGCGTGATCTACAAGGTGTAAGATTAAAACAAATGAGAATGAATGAAACTGCATTCTAGAAATTGGTATCAGTTAGTATTCTGATATGGGTGGTTATGATGGTTTCTGAAACCATCAGATGGGGGATTGATGGAGCATGATTTTCCATAATAAAATCTGCTCAATGAAATCCACCTGTCAGAGAGACTAAAATAATAACGATCGGGTGATAAAATTACTAACGTTAACCTAAATAGTGTACAACGTGAGAAATGTGCAAAAGCACGATGATTGATCTGCTTAGTGAAATAAAGTAAAACACAATGAGGACTAAATGGAATAAATATAGTTTATATGCATTTTCTAATATGTGTTATTCTGTCTCCCTTGCTGCAGAAAATTAAAACGACAAAGAAAAACATAATTCTTCATGAAAGTATAGAGTAGGATTTTTAGAAATAATTCTTTCTTTGCTAAAATAAATGTAAGTCTTAGAATATTAGGGGATGTGTTCACGTACTCCTGTCCTTGTGATTTTGTAAAGCAAATGCTGTCCTTAGCTTAGGCCTTCACGTGTTACCAGTTGCTTCCTAGAGTATTGATATTATCCTAAATCCATCTCAGATTATTGCGTTCTTTCCTGTCTGAGCGAGAGTAGTCGGATGTTAAGAAGTTACTGTTTCATTAGTAAAAACACATTTGTAGTCAGGTTACTTCAACTTCCTTCTTCCCAAGCTGGAGAATGTTTTAGACAAAAGATGTTTAGAAGAGTATGGTTAGGTCATAGTCAGAAGAACCGCCACACCATCATGTTTAGCCAATGAAAATGACTGTGGAGAGAGAATAGTGATACAATGTTAACCAAGAGAAGGAAGCTACAGTGTATAAAGACCTTCATGGGAAGGTATTCTTCGGCTTGTTCTCAAGACTTCTGGGGACTCGTCCTGCGTTCGTGGTGTGAGCTGCATGCCGTGCTGATACCTGATATTCTGGCTGGCAAACCTGCTGAACCATTGATCTTTCCTGAGATCTTTTGCACATCATCGGCTGATGGTACTGCTTACCTATTCCTAACGGCCGTGGGAATAGTTTTCCTTCTAATGTTCGCTGAGCATTAGAATTTCCGTTCATAGGTGAAGTATTTTCACTGCTGCTGTTTTTTCTTCCTTGATTCTCTCCCCTCTATTCTCGATGAATCTGATATTGTGGTTTGAATCTGTTTTACAATGTTGTGATGATCTGTAACATTTGTGTTCTATTATGACATTCTATTCAGACTTTGTGATTGACCATTCATTATTCTAATAACAAAAGAAATAATCAAAAGAGAGGGTGTTTGTCTTTATTTATGAGATAGATAAATAGTTGCCTAATGTTATGGTTAGGCCTGGGCATTGAACTCCGCTCCGTTCGCGGAGTTTGCGGAGTTTTCTGCATTCCGCACTCCATGGAGCACGCGGAGTGCAAGAAAACCCCGCTTCGCGTAGTGCAGCGGAGTTCTTCCCCCGCTCGCGCTAGCGAACAGTAAGTTCGCGAGCATCGAGCTGCTGCTCGGGTAGTATTTCTACCCGAGCTGCAGAAAGACCAGTGCGAACAGCAGTTCGCACTACACTCTGCCACTTGCGGAACTTCGCAGAGTTTTTTTGTAACTTCGTGAAGTTTGGCGTAGCAAAACTCCGCGAACTACGCCCAGGCTTAGTTATGGTTTATGTTGTTGAGTGTATTTCCTTCATTCTAGGTCCTCATGGGGAAATAGCATAACCGTGGTTCCAAATACACAGTCCCTTTTAACTCTACCAAAGATCCGTCGGAGGACCTTTGTTACAGTTACTTGTGGAATAATGTCTTATGAGCCCGACATTATGAATATGTTATTGTAGTTATTATAGAGTTTGGTGTGGTTAGTAAGTGATGACTATTATTACCCACACTCTTCTGCTAGATCACCAATAATACGTCTGGGGGTTTCTCATCATGCCTGGTTTTCCTCATATGCTCCTCCTCTGCGGATGCCCATTTCTTAAGATCTAATTTCCATTTCTCACTAGGCGGCGATTGTATGGCGATTCGCCTTTTTGCTATTGTAAGTCCCAATACCAGAAAGTGTCTGGTCGTTTTACGCTTGGGGTTGCTTGGTATCAGTCCCAGAAGGCACATTGTTATTTCTGGTGTTACCTTCCATCCCGTCACCCTATTAAGCTGTTCTAGAACCTCTGCCCAATATTTTTGTATCTGGGGACACTACCAGACCATATGCACAATATTGGCTTGTGCGTCCCCACATCTAGGGCAGTGGGGGTCTCTCGATGCATTCATTGAGTGTAGCTGACTGGGGGGGAGATATGTCATATGTATTATATTGTATTGTATTAGTTTAAACCTAGCCCCTATGGACACTTTAGGAACTCCCTCATGGATTTTTTTCCAATCCGATGGCGATAAAGGATGAGCAATAATCTCCTGCTACCTTTTCTCTATTTTTAGGGGTTTGCCTTGTCTATCTTCCCTCAGCACCCTGTAGAGGTGCGTCACCAATTTACGCCTTCCTGCCATAGAGATCATGGTAACCAGTGTTTGAGAATGTGCGGGAGCCTCTGGAAAAGTCAGCCAGAGCTGCCTGGCTGTGGCTGCTATTTTGGCATATTGCAGAAATTGTCCATTTCCGAAGTCAAATGGCTCTACCGCATTCTGGTATGTTATAAACCTGCCTTCCGGGTATAGGTCCGCCAACATTAAACAGCCTCCCTCTCTCCATTTCTCTATGGTCATTAACTGCTCTATCTTGGCAAACTGCGGGATTTCCCAGATATTGGCCTCTGGTGCGAAGGGCTGCCTCCTGAGTACCGTCTTTACTGTTCTCTCCCACACACTGGCCATTAGCCGTATCAGAGGACGGGTCGAGTCTGGCGTGCCCCTTCCTTTCATGAGCAGGGTTGCCAGACTTTGATTCCCATATGTGCCCTGCAATAAGGTCCTTTACCCAGGAGGATTCTGTATCCAGCCAAGGTATCGCATGCCAAATAATAAAGTTCCAGATCAGGGATTTCCAGCCCCCATCAGTCCCACTGCCGTTTCATCACCTCTAAACTCACCCTACATCACTTCCCATTCCATAACAAGGAAATCAACAGTCTGTCCAGGTACTTAAAGACCTTGCGCGGGATCTCGTAAAAAGACCCCTGCATGACGTAAAGGCATCTGGGAAGCACCACCATTTTCATCAAAGCCACCTTGCCCATAAGGGACAATTTTAGGGAATTCCACATTTCACACATCCGTTGAGACCCCTTATTATCCTGCCCATATTTAAATCGTAAAACTGCACCCTGTTCCTGGCGACATGTATACCAAGGTAACGCACTGTTTCCAGTTCCCATGGGAGTTCCAATTGTGGAAGTCGGGTTGCATCACCCTCTTCCGGACACTTTATTGGGTATAATTGTGACTTACATTTAATGATCCTTAGCCCAGAGGCTCGTGCGAATCTCTCTAGCACACCAAGTAATATTGCAGTCGACTAGGTCGGGGAATCGAAATATACCAAGGCATTGTCTGCATATAAGGAGACTACATGCTCAGCTGGTCCTATTGTTATGCTGTGTCCCTTAAGAGTCATTCTCAAGTGGCAGGCTAGCGGTTCCATTGCTTTTGCAGTGGGGAGAGCGGGCAACCCTGTCGAGTCCCCCTCTGGAGCCCTATACTATCAGAGATACAACGTCCTGTACGAACCCTAGCCATTGGCTGTATATATAACAGTTGGACCCATTCAATGTATTGTTGTCCTACACCCAATTTTGCAAGTACCAGCCAGATGTATTCCCACCTGACCGAGTCGAACGCCTGTTCTATATCTAGGAAGACCAGGGCGCCATTCCCCGGTCTTCCTTCCAGGGACTGCATTACATGCGCCAGGCGCCGGATATTACGTATGGTCTTCCTGCGGTGTTTGAATCCCGATTGATCCTCATTGATAATCTGGGGCAGAAATGGGAGCAATCTTGCAGCCAGGACATGGCTGATGAGTTTCAAATCCACGTTTAACATAGATATAGGCCTCTTTGAAGCCGGTAGTGTGGGATCCTTCCCAGCCTTGGGGATCAGAACTATCAGCGTTTCCTGCATGGAGTTCGGTAACTTTTTCTCCGCCTCTGCCACCGTCTCAAGCAGTCTATCTGCCAATATATCTGGGAATTGTTTGTAAAATTCGGCCGACAGGCCGTCCGCTCCTGGTGACTTTGCAGTTTTCATTTGTTGAATTGCCGTCATTACTTCTGTTTTGGTTAATGGGGCGCCCAGTAGTTCCTGGGCTTCCTGATCTATACGAGACAATAGTATCTCCTCTAGGAACGACTCCATTCTCGAAGCGGGAGTCTCGACTTGAGACTCAGTGAATACTTGCCTGAGATGTTCTGCAAAGACGGCATTTATTTCGTACTGAGCATATTTCATGGTCTGCGTTCTCGGATCCCTTATTGCCAGTATTGGCTTGGGTTGGGTTTCCATCTTTAGAAGTCGTGCTAGCATCCGGCCCAACTTATCCACCTCTGTATACCAGCGCTTTCTACTATATTCCAGTGAAACTTATCCAGCCGGTCCCACAATTCCCCTATCTCCTGTCTCTGTTCTGTCCAACTCCGGAGGTCCTCTGCCCTAGTAGGGAGTGTTGCTTCTAACACTGCCAACTTTCGCTCTTGACCCTGGAGGTCGCGCTCTAACACTTTTCGGATCCCCGCTTCTGTTGCTAAGCAAACCCCCCTGATCACCACTTTCATTGCGTCCCATTCCGTCGCCCTGGTACTTGTGGTTTCCCAGTTTGTGGTGAAATACCCTCTCGGTTCTGTGTCTATTGCCGCCTGATAAACCTGGTCCGACATCGCTTCTGTATTAATCCTCCATAGTGGTATCTTGGATCGGGGTCTACTCAGGGAGTATTCTATCAGCAAGGGGGCGTGGTCGGACAGGTAGCGAGCTAGATATTGTGTCTTGCCTACTTTATGTATTGTTTCTGCCTGCATTAAGAAGTAATCGAGCCTGCTATATGTGTTTGTTGCCGGAGTATGGCAGGAATAGGCTTTCTGATGTGGGTGTCAGTGTCTTCAAATGTCTACCAGACCATAATTGGATTGCAGTTGCCTCATAGCCGCTCTGGCCTTGGGTTTGACGTTTGGTCTCGGTGGGAATCTGTCTAGGGTGCCGTCAAGGGCACAATTGTAATCAGCCGCTATCAGTAGTTCGAAATCAGGAATAAACTGGGCCTGACTGAGAGCTGACCCCAGGAATTCCTCATCATCGTTATTAGGGGCATATATGTTAAACAGACACATATAATGACCGTCTAAGGTACCTTCCACCATTACAAACCTGCCATGAGGATCTAGTTTGGTTCGCAACACTCTAAAGGGGACCCCTGGAGCGACCCACACCATTGTACCCCTAGCAAATCCCGAATATGATGTCGCGTATATCTGGCCCCTCCTGCGTCGTTGAACATACTTAAGACAGTCACCCCAGAGATGCGTTTCCTGCAAGAAAGCTATTGAAATTCTACATCGTTTCAGGAAAGCTAAAACACGGTTGCGCTTGACAAAATTATTCAGGCCCCAGACATTCCATGTTATAAACTTATATGTACTTCCCTTCTCCATTTCTGCACTGGAATCACCCTGATGATCAAGATGCTTCTCATAGAGGGTTCTAGCCAAACACGGCCCCTAACTGCATTATCCCTACACACCTTTCCCTGGTTATTAGCACTTATGATTCGACTGCTGGTTTTGAACATAACCCTAATACAACAATGCTCCCAACATTCCCCTCCCCCACCCATAGGCAGTAGCTCTCCATTCCTTTTGTACCAAAAAAAAGGCCTAAAGACTTGGGGCTCCACCCCACCCTTCTTATCCACCCCCCTCCCGTATCCCCGTTTACCGCAACAGCTTAATACAAGTCCAGTTGAGGCAATATAAAGAAAACTCAATCCCCAACTTCACTTAAAATACAATTTGTGTAAGTAACTTTTACTGTAAGGCCAAACCACCATGCCCGGCGATACCCTGCTGGACTTTACAGCCCCGCTAGGCCATTCACGTGGATAGGTGGCTGGGAAGTCCTTATAAGTCTTTGTGACTGAGTCACACAGCATAGCGTCCATGTAGTTGACATAATCAATGTGTGCCCTCCTCTCCCCCTAAACCCTGTACCTCTCAGTGAACCTGGCGCCGTCTGTATGGTTCTTGATGTCAAACACCCATCCACCCCACCAAGTTCTTACTCGCAGTGTCCTCAGCGGCGTGTGTCCTTCATCATGAACCTTCCGCCATCAGCTTAACCCTCCAGCACACTGCATCATTCCGGGGTTCCATCTGCCTGCGATTTAGTTTCTTGCACCAGACAGAGAAGGGAAAATTCATTCTGGAGCTGTATGGCCGCCGATTCTGTCAGTAGAGTTCCATCTGTGTCCACCAGGATTCTACCTGACCCAGGAGTCTCCTGGGAAGGTGTTCTCTGTTCCGCTCCATCTCGACATTGCCCTTGGTGTCTTCATCAACGTGACTGCTGTTCCCGCCAACCTTGGTTCTGGTCCGGCCTCTCCAGGCCTATCGACTCCATCCAGTCTATCACGTCCTGTGGCATCTCATAAAAATAGACCTTGTCTCTGTACTGAATTCTGAGTTTTGCAGGGAATAGGAGGCTGTATTTGATGTTGTGTTCCCGTATGCGTCGTTTGATCCCCAGGAACTCATTGCGCAGTTCTTGGACTTTCCTGGTGTAGTCAGGGAATATTTGGATCGTCCTGACTTCGTATTTCGGTGGGCCGTGAAGACGAGTGTGTTGAAGAATAACGTCCCTGTCTCTGTGGTTGAACAGGCGAGCTTTCAATGCTCTAGGTGGAGAACCCGGGCTCGGCGGGGGCCCAAGGGCGCAATGGGCTCTTTCTATAGCGAAGAACTTAGAAAGTCTGATATTGACTAGGGCTGTGGTGATCCAATCTTCCAAAAAGAGGTCCGCCGCCGGACGCTCTGCTTTTTTGGGAAAACCCACGAGCCTTAGGTCATTCCTCCTCGAGCGTCTCTCCGCAACTTCTACTCTGTCCTCTGTGTGGCTGGCCTGGGTCTGGAGCATGGAAGCAGCCGTATGAAGCCGCTGGACCTCCTCCCGCAGTGACACCACATCCTCTTTAGTGTTGGTGACTCTGTCTGCCACTTTTCGGAGATCCAGGCGTAGGTGATTAATGTCCATCGCCATGGTATCCATTTTCATTTCTAGGGCCACTCGGGAGTCTTTGATGGCTGTTAGTATGTCCATTTTGTCTTGTGCGGCTGTGTCATGGCTAGTTGCATCCTCCGTATCCCGTCTGGGATTCGCCGCCAGCCGAGGTCCAGTCACTGTATACTGCACAATTTTATTGGACTGCCCTCCTTGTGTTGGCTTGTCTTTGCTCATATTGGGGCCACGTCTCGCTGTCATGGGGGAGGGAGGCTCGTATAGCTGGTGGAACCACTCCGCGAGCCAGGCCCCGTTGGTACTGCCGTACCCAATCGTTACTTTTCCCCCTTTACCTGTGGTTTTGAGGGAGGGAGTGTGGTTTCTTGCCTCTGTTTCCCTTGTCCTTCGTCTCTGGGGCACGCACTGTTGGATCAGGGTGGTCTGTGGCCTGTTCTTTATGCTGTGTTATCCACCTGGGCGTCGCTGTTATGTTGAATCACTGTTGGGGCCCACTGCGCTACAGCGGCCTCTCCCAGACTACTCTCCTGGAGCGGGGGGATACCCCGCGGTCCTCAGTTAAAAAATTATGCCTCTCTTGGTGGCCCAGGCCAAGCCCCAACATCTGTGGCCACACCCATGCCACCGTGGATCCTTCCTCCGGTAGGGCCCCACCAGTCGCTGCAAAGTGGCCCCCCAGCAATGCTGCAAGGTTTAAAACCCCCCTTTGTGGGCCCCTCCAAAGTGGCAGCCGCAGACCCAGCAGTTGCCTTCTGTGGGCTCAGCTCACTCGTGGCCTTCCCGGTCTGCCCAGCCATGACACACCTCTCCTGGACCGGGACCCGTCTCGGGCCGTTTTATGCTGTGGTCGGCGGGGGGAGACCAAACTCAAGGGGAGTTCACTGCCGCCCCCGCGGTCCTGCACAATGCGCCCTCTGCCACTCTTAGTCTCTTAGCTCCAGTGCGTTCCATCCGTGGCCCCAGAGTCAGGCATCGCCATTACGGGGTCAGGCTCCCACGCAGCGCCGGAGCTTCGCCGGTCTGAATTTCACGGCTTACTGGCAGCTCGGCAGCACCGTGCCAAGTTCCTCGGGGTCCCGGCGGGCAGTGGCTACTCTTCCCGTCGCCCAGCTGTGGACTCCATCAGGATTACGGCAGGATTTAGTATCGCAGGGGACGGAGCTCAGCCCAGGCGCGACTACTCCGCCATCTTGGATGGCCCCGCCTCTCGGTTGAAAACTCAAGTTCGTTGTGTGTCCTTGAATGTGGAAAATGCCTCCTCCTCATGTGGTAAATACCTCACTGTAAAGTAAATGGTATTTAACATCTGTGGTAAATACCTCACCCTATTTCGCCCTGCTTGTAATGAGGGCCTAACTGAGTTAAAGAAAATCATCTAAAAAAACAAAAAAATAGTAAATAACAGGAAATGTCATAAAATCATATATGCGATCCAGCCATCTTGTCTATCCAAGGTGTATTCACATATTAAGTATTCTGTTAGAAACCTGAGAGGTTTGAGAAATTACCATGTTCGTGTTGGGTTGCCTGAAAGTGGCACTCCTCACCATACTGTGTTTTGTTATGTTAAGCAGTTTTACAGTGCTCATACACCCTAAGGCAGGCTTCTTCAACGAGTAGCTTGTGAGCTACTTGTAGCTTTCCAGCTGCCTAGAAGTAGCTCCAGTCCTGCCTACTAAATTAGAAGCTTTTGCTTGACTAAATTAATATATGTATAAGGTGTCTTAGTACTAGGAAGACTAAAGGTGAGCCGAGCCTTTAGACATTTTCGACGCCTCTCCAGGGGTAGTAAGCGCTATATAAATGCAATTATATAAATGCAATTAGAATACAATACAATACAATATTAAACAGATATGTTTAGTTTTTCCCTAAGGCATTGGTGGCAGGAGATAATCCTAAAGGCAGCACATTTCAGGCTCATGCGGCTAAATTGGAAAAGGGATTTCCACCTGTTGTCGTGGACTTCTAGATCTCATTAACTGTTAGTGATAAAAACAGATTGGCCAAACATAGATTTTTTGAAGGGTGATAAGGCAAATGTGCCAAGGTATGGTATATACTACGATGTATCAAACAAAAGATCTTGAATTTGATTCTTGAATGAATGGGCAGCCAATGTAACTTCTGAAGCTAGGTGTGGTGCTAAAATAACAAGGGCAGCCAGCACTAAGGTGGCTGCTTCATTGTAAATACATTGGAGACAATGCTACAGAGACAAGTTAATGCTAAATGGCATTGCAATAGTTTAATTCAATACCTTTTCAGGTGGCCTCCAAGAGATACAAAGTTATCATTATCCACAGTTTATGGGTTGAGTACATGCAGATGTAACTGTGGATACCTGAGAACACATTGCCAGTTTATCATCTGTTTCGATTTCTTGGCTTTTCACAGATTGTGATGGAAAAGGCTGCCATGGAGACCAGTAGGAAGGGATCCATATGATTGGGGATTGCCCACTGGGTAGTATTTAAGCACTGTTAGGTCTCTGCAACAATGCTGGGCAGTAAAGGCAACAGCAGTAACCCGTTTTCTCTTCTCTGGGCCGGCCTTTATGGCAAGGAAGGCAGGTTCTGCTTCACAATGGTGCATTGTGCATGGCCGCTTCTCTGCAGATGCTGGGTCCTGGAATTAACATTGCAGACTTTATTTGCCCCAGTGACTTAAAAAAATATTGCTACTCCAGAAGACATCAGTATATAAGGTTATTATATGAAGGATGAAGAGGCAGCGCCAAAAAGATTTCATTTTTTTATTAAATATTTTAAGCATATATTCCAAAAAAAAGCAAATACACCAATTATAGCCCACCACGCCTTTATTGCAAATTTTTATAAAACACCTGGATTTAGGTAAGGAAAAAGAGAATTCCAAAGAATAGAAAAGAAAAAAGAAATCATAGCAAAGGGTCAGAAGAAATAGGACAGTATGTTTATGTATACAATGCATTACTCCCCTTGCCCCTGACTGCATTCTATGGATCCTTCAATCCTGTTGATCCATCTGCTTAAAGGAGCCCAGATTTCAGAACCTTTTTTCAGGGCCCTGTGCCCCCTTCGTTCATACACCGCCATCTCCCATCGGTATACTGTGAGTAATTTACCCAGCCAATAGTGCACAGAAGGAGGTTTATGGTCTAACCAAATAGTGGCCAGACAGAGTCTCAGTACAGTCATAGCTGTAAACACAAAAGTCTGAGTTGGCCCAGACATATCTTGATTACTCACACCAAGGATTATAACCTGGCGGGTCAAATCAAGCACAAATCCCACCATGTCTCCCAACCATTTGGCGATCTCTACTCTGAGAAAATCAAGTTTGGGACATGTAGCAAACATGTGAACACTGTCAGCAGCAAAATATCCACACAGTGGACAGTGAAGGCCCGATGTTCCCCCCCACCTGGATATTCGTGCACGCGTCATATATAAATTATGCCAGGTCTTAAAGGATTGTACCTGAAGGTTAGCGGAGATACATGCAGACTGACCCAGAAGAAGCAAGTCCTCGCATTCCCCTATTCCCGCCTGAAGGAGGTCCTGCCATCGGCTTGTGTGTTTTATAAGATCATCTCCCATTTCTTTATTTAATAACTTGTGTATTATAGCCAATGTTGGTTGGGATCTCAGCAATATATCCAGTAAGGGGACCTTGGAGAAGCCGGCTGTTCCTCCTGATGTTTTAACCAGGAAGTCCCTTATTTGTAGTTATTTAAAAAAATGGTTGTTCCCCAGCCCGTATTTTTCTTTGATTTTATCAAACGGATATATCGCCCCCTCCTCAACTAAATCCCCTATATTCCTTGCTCCCCTCTCATCCCAGCATTTCATATATCCGTCGTGGGATATAGCTGGGAGTAAATTGTTATTAAACAAAGGGGTATATCTATGAACCCTTTTAAGGCCAAGTTTCTTTCAAAGTGCAGTCCAAACCTTGAAAGCACCAGTAAAAATCTTAAATCTAACCCTCTTGAAATACGCGAAGTCAATATGATGCATAAAACAGCCTCTAGCTTCTATCCAAATATTAATTCATATATGGAGGCAGTCGACTCCTCCTCCGATTCAGCCTTATCCCTTCCCAAAAGTCCAGCCATCTTCTGAATAGTTGCTGCCCAGTAATACAGTTGGAAATTTGGGATCGCCCAGCCCCCCCCCCCCCCCCGGTATCTTGGAAGGGTCATGAATTTTAGGGGTCTTCGAGGGTGTTGGCCGGCCCCTAAAAATCTGGAGATCATCTGATTTAGACCTTGGAACCAGGATTTATCAATTTCAACGGGGATGGCTCTAAAAAGGTATAAGATTTTTGGTAAAAATATAATTTTAATAACATTGCTCCTCCCCATTAATGTGAGGTGTAGATTACTTACTCTAGCAAAATCTGTTTTAAATTTCTGAAGTAGTGGTCTCAAATTTAATCCGCCAATTTTCTCTACGTTGGCTGTAACCTCAACCCCCAGATACCTAGCATGCGGGGTGACTCGTTCATCATCCAATTCTACCTTATCATTCATCACAATTTGCGTTTTGCTGTGGTTGAGCTGGTACCCCGAGATACTGCCAAAGTAGCTTGCCTTTCATTTTCGAATTCTGAGAGAGCATCCCCCGGGCTAGGAGTAATTATGGCCAGGTCGTTTGCATAAGCTAAAATTTTCGCATTCCCTCCCTTAGTGTGTATAGCCTGAATCTCTTCGTTCCCTTCTATCTTCCTAATTAATGGGTCGATGTATAGGGCGAATAGTAGGGGGGAACACGGACAGCCCTGTTGCGTGCCGCGCGAGATCTTAATTATTTCAGAGATGCTACCCATCATAGCTATTCTAGCAATAGGTTCCCGGTACATGATCTGAATAGCACCAATAAACCCTTTGCCCAGGCCTTTCCTCTCCATAATTACCCATAAAAAGGGCCAGGAGACCCTATCAAAGGCTTTTTCTGCATCTAATAAATTTAAAGCCATAGGGTCTCCAGTAACCTTGGAAGAGTCAAAAAGGGCGATAGTCCTACGTATATGGTCAGTCATGCCCCGTCCCGGGACAAACCCATGTTGGAAAGGAGAAACCAGCTTCTTAATGATTGCGGCCAGTCTAATAGCTAAGATTTTAGCATATATCTTAATATCGCTATTTACCAGTGTAATTGGTCGATATGATCCCAATTCATTGATGGGTTTCCCCTTTTTCGGAAGCACGACAATGTTAGCTGACTTCTAGGATTCAGGAGCTCCCTCCCCCAGATTGTGCCTTTAAAAAAAATCTCTCACATAAGTTCCAACACATATGGAGCTAATTTTTATAAAATTCACCTGGGATGAAGTCCGTGCCTACTGCTTTCCCTGATGTTGTGGATTTGATCGCTTTTCTTAGCTCCTCCTCCTTTATGGGTGCTTCTAGGCTTTCTCTCTCCTTGGGGGAGAGCTGCTCCGTAGACAGACCCTTTAAATATTCTTTTACTGCTGTATCCCCTGCTTGGGTATCCTCTGTATACAACCTTTGATAAAACCTTTGGAACGCGGAGCGAACTGCCGCTGGCTCAGTGACTAAACCATTGCTTGGGTCTCTAATTTCTGCAATCCTCCCCTGGACTACCTTTTCCCTGTTGCGGACTGCCAGCATATGGCCTACTCTTTCATTGCTTTCATATACCTTGCTGCGTCAGGCCATAAATTTTCCTGCGGATTTCTTGACTGAAATTTCTGTAATTGCAGACTTTGCGACCAATACTCCCAATTGTGCTGCCTCCGAGTCTCCCCCCTTGGCTATTGCTTCTATCAGGTGTGTCTTGGCTGATGCCAATTCCACATTTAGCGTTTGTAGAAGTTCCTTCTCCTTCTTTTGACTCACCCATACTTAAAAGTCTCCCCCAGAATACCAGCTTTAAGGGCATCCCAGACTACATGAATGTTAGCACTCCCCAAATTCTCTTTGATAAACCAAGGTATCCAGACCTTCATATGCTGTAAAAAGCCCTCTTCGCTAAGCAAAGCCCTGTTAAAAGTCCAGCGTGCCGCCGGGGGGGGGGGTTAGTGTGGATACCACCTCCAATACCAGAGGGTTATGGTCAGACATGACTCGGGGGTATTTACATATTTTGCAGCACTGCGCTAGCTCCTGCGACACAAAAAAGTAGTCCAATCTAGCGTGTACTAGATGTGGTACTGAGAAGTACGTATATCCCGGATCGTTCAGTTCCTGCATTGCCCAAACATCAGAAAACCCTTGTAGTTGGCATATTTGTGATAGAGACCTAAAAACTTTGGGTTTGCGGCCTTGATACCCCAACCCCGCGTGTTTATCTTTTTGACAATTCATATTAATATTAAAGTCCCCACAAATTATTAGAGGAAGTGGCCAGCCTACCAACTCTACATTGAGCCATTCGAACAGTGCTGGTTCATCGAGAACTGAGCCATAGACCGAACACAAAGTAAACATACAGTTTTCTAGACAGCATTGAATGATCACCCATCTCCCCAGTTTATCCGAACTTTCATCAAAGAAATCGATTTCCGATGAACCCAGATCACTTTACACATAATTGCCATAATTGCCACAAAAGCCCTCCTTTGGATACCCCCCACCCTCCCACACCCCTTCAATTAGACAAAAAAGGTCCATGGACCCTTGTGATGCCTCCTGTGTCCTGCTGTGCCCCTAGCCTCTCTCCCTCTAAATTGTGAACATAAAAGAAGAAAAGAACCCAACAAACAACAAGAGGATCCCTACCAATCATAGGCCAACGGTAACAACCTTATGCCATCCCCAAACATCCTGCAGAGAGTGAGAGCAGAGCGCTACCATTGTGTTGTCACCCTATTTACGTGAGATTTCCTGCATATACTCCTGAGCTTGTATCTCTGAGGTAAACACCCTGGCTGCGCCTTTAAATTGAACTTAAGTCGGGCGGAGCTCATTAAAAAAACCTCACAACCCAATTTCTGGAAGGGAGTGATAAGCTGGAGAAGCCTCCATCTCCTTTCCACCGTAGTATGGCAGAAATCCGGCCTTACGAAGAATGAGTGTCCCTCAGCCGACCGCCTAGCATCAGGTCTGGCCTTTTCAAAAACTGCCTGACGTAAAAGAAAAGTTCCAAAGAATATAAGGATAGCCCTAGGTTTTTCATTCTGCCCCCCTCTCTTTTTCATCATCAAAGGGAATCGGTGTAGCCTCTGCACCTCCGCCTCCCAATTCCAGTGAGCTAATTCTGGAAATGCCCCCTTGAATAGCCAAAGAACAAATCCGCATATGTCGTCCCCTCAGCATTCTCTTCAATGCCTTCAAATTGTTCCACCGTTGATGGTTTTCGAAATCTTCCATTTTCCATAGTACGTCCGTCATACTGGCTTCATTCGCCGCAGTTTGCTGTCCCGTATCCTCGGCTTCGAGAGCCACAATTCGTTCCTGAGTGCTGTGGTGCGTTCGGCTATTTCTGAACAAGTTTTATTGACTTTGCGAATGGCACCTTGGAGTTTCTTCGTCGCCATATGAGCCCTCTTATGTTCTTGACGAGCTTCTGTTTGCATCTGCTTGAGTGTTGAATAAATTAGTCCCATGGATGGAAGGGTTTCTGCATTAGTTTTGGATTCTGCAAACAGTTTTGAGGCGTCAAACTGTATTCCATTCTCCTCTGTCCCATCGGTCTCTATCCCAAAGTGAGTGGTAGAATAATCCCACTTTAGCTGACTAGCCTGGCTGTGGTCAGAGTCTGAGCCCTTGCCTTTCACTCTGGTACTTCTCCTCTTCGTACGATTGGGTGCGCGCTTCTGTGTGTCGAGTCTAGAGGGTGGGGTGCTGCTGTCTTCTCCTGAGATTTCTGCGTCTGTACCATCATTTTCACTAGTATTAGTGATTTCAGACTCATCAGTAAGAGAGTAAAATGTATCCCCCTCCGGAGTCCCTGCAATTTTACCAGGTGCGTGGGAGAGATCAGAGGTATTTGACTCTTGGGGGTTCTGAGTATCCTGCTCTCCCTGCAGTGCAAAATTAATTTGCACCCCCGCCTTGCCTCTTCTTCCATCTCGACCCCACTGCCCAGCCCAAGAAGCATACTATTCATACCATTCGATTTAGTCATTTTAGTCATTTTAATGTCAGCATTTTCCTTTTGTAATATCTCAGGGGGCAGCCTACCTTCGTTCGCCGCTTTTCCCCCAGGTTGCCCTTCAGCACTCTCAAGATCCTTGGTCGATTTGACAGCCTTAGCACTGCTTCTGTCTTTGTTCATCATTTTTTTTTTATTGCGGCCGGGTCCGCGGCCCGATAACATTCCAGGCACTGTAGGCTGTTTGGGCCTGGTTGCCAGGTTGATGGGAAGTTGCTTGCCACTGTGCGTCCTGCCGCTGATCTCCTCCTCTTCGCGGGCGGCTGAGTTATTAGCGTCCCCGCACTTCCCCTCCGTGAGAGTGAGAGTTTTCCGGGCAGGCGGCATCCCCTTCGCTCCTCCAGCCGATCCGCCTTCCTTCAGCGGTGGTTTCTGCTTGGGAGGCATTTCGATGAATCCCAAGGCTGTCCCGTCTTTCCTGAATGGCGCCAGCAGCAGCAGAGTGTCCCAGGTCCACAGGTATGCTTTACTTTTTGTTCTAGTAATGCAGAGGAGAAATTCTTTCACTGCGCGTACTAGCAGTGCTCCGATCCCCGGTTCCAGCCTCATCCGGTATTTTATCTCCCTTAATCTTTTTGTTTTTTTACGGGTTCAGTTTATGATTATCTTCTCAGTGGTGAGGTGAGGTGAGCAGCTCCCGCAGCAGTCACACAGCCGCCATCTTTCCCGATACCTGTGCCAAATAGATTTCAATTAGCTATTCTGGTGATCATCTGAAACCGAGAAAGCGAGTGAGTGCAATAGTGATCCAGGCTTATTACTACAAGTGTCAAACCAAAAGCAACTCTGCAAAATGTTGTCACATCAGGCCCCAAGTGCATCAAAAGGATACGGTTAGTATTCTACTGCCAAGAAACGTTTGAAAAAATACATCGAAACAGTGTTTTGTGAAACACATTTTTTAATATGGAATAACTAAACTGAATTACAATTGAGAGATAAAATAATTGCCAGTGAAGAAATAGATTTTGAACAGACCCAAAACAAGTAAACCCTGGAATGACACCATTTGCAGTGATACTAGTTAAGCTAGATTTAACCAGGCTTGGTAATCATATCTGGACCGGTTCTTTCCCAACTCTTTGGACTTTTGTTGCTTTTGAAACCTCTTTACTGGAAACTACTAGAATATTATTGTGACTGGACTCGAATGACAACCATTCTTATATTACACCTACATAATAATTTGATCTTGAGCTCACAGGATGGTTTTCTTTGAACATTAGTTCAAATCAGTCTACCCATGTATGAGTGTTTATTGAATTGTTCTCGAGTTCAAGCAATCCAGGGTATTTATTGGCAACAATTTGTCAAAAAGTGCTTTAGTTTAAATAGAAGTTCTATAAAAGTGATTCAACTGTTTTACGGTCATATTATTCCGTTTTTGAGTAACCAATTTTTTATCATTTTTACAAGCAACCGCCAGATTTATTTAGTTTGATAATCTACAAAAATTCTTTAGCTTTTCCGAAAGTGCTATCTAAGGGGCCGATTACGATGGCGGGCGGATCGGCACCGCCGTGCCGGCAGTGGCTTCCGCCAGCCTTGCGGGTGCTGTTTTGCCAACCACGGTCGCGAATCCCCGACCGCCATATTACGATGGGCAGACATAGGCCAAATCCCTACCGCCGCGGTGTTTTTAGTACCGCCAGTACCTTGGTTCCGCGACGAGGGCGGACGTAGCCAAAAGCGGGAGGCCGCCGTGCCGAATCACAATGCCTCAAATAGGCAATCGGACCGCAACGGAGAAACCACCCATTGAAACACGGCGGAAGCAATACTGCGGAGGAAAACGGCAATAACACACAACTCCACGCATTCGCTACCGCAATGGATCCTGCTCCACAAGCCCTACCGCTGCTGATCCTGATCCGCGATCAACAAAGACGCCTCCGCCGTCGACAACACCGCAGGTACGTCAATGCAACACCTCCGCATCGGGGTCATCCATCAACAAGGTCATCACCGCATCCTCCCGGTCACGTCACCGCAGCGGTGAAGACGCGGGAAAAGTTCCGCACAATCCAGTAGGCAGGGCCAGCGGCACGCATGGGCAGTCACAGGGACGTGTAAGGATTGTGTTGGCTCTGGCCCAAATGTACATTGTGTGCCTCTGTTGGTAGCAGCTGACATTACCTGATACCATCACAGCTCCTACCATCCCACCCTGTACAACATCAAAATGTGTGCCCATCTGATATTCAGGGATAGTGATGTATGTGAACAAGTTCATAGGTGTATTGTGGCAAAACAACACCTGCATAGTAATGCCAAATAGGTGTTTGTGATGTGAAACCCCCTTCCTGCCACTGCCAAGATGAGTAATAGGTGGCATAACAACACCTGCAAGGTAATGCCAAAAGCTGCCTGTGGTGTGAAACCCCTTCCTGCCACTGCCAAGATGAGTATCAGGGGCAAACCCCACCTGCAAAGTAATGCCAAAAAGGTGCTTGTGGTGTGAAACCCCTTCCTGCCACTGCCAAGATGCGTATTAGGGGGCAAACCCCACCTGCAAAGTAATGCCAAAAGGTGCTTGTGGTGTGAAACCCCCTTCCTGCCACTGCCAAGATGAGTATTAGGGGGCAAACCCCACCTGTAAAGTAATGCCAAAAGGTGCTTGTGGTGTGAAACCCCCTTCCTGCCACTGCCAAGATGAGTATTAGGGGCAAACCCCACCTGCAAAGTAATGCCAAAAAGGTGCTTGTGGTGTGAAACCCCTTCCTGCCACTGCCAAGATAAGTATTAGGGGCAAACCCCACCTGCAAAGTAATGCCAAAAAGGTGCTTGTGGTGTGAAACCCCCTTCCTGCCACTGCCAAGATGAGTATTAGGGGGCAAACCCCACCTGGAACATACACGTTTATAGTTGGCATGTACAGGGTCACATACACCTCAACACCACTGACAAGGACAGGCCAAGCACACTGTGTGACCACTCAACTGCACACATCCAAATATACCCATGTGAGTACGAAGACAGGCCTTCACAAGATTACCACACACACACTGCTGTTTACACATCCAAACACATCACACAGACATCACCAACCTTGGACACCCCATGAAGTTAGACTGTGTGTAGAATTCACCTCTGTTGTGGTATAGCCCCCTAACATGACATGTGTACAATCATACTGAAATCAACAGCGAATGATGATTGCAAGAGTACATCAACACCCACAAACATCATTGCACCCCCAAACCTCAGAGTCAAGTAGACCAAAAGTGTGTGTTACGTTTGCCAAACAATGACAAAGTGAATGAAGTAAATGGCAATGTGGAAGTGCCATGCAGAGCATGTGGCAGATTCATCCAGACCCACACATCAAAATGTTTAATTAAGCAAGGGCAGTAACAAACGATACGACAGGAGTAACAGTGTTTATTGCAAAATATCCTGATAGTCACAAAATTTCAAACAAATAAAAGGCCATTGGCCAGTCCACAGTCCAAACAATGCACATGTGTGCATGAAAATGTTTACAGTGAATGTGGAACACCGTACACTGCCATGTGAATGAACAAAGCACCGGGGCTATCAAAGCTCAGTCCAGGCACCGCTGTGGGAGAGATGGGTATGGGAGGGGGTCTGTGCCTCAGACTTGCCTCTCAGTTGGACTGGAAGGTGGCTGATTGTCGTGGCCACTGGCGGAACTGGACCTGGGAGAGAGAGGATCGTCAGAGTCAGCAGTGGCTGTGGCAGGCGTAGGGCTGCTTGGACCGGGTGGCATGGTGGCACGTGGAGGCTAAGAGATGCTGCCGTGAGACACAGAGGCAGTAGTGGCTGTGGCAGGTGTCGGCCTGCTTGTACTGGGTGGCATCATGGCACGTGGAGGCGGAGAGATGCTGCCGTTAGACACAGAGGCAATAGTGGCTGTGGCAGGTGTAGGCCTGCTTGGACCGGGTGGCATGGTGGCACGTGGAGGCGGAGAGATGCTGCCGTGAGACACAGGGGCAGTAGTGGCTGTGGCAGGTGTAGGCCTGCTTGGACCGGGTGGCATGGTGGCACGTGGAGGCGGAGAGATGCTGCCGTGAGACACAGAGGCAGTAGTGGCTGTGGCAGGTGTAGGGCTGCTCGGACTGGGTGGCATGGTGGCACGTGGAGGCGGAGAGACGCTGCCGTGAGACACAGTGGGTGAGGGTGAATGTTGAGGGCTGCCTCTACACTTCTTGGGTATCCGATATTGCAGAAGTGTCTTGGGAGTAGTGGGAAGTGTGGCTGGCACAACAGAATCCCTCTCCACCAAAGGTGTGACAGGTGCAGGTGGCCCTCCTTGTGGGGATTTGCTGGATATGGACTTAGCCTTGCTTTTTGCTTGCCTTTCGCCCTCCATCCCCTGTGGCCCTGGTGAACCACTCACATTGCTCTCCTGACCACGCTTCACAGGGGTGTGGGTGGGAGTAGAGGTCCTGGGTGAAGCAGTCTTAGGTTGCTTCGTGGGCTTTCCCTTCAGCGGCACCAGCACCACAGCAGGCATGCCAACTGTTTGTCTGTCATGTGGAGCAGTTGTGTGGATGGGAGTCTCTTGTGATGGGTGCAATCTTGTGGACCGTGAGCTAGAGGCCTGCTTCTTTGCCTGATGCCCCTGAGTGTCATGTGAAGGGCTTTTTTCTTTCCGTCCCTGTGTGCCTGTGTCACTTTTTTGGGATGGTGTCTGTGGTCTTGCACGCTTGGAGCGCTGCTGTCGTGTGCTGGGTGTCGACGACTCAGGGCCTGAGGGTTCAGTTGTGTGGTCACTCTCCTCAGGGGTTGCCACTGGCAGGGTGGTTGGTGAAGGCATTGGGGCTGGACTTGGATGCTGTGATAGCTGAATGGCTGCCATCACGGTGGAGGACAAACCCTGGACAGTCCTGTGTAGCCCGCCCACGTCTGAATGAATGCCCTCCATAAATGCCAGAACCTGTCCCAACTTCTTGTCCTGATCCTGGAAAGCATTTAGGAGAGCTGTCTGACCCACACACAGCTGGCGCAAGAGTTCTACCACCTCAACACTGAGGGCAGCAGAGGAGAAAGGGGCAGGGGCAGCGGTGCCTGGGGTGAAGGCAACTCTACCCTTAACAGCCCTGCGGGCACGGACAGCACTAGTGGTAATAGCCGGGATGGTGGGCACTGGCCGATGTGTGGTGGAGGAAGAGGCAGCATTGTCACTCCCTGTGACCACCATTGTCGCTGACTCCCCACTGGAGTCAGATGATGTTGAGGTTGTGCTTTCTGTGCATGAGTCCTCAAGGACACTCCTGTCCCCCTCCGAGGCGCTGGTCACATCAGTGATCTCATGGCTATCATGCGTGCCACATGCTTCAGCACTGGTGTCCGTATCATGGCCTTCCGTGCACTCTGTAGATGCTGCAATGGACAGAGTCATAGGTTCAGTACAGTGCCATACACACAAACATCAAATGCAAGCACAGAACTAGACTAGATAATGACAACCCCAAGTTGCACAACACCCTGTGCAGTCTGCATGTGCAACAATCATGCTGAACACAGAAGATGCATGGAAATATGCATTGTTTACATCAATGAGCCATGTGAGGTTCACACCGGCAAATAGCAGGTCCCTGCCTCCTTGTAATGTAACATAAACATCTCTGCAAGCATACCCACATGCCTGTATGTGAGAGAGGCATACATCTCAGCATGTTGCCTCTGTCACATATGGAGTCACTGTAAGGGGACAACACAGATACAGATTCAAATTTCTAATTAAGAATGTCCATGAGCTACTGATGTCTAACAAGGTGAGCAATTCATCATGCAAACTGTTGCACGTTGGTGTCAGATGTGCACTTCACACCATTTACAAGTCCTGCAGTGCACACATCGTTAAATGCACACTGACATGATGCACACTGCTGTACACTGCCTGGTGATGTCCATGACACCCAGAATGCAGAAGATGTCATAAGGCCACATCTCGTCATGCAATGTCAAGGGCCATTGTATGAAACACATGATCAAGTCCATCTATGGGAAAATACATGACACCTGCACTGAACACATAGGCCACTGAGAAGTAGTTCCTAAAAATTTACACAGCAGCAAGATCAGCAATGGCTCCCGGTTGCCATTCATGCAGTCACTCACACCCAAAGTCAGCCTACGCAGAATACTCACCACTTACTCCCTGCTGATGGTCCCTCAAACGTTCATACAGCTCTGGCTGTGTCACAGACAAGATGCGGGACATTAGTGGAGTCATGGTTCGGCGCGCCAACCTGCCACTGCGAGGGACCAGCCTCACCGTCATCTCTGCCACGGTCCTGCTCAGAAGGGAGATGTCGTCCCACCTCTTGTGGCAGTGTGTGTGCCGTCTGTTGGATACACCCAGAGTCCGCACCTTCCGTACAATGTTCTTTCATGTGGCCTTACGCTGGTGGACCTTCAGCTGCCGGCATAGGAGACAAGAAAAGGAAGTATCAGAGACCCTGTGTCATTCACACTGTGTGTTAGCACAGGAGAACATAAATGCATGGCACACAAATCGCTACATCTTCATCAGAGGCCATACAGCATGACAAATAGTACATGTTCATTACAATACTACATAGAAATGAATGCATGTATGACGCGGCACACAGTACATGGCCATCTCATACACATGCACAATGGCAGCACAGACAGCCATGTACAGAAGGCCCTCATCTGTGATGCAGTATGTCAGTGAGCATGACATGCAATACAGTGCTAATGAAGTGTAGTGGCAGACTCACTGTGTCCACCACTAGACACCCCTCGATGCCCTTGGCCTGTGAATGGCTCAATGCATTTTTCAGGAAACATATTGGGACATAATCTTATTTATCACGCCCTTCTCACAATGTTAAGTCCTCGATTGTGCAATTCTCAGGACTATGATGGCTCAGTGAGTATTAGGTGTGTGGACTAAACACATGTTTGACTCAGTCCAGTTAGGCATGGCTCAGAGTAACATTGGACAGTGTATGTGCAGGCCAGAGGAACTCACACTGCGGCTCAACATGGTCCCTCAGATAAATCACATGGATGTACAGCATGAGAGGGTGAAAAGTGCCAACACATGCGAGACTGAACACATGTTCAAATCAATGTAAGGATGACATCTACTACTTACATTGATGTGAAGTGTCATAGTTGCATTAACATCAAGTGGGTTCCACTCGTGCATTGGACTATTGTGCATGATGCTCACATCAACATAGTGCACTTAAGAAATATTCAACACACATAAGTTAGTGCTCCATTCCAATATACATTTCAACAGTCACATATGAGGTTGTGAAGAGTGAGTGGACAGTCACATAACATGGCACAGTAAAAATCAGTCCCGACTTGTGCTTTTTCAGAACACCATCGTATCTGTGTGGCTGTTTAAACAATGCATGTCTCCCCCTACCTACAATCAACTTATGTAGGTGTGGAAATAAGCCTACAGACACCATTGACATGAAGTTAGCATGCATGGCAGTGTAACCCACATTTACATCACCTAGTCTCAGACCAACATGTTCATTAAGTTTGTGCAAGAATGGCTGTAGGAGTGTCCATTTTCTACACATTATCAAATTCAATTACCACAGAACATGTATGGAGCATCCCATGGTAACTATTAGGATGCCTGTACATCGACTTGCACTCACAGGCACATACTACTGCACAGCAACATCATGGTATCATTTTGATCACTCTCACACTTGGAATCAGGAACACTTACCAGTACATCTGGCACACCAAAAAGCCTCCCATACTGTGCAAGGACCTCGTCCACCAGAAGCTCCAGCTCCTCTGTAGTGAAGGGACGGGCCCTGACATTCTCTGTTCTCGCCATCACTGGGTCCAGGATACAGAAAAATATGCAGTTGTAGAGGAATGGCAGTCAGCAGTGTCTGAATGCATGTGAAATGTGTGGCTCTCCCACAGAGATTTATAGGCCCCTTGGTTGGTATCAGTGGCAGGCAGCTGCTGCAATTGGTCCACCTGTCTGGCATCTTTCAAGTGTGGCCAATGAGCGGCCCCGCGATGGCGGTGCACGCCTACCGCGGTTTCCAAAGTAGCATTTCACTACCGCGATCGCAGTTCCCATTGGCTGCAATGGCATTGGTGGTGTCACACCGCGGAGGACATGCGGTCGCTACCGCTATGCTGCATCTTTCAAGTGTGGCCAATGAGCGGCCCCGCGGTGGCGGTGCACGCCTACCACGGTTTCCAAAGTAGCATTACACTACCGCGATCACGGGTCCCATTGTCTGCAATGGCATTGGTGGTGTCACACCGCGGAGGACAGGCGGTCGCTACCGCTATGCTGCATCTTTCAAGTGTGGCCAATGAGCGGCCCCGTGGTGGCGGTGCACGGCTACCGCGGTTTCCAAAGTAGCATTTCACTACCGCGATCGCGGGTCCCATTGTCTGCAATGGCATTGGTGGTGTCACACCGCGGAGGACAGGCGGTCGCTACCGCTATGCTGCATCTTGCAAGTGTGGCCAATGAGCGGCCCCGTGGTGGCGGTGCACGGCTACCGCGGTTATGGACACATTATGCACTAGCAATGGCAATGGTCAACTTTAACAATTGAACACTATGCCTCCATAGTGTCTTACTGCACTTGTTTTGTACAATGAATGCTGGTGTGACATTCAACTCACTGATGCCTACACATGCCATGTCTGTGGAAAATGTGACATGCATTGACATGCACTTACTCACGTCACCTATGATATGTGTGTGGATGTACATCTATTGGTTGTATGATGTTGTCTCATCTTTGAAATCAACTTAATGTGTGAGATGGCTAATCAAACAACAGTAATGATTGCCTGAACACATAATGGTGGTATTTTACTGTGCCCATAGCTGATTTAAGTAGGATATGTGATCAGCTTACACACACTGTGCACATTGTGATGATAACTAGTGGTCTGTGCAACTTAAGCAAGAAGGTGTGGCAGGTAAAGCAGCTACATATGAGTCAGCAGTGTTGTTGTCTCATACCTCTGCTGTGTCACCTACTCCTAGGCCTGGGGACACCAGATGTATTGGTGTACCATTCACAACCTCTGAATATGTTTTTGGGGTAGTCAGTATGTACAACATGTCCACTTGTAAAAACACATGTGGTGAAGGTGTCTCTTCATCTGAGTTGTGGATTAAGCAGTTGTTGGAGTACGTTAATTGTTTCTGCTGCGTGAGTCAAGATGTGAGAAGTCGGACACATCTCATTGTGTAATTTGAATAACATTAGTCCTCTTCCATTTCATGTAGGCGACGACCAAATGTGCACCGGCCTTTCACAGTCCTGGCGGACATGGAGGATGTGGACATCATCCGGAAATTTCGTCTGGATCGCGTTACACTGCAAGAGCTGTGTGCTCAGTTGGAGCCCCATCTGAGGCCTCAACGAACATATCCAACTGCATCCATGGTGCTCTGGGATGTGGTGTCCGCAATGATGCTATAGAAGGACCAATACATACGATTCCCAAATACAGCAGATTTGCCTGCTGTGAAGGCTGGTTTTTATGCCCTTGGCCACATTCCTCATGTAGTTGGTTCCATTGACGGCACACACATTGCCCTTGTCCCACCACAGGCACGTGAGCAGGTGTATAGGAACAGGAAGCACTACCATTCCATAAATGTGCCGGTGGTATGCCAAGCTGATATGATCATCAGCCATGTTTGTGCGTGATTTTCTGGCTCCGCCCATGACTCCTACATCCTGCGGAACAGCATTGTACACCGGCTGATGGAAAATCTACATCCAGAGCGTGCATGGCTTGTAGGTGAGTACACTGAGTCAAGTAGTGTGCTGTGTGCGACATGCTGTTCTCGTCAACTGTTTGTATCACAACATTTCTCTGTGTATGTCACACCTAGGTGACTCAGCGTATCCCAACAGGCCGTGGTTGCTGAGCCCACTGCGGAATCCAAGTACCCCGGGTGAAGTCAGCTACAACGAGGCACATGGTAGGACACGACGTGTGGTGGAGCGCACTTTTGGCCTCCTAAAGTCCCGATTCCGGTGCCTGGACAAGAGCGGAGGTGCACTGTTGTATTCCCCACGAAAGGTGTGCCGGATAGTTGTAGCATGCTGCATGCTACACAACCTTGCCTTGCGCAAAGCCCTTCTGCTGATCATGGATGACGATGAGCAGCAGGTGCCCCCTCCTGCACACCCACACACTTCCAGTGCGGACGATAGTGGTGAAGAGGAAGGTGTTGACCTGCGTCAACAGCTCATTGCCAACTACTTCCCTTGAATGTAAGTGACTTTGTGGACAAGTGACATTGTGTGTTTGCTTGGATGTTAGTATCAAGGCATAGAGAATTTTAACTGCTGGCTGTTGTTGTGTGTGTGATAAGGGATGATGTGTGTGGCACAGGGTATTTGTATCCAGGTACATCATGTGTATGTTGAGGTTGTTGACCATTGCTATGGGTGCTTGTTTTTGTACCTTGATGCCTAGTGTTGTGTTTCTGCTGTAAAGGCGTCACCTGATAAGTAAATGTCATTCTCTTGTGTCTTTCTAGGTTCATTCACCCTCTCAATGCCTCTGCTTCAGAGCTGTTGGAACATTGAAATCTGATTTGTCATTGTACATACTGGAATAAACATGTAGCTCACACAGACATAGGTATGTGAAGAGTGTTTATTTGAAATTAGTTTTTCTGCAAGTGAAGGGGATATGTACATAAATGTGAACAGTGAATAAATGAGTTGTCAGTCATGGTAGTTGAGACAAATAGTGTAGTCACCACAAAGCTGAAGTCACACAGTCCAACAGACTCAGGCCATCAACATGGCAATGTGGGCAAGGATAGTCAACATAGTCAATGCAAAGGGGAACAACAAGATACCATCATGGCTGGCTCTGTGAGTGGTGTTGGCATGGTGGCCTGCCACCAAATCCTCCCCTGTGGATTCTCGGACGACCCCTGGTGCGTTTGGGAGGGGGGGCATCTGCTGCAGGGTCAGTGGTGTCTGAGAACTCACTCTCCTCCTACACACCCCTCTCTGTGGCTGCAGCTGGAATGTTGGGCTGCACAGCAGGCAATCCACTGGAGGGGGGTGGAGCTGCACTTAGGGCTGGGAGTCTGTCCCTCAGAACACCCACTAGCTGGCCAACAAGGTCGACAAGTTGGCCCATCCGTGTGCCCATGGACTGCTGCAGCAGGCGGATCTCATGCATGTCTTCAGCAAGCTGGCCCATTACTCCATGGTTCTCTTGGTAGGCACCAAGGACTCTTGCAATGGTGGCCAGGGATTCAGGGTCATTGTCCTCCTGTGTCTCTGCCCCAGTTGTACTCCCACCTGCCCTCCTGACACGGACCTGTGGCATAGTCCCCCGACGCACTGGCACACTCTCCCTGGCATGCTGTGATTGTGTGGTGGTGTTGGTAACCACCGTGGCAGGGCGTGTGTTGCAGGCAGCAGTGGTGATGGTGGTGGTGGAGGCCACACAGGTCGTAGTGGATGGGGGCAGCACGGTTGTTCTTGCCGTGGTGGTGGTGGGGACAATGAGGGCTTGAGACATGTTAGTCCCTGCCACACCAGGGGGGCCAGCTTGAGAATCCTTGTCGGAGAATGTTGGGGAATCTGCATCCGAGAGTCCACGTTCCAGGGGGGGAGACTGGCTCCACATGTTGGTGTCATCCTCTGCAGTTAGTTGTTGATCTCCTGTTGAACAGAGGTGATATGGTAATTGAGTTGCACGCAACAAGCTTGATGTTAGACAATTGTTTGAGACATTTGATACAACACACACTTTACAATACAATGACTTTGTATGCCTGCTATATGCTGTGCACCATGACATGTCGTTGAGGTACATACCTTATTATGTATCTCATGGAGAAGTGTGGCTCAATGGTTAGAGCGGCAGACCCTGATGCAGAGATCTGGCCCGGGACCAGGGTTCAATTCCCGCCTCGGCGGGTCTTGGGCTCAATTTCCTCGGACCTGATAATTCTCGCCTCGGTGCCTATTCTAATCATGGGTCCCACTCTGCAACTCTGGGCAATAGCTTGCTTAATCTCCACAACGGCCCCAACAGCGCTGGGATTCCTGGCTTCACCCTGGGGGTGCCCAGGAGTGGACATTTCACAGGGAAAAGCCAGGAAGGGTTCCACAGCGGTATGCGTACAGCGCCAGGACACCCCTTTGGGGGTATAAGTGCGCTTTACAAGTACAAATTTCATTTACAAATTTCATTAGTCCATGGTGTCCGTTGTGAATTGAAACTTGGTGCAGTGTACAAATAGTGTAAATACACGGACATGTCCTCATCTACCTAATTGCGTGACATCAATTTTCTGTTGTGCGTCTTTTCATTTAGCTGTTCATGTTATCTATTTCAACAGAGCTAGAAGGAACCATTGTCATGTTATACATAGCTTTGGAATCACATGTACTTTCCTTTTTTTCCATGTAGACCATGCATGTTTGGTGTTGAGATGGGCGTTCATGCTCAGACACCATGGCACTTCCACATTGCATTCTCTGCTGTGCACAATTGTGGGATGCATTTGTTTCACTTGTGACTTGCTGAGTATGAGTTCAAAATATGTGACAGTTACGTGCACTTTGATGTCTGCACACTGGATGTGGCATTGAAAACTTTGACAAGTTGGCTGACATGTTAGTGCTGATGTGGTTATGTGGCTACATGCATTTAGATAAGGATGGCGGGGTACATGCAGTCACTACCTACGTGTACATTTTGGGAGAGCAATGCGATGGCTGCCCCATGCTTGTGGGTGTGGGGAATGCTCCATCCTGCTGAGCTGTGGGACAAGGGGGCCTGTTGGGAGTTGTAGTGCAGACTTCCCAGCCACAAAGACCCCTCCCTGTTGAGATGGCTACCTACCTGTAAAGTTACACATTGGAGGGAAATGGCTGCCACATGCTTGGGGATGTAGGGAATGCTCCATCCTGCTGAGCTGTGGGACAAGGGGGCCTTTTGGGAGTTGTAGTGCAGACTTCCCAGCCACAAAGACCCCTCCCTGTTGAGATGGCTACCTACCTGTAAAGTTACACATTGGAGGGAAATGGCTGCCCCATGCTTGGGGGTGTGGGGAATGCTCCAACCTGCTGAGCTGTGGGACAAGGGGGCCTGTTGGGAGTTGTAGTGCAGACTTCCCAGCCACAAAGTCCCCTCCCTGTTGAGATGGCTACCTACCTGTAAAGTTACACATTGGAGGGAAATGGCTGCCACATGCTTGGGGGTGTGGGGAATGCTCCATCCTGCTGAGCTGTGGGACAAGGGGGCCTGTTGGGAGTTGTAGTGCAGACTTCCCAGCCACAAAGACCCCTCCCTGTTGAGATGGCTACCTACCTGTAAAGTTACACATTGGAGGGAAATGGCTGCCACATGCTTGGGGATGTGGGGAATGCTCCATCCTGCTGAGCTGTGGGACAAGGGGGCCTGTTGGGAGTTGTAGTGCAGACTTCTCAGCCACAAAGACCCCTCCCTGTTGAGATGGCTACCTACCTATAAAGTTACACATTGGAGGGAAATGGCTGCCCCATGCTTGGGGGTGTGGGGAATGCTCCATCCTGCTGAGCTGTGGGACAAGGGGGCCTGTTGGGAGTTATAGTGCAGACTTCCCAGCCACAAAGACCCCTCCCTGTTGAGATGGCTACCTACCTGTAAAGTTGTACATTGGAGGGAAATGGCTGCCCCATGCTTGTGGGTGTGGGGGATGCTCCATCCTGCTGAGCTGTGGGACAAGGGGGCCTGTTGGGAGTTGTAGTGCTGGCTGCCTGTACATGTGCCCCCATGTAAATATTGTTATGTACCTTTGTGGTGAATGAGAGGGTGTTATTGTGGGATCTGTGAGACCTGTTTGGGGAGAGTGTGGTGGACATGAGTACATTTGGGCCTAGGAGGTGTTGCTTTTTAGTTGTGCAAGCTACTACATAGCACTGTTATGGCAGACTTTTGTTGGTACTTACCAGCCTCCATTCCCCCTCAATTCCAGTGCAACTCTCTGGGTGCAGTATGCCAAGCACCTTCTCCTCCCATGCGTTGAATGTTCTTGGTGGAATGGGAGGGCCACTGCCAGTCCGGTTTGCCAGCTCACGGTTCTTGCTGTTCTTCTCCTTGACCTTGCTCTTGAGGTCAGTCCACCTCTTCCTGATCTCCTTCCTGTTGCGTGGAACTTGCCCTACAGCATTGACTCTGTCAACTATCCTTTGCCACATTTGATTTTGCCTGGCTGATGGGGTCTGTTGGACCCTGCTTCCTAAAATATATGGCTCAACTCTTATTATCTCATCCACCATGACTGACAACTCACCATCAGTGAATTTGGGCATCTTATGTGCCATGGTGTGTGATGTGCTGAGTGGTTAAGAGTGCAGGTGTGCAGGTGGTGGTGGTGGTGGTGATGTGTGTGGTGTGTGTGTGTTTGTGATGGTGTGATGTGTGCAGGGTTGCCTATCCTTTGTGTGATATTGTTGGGCCCTTCAGTTCTGGAGTTGTGCAAAGAATTGTGGTCATGCAGAGGCTGGTTTTATGGTCTGCTATGTGGGTGGGTCCAAACTGAGGATTCATGTCAGGTGTGTTGTCTGTGTTGGGCTGGGATTTGTAGTTCTTATTTGCCAGGGGCATGTGTCAATGGGGTGTGTTAGCTGTTTTTATTGGCTGAGCCAGATACACAGCCACATTTGGTGGTTTTGTGGTGTAGTTGCATTCGACCGCCATTACTATTTCCGCACGGACACCGCGGTCGGACTGCAATGGTCATTCCTGCAGCTCTCCCATTCATCATTGATGTCAATTGCGGCGGTCGGAAACAAGCGGTCGTACCGCAGGCACCGCGGTAAGATCATAATTGCACTCAAGGAAATTCCGCTTGTGTATCGGCGGGTTGTGAGCTTTCCGCAGTGAATCCGACCGCCGTGGAGGGTATTTCGCCTTTTCTGCACGTGCGCCGCCAGTGTTTCTTGGGTTCCGACCGCGGCGGTCAGATTTTTCCGGCGGTGCATCGTAATGTGATCGGCGGTGGTGCCTCAGGCCATGCGGGCGGTCTTTTCCCATTGCCACGGCGGACGGAATGGTTTTCTGACCGCCATCGTAATCGGCCCCTTAGCTTTTTTTTAATCAATAGGCTCTCAAGGCCTTTCAAGGTATTTTTTGTCTTTTATTGCTGAGGTGGATTGGTGCAGAGACAGAATATCGAATCAAAAATATCGATTTAGACAAATATCGAGTTAAAAATATCGTGGGTCAGAAATATCGACAGACAAATTCTCGTGGTCAAGAATATCGAATTTAGGTGAGTAATATCGATGTTAAAAATATCAAAGTGTAAAATATCGTTTGCAAAAATATTGTTGTTAAAAATATCTATTTTTTATTAATGTTATGTATTTTAGTATATATTTTATATGTATGTGATGTATGTTTTTTTGTATAAGATGTGTTTGTATTTTTAATATATACTTTACATTTTTAGTAGTTATTAATTATTTTTTATTTGCTTTTTGCGTTTTTAGTTCCGTAGCGGGTTGTGGGTTTATAGGGGAATAGGGTGGGAAATAATTTAATTATATAAAGTTTATTTATTTTTAGTAATTATTAATATTTTTGTATTTGAATTTTGCGCTTTTAGTTCCATGGCGAGTTGTGGGTTTATAAAGGAATAGGGTGGGAACTAATTTAATTATATTAAATGTATTGAATATTTTTATTTATTATTATTTGTTTAATTGAGATGTTATAGTGTTAAATGGGTAAAGTAATTTATTATTAATTCATTAATAATTGGTTGTTAATTCATTTTAATTAGTTAACTGGTAATTAATTATGGTAATTGTGTAATTCATTTTAGGTGTGTGTTGTGGTGTTTATAGCTGTAAAGGGTGGGAAGGGTGGTAAGTAATTTATTTTTAATTGATGAATTAGTAATTAGTTGGTAATTAATTTTAATTAATTAGTAATTAATTATGGTAATTGTGTAATTAATTTTAGGTGTATAATGTGGTGTTTATAGGAGTAAAGGGTGGTGAGTATTTTGGGGCTGGTTAGGATGGCGGGCGGACTTTAGTCCGCCCGCCATCCCTGTGGAAACGGGACCGTCTGCCAGACATGCGGTGGTCCCGCAGCCCTGATTAGGATGCGACCGCCACCCTGGCGGTCGCATTCTACATATTTGACATTGCGGCGGGTGCTGCTTACAGCAGCACCCACCGCAATGCCAAATGAGCATGTTGTGCATTCCCATGCACAACGTGGCAGGCACCTTGTACATGGAACTGCAGGGGGTACCATGGGTACCGCCCAAGTGCACCCCCACCCCCCTGGGGGCCCGTAACGGGCCCCCAAAGCACATCTCCGGCAGCCTTTCCATGGCGGCATCGCCGCCATGGAAAGGCCTTTTGTGACACACATCCTAATATGAATGGCGGTGCCTGCCAGGCACCGCCACCATATTAAGGCCCAATTCCGCCCGGCCGGCAATCGGAACGATTGCCGACCGGAGGCAAAGCGGCAGACGCACTTTGCATCTGCCGCGGTACCCCCCGCCATTGTAATATGGCGGGGGGTAAATCAGGTAGAGATGGCGGGCAGATCGCCACCGCCTGGCTGGTGATGGCGATCTGCCCGCCATCATAATCACCCCCTTTGTGTTTAAATAATTATTATATAGTTGTTAATTAATGTTAATTTTTGATATTTATTTTGTGTAATTGTTTATTTTTTTGTGTGTTGTTTTTACTTTTAAAGGGGTAAAAGGTAGGTATTAAATACATTTTTAAATATGTAATTATTAGTTGTTAATAGTTATAGTTTTTCTTTTAAAAATAATATTTCATTGTGTTTTTATATTTTATAGTTTAATTTAGGTGTGTGTTGTGGATATTATAATGTTAAAGAATGTGTACTCAATGAATGTTTATTTTTTTTATTAATAAGATACTTTTAATTGATTATTAAATATGTTAATTATGGAAATAAATTTAATTAAAAATCTTGAAGTGTTTTGTTATTGGTGTGGTGTTATAGGGTAGGAAAGAAAATAAATACATTTATGTTTTAATGATTTTTTTGTTTGTTAATATTTGCTACTTTTAAATAATTATTGTTTATAAATGTATTTATTAATTTATTTTATATATTTGTAGGTTTTTGTTATATGTAATTAATTTTATAATATGCGTTCTTTTTATATGTTTAACATATTTAATTTTATATTTTTTAAATATTATTTATTTATTTTTATGATTTTTAAAATGTAATATTTTTTTTTTTTTTCAATTGTTTAAGTGTTATTAGTATATTTTTTTTCTCTGCCATCCAGCACTTTCCCTAATGTTGTAATCACTAGAATGGAAATAGTAATTTTTACCTCTCTGCTATTCAGCACTTTCCCTAGTGTTGCATTCAATGGAGTGGAAATAGTCATTTTTACTCCTCCGCTATCCAGCACTTTCCCTACTGTTGCACTCACTAGAGTGGGAATAGAAATGTTTACTCCTCCGCTATCCAACACTTTCCCTACTGTTGCGCTCACTGGAGTGGGAATAGTCATTTTTGACCCTCCGCTGTCCAACACTTTCCCTACTGTTGCACTCTTTGGAGTGGGAATAGTAATTTTTGCCCCTCCACTATCCAACACTTTCCCTACTGTTGCACTCATTGGAGTGGGAATAGTATATTTTACCCCTCCGCTATCCAACATTTTCCATACTCTTGCACTCACTGGAATTGGAATAGTAAATTTAATTCCTCTGCTATCTAACACTTACCCTACTTTTGCACTCACTGGAGTGGGAATAGTAATTTTTACCCCTCCGCTATCCAACACTTTCCCTACTGTCGCACTCTTTGGAGTGGGAATAGTAATTTTTACTCCTCTGCTATCCAACAATTTCCCTACTGTTGCACTCTTTGGAGTGGGAATAGTAATTTTATCCCCTCTGCTATCCAACACTTTCCCTCCTGTTGCACTCTTTGGAGTGGGAATAGTAATTTTATCCCCTCTGCTATCCAACACTTTCCCTCCTGTTGCTATCACTGGAGTGGGAATAGTAATTTTACCCCTCTGCTATCCAACACTTTCCCTACTGTTGTACTCTTTGGAGTGGGAATAGTAATTTTTTCCCCTCCGCTATCCAACACTTTCCCTACTGTTGCACTCATTGGAGTGGGAATAGTAATTTTTACCCCTCAGCTATCCATCATTTTCCCTACTGTTGCCCTCACAGGAGTTGGAATAGTAAATGTAATTCCTCCGCTATCCAACACTTACCCTACATTTGTACTCACTGGAGTGGGAATAGTAATTTATACCCCTTCACTAGCCAACACTTTCCCTACTGTTGAACTCTTTGGAGTGGGAATAGTAATTTGTGCCCCTCCGTTATCCAACACTTTCCCTACTGTTGTAGTCATTGGAGTGGGAATAGTAATTTTTACCCTTCCGCTAGCCAACATTTTCCCTACTGTTGCGCTCACTGGAGTTGGAATAGTAAATTTAATTCCTCCGCTATCCAACACTTACCCTACTTTTGCACTCACTGGAGTGGGAATAGTAATTTTTACCCCTCCGCTATCCAACACTTTCTCTACTGTTGCACTCACTAGAGTGGGAATAGTAAATTTAATTCCTCTGCTATCCAACACTTACCCTACTGTTACACTCTTTGGAATGGGAATAGTAATTTTTACCCCTCCACTATCCAACACTTTCCCTACTGGTGCACTCAATGGAGTGGGAATACTAATTATTACCCCTCTGCTATCCACCACTTTCCCTACTGTTGCACTCTTTGGAGTGGGAATAGTATTTTTGTCCCCTCTGCTATCCAACACTTTCCCTACTGTTGCACTCACTGGAGTTGGAATAGTAAATTTTATTATTCCGCTATCCAACACTTTCCCTACTGTTGCACTAATTGTATTGGGAAATGTAAGGTTAATTTCTTTTTTAATAGTTTAATTTTTTTAATTTATTATAGAATTCTTTTTTATTTTAAATTATTGATATATATATTTTATTTTTATATAATTTTAAAGTTTAAAAATTAAATAAAGATAATAGTTAATAAATTATTTTTCAGTAAATATATGTATATGTATAAATGTTTGTGTGTTTATATTTTTTTTAATTAAGTGTATTTGTTATATTTAGTTATAATGTATATTATTTATATATATTTCATATATATACTATATATTATTTGATTTTATATATATTTTTAAATCAATATTTTTTACATGTATATTTTTTAACTCAATATTTATGATTCGATATTTTTGTACTTACCTGTTAAGGTATTAGAGTCGATATTTTTGCAGTCAATATTTTTGCAGTTGATATTTAGAACATCAATGTTTGTTACATCGATATTCTATCAGTGAACCAGGTGGATTATAATATTTGATCAACCCTAATACTCATTGTGTCCAATCTATGTTTATTCATATAATGGTTATATTTTCTATTGGTCACTCTGTGGTGTTCCAGTCTAGGTTAGTAGAATGCCTATTAGTGGACCTCGAGATTGTCAGGTTCTTAATTGTTTGACTGCAGGTTTGTGAAAAGAAAAATAACCAGTAATTTGTGACGGTTCCATCTCCAAGTCTCTTGGCAACTAGAGATTTCAGTGGTATTAATGCATTACACCCAATCTTGATCTTGGAAATTGGTATGCGTGCCTGTGACATTCTAAGATATTATCCTAACTGTAATGTTCTTTGAATTTCTAGAGGAGCGCTCAATCCTACACTCTCAATACCATCGCTGTCTATGGCGGGATTTAGCCATCCATCTATATTGTTTGAATTAGAGGCTAGCTCCAAGGTCGCATCTCTAATAATGCGATACAAAAGGGGATGATGGACGGAACGTTTGAGCCAATCAAACACTCACCCCCAGTCAACTGATCTGGGTTTAATCCATCATCATTCTTTAGCTCACTCCACCACCCCAGTTCAGACATGGCCATATGCAAATCAGTCTGACCCTGTGCCTCATGGGAACAGTCCAGCCCGAACTGCCAAGCCATGTCTTCCCTGGACCGGAAACAACCATCCTAGGACCGGTTTCTGGCATTTCAGCCGTCATCAGCCAGGCTTGCTTGAATCCAGTGGCAAAGTGAGCAAGGGACCCACGTCTGGGCATACCCCCGCCAACTTAGGGCGACCAAAGCGATACAAAAGGGGATGATGGACGGAACGTTTGAGCCAATCAAACACTCACCCCAGTCAACTGATCTGGGTTTAATCCATCATCATTCTTTAGCTCACTCCACCACCCCAGTTCAGACATGGCCATATGCAAATCAGTCTGACCCTGTGCCTCATGAGAACAGTCCAGCCCGAACTGCCAAGCCATGTCTTCCCTGGACCGGAAACAAGCATCCTAGGACCGGTTTCTGGCATTTCAGCCGTCATCAGCCAGGCTTGCTTGAATCCAGTGGCAAAGTGAGCAAGGGACCCACGTCTGGGCATACCCCCGCCAACTTAGGGCGACCAAAGGCGCCCCCTACAGCGTGTATGCGGAGAAGCGACTCGCGCCGTACACGCACAGGTAGGGGGGACCCATGGGTCCCCCCTGTGTGCGACTCGCGCGGCTACGCGTACAGGGGGGTCCGACACGGACCCCCAAAGTACAGCTCCGACTGCTCCTTCGAGCCGGACGGCGCGACTCGGTCGGACTGCTCGCGGCGCGCATCGTACTTGCCCGGCCGGGGAACGTCTCCATTGCGCGGTGCGAGGCGTGTCCGAGCGAGTCAGTCGGTGCAGTCGGCTTTCGCGTACGAGTCGGTCGGTGCGGTTGGGTCTCGCGAACGAGTCGGTCGGAGTTTTCGCATCGTACTCGCTCGCCCGGACGCACGTACGAATCGGTCGGGAAACAGGGCTCCGAATCGGATCCGGTAAAGCCGAATCCGATTCGGAGCCCTACCGGCCGAGATCGGAATCGGCCCCTTTGTGTTCTTCTCCTCTGTGTTATATATTGCGAATATATTTTTTTTCCCGAACAGCAAGAATGCTGCTGCTTACATTGCAGGTAAATTACGTTTAAAAATCTTCTGTGATTGTTATGACACAGGTGCTCGGCGCTACTAATCTTACTTGTTTGCAACTTTGCGCTCGCTTGTCATGATTATGTAAGAGTTTACTTTAGAGAACTTAAGTTAGGTAATGCTAGAGAGACTCTAGTCCTTCCTTTGTCCTCCTGCCACTAAGAAGAGATGGTGGTGGATTGATAGGTTTAGTTACTTATTAGTAGGTAATTTTTTAGTGGTCTGCGTGACGCAGCCTCTGTCACGTCACGTGTTGCTGAGTGCTGCTTACCCCAGTCCTTAGTAGAACCTTTTGTAGTTTGTTTAGTGAGTGGTAATAGGCTTATCACTAGCAGAACATCAGCAGCAACCAACCAACAATTTGGTGTACGCAAAAATTCATGCCTGTGTCCTCCATCTATGCATTTTTGAGGACTAAAATAAATGGAAATGCAGACTTAGTGAACAATTGACCCATCCGGAATAGGTGGGCTAGGTCAGGTGGTACTTAGGCTTAGTTAGTATTCTGGAATCAGAATGGAAAACTCGATTAGTGTGCATAAATAATAACAAGACGGACTGCGAATCCCGCAATACTAGTCGACCAGATCAGATATGTCAATTTTATTGCAATTGTTGTTTCCATAAATGTTTTTTGGAGCGTTTTTTAAAATATTTTATTTGTTTCACACCAATCATCCATGTTTGTCTCTTTCTTTCTTACATCTTTCATGACCAGCACCCAGGGGCAAGAAGACGGAGTCGGAGTCGGCGGGAGCTGGAGAAGATGCCTCCCAGGGCCAGGAACGCTCCTCTACCGAGGGCTCTGCTGCTGGCCCCAGTAAGTCCTCCTGTTGTTAATATTAATAATTATACTTCCCTAACTTTTACTGCACCTTATTTTTTCTGAACTATTATTTCGATTTCCTAATTCTATTTTTTACAAAATCTTCTTCGATCTAGACAATCTGTTTCTAAATTCTTGTTATCCCTGCCTCTAACTGCCTCTGCTATGGCTCTCTGTACTACTACTATTAGTCTGTCTGTAGCTAAGCTTGCCCAGGTGGCCACTCTTTATGTAAAAGGTTTTAAATAAAACTCAGATTCACCAATCGCTCTAGCCACTGAGTCCAGTCCTTTGGGTTGTCCTCTTCAAGTCTTCTTAATCTTGAGGCTTTTCGACAATTCCCACCAACAAAATGCCCAACCAGATATTTTACTATTTTTGATAGGATACATAGGACATACTACTACTGTTATAGGGATTCTGCACATACAGAACTATGCACAAGAAAATAGGACGTTGGTGATAGGAGGTTGGACCTTCCTCACACCTCACCCACAATCCCCTGACCGACTAGCTATAGTGTCTCATTAGCTCCCGAACCCCCGAAGATACCCAATGATTAGACAACCCAGAACATAACACTACACTCCGACCTCTCAGAGTCGTGGAAGCAATGCACACCCTTTCGCTCACTCACTCGTTTAAGTCCACACCAAATACCACAGAGTCTATGTAAGTTCAAAAGGTTTATTTTCAACTAACAAGCTCTGTACGTTGTTCTATAATGCAGTATACGAGCCAGCACCAACAGCAAAATGCATAAGATTAAAACAATAAACATTGTTACAACTACAAGTCCATAGAAGACAAAAGGGGAAATCAATCATGATGATAACTGAACAGTGGTGGAAGAACCACCCTCCCTTGGTAGGAATATAGTTTATATAAAATTATAAATGAAGATCTCTGAGCCAATTCTGGGGGACCCCTCACCTTAGAAGAACCTAAAAGTACTGGTTACATCATAAGCTCTGCAAAGCTCTGGTTCGTAGAAGGGAATCTTCCGTCTGTTATGAGAAAAATTGTGCGCGTTAGTATATTGCAAGCATTTCTCAGTCGTGCCAAAAAGTGTAGCATGTTATGGCTAAGCAATACGGACTGACAACCAGAACTCCATAACAAAGTGGCTTGTTTTTCGACCTTGTACGCAGCGCTCAGACAGTAGCAGTACTATGAGCTCATGTGGGCTCAAAGGCGTCTTACACAACAAGCTGCGAGGTAACGTGCGCAAAATAAAAGACAAAGCTAAAATGGTTGCATGGCTCAGGCTAACTTAGCAAAGACTAGAATGACCCTAGGGACCATGATATAACACTACTAGTGTCTACTGTACTCTAGTACCCGATTTGTACAAGTGATGTATGTTGTATATGTATGTATTAACTTTTTTTTCAATCTTGCTAGTGAAAAAGAATAAATAGGGGGATGTGTATATGGCATCTAAAAAATGTGTAATGTTTTTTCTAGGCGTACTACCGACCACCAGTGCTGGGGCCAGCGGCGATGGCGACGCGGCCACAGAGGGAGCAGGAGGAGATGCGGCAGTTGCAGGAGCTGCAGGGGGTGAGCCAGCAGCAGTGGCAGGCTGTGGTAAGTTATATTCCTTACTTATTGACATTACACTCGCTGCAAGGGTGTACACTGTACTGTTGAGACTTAGTAAGTAAGAAGTTGTTGTGAACGGTTGGAGAAGACACCCTTTACTTAGCATTAGCAATAGCATTAGTGGCGGGAGTGTTGAGTAACCAATGGCCTCTTCTATCTGACTTCAACTCAGCTGTGAAAGTTTTATGGAGAAGGCTAAAAGTCAGATCAGATGACCTTGATGGATGGGTTGAACAAAAAGGGAAAGAAGGGTGGAAGGAGGAAGGACGTGCGAGATGTAATATTTATGACTGGCAGAGAAGAGAAGGATAAGTGGGATGCATGCATAGGTGGCTAATAGGAATCAGATGCATGGGTGGTTGAATGCCTGAAACTCCCACAAATGTTAGAGGCTGAGGAAGTGGGAGGATAGATACATACCACAAATGTTATGTACTGTGCTTGCTAGTGCTACTGTGCCACTATGTGTAGAATTAATTTGTCTTACTGTTTTGCTAAGAGTATATTGTTACAATAGTCTTGTTTTTTCTTCTTGATATAGCTACTCCTTCCAAAGGGAAACCAGGCAGGAAGGAGTTGGCAGCCATGGCCCGGCGCCGGAAGCTAGAGGCCATACAGACTGAATACCGGCGGCTGGTGGTTCTGGCGGAGGAAAAGGAGGAGGAGGCAGCAGCAGCTGCAGCCTCCTCCAATGCCCCGGGCCCCAGCCAGGCCCCTCCAGTGTTACGGCGCCGCCGTCTGGCAGCCGCACGCCGCCGCACTTCTTTATCTAGCACTGCTGCCCCCCCCCCCGTGGATGCAATTGTCGCGCATTGAAGCACCGCGTGGCCTGCCTAGAGGAGCAAATTAATGTCCTGGAGAAGCGAGCCCGCCGATGAGTTGAGACCCTGTTGGATTGCCCCTTTTTTATTGCTTCTTTTGGTGGGTGGGAATTGGGCGTTGGGGTTTATTATGGACATGGACAATTGGTTGGACTTTTTCGTTTCGGACATTGGTTGGGGTTAGGGAGAGGGGTGGGTCAGGTGTTGTTGTGGATTTTTTACATAGTTTATTTTTGTTAGGGGATTAAATTATATGTATACTTTACATACAATGTTGTTAATGTTTTGTGGGTGGGGTTACTGTTTTACGTCACACTGTTTCCTTGCTGCTGCAGGGCCACAGCCAGTGTTTGATTTAAATAATCAGCTGACTTTGTAAGACACAAACAGATAGATGCGGTACCCCTCACTGAGTGACTTGTCCTACTAGTGCTGTCAGTCTCTCCTCCTAGTCTATGCATTCTGCAACTGGACTCAAGGGGTGTGTGAATTAATGAAAAAATTTCCATTATTAATTATGCCTCCCCCAAACTTCTTCTCTTACCTGTGCTTGATGTTTAACTTAGGCACAGCGATGGCTGCATGGTGATGATGGTTTGGTTTCCCAACATGCCATGGTTGTGGTGGTAGTAGTAGACACTGGCAGTAGCATTTGCAAAAAAAGAAAATGAGACAGTCAGTCACCTGAGAGAGACTGTGGGAGAAGTAGTAGAACGAAGTACAGTACAGAACTTACTGCCAAACAATAATATGCCAAAATAAAATAAAACATAATGGTGGCGGGGATAGCCTAGTACAACAAGTTACAAACTGTAGTTGTGTTGAGTCACTCGACTAGGCCTACACTCGACACAAGCGTAACCTTTAGTGCTGTGTAGGAGGATGACAAATCCAATTGATGCCGGCAATTAATGATGATGGATTAGGTTCCTTTGGAAAAAAAAAATGACCTTGCAAATATACTGATCATGGGTCGGCAAGCAGAAGAAGATCCTCGCCCTGCCTTGAAATTGAATTAGGGTTGCTTTCGACACATCCGCCCCAGCAAGCGTGTGATCAATTATTGGTGTACATTTAATTTAGTCACACCTCAATAAATCACACAGCCCGGGGGAAGAGGGTTAGGGTTTGATGAATGGTTGGGAAGGGGGGTTTGGGGAAAGGTTTGACAAAGAAAAACACTACGCATGGACAAACAACAAAACACAATCTTGGCAGACGACCATATCCATAAATCTGTTAAGGGAGAAAAAGGAAATGCACGCATGATGATGATATTGATAACTTGATGGTTAATGATAAGTAATACTTACTAACTACTACTAGACAATTAGACAGTACAGGGCAGCAGTATATTATGCAATGTGCCTTGCCTGTCTGCCCTCAGAGAGACCCAAATTACATACAGTTTCTGTTCTGTTGTACCGGGCTTACTTTTAAAGATAGCAAATAAAATTAAAAAATAGCTGTAGGGATGAATTATAAGCAGAGAGCAAACATAATAGCAACAACACACAGTCATAACGATTGAAGATAAAAAATTAATCAAATTATTTAAAAGATGATGAATGTTGATACTGTTACTGTATGTTGTTATCCTGCTCCAATTGGGGAGTTGCATCTCGGCATTCCTCTTGGTCCTCCCTTCCATGGACGCTCCATCCATCAATCTTGGGTGACGCCACTGCCTGCCTGGCGGATGTGGATTGGTAAGGTAAGTGTGAGTTGTTTTTCCCAGTATAGCACAGGGTTAGGGCCGGCCTGTAATTGTAGATGGAAAAACAAAAGGGATATTGAAAAATCAAGGAGAAAAAAATGCATAAATTACGGTGGAGTGCAACAAGAACACTTTCAGTGGCGGCATGGATGCATCATGTCTACTCTGTTTCCAGCATTAACCTACAACAACAACAACAGGACAGAGCAGGCCCACGGCACCCGTGACCCATCCTCCATTTAGCGTACATTTTTTGACAGAGGCAGACAAAGCACATATACAGCATCATAGCATTTTACAAATTAAGTGACTAAATCAATGCACCGCTGTCAGTCATACCACTACACTCAACTCGACTCCACCACTACACAGACATGTAGGTCTGCTGTGGTTGTTGTTGACTTGTTTACCTTTTATGCCACTCATGAAATGCCCTGAATTATTCCATCAATCATCTCCGATCCTACTGAGTGACTGCGAAGATATTATGTCACTGTGGTCATCATCATGGTGTTGTCCAACTCAGTGTGCAGTGTACAGAGTGAGTCCACATTCCATATTCAAAATGCAATGGATCGGCCTGCAGTAGAAGTACAATTTTGTTATTAAAAAACAAGAAGGGAAACATTGACTTGAGTTACTTTTAGTGTGTAGATTAAATAATAGTACACAATGAATTCACTTCATGCACAACAACAACACAAATCACTCAGTCAGCGTCCAATGCATGCCATCATTCATTACCTGTTCCTTCTCATCTTAAGTTAAGGGGCAGTCTCTCTCGGCTCGGAAAGGAGGATAGCTATAGTAGTCATCATGTTCCACTTCTTTTGGAGGGACTCAACGAGGCAACATTTTCTTTTTCTTCTATTCTACATCCAATCATCATCTGGCTTGAGGGAAATGGATTTAGGGCGAGTCAGGAGGATGGAGGAGCAGGACTCGGAGGAGTGGACTTCAGTGAAATGCAGACAGCTGCAACTGCAATATGGCAATAAAAAGACTAGAATACGGTGGTGATGGATTTGTTGTGATTCGAAGTTTCTAACCAGAAAGACAGACACACACAAATAAAAGTAAATAAGGGAGGAAGAAAGTAAGAAGTTCAAGCCTAGTTGTCAGGGAAGTATAGCTCCTCCTCAAACTCTGGGGGTTCAACCAGAAGTAGGTAACTACTTCCGTCACCTAAGTTGCTGTCCTCATCTTCCTGCGTTGATTAATGTATTGTGTAATTCGGTGGTATAAAGTGCTGATTCATTTTGATCATGGTTAACCTCTCCACGTTTTTGGGCGAGAGACTGTTCCTTTTCACTGTTACAATGGCACCAGCAGCACTGAAAACACGTTCAGAAGAGACACTTGCGACAGGAAAAGCCAGATAGTTTATCGCCAGCCTGCTGAGCACTGGCCATTGGTTCCTTTTCCCATACCAATACCGCAATGGGTTTTAATCAATGTAGACCTCTGTTGGGTCATCCAGATAGGCCTGGACCATCCGCTCAATGTTCAGGGGTGCTACAGTTTGTTTGGCTTCTTTTGTCTTTGCATCAGCACTGGACCTAGCAAGCCCTTGCTGTAAATACCAATCCTATGCCGATTTTACTGGGGCTGATGATCCGGTTCTTGCTGTTGTTGTCGATAGTGTTGGTGACCGCTCTGAGCCAAACGCACTGCCCTCAGGCTCTGAAGTGGAACTTGACGCCAGATGCCCTGCTGCAGTACTTGTTGTGGGTTTGAGTAGCGGGCCTTTAATTGCCAGCCGTTCATTTTCAAAGTGACTGGCTACCTCAGCTATCCAACTTTTGTACCGGGCAACGTCCACTTCTGAAAAAGGAATTAATGTATTACTGTTCAGTGCTGATTTGTACCATGGATCCAGAATTGTGGCACAAATGTAATGTTTTTCTGACACAATCTTAGTTTGCATCCTTGTATTTTCAGCTAAGCGACGGGGTAAGCTCTCCACCAACTCATATGCTTCATTTTTTTCCTCCACACCTATGTACGCTTCAGACACCTCCTTCAGCTGTTGCTGTAGCATGTGCAACAATGGGATAGCTTGGCCCATAGTACAGTCCTCCTTGCTGACTTCAGGTGTGAAGACTTCGCAAGGAAGAAACATCTCTGTCAGGCATTTAACTAGGCTCCATTGGTCCATCTGAAGGGTCATGCCTTTCACAGTAGCATCCCCTCTTTTCATGACATATTCATTGATTGGTCTGTACTGCTCAAACAGACGGTCAAGCATGTAATAAGTTGAGTTCCAACGTGTTGCCAACTCCTGGATGAGTGCTTTGACTGGCATTCTATATTCACGTTGAATGATCCTCAGCTGCTTCCGGGCTTTAAAAGAATGGCTGAAATGTGTGCATATTTTTCGGCAGGTGGTCAGTAAGTTGTTGACTATGGCTTCTTTTTTCAGAAAGTCTTGAACAATAATGTTAATGCAGTGCGCCAAACACGGGACCCTGAAATAGGCACCATCCTCCATGGCCTTAAGTACATTACTGCCCTTATCCGTGGCAACAAAACCAATGTTAAGCCCTCTTGGGCGCAGCCATTCAAAGACCTTGCTGTTAAACTCTTCCAAAATGTTTTCAGCAGTAAGAGATTTCTCCATGGCGAACATGGCTACAGTTGCATGTTTCCGAGTAGCATTAAAAATCTCAGCAGTGTCAACAGCACCTGCTTCAGATATCTTTTCTCTAACCCCCACAAAAGAGATCCAGTGTGCAGTGATGCACATGTAATCAGTGGCTTGGCAACTGGTCCACATGTCTGTTGTCAGGTGGATATTGTGAACAGCACTCTGCTGCAAAGCTTGTCCAAGCAATTCCAGCACATCGTGATGTAGTGCTGGAACAGCAACTCTGGCGAAATAGGACCGGCTGGGAACCTTCCATTTAGGGCAGATGGCTGACACAAATTCAAGGAAACCCACCCCTTCCACAAAAGAAAAAGGGAGAAGGTCCAGCGCTAACATTTTAGCCAGCTTCGCATTATACAAACGTGCCGTTGGGTGGTTGCGTTCATACTGCCCCTCTGACCTAAGCATGCTGTCAATGGTAGTCTGGATTTTTTTCCTTTGTGGTGCAGCTGTCTTCTTGAACCCAGTTAGGCTCAACGACACACTTTTTTCCATTGCAGTACTCGGTTGCCTTGGTGTCTCAGTCTGACTCTGAGTATGACTCTTCTTACTACGGTGCCACTGAGATGTTGCTGAGGATGTGGGTGGTACCACTACACTGCTGGGGACAGGGCTAGAAATGTCTCCCTCTTGTTCACCTTCCACCGCGATCATATCTTCTTCTACTTCTTCATCCCCACCAACAGCAATGGGTGCAGTTTTACTTTTTTGTAAGCGAAGTAGGTGAGCCTCCAACTGGATGATGTGGTGTGTTTTTAGATGACTTGTTTGGCCTCCGGTACCATAGTTTGTACCAAGCTTACCCCGCCTAACAGCGTGTCGACAAATTGGGCATATAGCAATGTTCTCCTCCGTACTGCTAACCGAAAAGAAGTCCCAAACTGGGGAGGTGTACTTTCTGATGCTGCTGGAGGTGCCACTTTCAATGCCAGATGAACTGGAGGGTGGGCGTGGAATTTGACTCTGTGCACTTACAGTACCACTACCTAGTACTGAGGTGGTGGTTGAGCTTGATGTAGGTCCCTGCCGGGCCTTAGCAAATGCAAATATGGAAGCTGGAGGTGGTGTTACCTGTCTTGGTGGTATCCGTGCTACATCCCTCGCAGCGATTTTGGATAGGGTAATAATGTTGGTCTCCATCTCCTCTGGGCCGGGAGTGATGTTCATGATGACTGGCTCGTCATCATCATCATCATCCCCCTCTTCTACATCTACCTCCATAACTCTAAGGCTTTCTGGAACCTTCCATTTCACTAGCCTTGTCTTGTGGCGTGCATCACTCTCAGACTGAGCTGGTGGATTCCAAGTGGCATCTAGATCATCAGAAGCGGGGCTTGAAGAAGAAGTTGATGGACTAACCCTCCTTTTCCTTGCTGGGGATCTGGAAGACAATGGATCTTCTGAAAGAGTGGCTTGCTCCTCTTCATCTGCAGGAAGCTCGATTTCCTGAACTGCCCTTCTTCAGGAGCAACAACTACTATTGTGGGCTGTTGTTGCGGCTGTTGTTGCGGCTGTTGTTGCGGCTGTTGTTGCCCACTTATCTGCTGAGTTTCCGCCTGCGTTAATTGGGTACTACTTTGCGATAATGACATTTCAACATCACTGCTCGTTAGTAGACTGGCTACCTCTGCGACACTCATGGGCTTGGGCCTAGGTTGGTGGGGTGGGCCCGCTGATGCGGAGGTGCTGCTCCCAGCTTAGTCCCCGGACACCGCTGCTGCAGGCGTAATTTTTTGTTTCCCAAAAAACATCGTGGGCGGCACACCAGTCTTGGTAAGTGCCACTTCCTTCTTCTGTTCCTTCTTCTCACTGGCAACTTTCTTGGTAATGGAGGACCTGGTAACTTTCTTTGGGGCCATCTTCTTCAGATGTCAGCAGGACGCTGTTGCACAAGTTGCAGAGATGTCTGTGGCCACACGTCACGTGACGTTGTGCGCAGCAGGACTTCTGTCTGGCAGTACAACGGGTGATGATGACACCTCCTCCTCTGTCTTTTTGTGCACCTAAAAGCAAAGAAGCCAGGAGAAGAACATCAGTGAAATGTTGCATTTGTTGTTGTGGTTCAATTACTACTAGTACAAACAAACAAATATAATATATAACTTAGTGTGTGGTGGTCACACTTGTTAGTGTTATATTATTAAATGTTATTAACTCAGTTTAAGTTATAAAAAAAAAACATAACAGTGTAGCCATTTGTGAGACTTTGACAACAAGGGCTTTCATGGTATACTGTGTACACTCAGGAAGGATAGGAAAGAAGAAGAACAAAAACAAAAATACAAATGTAATGGAAGTGGAACCTGTTTGTTTGGCATTAGATTATTTGCTCATCGCGTCATTCAGGGCGCTGTAGCTGGCAAAGGGGATGGATGGAAGCAGTAAGCCAAGAGGAACATAGGAAAGACATGCAGGCATATATGGCAAAAGCAGCACACTACTAAAGTACCACCACAAAATGGCCACCAGCCACATGGACACTCACAGTCACAAGCAACAAGCAGGAGGACTGGAAAACAATGAACTGAAACAGGCCTATAATAGCCAGGCAAAGGAGGCATGCTAAACAACACTGCTTTAATGCAATAAAATGCAAAAACGAAAATCCACAGGGCTAAACAAGGTGTGCAAGTTACACAACAAACACACCACACACAACAAAGGCATTTATTTAACACACACCAAAAAAGTGAAATACCCCAAAAAAACACATTTTGCAATTTAATCCAATGCCATCCATGCCCTAAATGATGTTTAAATTCAACAGAACACACAGAAACAGTTGTTTCATGCACCCATGACTACCTCTGAGCCTACTGGATGAAAGGCCTGTTGGCAGACTAGGCCACAAGCTTGCAGGCCTATGGCAAAAGCACACTGCCTGGCTTCCAAATGGCCACCAGCCACATGGCCAGGCCCACAACAACAACAAGAAAGCGAAGACAGACAATGCAGGCCTATGGCAAAAGCACACTGCCTGGCTTCAAAATGGCCGCCAGCCGCATGACCAGGCCCATAACAACAAGAAGCATGGGCCAAAAAGGAACAAAGGAAACACATGCAGGCCTATATGGCAAAAGCAGCACACTTATAACTACCACCACAAAATGGCCACCAGCCACATGGACACTCACAAGCAACAAGCAGGAGGCCTGGAAAACAATGAACTGAAACAGGCCTATAATAGCCAGGCAAAGGAGGCATGCTAAACAACACTGCTTTAATGCAATAAAATGCAAAAACGAAAATCCACAGGGCTAAACAAGGTGTGCAAGTTACACAACAAACACACCACACACAACAAAGGCATTTATTTAACACACACCAAAAAAGTGAAATACCCCAAAAAAACACATTTTGCAATTTAATCCAATGCCATCCATGCCCTAAATGATGTTTAAATTCAACAGAACACACAGAAACAGTTGTTTCATGCACCCATGACTACCTCTGAGCCTACTGGATGAAAGGCCTGTTGGCAGACTAGGCCACAAACTTGCAGGCCTATGGCAAAAGCACACTGCCTGGCTTCAAAATGGCCACCAGCCACATGGCCAGGCCCACAACAACAACAAGAAAGCGAAGACAGACAATGCAGGCCTATGGCAAAAGCACACTGCCTGGCTTCAAAATGGCCACCAGCCACATGGCCAGGCCCACAACAACAAGAAGCCTAGGCCAAAAAGGAACAAAGGAAACACATGTAGGCCTATATGGCTGTCGGAGGGATGGTCGGAAATGAAAGCTAGGAGGCCGTATAGGTTTCTCAATTGTGTGAGTAGTTTTATTTTCACGTTCAATATATATATAGACAGCACGGAAGGGTTGGTTCTCTGGGCGAGAGAATGGTAATTTTCGCCTCTTGCGTCGTTGACTCTTCCTTCAGGATGGTGGCTTCCCAGTATGCTCGGAAAGAAAGAGACAAGAGAAAGTGGCGGTAAGTTCCCAACCCTTAGGCTTTCTTGATTCTAAGGTACCCTACACCACTCCCAGTGAAGACTGTGCTCGATTGCTAAGAGGCCGACGGCATGGTATGTGGGGAATGGGGGAGTGAGGGGATCATACGGACGGTCGTAGAAAATGAAAGGCAGAGGAGTCTTGTTTTCCTCTGCTCGTTTAATGGAGGGAATTTACAGGATTTGGTTTGGTAGTCACCATCAATGATAAAGATCTACCCTCCCCTATGACTCAAGTCCCCACAGTGCTGGGTGGAAGTTAGGCTTCAGCAACACAAGATGAATAAAGAAAATACAAAGAAAATAAAGACAACAAACTAAACAAACAAGACTACTCCCGTAGCTTTCAGAAATCCGTCCCGGTTTATACAACGGCTTTCCTTTCTGTTGTACACGGACCCTCCCCTCCCCCCTAAGAGGTTACCCGTTTCTGCCCCCTTACAGCCAAAGCCGCAACTCTCCTGAGTTACGGCGGCAAACTCGCATCCCCTGGGGCCGTCCACCAGTCCTCGCTCCACGCCTCCTCGTCTTCTTTGGCGATGGAGTCTTCCGGTCTAGCGATCCCCGTCTCCAGCTCTCCAGACTCTCTCGGCTTCCAGGACTCCGCCCACTCTTCCCTCTCAGTGTGTCTCGATGCTACGTCTCCGTCCTCGTCCGCATCCGCCTTAGCTTCCTCATCCGCCTTCACTCCCACCTCTCGTGGGAGGCTCCTTTTCCTCGCTTCTGCTGGCCCTGATTGGTTCTCCATGTAGGCGGTCGCAACGTCATTCTGTAGAGGAGAGGGTGAAACTGTTAACCCTGTGGATGCCGGATCTTTTTTCCTCCATAGGTTTGTGCCGACCATCGGGGTATGTGGTATTGAGTCCCCATCCGGGCTCTTCCTGACATCCCCCTTCCCTAACTTTCCTGCTGGCAGGATAGCACTCAAGGGGATACCTAGAGAGGTAGCCCGCATTCGTTTGGTCTTTCCCTTTCCTGTGGTGAGTGGTAAAGTGAAAGGGTTGAAGGGCCAAGAACCATCGCAATATGCGGTCATTATGTCCTTTGTTTCTGGTGAGCCATTCCAGAGGAGCTTGTACAGTGTATAACATGAAGTCCCTACCCTCCAGATAGTATTTCAGGGATTCCACGGCCCATTTGATGGCTAGGGCTTCCTTTTCGATAACCGCATACTTGCTTTATCTGGGGTATAGTTTCCTGCTAATGTAGATGACGGGTTTCTCTTGGCCCTGTGTATCCTTCTGTGACAAAACTGCCCCTAGGCCCTTCTCAGAGGCGTCGGTCTGTAGTATGAAAGGCCTACTGTAATCTGGGCTTAAGAGAACCGGTTAAGTGGTGAGGAGCCTTTTCAGATGTTCAAAAGCTCGTGTGACAGTGGGGGAAGGATATTTCAGGATTTTTTCTGTATGTACATCATTTTTTAGGAGATCGGTCAAGGGGGCAGCTACTTCTGAGAAATCAGGGATGAATCTCCTGTAATATCCCATTATACCCAAGAAGGCCCGGAGATCCCGTCGGGTTGTGGGGAATGGCACATGGGATATAGCGGCTATCTGTTCTTCCTGGGGTTTGATAAAACCCTCCCCCAACAGATATCCTAGGTACTTGACTGAACGAGCAGCCAGATGACTTTTGGCAGGGTTTATGGTGAGACTCCCTTTTTCTAGAGCCCGTATGGTCTGCTCCAGATGAGCTAAGTGAAGGTCCCAGGTATCACTGTAGATGACTATGTCATCTATATATGCTGCGGTGTAATTCTGGTGGGGTTTAAGGATTACATTCATAAGCCGTTGAAATGTGGCCGGGGCCCCGTGCAGGCCCAATGGCAACATTTTAAAATGAAACAAACCCCCCGGGGTGGAGAAGGCTGTTTTTTCTTTATCAGACTCCCTTACACAGGGTACTGATGTATTTTGCTTTCCCTAACTTCTCGATCATTTCGTCTACCCGGGGCAACGGGTAGGCGTCGAATCGAGATATCTTATTGATTTCCCTAAAATCAATGCAAAACCGAATGGAGCCATCCGGTTTAGGCACGATGACTATTGGGGAATTCCATTCGCTCTTGGAGGGCTCAATAATTCCCATGTTTATCATCTGTTGGACTTCAGCCTCAATAGCCCCCCTTCTGGCTTCGGGTATCCGATAGGGTCACAATCGTATAGTTTTGTTTTGTTCCGTATGGATGGCATGGTTTATTAGGGTGGTCTTCCCTGGGATTAGGGAGAATACCTCCTGAAGAGGTGTCAACCTGGTTCTTAGTTCTCGTTGTTGAGGGGGGGTAGGTCATGGTCTATGCTCTGTATAAACAGTGGATCACTGTCTCCTGGTTTCCCCATCATGGCGGGTCGGGGTCCCTCCCATTTCTTTAAAAGGTTCACATGGTAGATTTGTGTATTTTTCTTTTCGTTGGGGTCTAATTCCAAACGGTATGTTACTGGAGTTATCTGTTCAAGAACCCTGAATGGACCCTGCCATTGTCCTAACATTTTATGTTCTGATGTAGGTTTCATAACCAGAACCAGATCATTAATATTCAGCTTTCGTTCTTTTGCTTTCTTATCATACTGTTTCTTCTGCTGTTCTTGTGCTTGTTCTAGATGTGTTTTAACTATGTTTCTGATTTTATATAACCTGGTCTTTAGTCCCAGGACATATTCAGGTGGGGGTTTCACTCCCTCAGGCTCTTCCTCCCATTCTTCCTTTAACATGTCCAGAAGGGTGCGGGCTGTCTCCCATACAATAGTTCGAATGGGGAGTATCCTGTGCTCTTCTGCTGTTTACAGCGGAGAGCGAAGGGCGCTAAGGGCAACATCTCTTCCCACTTTCGTGTTTCTAAGTCTAACAATTTTTTTAGGCTGGTTTTTAGAGTTGCATTATACCTTTCAACAAGGCTGTCTGTCTGGGGATGATATGCGGCTGTTCTGATCTGTTTTATGTTCAACTGCCGGCAGACTTGTTTCATTAAGTTTGACACGAAAGGGGTACCTTGGGCGGTTATGATCTCTTTAGGGAAACCGACTCTGGAAAATAGCCTTTGCTATCTGGGTAGCATTTTGCTGTCTTAAGGCTACAGCTTCGGGGAATCGGGTTGCATAGTCAACTAAAACCAGCGCATACCTGCACCCACTACGGGAGGGAAGAAGGGGGCCAATGATATCCATCCCTATCCTGGAAAAACGCTCTTCTATCACCGGGAGAGGACGTAGAGGGACTCTCATAGGCATAGCCCTGCTGTTTTTTTGACAGATGGTACATTCCCTGCAATACTTGCGAACCTGATGATATACCCCCGGCCAATAGAAGTTTTCAAGGATTGATTTTTCAGTTTTGTCTCCCCCGAAATGGCCACCTAAGAGGTGGCTATGGGCCAGATATAGAGCTTTCTCATGGTATGACTGGGGAACCAATAACTGGGGGTTCAAGCTTGGCCCTCCCTTCCTGTACAACAGCCCCTTCGTTTCAAAGAATTGTGGACCTACGAGATCTGGATCTTCTTGTGCTGATGACCTGTTCCAGGCTTCACGCAAAGTGGGGTCTTCTCTTTGAGCTACCCGAAAACCCTGATCATGTTCCCACACCCCGGTGGTGGTGGCCTGCGTTAGAGCTACAGGGACCCCTTGTCAATTTTCTTTTCTTCTCTGATTCTTTTCTTTTTCTGGATTTCCCTGGGCATAGTTCATGATCAGGCACTTGAGAAAAGGGTGCGGTTTGTCCCCATTCTTTTACCTCTGGTAATGTTTCTTGAATCAGCTGTTTCATGTGGGGATAGTCTGTCCCTAAGACGAAAGGCTCTGGCAGCTTCGGGATCAGCCCCACCTTAAGAGGAACTGGGTTTATCTTAGGATCATGTTGGACATATACTTCAGTTGTGGTGTAAAGCTTCTGGTCCCCATGTACGCATTGGATGGTTATCGTGCCTGTATTTGATCTAACCCCTCCTGGAATGACCTGAGGCCGGATGACGCTTTGAAGGCACCCCGTGTCTATGAGAGCTTCCCTCTGTTCTCCGTTTACCTTCACCTGTCTGTGGTAGGGGTGAGACTTAAGGGGAACGGGGTTGCAAACAAAAGACAGAGTGAGCCCGATGTCCATAGGTTCTTCCTTTTGAGGACATACACGTGCAATGTGTCCATGTGCACCACAGTGGAAACATTGGGGACCAAGGGGAGCCGGCTGTCGAAAGGAAGAAGGTGGAGGCCCAGGCAACATGGTCACTGTTTCTTGTTTCCTCACAGGAGGAGGTCTAGGGGCCCGAGGGTTGGCGGTTCCCCCTCCGGATTTCCAATGCGCATCCTCTCTCCCTTTTTGCATCTCCTGCGCTCGGTTATATGCACTTGCAATCTCCACGGCCCTCTCTAAGGTGAGTTCGGTATGCTGTCTAACCCACCGCTGAATAGGGGGATGGAGGGATGCCAAGTATTGCTCCAGGTAGATTTTTTCCACGATTTCTTCTTTCGTAGACAGTAATGGTTTCAACCATTGGTCCGTCATGTCCCGCACCCTATAATATAGCGCACGGGGAGTCTCTTGGGGCCCTTCTCGGATCTGACGGAGGCGTATCCTATAGGTCTCCTCATCTATGCCCATGCATTCCAGGATACTTTTTTTGACATCATTATATGGGGTAACCCCAAGTGGATTTGCTGCCTGATAGGCGGCTTGGAGGTCTCCTGAGAGGAGCGGTCCCAGATACTGGCCCCACTTATCCGCTGGCCATGCAGCCGCCCTGGCCATCCTTTCAAAATTAGCGAAGAAGAAATCTGGGTCTTCTCCGCTGACGTACTTCTGCAGTACAACCGAGGGAAGGGCAGTATGTCCTCGCTGTTGGGTCAGGGTTTCAGCCAGTTTGTTAATCACGGTTTCCTGGGTCTGGCTTTGCTCTGTGAGAGACTTGTGGAGCTTCTCGCGGTCTTCCTCTGCCACGGTGAGGAATTTTTCCGACATGACCCAGTCGTTCCTCGTTCTCAGCCATCTTCTTTATAAAGACCTCCATTTCCGGCGATCCCACTTCTGACACCACCTGTCGGAGGGATGGTCGGAAATGAAAGCTAGGAGGCTGTATAGGTTTCTCAATTGTGTGAGTAGTTTTATTTTCACGTTCAATAAATATATCGACAGCACGGAAGGGTTGGTTCTCTGGGCGAGAGAATGGTAATTTTCGCCTCTTGCGTCGTTGACTCTTCTTCAGGATGGTGGCTTCCCAGGATGCTCGGAAAGAAAGAGACAAGAGAAAGTGGCGGTAAGTTCCCAACCCTTAGGCTTTCTTGATTCTTAGGTACCCTACACCACTCCCAGTGAAGACTGTGCTCGATTGCTAAGAGGCCGACGGCGTGGTAAGTGGGGGATGGGGGAGTGAAGGGATCAGACGGACGGTCGTAGAAAATGAAAGGCAGAGGAGTCTTGTTTTCCTCTGCTCGTGTAATGGAGGGAATTTACAGGATTTGGTTTGGTAGTCACCATCAATCATAAAGATCTACCCTCCCCTATGACTCAAGTCCCCACAGGGCTGGGTGGAAGTTAGGCTTCAGCAACACAAGATGAATAAAGAAAACACAAAGAGAATAAAGGCAACAAACTAAACAAACAAGACTACTCCCGTAGCTTTCAGAAATCCGTCCCGGTTTATACAACAGCTTACCTTTCTGTTGTACACGGACCCTCCCCTCCCCCCTGAGAGGTTACCCGTTTCTGCCCCTTACAGCCAAAGCCGCAACTCTCCTGAGTTAACGCGGCAAACTCGCATCCCCTGGGGCCGGCCACCAGTCCTCGCTCCACGCCTCCTCATCTTCTTCGGCGATGGCGTCTTCCAGTCTGGCGATCCCCGTCTCCAGCTCTCCGGACTCTCTCGGCTTCCAGGACTCCTCCCGCTCTTCCCTCTCGGTGTGTCTCGATGCTCCGTCTCCATGCTCGTCCGCATCCGCCTTAGCTTCCGCATCCGCCTTCACGCCCTCCTCTCGTGGGAGGCTCCTTTTCCTCGCTTCTGCTGGCCCTGATTGGTCCTCCCCGTAGGCGGTCGCAACGTCATTCTGTAGAGGAGAGGGTGTGATGAAACTGTTAACCCTGTGGATGCCGGACCTTTTTTCCTCCATAGGTTTGTGCCGACCATCGGGGTATGTGGTATTGAGTCCCCATCCGGGCTCTTCCTGACAATGGCAAAAGCAGCACACTTATAACTACCACCACAAAATGGCCACCAGCCACATGGACACTCATAGTCACAAGCAACAAGCAGGAGGCCTGGAAAACAATGAACTGAAACAGGCCTGTAATAGCCTGGCAAAGTTGGCATGCTAAACAACACAGCTTTAATGCAATAAAATGCAAAAACGAAAATCCACAGAGCTAAACAAGGTGTGCAAGGTACACAACACACCACACACACACAACAAAGGCATTTATTTAACACACACCCAAAAACTGAAAAACCCCAAAAATACACATTTTGCAATTCAATCCAATGCCATCCATGCCCTAAATGATGTTTAAAATTAATTCAACACACACCAAAGGAACAGTTGTTTCATCATGCACCCATGACTAGCTCTGGGCCTACTGGCTACCCACAATAAAAAAAAAATTTAAATGATGAAAAATACCAAAATTGTAGTTGCAGCAACTGCAATGCCCCAATCAAACAAACAACAACACCAACTTACTTGTAAAATCTCAAATCCAAAAGTCCTCAAATCCAATGATATATGATGCAGCAGACACAAAGAGTGATCCTTCCAGCTCCAAATCCAAATGAAAAATGAACAGGAGATGGACAAAGCACTGGGAGGAGCCTGCTGGGCAGGAACAGGAAGTTGGAGAATCTGTGGCACTTCCTTCCTCTCCCAAAAAAAAGTTTTTTAAAAAAAGAACTCCTTGCACAAAAAAGTACAGCCAAATGTCAATATGAGGAATTTTTTTAATCCAAATCATCATTTTAGAGAAGGTTTTATGCTGCTCGAGATATTATTCTTCTCCAGATTGCAAATTTTGCGTGTTCGGCATCGCGAGCTTCACCAAACTTCCGCCGGATGTCCGATGGCGCGTACGAATGACGTGTTCGCGATCGCACACTCTCGCGGTGTCCGTTGGCGCGGCGAATGACGTGTTCGCGATCGCACACTCTTGCGGGATCGCGCGGCCGGCTACCAAAATCTCGTGGCGCACGCGAACGGATAGGAAAACTCGTTGGCGAATGCAGGGATCCCGGTGAGTCGCTATTGCGTGCCCGAAAACGCATTTATAAAGCGCAAACAAGGAAATAATTCCGCTACGCCACGGATCGCAGAATTTCCGGTAATTCCGCGTTCTCTGCGGAACGCAGAATTGCCGAAATTCCGCAAATTCCGCGAGCGGAGCGGGTTTTACCGCCCAGGGTTAATGAGTGGCAGGGGCTTGCTCTAGCAATCCCAAGATGCTCTTCTAGGGGGTAGGGTGGTCGAGCAGCCTTAGGCTTATCAGAGAGGAGTGTTAGATATCTGCAAATGCACACAATAGTCAATAAATGATGCACATGACTCAATAAGGAGAAATCCACACCATTTATAAAAATAACACATATCTTTATATATGTTTAGGCACCAGAATCAATATGATCAGGTAAGTAAATTTTTCACGAGATATACTTTTACATTTAAAAAGTCAAAAGTGCATTTTTTGGAAGCTACAATTTTATCCCACGGAAGGAAAAACAAGTATGGCATTCAGGTATTGTACAGCAACTTACAAGACCAATCTCCGGGACTTAAGGTGAGCATTGGGTAAGGTCCAAGGCAGCACCAGCAGGTCACCTCCAGCGATACTAGAGCGGCCAGGTGTAGTGGTGCAATACAGCGTTGAGTGCCTAGTGTTAGTCAATGAGGAACGTGAAAAGAAGCAGCAGGTTTCGATTGGGAGGCCAGTCGGGCTGAACCAACAGGAAGGTTTAAGTCTTGCGATACCAGGGGACATGGGGACACCAGTGGTCCTCTTCTCCTCGGGCTGGGGCGGCCAGGGACAGAGGGTCTTTGTGGTGTTGGGTTTCTTCATCCGGGAGCACTCGCAGTTGAGAGACCTGCAGAGGCTGCAGGCGACATCGGGGGTTCACAAGGTGCAAACCCAGGGTGGACTCGGTCTCTTGAGGGCCTGAGGACCACACTGACACTGTTGGCCCACTTTGACATGGGCTGGGGAGCTCAGATGCAGTGGTGGTTGACAGCGTCTGGTTTTTGGCTTCTCCAGAGTCCTCACAGTTCTTCTTGGGGTGCCTGCAGGGAGCAGCTCCGAAACTCCATCCTGTAAGGGGACCATTGTTTCTAGTGAAGGAAGGCTGGTAGAGACCTCTCAAAGAGCCTAAGGAAGACATAGTGGACTATGTACTTCGCCTTGCTTCAAGGATGGCTGAATACATGGAAAAAGCATCCAAAACCCTTGCGGGAGCCAAGAGTTCCAAAATCTCTGATACGAACAAAAGGCTGCACTGGTGGGGTACCACCCAGGGCAGAAGGTGTGGGTTTTAGAGCTTATGGCTCCTAAGGCCCTCCAGGACAAATGGAGTAGACCCTACCCTATCCTCAAAACACAAGGGGTGGTCACCTATGTGTTGGACTTTAGCTCTTGCCGGAGCCCCAAGAGGGTCATCCATGTCAACCACCGTAAACCCTATCATGACAGGGCTGAGGTGGCCATGCTGATGGTCACTGATGAGGATCAGGAGGTAGCGAGTGAACCACTCCATGACCTCTTCCCTCACAACCCTTAAGATGGGTCAGTGAAAGGAGTTTTGTATTCAGACACCCTCTCTGCCTAACAGCACTTGTAAACAATGATGAGCTAGAATAACACAGATTGGTCAATTGACAAGCCCAGATTCAAAACCAGACTTGAACATATCTAAGCCTACTAGCCCACACCCTGCAGCATTAAAAAGCAATTCCCAAAGATATTGATGAGTATTTGAAGCAGTGCCCCTGTAACTTACTTCAGATACTCTTAAATGTCTTCGCAAATTGACCCCAAAACATCTAAAACAGGAGTCAAAAGTGAATATTCAGGAAATATGCATATACATTTAGTACAAACAGAAAGGACGGTTCCCTCTTATGCCCTTCTAGTATGTTTAGTAATAAAGAGTTAGGTATTTCAGTAGTACTACTTCAACTACTCATAAATGCCTTTGTGGCTTTGACCCTAAATGTGCAAATTGAGAACCTAGAGGATGACACAGAACCTACAGGATGCCACAGAATGACTGCTATTACTGATGATTCTTTAAAATGAATTTTAATTGCCACTCATTGCTATTCAAGTTTGATGAAACACACAGCAGACAGGAACATTATGTTCACATACTAGTCAGCCTTGTGACACAATGTGTATTGTATTGTATTGTATTGTATTCAGAATTTATAGAGCGCACTGCGACCCTACGGGTATCCTGGCGCTTGAGCACGTGGGATCAGTTATCCTAGAGTGTGATGACGGTTGCAGAAATAAGAAACACTGAACTACACCCTGGGAAAGAGCCAAGTTTTCAGCTTCTTTCTAAATGGCAGCAGATCATCTATCTGTCTAAGTTCGGCTGGTAGTTTGTTCCACGCCGAGGCTGCTGCGATGCTGAAGGCTCTTCCACCAGATCTAACTCTTCTAAACTTGGATACTCTCGCCAGTTTAGCTGAGGAAGAGCGAAGATTGCGTGAGGGAACATACCATTCAAATCTGCTCTGTAAAGGCTTGGGCCCAATGCCATGTAGAGCTTTAAAAACTATACACATTGATTTGAATTGTACCCTCTGTACAACTGGAAGCCAATGTGTGACTTTGAGCCTTGCATTAAGCATCATATTGCCTGTTTCACATAAGCTATTCATTGTCTAATGAGCATGTCCTTCATGGATTTTCCGATTTCCTCAAAGGTATGATGGATGGAATTTATTCCTTACATGGATTAGCCTGCTATACTGAGTAATGGTAATACTTTATGCATAAAATCTGGCTTATGTAAAGGACTAGAAATAAAACATGTATATTAAGAGACAGAGATCCTCAAAAGTGGGTGAGTCAGTGGCTGTATGGGTTAGTGAGTGTGTGTGTGAAGGGCTGTATGTATGAGTGAGTGTGTGTAAGGCTGTGTGGGTGAGTGAGTGAGTGGATGTGTCAATGGTATATGGGTGTATAAATGGGTATGTGAAAGACAGTATAGGTGAGTGATGTGGTATAGGAGTGACTGTATGGATGAGTGAGGGAATGTGAGAGTAGCTGTATGGGTGAGTGTGTGCTTATGTCAGTGACTATGTAGGTGAGTGAGTATGTGTTAGTATATGTATGAGTAAGTAAGTAAGTGGGTGTGTGTGTAACTGTGTGGGCGAGTAAGTGGCTGTGTGATTGACTGTATGAGTGAGTGATTGGTTGTGTGACTAGCTCAGCTAACTATAACTGCTGAATTTCACTGGTTTTGTACGAGTAAAACCTGAGCCTAACTATAACGTCCCTGTAACCTTTTGTTTTTTTCAGTGATTTCTAAGCTTTGTTTATTCTATTTCCTAACTATAATGTCCCTGTAACCTTTGTTTTTTTAAGTGAATTTCTAAGGATTTGTAAATGCTAATTCCTAAGTATAACATCCCTGTAACCTTTGTTTTTTTCAGTGAATTTCTATGGTAGTAATGGCATTTGAAACAAAGAGTTAATATCCTGAGAAAATCAAGTTCATAATAGTTAGAAAATTTCACACGGTTTTTCTCCACAGAATTCTTCTTCTGTTCTTTATTTTTTCAGGTTTCATTCACAAGTCACCAACATCAAATTGACTCCTAGCCAACACGTGTTTCGTCTACGTGGAATTATCCACAGACTTCTTCAGGGCTAGAAATTAAACATGAGAGCCCATATTACAACCCCTAGTAATGCTAGAAATAACTACTTACGCAAACTAGAGATAGAGAGAGCAAGTGGACAAGATAGGGAGGCAGAACCCCATCACTTGTATTGGAGCCAATGTGTAGAAAAAGAAAAATAGTAAGAAACGTGAGTCCAAGGCTGCAAAGGTTGTCAATCCGCATGTGAACCCATGGAAGAAAAAACACCACAATGTGCTAAGTATCCAAAGAGAAAAGTGATCAGCAACACTCAAAAGACAATCCTTATTGGTGAGTGGTTAGAGCGAAAAGAACCTGTACGTTCACCAGAACGCACATGATATGGTCCAATCAGCTTACCAAACATGTATACATCCGATATATATAGCAAACATTATTGTGAATGTGAGCCCAGACAGCCAAAATCAGTTCCAATATCGTGTGCAACAGTCCAAATATAATCCTATAACATAATGCAGAAAAAACAATCACCGTAATGATACCAACAGAGCTATAATTAAAGCTGGACAATACAGTTGGAGTGAACACTAATGGCATCTCCTTTAACCGGTAAGTTAACCCTACTCACACATAATAAAGAATCAATCCTCATACCAAATTGTACAGCAACTCTGTGAGTAATCGTAGCACCTCCAGTCAAAATCCAGGCGTGGTCCTAAAGTTAGTATAGCGAAAATAATCATGGGTAAACCTAAATCCAAGAAAGTTAACGCAACATATTCAAAATAGTTACAACCATAAGTCACGCTATGACAGACGGCTTAGCAGTAATTAATTCTAGAAAAACCTCAAACGGTATGCTGATGATGACATATCGTCCCACTGCGAGTAAATGTAAGGCTACAAACACAGCATACTCATGAAACCCAGATACCACTTAACATACAGTGACATCGGTTAAAACTAAATAAAGTTTGGCAGATACAAATAATCATGCAAAACCTCTTATAAATAGCCACCTGTTACTATGAGTATTTAGAGTTAAAAGTCAAGTGTAGAAGCTGCACATAGTCATGCAAACCTGCTCTAAGCACCACCTTTTCGTATAGGAATTTAAGAACACTAGATTATAAAGATACGCGTGGCACAACAGTATATAGCGGGGAAATATTCCATCCTAAAATTGAATAGATCCCTAGATCAAACCCCGTAATTCGATACAAACATACCTGGTAAAGGCTATAATCCAAGGAGAGTGTACTCCTTACAGCATTGCGGCGTCTCGCACCGGCGCCATCTTAGAATGTCCTTAAGTACCCAATACAAATTGACACAGAGAAAGGACTAATTTAGAAGACCATGCCTTCAAACTCATCTGCGTCAAATTCAAACCGCGTCCGAAATCTATTATCGGCCCCCATCTTAGAGTGGTAAATTATTACAAAAACCCTATCGAACCAAATGTACAACAAAGGTCCCAGTGTTATGAGATCAGAAGGTCTTATAAGACACAAGCAAACTGCGCACATAAGGAGAATGCAGAACCAAAGAATGTAACCTCGTACATATAACGTAAACAATCATGCCTCTTATCTTACCAAACGTAAAGCAACGATTCAATATTATGACACAAAAGCACCCTGTAAAAACACACACGATCTATCTACGCACATGAGGAGAGTACAAAAACGAAGATATGAACTCATACAGATGACAAAAGTAATCATGTGTCCAAACCATTCTCATTGGACGCCATCTTGGAACAGAACCAGCACACAGCAAAAAGTATCTAAGCGTAAAGACTTCGAAACATACCTACAATTGTGAAAAGTCTTATATCCAATTAATTAAGGGACCGATCTATATGACCCCATAAACATTCATAAGCTACATAAAAAGGGGCCAGAAGTGCATGCAACACATTATATACTTAGGTAAAAAGTCCCCTAGTAGGAGGTGTAGGTGGAAACAAGGAAAATGACCAAATTGTCAAAAGTAAAGTAGCAGTCAAGGCATGAACCCAAAGGTTTGGTTTCAAAAGGATAGTCAACCAGGGCATAAGGGAAAGGTTCATCAATTCGGTACATTACTAGTAACATCCAAAAACAGAATACAATTCTAACATATAGATATAAGGGAACGGGCAGGTCAGTCACAGCAATCATGTATTACAGGGTAATTGCAAACATCAGGTACCCAAGAAATACTGTAATTCATTATCGATATTAAGACCTTTGTACTACAGCCCGTAATTGCATAATCCATCGTGCTTCCCTTTGTCTAAGTTTGAGTTCACGGTTACCACCCCTAACATCTGGTTTCACAACCTCAATACCATGAAACGTGAAAGTCAACTGTTTGCTTTGTGCCCCACAATCAAGAGCATTGAACAGCAATGGGATATCTAGTATCCAAATTCTTTAGAGCCCTGAAGTGTTCTGAGATACGATCTTTGAGACTCCTAATAGTGCTACCTATATAAATCTTATCACACTTGCAGATAATGACATAGATAACAAATTTAGTTGTACAATCAATGTGTGTATTTATACGAAACTTTCTTGAGCCATTATATTCAAAGTCATGGATATCATAAATTGCTAATCTGCACATGCTACAGTTACCACACCTGTATGAACCTATACTCCGTTGTTGTAACCATGCCTGTCCACAACCCCGTACCCTGGGATAACTAGGGCTGAGAATATTGCGCATCAATTTACCTTTGCGGTAGCTAACACTAGGATGACTCAGTAAATATGGTCGAAGTGTGGTATCAGATGTAAGAAGATACCAATAACATTTTAGTATCCCATATATCTTATGTGACCATGGATGGTAAACTGTGATTAGCCTTATGGGAGGAGTATTACTCGCTCCAGTCTTTGTTTTTGTTTTCAATGTCTCACTCCTTGCAAGATTGGCAGCTCTCCTTTTTGCTTTCTGAATAATGCCTTTGTCATATCCCCTTGCCAAGAACCTGTGTTCTATATCCGCTGCACAGTTAGCGAATTTATCATCATCACTACAATTACGACGTGCCCTAAATAATTCACCATATGGGATCGAATTTACTTGAGATCTCGGGTGTGCACTGCCGGCATGTAATACAGCATTACAGGACGTGTTCTTCCTGAACATTTTGCTACAGATCTTTCCTCGGTGTATGTATAGCTCAACATCCAGGAATACAATCTTATCCCTGCTATGTGTCATTGTAAATGCCATGTTGTAAGAATTCTGATTCATATAAGCAAAAAATCCCTGAAGTTCCTCTTCACCACCCGTCCAAATTAGGAGACAATCATCAATATACCTGCCATAGTAACAAATACAATCTTGCCATAGGGCTCCTTCTTGGCCCCAGATATGCGCCGCCTCGAACCACCCCATAAAGAGGCAGGCAAAAGACGGCGCAAATCTGGAACCCATCACCGTCCCACATATTTGTTGATACCACAGACCATTAAACATAAAGACATTATGTTCCAAAATACGTTTTTCCATGTTGATTAACATCTCTGAGTGCTCTAACAGTTCTATTGGTCTCTTATATAGAAAATGGCGTAGTGCAGATAAACCATGTTGGTGACTGATGTTAGTATAAAGAGACAGTACATCCATTGTAACAAACATCATACAAGTATCCCATGAGAAGTCATTAAGAATGTTCAAAATATGCTTGGTGTCTTTGATATTGGATGGCAGGTTAAACACACATGACTGTAGGAATACATCAACAAATTCAGCAATCCTTTCAGTAGGCCCACCAATCCCCGAAACAATTGGTCTACCAGGCGGTGAGGTAGCATTTTTATGGATCTTAGGAAGTGCGTATAGACAGGGAAACCTAGGTCTTTCAATTTGTAGGTACCTATATTCTTCATCATTAAGAAGGCCAAGAGTATGCCAGTTTTTTAACTCTCTATTAATGACCATGGATATATCTAGAATGGGATTGTATGTGAGTTTCTTGTACCAACTAGTGTTCTCAAGCTGTCCCAAGATCTCTGCATCGTAGGCGATTTTGTCCATGACAACGATGCTCCCACCCTTGTCAGCTTCTTTAATGATTATGGTGTCATCAGCACTAAGGTGTTTCAATGCTGCACGTTCCCTGAATGTCAGGTTAGTCACATGATGTGGAAGGTTAGTGTGCCTCATACTTTCTTCCCATTTTTCCAATTCGGCGTTAACTATCTTGTGAAAAGCGTCCACATTGTTCCCACTAGTCAGTTGGGGGGTCCATTTTGACTCCGCCTTGAACACACTATCAACACTGAGATTAGTGCAACATTCTAAGTCTTGCAACACTTGATTAATCGTAACTGGATCATCTTCATTCTCAGTAATAGATAGCAACATGGTAGTGTCATGTACATCCTGAATTGTTAAGTCTCCCAAAATGTTGCTGCAACCAATTTGTTTATTGGGAAGAGGATTAGTAGCAAAGAACTTCTTAAGTTTCAGTTGCCTAACAAGTTTATAAATGTCAATTTTTACATCAGTCACATCACAAAACATTGTAGGACAAAAATTCATCCCTTTCTGTAAGACTGAAATCATATCATTAGTAAGGGTCTTGCTTGATAGATTAATGACTTGTATGTGTGTATCAGTTCTTAACTTTTTGGATTGTTCTTGCTCCACGAGCGTGTGTGCATACCTTCCCTTACCCTTAGATTTTCATCTCCCCTCTTCCCTTTCTTTGTCTTCCTCGAGTATCCTCCCTTTGTCTGGAATTGAGATCCTTGTTCCCCATACGTATTCTTTGAACTTCCCTTAAAAAAGAATGATTGGTCAACAAATCAGAAGTGCCCTCTATCACTCCCTCATCTCCACTGCTGGAGATATTGCAAGAAGATGTGGCACTATGGCCACTAATTGAGGCTGGTTTGTTCCCTCCTTGTATCATGTCTTGTTTGACCAAATTGTCAAACCGTTTAGCAAATGTGAACACTCTGCCATTGGCATAGTCCAGTTTGTCTCTTTTGAGTTTACGCGCCTTTCTTCGTTTTATATCATCTTCAAACTTTTCATGTATACCCTCTAGAATTGCGTAATTTTTCTTTGTTCCTTCCACCAAATTAAGATCAGCAATCTCCTTTTCCAAAATATCTACCTCCTGTATTGTCTTTGTAACCTTCCTCTCTGAGTTTTCAATTAACAAGATCATTAATTTCATTGAATTGCTCACTAATTCCTTTTCCCAAAGCAATAGTAGGTCTTCCTCTAGGTCACCGTATGTTGGAAATATTTGTGAATGGAGACCCCAAGGGATTCTATCTAAGCGTTGATATTCCTTGAGGGTCGCTCCATCCCACCATTTTGAGATTTTCGCTTTCTTTAGTCTCTCTAATCTAATAAACTTAGCTTTAAGGCCCTCATTTGGCCTCACATTCCCCTGTGTTACTGCTTTGTTGACAGACACACCTGCATGTAAATTCTTGAAATGGCATTTGCAGAGTGGTGGCGAAAGGGGGCAGGGCCACTGACCAGCTCTCAGGAATTCCGCTGTGTAGGACTTTTAGAAAGTACCAGGAGGGCTTCTTGGCTCCCAAGGTCCCTCACCTTCCAAGAGGACTTCATTCACCAACCAGTGGTGTGCCCCCTTTATCCCCAACTCTGAAAACGTGCCTCCTGTTGCACTACTTGTAGGGGGATGAAGTCCCCTTGGCTCCAGAGGGACTTGGGGCCAACTACCCCTCCTGTCACCTCCAGTAAGTCCCACACAGTGGGTTTCCTGAGAGGTTTTCAGTGGCCACACCCCCTTTCTCCACCACTTTGCAAACGCACCTCCTGGCACACTAGTAGTTGGGGGATAAAGTCCCCTTGGCTCTTGAGGGTCCTTGGGGGCCAACTACCACTCCTTTCATCTCCAGTAAGACCCATATAGCTGTATTGCTGAGAGATCATCAGAGGTCATGCCCGCTTTCTCAACTACTCTGCACACACAACTCCTGGCGCACTACTGGTTGGGGAAAGAAGTCCACTTTGGTCCAGAGGCCCACAGGAGTAAAGTGGAATTCATTCCCCAACCAGCAGCGCCCCAGGAGGCATGCTTGCAGCGTGGTGAAGAAAGGGGGTTGACCTCCAAGTCCTCTCAGTAATCCTGTTGTCTGGGATTTACTGGGGGTAACAGGAGGGCTTGAACAAGACAGCTTCCATTTTTTTACAAGAGGTCCAGAGATATCATCTAGGGAATCGAAGAAAGGGCAGAGGAGACGAATCAGAAGGGGAGAGCAGAAATGTAGGAACAGGCGTTCAAACAAGGTTGCAAACCAAGACAATGCAATCCAAGAAGTAACATCGATTAGAGTGCAGCAAATGCCAAATATAATGACTGATCAATAAAAGAATGAATTAAGAATTGTAAATCTATCGTCAAGAACCCTGACTGATTATGAAGTAAACATCCTTAGTAAAGGATTGCATTTCTGTTTTTCAGGAAAATGTAACTTTGTGGGTGTACATTTAGATTTATTTAGATTCACTCGCAATTTGGATTTAAAGAAGCATTTCAGTGAACATCCTTTTATGTCGTACGATGTATCTGAAAAAACAGCAATGTCTGCTTTTTCTATCTCAGATCTAGGAGATATACATATTATCATCTCATTAAATGAAGGTAACGAATGTGAGGATCTAATACAAATAGCTGATGACCTTAATGTACAGGAGGACCTAACTGATAGCAGTGGTTTGGGACCTTCCTCCAAATATATGCTTCCCACTGCCCAGGACACTGTAATAGATTAATTTCATCGGAGAGTAATGTCAGAATAATACAAATTAGAAAACTCTCATTTTGCCAACAGTAAATGTAAACACCATCATAACATATCGAAAAACGACAAGGATACACTGCACGATTTAAGAGATGATAAGAATCTTGTGATCCGAGAGGCTGATAAGGGGGGGAATATTGTTCTGATGGGCAAAGAGGACTATCTTAAAGAAATCATAAGGCACCTATCAGATCTCACCTGCAATGAGAAGTTAAAAGTGAATCCAGTGCTAGACATTGAGAAATATATAAATGCATGACTAAAGGACTAGTATGAAACGTGCCTTCTCAATGATCCGGATTATAAATATCTACAAGCTGTCAACTCAAGATACCCCTGTAGCTATATTTTGCCCAAAATTCATAAGATAGACAAATTCCCACCGGGAAGACCAATTATTTCCAGAAATGGCTCCCCCACAGAGCATTTGGCGAATATGTGGATGGGTTCCCACAAACTTTTGTGAGGAACCTTCCTTCATATTTAATGGATAGTAAGGACGTTTTATGCAAACTGGAGGATTTCCAATAGGACTCTCACTAGTGACAATGGACGTGGAGGGCCTTTATACATGTATAAAGAGTGATCGTGGTTTGGTAGCATTAAACTTTTATTTGTTCAAGAGGAATGCAAATCATTTGGAACATACCCTTATGCTCCTAGAAATTGCAGAAATTATACTCAGTAAAAACGTATTCGTCCATGACGGGGATTGGTATTTACAGAAACAGGGAACTGCGATGGGATCCAGGTTTTCTCCATCTAATGGAAATCTCTTTATGGGTCTGTCTGAGGTGGAGCATGCCTGGGGTCCAGGCACATGTAAATGGACTGACAACATAATATTCTAATCCCGGTACATCAATGACATTTTAATGATTTGGAATGGAACCATCAATATGCAAAAGAAACAATTGATGGACGGAATGCTGGACAATTGTTCTGCATTCTGTCCATCAGTTGTTCTTTTTGCATATGGAACCATCAATAACCTTAAAATGTACCAAGCCTATCTGAATAGCAATAAGTTTAATGTTAAATTGACATTAAACACTACAGATATGAGATGAATTTTTTGGACCTGAGGTTGTATGTGCGCAATGGAGGCATCCATAGTGACATCTTTAGGAAACAGACCGCGTGTAACAATGTGCTTCATGCCATGAGTGCTCACCCTAAATTTACCATTAATGACATACCATATGGTTAAATGGTTAGAGCCCGATGCAATTCCAGTCAGGAACGTTCTTTCTATAGGAGGCTACAGAACATAAAACATGCCTTTAAGTAACACGATGATGATTGTCTAAAAAAAGCAGTGGCAAAGGTAATGAAATTAGATAGAAAGGACACACTATTGACTAGTGGGAAAAACAAAATGAAGAAATCTGTGAAAAATAGGGAGACTGTCTTTATCATATGACTTAACATGTACAGTAACAACGTCCCGGTACATCAATGACATTTTAATGATTTGGAATGGTACCATCAATATACAAAAGAAACAATTGATGGACGGAATGCTGGACATTTGTTCTGCATTCTGTCCATCAGTTGTTCCTTTGCATATGGAACCATCAATAACCTTAAAATGTACCAAGCCTATCTGAATAGCAATAAGTTTAATGTTAAATTGACATTAAAGCACTACAGATATGAGATGAATTTTTTGGACCTGAGGTTGTATGTGCGCAATGGAGGCACCCATAGTGACATCTTTAGGAAACAGACCACGTGTGACAACGTGCTTCATGCCACGAGTCCTCACCCTAAATTTACCATTAATGCCATACCATATGGTTAAATGGTTAGAGCCCGAAGCAATTCCAGTCAGGAACGTGATTTCCATAGGAGGCTACAGAACATAGAACATGCCTTTAAGTAACAAGGATATGATGATGATTGTCTAAAAAAAGCAGTGGCAAAGGTAATGAAATTAGATAGAAAGGACACACTATTGACTAGTGGGAAAAACAAAATGAAGAAATCTATGAAAAATAGGGGGACTGTCTTTATCATACGACTTAACATGTACAGGAACAACGTCTATGACATCTCATGTAGGAATTGGCACATTTTGAGCTCCAATTCTTTACCAAAGGGCATTGTGTCACATAAACCACAATTGGTTTATCGTAGAGGTACCACAATGAAAGAGACTTAATGTCTCAGTTATGTGAAATCCAATATGGCTGTGAGTATGAATGAAGGAATGAATTGACATTTATAGAGCGCATGGCTACCCGAAGGCATCCCAGCGCTAAGTAGGCAGATGAAGTCCCTATCGGTTATTTGGGGAAGAGCCAGGTTTTCAGAGCCCTACGAAAGGCAAGGAGGTTGGGTTCTTTACGAAGCTGAAGAGGGAGAGAGTTCCAGAGCCTGGAGGCATTGTAGGAGAAGAGTCGCCCCCACTTTTAGCCCTCCTGATTCTAGGAACCACGGCCAGATGAAGCTCATCTGAACGTAGACGTCTGTTGGCTCGATAAGGCTGAACCAGGGGGCTATGATAGCTGGACCCTTTCCTCTAATCAGCTTGTAGGCTATACACAGAGCCTTAAAGGAAACTCTTTCCCGAACAGGAAGCCAGTGGAGCGACTTCAAAGCTGGTTTGGCCGAGTGATGTCGCGGGACTCCCAGGAGAATCCTTGCCGCACAATTTTGCACGGTCTGGAGTTTGGCCAGGACTGAACCTGGGGCGCCCAAATAAAGGGCGTTTCCGTAGTCCAGACGTGATAAAATCAGCGCCTGGACCATGATTTTTCTGGATTGCAAAGGAAGTAACGGAAGCACTTTACGAAGAGTTCGTAACATACCAAACAAATTGGTTACCAGTAAAATGGAATGGTTTTTTACTTGTGGGAACCACTCAGTCTGTCATCTAGGATGAAACAGAACCACCAAATTCTGTCATAACACACAAACAGAATACGCTTTAAGATCCTTTTCAAATTGCAGTACAATGTTTACAATTTATGTCATTGGATGTGCTTGTGAGAAGATCTACATTGCAAGCAGTACCAGAAATCTCAAGCTATGAATACAAGAACATGTTAGGGCAATACAAAATCGAGATGACAAATATCCCATGGCAATACATATACATCAGAATCATCCAACTGACACTCAGATTTGGTTCCATAGAATTGAAAAATCAAAATCAGTGAAAGGGGGGGAGATAGAGAACATATTTTAAGACAGACAGAAGCAAAGTGGATATGTAGGCTAAGAACTGTCTCTGTGGGACTAAATACAAATAATGAGTTTCATCACTCCCTATAAGTTGGATAACCTTTCAACTTTAGCGAACATGAGAATCCCCTCTTTTTCTGATGAAACTCTGTGGAGCTGACCCCTTTCTCTCTAACTGAATTTGTTTTCTAACTGCATTATTTTTATTGTTTCATCCTGGTATTTTACTTGTTTGAAACGAACAGGTAGATATATTTCCAAACAACTTGATGAGATCATGGTGACTTACATATCTACTTGGACATAGTTCTTGCAAAATTTAGTATAATTTGGAAATGGGTCTCTTAGTCACATAAACCTTTTTTTTGGTGGCTGAGGTAATAGTATTAACAATATTACATTTCAATCTGAATTTATTCAGTTGATATGTTCAGAGTAGAACGTAGAATATTTTATATTAATCGCTAGCAAACTCATTAGACTCATTCTAGTAACTCTGATAAGTTATAGCATATTTTGAACCTTTGTAAATTCAAAGAGTTTGATTAACTCATTTAACTTAGACACAAAGTGAGGATAGGGTTCACTCAGCCCAATATTCCAAGATGGCGTATGTGACAACGATATTAGTTGGACGAGATTTTACAATATGAGCCGGCGCTTTATGTCAATCGAAAAATATTGACATTCAATATAGAGAAAGTAGCTTTAATATGGATTAGTGATTCATGGATAAGACACGTTATTAACACTATTGTGATTTTGTTTTGTGAGTATCAATGCACTTATATGGTGAGAACAGGGATCACTTTATCTGATATTCCAAGATGGCGTCCGTATTAGCGATATTAGTAAGGCAAGTTTTTACTATATGGGTCAGCGCTATATCCCAATCGGGAAAGAGAAACAATATGCAAAAGTAGTTAACATAGATAAAGTAGTTTTAACTGTATTGTCGACTCACTTGTAAGCCACGTCACTATATACTGTTTTATGAGTACCCATGCACTTATTTGAGGGTCCCTATTACTAGTCATCAATATAAATCATTTTGGTTTATAATGATGTCGAGATGGCCGAAATTTGGCGATATAAAAGGAACATATTCTTTTCAGAATAAATGCAATGACATGCATGTTGAACTAGACATGAAAAGATGGCGGCCATTTACGAAGGTTACCTGTATTCAGTTTGGTCGCACACTGCACAGGTGCAAATAACCATCAGGGCTTTAAAAAAACTGCAGAATCAGAACACAAATCCTTTTACCCGTGCGCACACGTAAGACACCGCTCACCATGAATACGGTAAGAACAAGGGGTGGAATCAATCTTTGTATGTATCTGGTTACGGGTTGAAAATCTAGCATGCTGGGTTTATGTTAGGGGTCTTTAAAGTTAATTTATTGTCGAAAAAGGATTGGAGCAGGGATAGAACAATCAGCGGGACTCATGTTCTCCATGATGGATATAAGGAGTGGGCTATTATGCATTTTGCATGGACATATTTAGCATGCACTATATGCCATGGCCATATCCCTGGCTGGGAATAGATAGTTCACATTTATATTGCTTTTGTGCATGAAATGCTGCTTATTGAGAAATCGAAAGTTCCCTGAAATGTTGGCTCAGGGAGAGAGTCTTCCACGCTCTTTACGATACACATAAGGAATGGGTCACGACATATTCTTCATGGACTTGTCAAGCAAGCCTCATATATCATACCTACTGCATTAGCTGGGAATTGATAGTTTATATTTAGATATCTTCCAGGTATGAAACGCTGTTCCTTGAGTTATCGTTAAGTCCCATAAAGTGCTTTACACTGGCTATACCAGCTGATATGTTACAAACTTAGGCTGTTGTTTATAACGCTTCATAAAATCTGACCAATAATATCTATCCACAAGTATGTGGGTTGGTCCATGTGAGCAAAACAAAAGAGGTGAATTTAATTTGTGATATTTGTCCTGCATGCTCTGATGAATTACGGAAGATGTTGTGATCTTTAGAGATAGAGAGTTACATACAAATGTAATTGCTCTATTGGTAGGATAGAAATCACGTATCAAAGATGAATATAATGACCTTCCCCTTTTGACCTAATGAAAAACTGTCATTTGGTATAAGGGAGACGGTAGTAGGATAAAAAATTACGTATCAAAGATGAATACAATGACCCTCTCCTTTGACCCAATGAGAGACTGTCAGATAGTATGAGGGAGGTAACATGAAGGGTATAACCATACTGTTAATTTATTATCTAAATAGATTTTGATGCCATCAAAGGCCCTGGACACGCATCCAGAGGGATTTATCTCTAAAGAAACAAGGGATATGCTTAGCTGCGGCCAGTGCAGATAAGAGCGGTGGGGCCGGTTGGGAGGGATTTCAACAGACTACCACAAGGGAAAATTAAATAAATGATTAATTTTCCCTCGTCATCATCTGTCAAAATCCCCCCCCCCCCACCCAGCCCCACCGCTCTTACCTGCACGGGCCGCGGCTGGATATGCTGATACAGCTATAAGAGGTATAGTGTTTGATCATTTTCCGTGCAAATCATTGTTGGCAATATACTTGAGTAGACAGATGAGGAAAGCACAGTTCAAGTAATGGATCTTTCATTAATTCGATTACAGAATTGTGGGATAACAAGTGCATGGGACTAGCAGAAAACATATATTGATCTTTGGAGATGATGGAATTCCTCATTTGGAAATTATATGTTTTAAACAAGAGGACAGGATTTTTGAGACCTCAATGTATTAAATAACAAATCAAGGTAAATCATTATGTCGAATTAGTCTATACCATTGAAGTTATGTCATGATAAATCATGATATTAGCGATATGATTTTTGAACATTGGAAATAATTAGCTATGTCCCAATAATTTTATGAAGAATAAGGGAATGGTTTTTATGGTACATTGATAAGAGCGTTTGTTGGAAGCTCTGTAGACCCTTTTTGAAGAACATGAAGCACTTTGGTTTGTGCAAAAGATGGAATAAGATTTCAAGTGTTTAATCATCCAGTATCCCAGAGTCAAATCTATAAATGCTATATTTAGAAATTATGTGAACCAATCCACATCATATTTGCCTCACATTTGACAACATTTTGTTGTTACAAGACATGAAATAATTAACAAATGGGTTGCACGTACATTTTAAATACTTTGTAAAAGTATCATCAAAATTGTGAAATATGGCTCGGAGATCAAATGATATGTAATTGTGTGACTTGTGTATCAAAAATCTTGTTTTAAAAGCATTTGCTTGACCAGTTTGTAACATATTTTAATTATGGATGTATTGTTTGCATTCTTGTAGCCCTGAAGAAGTCTCTTGTGAAGAGACGAAACGCGTTGGCTACACGAGAAATCTGATTTTAAGAATATAAGAATAAAGGAAAATATTTTTATATAAAAAAGAAAGAACATGCAAAAGAAGTTTGTGCAGCCCATGTCTTAATAAGATGTCGTAATAAGATGTGTACTATATGTTCACAAATGTGTGCCCTGATCATTTTTGGGGGATAGTAGTATGGAGTCATACTCCGGTTAGGAAGACTAGGAGGCTGTTCCTCCAGATCAGAGCACCACAAAAGCCAGACCAGATTCACTAAATGTGATAGGTGCATTCCTTTTTGCCTCAGCCTTATTATACATATATATATATTCACTGAAAAAACCATAGGTTTCAGGGGCGTTATAGTTAGTTGGACATTTCACTCGTACAAAACCATAGAAATTCCCCGTTATAGTTAGTTCAGCTAACTATAACTCGCGTGCCCGCAATGCACTGCTGATGACGTCACATATTACATCACTCATGACATGGTCAGTGACATCACTCATGACATCACTGATGACATCTCAAATGACATCACTGATGACATCATCCTTGTGATAGAGTGGCAGACCTCCTCTCACCCTAATATAACCTTTGATACACACACTCAAAAATACAAACTAACATTTTCAAAACAATGGACATATTAATACCAGTTACAACACACCTATTCAGTAATTCCAAGATCTACACACACATCCACTCATTCACCAACAGTCCCTATACAGTCACTCATACATGTACTCACTCATCATATGTACTCATACACCTATACATCCTGTTACACACCGCCACTCATCCATAGAGTTACTCACACACATAGTCACACATGCAAACAAAGTATCAAACATCCATTTACTTGCATATACAGTTATACACACACTACCACACTTACTTCTACAGAAACTTACACATATTTACTCTCTTAAACAATCACTTATAGAAACACCTACTTATTTGTACAGGAACTCTTCCAATCTCTCACTCTCACATATACTCACTTATATCCACCAATACTCACATATACTAGTTTAAAACATATGTAGTTACTCATAAAGACACTATTGAGACAGTCATTCACTCACTAACACACCCATACACATACTCATCCACCTATACAGTCCTGCACACATGCTGTCTTCAACACATACAAACAGTGAGTCACTCATTCATGCATCTATGCACTAAGTAATACCCCCCACCGAACCATACAGACACTCAGACACTCATACTGATACTCAAAAACCAACTAATAACCCATATAGACACTCATGTAGCTACTCACCAACCCATGCAGCCACTTATACACAAAGTGAGAGACTGATACAGATATTTTCATATCTAAACATTACTCACTAACCCATCTATTCACTAAGATACACTTAGTCAGTTATACAATCAATTTTACAAAAAAAAATCATCCATTTAGACACTTATATACCCATTTATTCTTCCATCGACCTTGAGATATACATATATAAAACATATTTAATTTTCAGAAAAACACACATTCACTGGATGATGTCATCAGTGATGTCATCAGTGATGTCATTTGAGATGTCATCAGTGATGTCATGAGTGATGTCACTGACCATGTCATGAGTGATGTAATATGTGACGTCATCAGCAGTGCATTGCGGGCGCGCGAGTTATAGTTAGCTGAACTAACTATAACGGGGGAATTTCTATGGTTTTGTACGAGTGAAATGTCCAACTAACTATAACGCCCCTGAAACCTATGGTTTATTCAGTGAATTTCAAAGGTTTTTTAAATGCTAATTTCTAACTATAACGTGCCTGAAACCTATGGTTTTTTCAGTGAATTTCTAAGGTTTTTAAATGCTAATTTCTAACTATAACGTGCCTGAAACCTATTGTTTTTTCAGTGAATATATATATATTTATTATACTATGTATACATGTGAAAATGTCTCGGTCCCCTGTTTGCCTCGGTGGCACGGAAAAAATGGGTGGAACTGACGTCAGCACGCCGATGAGGTCCTCTTATGGCTCCGATGACGTCATACGGTGTCGCGAGCGGAGCCGTGCTATTATGACGTCCTCGTTGACGTGGGAGAGCTAGGAAAGAATTTCCGTGGAATGCTGGTGCAGGGGATATTCACCTAAGTGTTCAGGCTAGTCCTTTGGGAGCAACTGTTTATGTTGCCACTCCAGAAACCGAAACCAGTGATCCGAGGGCAGAGGCCCTGCAGATGGCACACGAGGTGGGGTGCCCAGTCGTGTGCACCGGCGGGGCAGCGAAGTGACAAGCACCACAACCCACAAAAAAGGTAACGAGGGCATTGAATAACACAGGATCTTCTCTTTGTATCTGGCAGGAACAAGGAAGTTAAAATGCCCTAGTACCAAAATGTAGAATTAGTGCTACAACGGTCTTCAAGAGGACCTGCGATGCCGCTTCTGCCTCCCGTACCCTGGAGGCGACACATGGGTCACGCAGTACGGTCATACTGCGGTGGGACGCACACTCGTTGACCTCTCATGGCACTGCTCCACACTTCAGGGAGGACGCTTTCCATTAGCTATGTTTTCTGATGACATGTCGCGCCGGCCCCGTCCAACAACAGAACTTCTTTAGATCCAAACAGACTCTTCCACTCTCTCACCGGAAGTGAAACCAGGCCACGCGAACACTTTCACAATACAACAGCCGGGAATGCACTTTTCGGTAATAAAACCACATTCCTTCCTCCTAATTAATCAAATAAATGTCTCACTGAAGAACAGGGGCCAGCTTCGATCGGTAAACAGCCGTTACAACGACTTTTTTACTTTGCGATACCATTACAACACATGCATTACCACGCATGCGTTGTACATCACGAAGTCATTACTACGCATTTTTTAGAACGCATGGTCATTTACCACGCATGCCTTTACAACGAATTTTGTTGTAAAAGTATGTATGGTAAATGACCATGCGTTCTAAAAACATGTAGACGATCCATGTCGTTGTAAGGGAACAGAGGCTGTTCCGTTTCCTCACAACGACGTGCACCGCCCTCAGAGACGACGTGAAGCAGGAACCACGAGGAGAGAGGAACCACGAGGAGTGAGAGGTAAGGGGGATTGGGCATGGGGTGGGGGTTTCTTTTCTAGGGTTTAGGGTAGTGCAGTGGTGTTTGGGTAGTGTAGGGGGTCATGCTGGGGGTAGTGTTTTAGGGTTTAGGGTAGTGCAGTAGTGTAGGGGTCGTGCTGGGGGTAGTGTTTTAGGGTTTAGGGTAGTGCAGTGGAGTATAGGTAGTGTAGGGGGTCGTGCTGGGGTAGTGTTTTAGGGTTTAGGGTAGTGCAGTGGTGTTTGTGTAGTGTAGGGGGTTGTGTAGGGGGTAGTGTTTTAGGGTTTATGTTAGTGCAGTGGTGTTTGGGTAGTGTAGGGGGTAGTGCTGGGGTAGTGTTTTAGGGTTTAGGGTAGTGCAGTTGTGTTTGTGTAGTGTAGGGGGTAGTGTTTTAGGGTTTAGGGTAGTGCAGTGGAGTATAGGTAGTGTAGGGGGTCGTGCTGGGGTAGTGTTTTAGGGTTTAGGGTAGTGCAGTAGTGTAGGGGTCGTGCTGGGGGTAGTGTTTTAGGGTTTAGGGTAGTGCAGTGGAGTATAGGTAGTGTAGGGGTCGTGCTGGGGTAGTGTTTTAGGGTTTAGGGTAGTGCAGTGGTGTTTGTGTAGTGTAGGGGGTTGTGCTGGGGGTAGTGTTTTAGGGTTTATGTTAGTGCAGTGGTGTTTGGGTAGTGTAGGGGGTAGTGCTGGGGTAGTGTTTTAGGGTTTAGGGTAGTGCAGTGGTGTTTGTGTAGTGTAGGGGGTAGTGTTTTAGGGTTTAGGGTAGTGCAGTGGAGTATAGGTAGTGTAGGGGGTCGTGCTGGGGTAGTGTTTTAGGGTTTAGGGTAGTGCAGTGGTGTTTGTGTAGTGTAGGGGGTGTGTAGGGGGTAGTGTTTTAGGGTTTATGTTAGTGCAGTGGTGTTTGGGTAGTGTAGGGGGTAGTGCTGGGGTAGTGTTTTAGGGTTTAGGGTAGTGCAGTGGTGTTTGTGTAGTGTAGGGGGTAGTGCTGGGGGAAGTGTTTTAGGGTTTAGGGTAGTGCAGTGGTGTTTGGGTAGTGTAGGGGTTCATGCTGAGGGTAGTGTTTTAGGGTTTAGGGTATGGCAGTGGTGTTTGGGTAGTGTAGGGGGTCGTGCTGGGGGTAGATTTAGGGTTTAGGGTAGTGCAGTGGTCTTTGTGTTGTGAGGAGGTCATGCTGGGGGTAGTGTTTTTTAGGGTTTAGAGTAATGCAGTGGTGTTTGTATAGTGTAGGGGGGTTTAGGGTAGTGCAGTGGTGTTTGTGTAGTGTAGGGGGTCATGCTGGGGGTAGTGTTTTAGGGTTTAGGGTAGTGCAGTGGTGTTTGTGTAGTGTAGGGGGTAGTGTTTTAGGGTTTAGGGTAGTGCAGTGGTGTTTGTGTAGTGTAGGGGGTCATGCTGTGGGTAGTGTTTTAGTGTTTAGGGTAGTGCAGTCGTGTTTGTGTAGTGTAGGGGGTCGTGTTTTAGGGTATAGGGTAGTGCAGTGGTGTTTGGGTAGTGTAGGGGGTCATGCTGGGGTTAGTGTTTTAGGGTTTAGGGTAGTGCAGTGGTGTTTGGGTAGTGTAGGGGTCGTGCTGGGGGTAGTATTTTAGGGTTTAGGGTAGTGCAGTGGTGTTTGGGTAGTGTAGGGAGTCGTGCTGGGGGTAGTGTTTTAGGGTTTAGGGTAGTCCAGTGGTGTTTGTGTAGTGTAGGGAGTCGTGCTGGGGGTAGTGTTTTAGGGTTTAGGGTAGTCCAGTGGTGTTTGTGTAGTGTAGGGAGTCATGCTGGGGGTAGTGTGTTATGGTTTAGGGTAGTCCAGTGGTGTTTGGGTAGTATAGGGGGTCATGCTGGGGGTAGTGTTTTAGGGTTTAGGGTAGTGCAGTGGTGTTTGTGTAGTGTAGGGGGTCATGCTGGGGGTAGTGTTTTAGGGTTTAGGGTAGTGCAGTGGTGTTTTGGTAGTGTAGGGGGTAGTGCTGGGGTAGTGTTTTGGGTTTACGGTAGTGCAGTGGTGTTTGTGTAGTGAGGGGGTCGTGCTGGGGGTAGTGTTTTAGGGTTTAGGGTAGTGCAGTGGTGTTTGTGTAGTGTAGGGGGTAGTGTGTTAGGGTTTAGGGTAGTGCAGTGGTGTTTGTGTACTGTAGGGGGTCGTGCTCAGTTCTAGTGTTTTAGAGTTTAGGGTAGTGCAGTGGTGTTTGTGTAGTGTAGGGGGTCGTGTTTTAGGGTTTAGGGTCATGCAGTGGTGTTTGGGTAGTGTAGGGGGTCATGCTGGGGGTAGTGTTTTTGGGTATAGGGTAGTGCAGTTGTGTTTGGGTAGTGAAGGGGGTCGTGCTGGGGGTAGTGTTTTAGGGTTTAGGGTAGTGCAGTTGTGTTTGGGTAGTGAAGGGGGTCGTGCTGGGGGTAGTGTTTTAGGGTTTAGGGTAGTGCAGTGGTGTTTGTGTAGTGTAGGGGGTCATGCTGGGGGTAGATTTGGGGTTTAGGGTAGTGCAGTGGTGTTTGTGTAGTGTAGGGGGTCGTGCTGGGGGTAGTGTTTTAGGGTTTAAGGCAGTGAAGTGGTGTTTGTGTAGTGAAGGGGTCGTGCTGGGGGTAGTGTTTTAGGGTTTAGGGTAGTGCAGTGGTGTTTGTGTAGTGTAGGGGGTTGTGCTGTGGGTAGATTTAGGGTTTGGGGTAGTGCAGTGTTGTTTGGGTAGTGTAGGGAGTCGTGCTGGTGGTAGTGTTTTAGGGTTTAGGGTAGTGCAGTTATGTTTGGGTAGTGTAGGGTGTCGTGCTGGGGTAGTGTTTTAGGGTTTAGGGTAGTGCAGTGGTGTTTGGGTAGTGGAGGGGGTAGTGTTTTAGGGTTTAGGGTAGTGCGCCCAACCACCACAATATCCGTGGACAAAGGGGATCCTGACTCTTTGGAATGCTCCGTCAATTGAATAATTTGGGTCAAGGGCCCTACCACGTCCAAGACCTATCAATTCCTTTCTTGGGATCCCTCATATACTTGGAGAAAAAGGTACATAGTTTCTCATCAATTTCAGGCGTGTGTGCCACCTTCCCCTTCAGTGAGGGCCTGGGGCATTCTCCCCTCATCCTATTCCTGACCTCCCTTTCAAGGGGTTGATGGATTTTCCCCACCACATACTCTGACACTTTGGCGTCAGGTGTCCACTCCGCCGACCTAGGATGGTAAATTTGGGTAGGCTCGAACATGTCCGAGTGGACCCCGTCCCCAACCGGGGACTGAGAGGAGTGGGACTCTGGACGCCAGGGACGCCCCGAGTCCTTATCCTCATCGGAGGAGAAATCGTCCTCCGATACACCCTTTCCTTCTAAGGGAAACCCACCGTCGGGGTCAACAATAGTGGTGACAGTGTCGCAATTTTCTCCGGGCCCCTCCTCCTCCCGGCAGGGTGCATGTTTTAGCGTTCGCGCACTCTTGAGGAAGGTCTCCGTAAGTTTATCAAATCCTTCCAAGTGCCCCGCGTTATGCTTAACGGCCCTTTTATTCCCCATCTGGGAGCTACTGGGACCCGCCACCACCAGATCTGGGTCACTGAACACCCCAGGGATGCTTTTCGCCAGCTTATCAACCTGATCCCTAAGAGGAGCCAGCGCCCTAGAAATAGCCAGAGAGAGGGCTTGGTCCACTGCTGGAGGGAGAAGTTGGGGGCCATTCATCCTCCACTTCCTGGTAGGAGGAGTAAAAATGGTCTTCTGGAGAAGACATGATAGCAGAGGGTGTGAGCACAGAACAAATGCCCTTAAAATCCTTAAGGCAGCCCCTCGCCGGTGTTCCAACAGCTGGGCTTTCCCGAAGCTGTTATAAGAATAGACTGAGGCGCAATACCAATTACCACCACCAGGTGGCGCTGGTCACTAACGTGGCCGTGTGGGGAAATCACCGCGTAGCGGTGTCAAAATTAGTCGAGGGTTAGTCGGGAATCAAGCGGACACTAAAGGAGTGCCCGGATTCCCAAACGCGCGTAAAGACCAGCTGGATCGCTCGACGGCGCTGTCTCGCTCGGACCAGACGCGCCTGACAGGATCTCACCGCGCGCAGAGCACACAGCGGGAGAAACTGCGAGGGGGAGAACGAGCTCAGGCAAGAGCCTGCTGCGCAGGGAATATGAAACAATACCAAGGCAATAATGCTAATAACGTGCACAAGAAACCGCTATACAAACAGCAACACCGTCAGATTAAGCCAAGAATGTAAGGAATGCACTTAACTGACGAGCAGTGAAGAAAGAGGAAGCGGAAGGGACGTCACGATATTATATACGATGGACTGTGATATGATTGGACTATTGTTGCCTTGGAGACTACCCCCCTAATGGTTCATGGGTTGTGTAGTCTTTTGTTTAATGATTGTTGTGTTACGTTTTCTTTGAACTGCTATGCAAATAAAGTGAGGAAAAATATGCATAATCCTCGCCTCCGTCCTGCCATAGAATTCATTAAACTTTATTTGATCTGATTTAGAAACATAGATCATAAAAGTGTACATAAAAACAGTAAATCCCCTTTCCTAATACAATACAGTGAGAATTAATTAAAACCAGTAGGTAAAAACGGGTGTTACAAAGCCCGGTTCAGAGCAACTTCAGGTTAACAGAATCGTAAAGTTCAATGTTTCGCAAGATCAATCTCATGTACTTCATGCAAAATACGCAATAAGGGGTCCAAGTAAGATGTAACGCTCCAATACCTGACCAGTTTGCACTATATAAAACTGCAGAAAAACTAAAAATAAAAAGTGTTTTGCACACTTCTGTCATTGGGCTATATGTGGGCTACATCTGGGTGATATTTGTGCTACATTTGGGCTCTTTTTTCTCTGGTGGCCATCTTGGGAGACTTATTTGTTATGAAGTTTCCTAATTTCGTCATTTACTGCAGTCTCCTCAGTAGGAAATGCTTTCAGTTTTTACTTTGATTCCATCAAGAAGGCATTCAGATGTGTCACACATTTGCCATAAATTCAGAATGTTAGCACTCTAGTTGTTCATTAGATCACTGTAGTAAAGCTACTGCTCACCAGGGAGTTAACTGGAAGTCTACTGCTGGTATTGAAAGTGATTGTTTCAGTCTGCATGTCAGAATTTTCTAATGAAATAGAAGAGGATTTGAGATCTCACTTAAAACATGCCCTAAATTTTCTTTCTGCAGCACTAACCATAATTTCTATGGCAAAATGAACCCCCTCATTTTGTTCCTTTTTAAATTAAATGTTTTAAGTGTTACCAGTTTATTCCAATCAAGATGGCTTCAGGTGTGCCATAATTTTGTCATAAGTAAGACTGTTAGCGCTCTAGTTGTTCTTTAGAACACTCTGGGAAGCTGCAGTAGAACACAAAGGCATCAACTGACAGGCTGCTCCTGTTGAAATATAACAGGAAGATATTTGAGATCACACTTGAAACATGTCCTAATTTTTCTTTCTACAGCACTAACCATAATTTCTATGACAAAATGAACCCCATCATTTTGTTCCTTTTTAAATTAAATGTTTTAAGTGTTACCAGTTTATTCCAATCAAGATGGCTTCAGGTGTGCCATACTTTTGTCATAAGTAAGGCAGTTAGCACTCTAGTTGTTCTTTAGAACACTCTGGGAAGCTGCAGTAGAACACAAAGGAATCAACTGACAGTCTCTGCCCTTGTTGGATGTACATGTTTTACTGAGAATGTCAGACTTCATTCTCACATGACTGAGAAAGATAATGTGAATTTACAGAAAATATGCTCTCATTTTAGCTTCTGGAGCACTTTCCAAAACTGTATGGGACAAGCATGTGAAAATAGTTTTCTCTCAAACATGATTCATGATATCCCAGCAGAAGGTTTTTCACAGGGTAAAATCACCTTAGAACACACCACAATTCCTGAAATTAGTATGGTACCATCGACAAATGAATTCTAATGTAACTAAAGTCTGTTGTCACCCTTTATTGTTCTCTTTTTGGTAACCCTCAAAATCTTCGAATCACTACAATGCATTTCAATGGGGTACTATCATTTATATTGGTCCCAAGATGGCTGCCAGCAATTCCAGGATGAAGTGCTGACAGCCAATCAGATCTCACGATGACATGTGTGGTTAGGCTCCGCCCAGATATCAATATGTTTTCTTTTTCAAATTCCTCAGGAACTACTGAACGGATTTACACCATTTAACAAAAGGGTTCTTTCTGAACCAAGAACTACCTCTTTGCCAAATTTGGTGTAATTCCGTTCAGCAGTTCGGGCTGTAGCCGTGTCTAAAGTTTCCTATGGAAAATTGCATGGGGAAAACATGTTTTGGGACCCCCTTTTTCTCGGCCCCCGCTTGCCGAATCACCCGAAACTTTCAGGATAGGAGCAGACCGGAGCGCCCCACGAGTTTTGAAAATTTCGCGAAGATTCATCAACCGGCGCCAAAGTTATTGGAAATAGAATGTTGTGAATTTCCTATGGAAAATAGGTCCTAACTATAACTACCTACTGGCGACCGTCAGTAGGTAATATACATATATATATATATATATATATATATATATATATATATATATATATATATATATATATATATATATATATATATATATATATATACACACTGCAAAACCCCCAAAGTTTACAGGGACATTATAGTTAGGAAATAGAATTTTACAAAAACGTAGGAATTCACTAGAAAACCAAAGGTTACAGGCACATTATAGCTAGGCTCAAATTTTACTCATGCAAAACCAAAGCAATTCAGCAGTTATAGATACATGCAATAACTATTACTCACACCCACGCAATGCGCTGCTTATGACCTCACATGTTACATCATCATTCATGATATGGTCAGTGACATCACTGATGATTACACCGATGACATCTCAAATGACATCACTGTTGAAATCACTGATGACATCATCCGTGAGTGTAAGAGTTTCATAAATGTTTCTGAGACTTAAAGATATATACTAAGCTACAGCATAAGTTAAATTACTATTCGTTCTGTACTAGGAATTAGCTATAATATTTCTAACATATCTCATCTGGGTGGCTGTGTGACTGTCTGTATCCATGTGTGAGTGGATGCCTGAGTGGCTGTATGGGTGTGTAAGTGGCTGTATGGCTGTGTTATTGGGTATGTGGGTAGCTGCATGGGTGAGTGAGTTAGTGACTGTATTGGGGAGTTAGTGGGTGTGTGAATAGCTGTATGGGTGAGTTAGTGGCTGTGTGAGTGGCTGCATAGGTGTGTGAGTGAATGCATGAGTGGATGTATGGATGACTGAGATTTTGTGAGTGGCTGTATGGATGAGGGAGTGGCTGTGTCAGTGACTGTATGGGTGAATGAGTAGCTGTTTGAGTATGTGTATAGGTAAGTGAGTGGATGTGAGTGGCAGAATTGGAGAGTGAATGTTTCTGCAAGTGTCTGTAAGGGTGAATGAGTGGATGTGTGAGTGGTTGTATGGATGAGTGAATGGCTGTATGGGTAAGTGATTGGGTATGTGAGTAGCTTATTGGTGAGTGAGTGCAGTGTGAGTGGCTTTATGGGTGAGTGTGTGGGTGTATGAGTAGATGTGCAAGTATCTGTATGTCTGTATGAATGGATGTGTGAATGGCTGTATTGGTGAGTGAGTGGGCACATGAGTGGCTGTATGGGTGAGTTAGTGGGTGTTTGAGTGGCAGTATCAGTGAGTGGGTGTGTGAGTGGCTCTATGGATGAGTGATTTGTTGTACGAGTACTCTCTGTAAATGGGTATGTGAGGGGCTGTGTGGGAGTCGGGAGTACGAGAAGTTCTATGGGATGTGAGTGGGTATGTGAGTGGTTCTGTGGATGATATCATCAGTAATTCCATTTGAGATGTCATCAGTGATGTCACTGACCATGTCATGAGTGATGTGAACTTGTAAGGTTTTAAATTTTATTTCCTAAGTATGGCCTGTAACCTATGAGAGTGAGTGTGTGAGTGAGTGCATGAGTGTCTCAGTGGGTGTGTAAGTACATGAGTGTCTCAATGGGTGTGTGAGTGTCTGAGTGGGTCTTTGAGTGGGTGCATGAGTGTCTGAGTGAGTACATGAGTGTCTGAGTGGTTCTGTGAGTGGGTGTGTGAGTGTCTGAGTGGGTTTCTGAGTGTCTCCATGTGAGTGGGTCTGTGAGTGGGTGCATGAGTCTCAGAGTAGGTGCTTGAGCATCTCAGTGAGTGTCTTAGGGGGTCTGTGAGTAGGTACAAGAGTGTCTGAGTGGATTTGCGAGTAACTCCATGAGTGTGTGAGTCAGTCTGTGAGTGAGTGCATGAGTGTTTGAGAGGGTCTGTGAGTGGGTGTGTGAGTCGCTGAGTGGGTCTGAGTGGGTGAATGAGTGTCTGGGTGAATGAGTGTCTGAGTGGGTGTGTGAGTGAATCTGTGAGTGGGTGTCAAAGTGTCTGAATGGGTGAACAATTGCCTCCATAAGTGTGTGAGTCAGTCCATGAGTAAGTGCATGAGTGTCTGAGTGGGTCTGTAAGTGGGTGCATAAGTCCCCAAGTAACACTATGCATGGGTGTGTGAGTCTGTGAATGAATCTGTGAGTGAGTACATGGGTCTCTGAGTGGGTCTGTGAGTGAGTGTGTGAGTCTGTGAGTGGGTTTGTCAGTGGATGCGCGAGTTTGAGTGGATCTGTGAGTGGGTGTGTAAGTCTCTGAGTGGGTCTGTGAGTGAGTGCGTGAGTGTCTAAGTGGGTCTGTGAGTAGATGTGTGAGTGCTTCAGTGGATCTGACAGTGGGTGCATGAGTCTCTGAGTGGATCTGTAAGTGGGTGCATGAGTCTGTGAGGTGGTGCATTTGAGTGTCTGAGTGGGTTGGTAAGTGGGTATGTGAGCGTCTCATTGGGTCTGTAAGTAGGTGCATGAGACTCTAAGTGACTCTGTGAGTAGGTGTGTGAGTCTCTGAGTGGGTCTGTGAGTGAGTACATGAGTCTCCGAGTGGGTCTGTGAGTGGGTGTATGAGTGTCTCATTGGGTATGTGAGTGGGTGCATGAGTCTCCGAGTAGGTCTGTGAGTGGGTGTGTGAGTGTCTGAGTACTCTATGTTTTGCCATCTGCTTTTTTTGCCTTTTCTGCTTGTTTTTTTGCCTTCTGTTTTGCCTCTCCTGCTCCCTTTTCTCCCATCTGTTTTACCCTCTTCTGTTCTGTTTTGCCTTTCTGCTCATTTTTCTGCCCTATGTTTTGTCTTTCCTGCTCGTTTTTCTGCCCCCTGCTTTCCCACTTGAAAGCATTGGGGACCACCACCTCCCTGGGTCTTTACTGATATTCAGGAGGGGGGCCATGGGGACCTCCCTCCATTTAGCTCCAAGAGCCCCGGGGACCGCCACTTACCCGGTACTTATTTTGACCCCCCTCCTGGGGCTTTCATATGCCTGGGTATCACCACCTCCCTGGTGTTAATGCCGGGCCGCACAGACCTCCCGGGCCCCCATGGACCACCACCTACCTGGGGTGAAATACATTCCTTAAAGTAGGAGAGGGGCCATGCGTCCCCCCTCCCTGGGCTGACTGGCCCCAGGGACCCCATCCCATGAGGATTTATTTTTACTAAAGGAGGGGGGTCCCACGTACCTCTCCTGCTGGGGCTTTCAAATGACTGGGGGCCACCACCTCCCAAGTGCTAACTTAAGAATTATGCAGGGGCCGTGCAGACCCCCTGGGGACCCCCACCTCCCTGGAGCCAAACACTTTCTTTAAAGTGGGAGAAGGGCTGCACAGCCACGCTCCCCGGGCCGATTTTAGACCTGGGGACCCCATCCCATAGGGCCCAGCCTTAATCCAATGGAAGAGGGGGGCTGTGCGGCCTCCATCCCCGAGCCGATTTCGGCCCTGGGGACCCCATCCTCTGCAGCCTGGCCACAAAAAAATGGGGAAGTGAGCCCTGCGCCCCCTCTCTCTGTGCCGATTTTAGCACCGGGGACCCCATTTTTTGGGGCCTGGCCTCTTCATTGTTAGTGCCCTGGGAACCCAGTTACCAGTGCTAAACAAGCAGCTCCCTGTCTGTGAGAGCAATCCTTTCATTTGTTTACCTGCCCGCCTTCACACAAACAAATGAAAACTCCACTCTCAGCAAGCGAGAGTGGTTTATCAGCTCTTGCTTCCTGTGAGTGGAGCTCGGTTTTGCTCTGACTTGGTGGAAGCTGTGAAAGCTCCTGCCAAGTCCGAGCAAACAGCTATGTCCTGACGCTGGGCACCCCGGGATATAGAAGGAGCTGGTCCGGGGTGGTGACGGTCTGCAGGGACATATATGGCTCCAGGAGGGGCATGGCCCCACTCCTTCTCTGAGCACAGGCCCGCCCTGGGCATGTGGTGGTCCCCAGGGCTGTATTTGGCCCAGGAGCGGGGCAATGCGGCCCCTTCCCAATATTTCTTATTGTGTAGGCCCAGGAGAGGTGGTGGTTCCCGGGACCCAGGGGGGTCAGTGTGCCCCTTGCAAATGATTATTATTGACCCAGGGAAGTGGTGGTCCCTGGGGCTTCTACAAGCCCAGGAGGAGGGTCTGTGTGGCCCCCCTCCTTTATTCAAAACAAAGCCTCGGGAGGTGGAGGTCCCTGGGGCTTTTACAAGCCCAGGAGGAGGATCCACGCGGCCTCCCTCCTTTATTCAAAACAAAGCCCCAGGAAGGTGGTGGTCCCCAAGGCTTCGAGGAAGCCCAGGAGAGGGGTCCATGCGGCCCCCCTCCATTATGAAAATAAAGCCCAGGGAGCTGGTGATACCTGCGGCTCTAGGAGCCTTAGGAGAGGGGCCCCATGTGCCCCCTTCCTTTTTTGGATTAAAATGCCCCCGGGATCTGACCCACCAGGAGGCCATTTTGAAACCAAGTGGGGGGAGCCAGCGCTTGTTTTTTAAAAAGAAAATTAGCCGCAAATTCACATATTTCGTTAATTTGTTGCAAAACTTTGTTTTAAAAAAATGCTTTTTGCCCTGCCGGGGTCCCTCTGAGACCCCAAGACCAAGGCTTGGAGATCAGGGTATTTTGTACCCTGCCCCCTTTTCTTTCTTTTTTTCATGTTTTTTTTTTTTTAGCCGAGTCTTGAGATGGCTGTCAACACTTCCTGGTTGAAGTGTTGGCAGTCACTCAGAGCTCTGCAAATCTCTGCACGAGCTTGATATTATTTGCAAATTAGCCACAATTGTAGCTAGACAAATTTTTGTTTTTCTTTAATTTCTCACAAACTACTGAATGGATTTACACCAAATAACTGAAAGCGTGATCTGCGTAACAAAAATCTACCATTCTGACAAATTTGGTGTAATTCCATCCAGCAGGTTGGTCTGTAGTCGTGTTCAAAACTCCTATGGGAATTAATATAGAAAACACACTTTTTTGTACTCCCTCTTATTCTCGGCCCTCGCTTGACGAATCACCCCGAAACTTTCCAAGCCCAATTAGAATCACTGGCAAATGTTTTTGGGAAATTTCATGAAGATTCATCAAAAAGTGCCAAAGATATAGGCAAGTAAAAAAACACTTTTCCTATGGTAACATGGTCCTAACTATGACTACCTACTGGCTCATATATACTGTTAGTAAAATCAAAAGGTCTTGGCTTAGGCGAGAGCTAAAAAAATACTAAGAGCCAAAAGAGACAAATCCTACCCACATTCTTTAAAGTATGCACACAGGTACATTCTGCCTCTATGGATGCTGAGTTTGAGTTATATTACAGTTAGAAACAAGTGTATTCCTAGTTTCAAATGGCGTTCAAGAAAATATTAAATAGAATTCATTTCATACTATCTACTCCACATTCTCATTCCAAGCCAGGAGAGAAATTATGGCAGTTGAGCTCCAGAACGTGTTCTTGCGCCATCTAAAGCAAATCAACAAGTGGTTTGCTTGATTCTGCCCTTCATATGATTTTACATTAAAAGCAGGGACACAAGAGTCCAAGAAAAAATATTTTTAAATAAGACTTTATTCAAGTGACTGTGGTAAGGATATTACAGGGCAACTAGAAACAGCCACTTACAAAGCAGGGAGGTCTCATTCTCAACTTTATAATATGCTATAAAAATGTTCATAGTCTCAAAAGAAAGATAGACAGCACCTTATCTCAGTAGATGCAATATGCAAAGCTATGCTATGTATTTATCAATCTTTTACCACCAAAGATATGATGGTCTAATCTAAAAATCGTAGATATTGAAGAACAGAGATGTCAAGGGTGAATGGAATTATTTATTAGGGTCTGAGAGTATCGGAAAAATTAAGGGAATGCCAATATAAAGCTCAGCAAATAGAACTCACTTGTTGAAAGCTTTTAATTTTATTACATTATTTAATAGGGTCTGAGAGTGTCGGACACATTAAGGGAAAGCCGATATAAAGCTCAGCAAATAAAACTCACTTTTGGAAAGCTTTTAATTTTATTAGAAGACTAGAGGTTCATTGCAGGCTCTTTTCTCACTATTTATTTTACACAGCACTTAAATACCCATAATCCTGCACACCCAGCAGGAAATGACATATAATAAAAACCAATTAGCCTTAGTATTAAGAACGCTATGTCTAAATGACTTCCTATGTTCTTGCTGCATGTAGTTGGTGGTGTGGAGCGTTTTCTGGGAAAAGAGCGAGTTGCGACAGACTGAGGGTTGATTTTTCATTGTGGTCAACTGCTTGCGAGGCAGCATTGATGGAGAATCTACCCTTGGGGAGGGGTGCATGGGAGTATTGTGATATTCAAGATATAAACTCCATCAATGACACAAGAGGTGCAGGTTTCCAAGAAAGTTCCTTTAATCTTAAAGAAGATCCCATCCATCCATCAGCCAGCTTCCCTGGAGTAACTGTTACTGGTCCCTCAACCCTCAACACATTCCATCCCCTAGTATAACATGTAAGGTGACATCATGGTGCTCCAACATTACACAGGTCTGATAACCATCTCATAGCTCTCCCCTCAGACAGTCACCCAGCTTCCCAGCTACCACACACCTCCTTTCCTTAATAAACAAAGCAGTTTTTTTTCTTTACATGCAACTTAAGACTGAAAGGGAAATAAACCTTAGTTATAAAAACATTTACAAGTACATGAAGTAAAAGAGTGATGGTTTGAACACACCTCCCATCTTCTTATTGTTCAAACTTCTTTTCTACAAAACAACTCTGTTGAGATTCCATTTTCGATGGTCCTGAGTTTTGACAGCATTGTTGAAAGTCTTGATAACTTGAATAGGCTTTGTGAAATTTGGACAAACACCCCCTTCTCAGGACATTTGATGACAACAAAATTACCTACCACCGCTTCCGTTTTCTTCACCGCTTTCCGCACATCAAACCCCTTCTTTCTGAGTTTTACCTTCTCCACTTCTCTCTCATGCCAAACACTGTCACTTTTAACTTTTCCCAACTTAAACTCATAATTGTTAACCCAGGAAGGTTCTACAGAGGTGTAGGGAAGCCTTCCTTGAAACAGTTCATAAGGCATTTTCCCTGTTGTACTATGTGGAGTGAGCCTATCCATTTCAACTTTCTTTATCACTTCCTCTTTCAAATTGAATTAGTTTGACTTTGCTTTAATGATTGTTTCTTTAAGCACCTTATTCAACCACTCGACCATCCCATTAATTTCAGGGTGATATAATGCACACTTTTTGTGCCTTATCCCCTATTACTCAGAAATTCTTCCATTTCCTTGAATGTTAGTTGACCCCATTGTCCGTAAGTAAAGAGCCTGGAAATCCTTCCCTCGCCATAAAATCCTGCAAGAATCTGATAACATGCTTGCTTTCTATAGCGCTTGTCAAACAAATCTCTGGCCATCTCAAAAACATGTCAATCACCACTACTATATACATTTGTTGTCCTTCCCCAAAGATTTGACCTAAGATGTCCATCGCAATTTCCTTCCATTAGATGTTCTCTGACTACCATGGGTTGCACCCTAGTTTGCTTTGACTTTTCACTAAGTGCGCAAGGTAAGCAGTCTCGCACCACCCTCTCAACCTGTATGTCTATTCCCGGCCACCAATATGAAGATCGCAATCTCTCCTTAGTTTTTGACATTCCTTGATGTGACTCATGAGTTAAATTTATTAATTCCTCTCTGAGACTGCACTGTGGTATAAGTTGAGTTCCTCTAAACAGCATATCTTTACTGATACTTAATCATCCTTCCCATTCCAATAAGATTTACAATCATCAGACCCCTGTTTTTTACTAAGCCTGTTGCGTGCGCCAAATAAAAGGATCCAAACAAGGTAAGTACAGGATAAAGAATTTCTTTACTTTGCAGGGCAGAGAGCCCATGACCGCTCTTCTGATGTCCTTGGTGCAACTGCTCTAACCGGTAGAGCTGGAGCAAAACACCCAGGAACAGCAGAACGCAAGTCACTCTTGAATATTCACATGTGTCCCGAGCGAAAGCACAGGACAATAACAAGTTGTCCTTAAAGGCAAAGGACAGCTTGTTTTTTTGTTTTTTTTATTCACTTTTTCATTAAGTATTACAATACAGTAATAACAAACATTACCAGCATATAAATCATTGTGCATTAAGTGTTTCCTTATGCAGCACATTACATTTTACATCTCAATCTCCAATATCATATAACCATGTTGCAAAGGCAAACCACAGGTGCAGCTTATACTTCAGCTGCTAACAAACCAGGGTGACTATTGAGATATGTCGTGAGAGGTTCCCAGAAGTTAGACGGTTTCGAGGATGTGGGTAGTTCTTCTGCGTACAATAGAAAATTGTCTCTACAGTATACAAAGTCCATTATCCATTGTTTCAGAGTAGGTGACGTTTTACTGTCCCAATGCATCGCCACTCTGCGTTTTGCAAGGAGCACTGCTATGGCCGCAAATAGTTTTTTAACAGATTTCAGTGGTAATACATAACTCAGCAGGCACAACTGTGGTGTACACACTAGTTTACAATTCAAACTCTTACTCAGCAGGTCCACTACCTGTGCCCAATATGTTTGTACCTGTGCACATCCCCAGGCCAGGTGCGCAAAGTCAGCCTGGTCCTGTTTGCATCGTTTACAGATTGCGTTGTCTCGTAGGCCATATTTGTACAATTTTACCGGGGTGTGATAGGCTTGATGTAGGTACTTGTAATGTATAAGACGTAAATTCCCGTTGGGAGTGAGTAATTCCATTAGTGTACAGCATGCTTGCCAGTCCTCTTCAGTGAGTGGAGTATCTAGCAGTGCATTCCATTTGTCATGAGCTTTTACTGTACCTTCCCCTATCTCTGATTGCATAGCTCTGTAGAGTTTAGTCACCATATGGTGTATTGTGGGACTGGTTATGAGTAATTGTAGTGAGGCAAGTGCAGGGGGCTCTGCAGGGTGTGAAGGGTACAATTTCTTCACTGCTTCTCGCAATCTATGATAGGTGAATTTAAATAACATGGATTGGTTATTGACATATGCTAGATCTGCAGGGGTTATGAATGTTCCATTAACATAAAGGTCACCCATCAGAGTAATACCCACTTGTTCCAACATCTCCATGCTTCCTCTGTCCTGAGTGACTGACAGAGAGGGGTGTTGTGCTAAACTCATACTTGGGGCATAGAGTGGAAGTTTGTTAGCCATTTGGCCAAGTTTTAGCCATGCGTGTGTTGTAGTGCGAATTGTGTTAATTTCCCGCCTTGCTAGGTGTGGTCGAGTATGTGTCAGGACAGCAGTGAGGTTAATAGGGTTGGCATCGCCATCTTCCACCGCTATGTGCGGCATATACTTAATTGGATGATACCAATAGTGAGCGTATTGGGCCTGCGCACATAAATAATATAAGAATAAGTTAGGAACCGCAAATCCACCCGATGCGTATGGTAAAGTTAATGTGTGTAAGCTTATCCGCGCCTGTTTGCCTGCCCATTTTAATTTTGTTAGAAGTGCCCTTATCCTGTTGAATATTGGAGTAGGGGGAGTTATTGGAATATTTGAAAACAAATATAGCAATTTGGGGAGAATTACCATTTTGATCAGGGATATTCGGTCCGCCAGCGAGAGAGGGAGTGTGATCCATCTGTTTATTTGTGTTTCAATTCTATCAACAGCAGTGCCGTAATTGGCTCTGAGAACAATATCTGGGTCGCAGTGAATCCAGATGCCCAGATATTTAATGGGGTCCGTGTGCCACACTAGTGGAAATTCCAGTGGTTGAGGGCGGGTGGTATCTGTTAGTGGCAGTATGGCAGATTTATCCCAATTTATTTGCAGGCCAGAATGTGTACCAAATTTAATGTATTCCCTTAGGATAGGGGCCAGATTTGTGTGCGGGTCACGGACATAAAGCACCATGTCGTCCGCGTACATGGAGATGTTTATAGGGCGAAGCCGGAATTTCAATGCAGTGTGTGCGTAGCGCTGTCGGATCTTACAGGCCAAGGGTTCTATTGCAATGGAGAACAATAAAGGCGATAATGGGCATCCCTGTCTCGTGCCTCTCTGTATATTAAGTACTTCCGAGACGTGTCCATTTACCTTTATACGTGCAGTCGGTTTGGTGTATAACAGTTTGATCCAGTTCATCAGCATAGGTGGTAACCCCATCCTTTGTAGAATTGTAAATAGATATGTCCATGCAATTGAGTCAAAAGCTTTGCTGCATCCAGTAGGACCGCCGCCGCTTCCATCCCTGGATTCAGTTGGTGTAATAGCGCGAATATAGTGCGTAAATTATGTGAGGTTGAGCGATTGGTGATAATGCCCGATTGGTCCGGTAGGACCATGACCTGCAAAGGGGCTGTAATCTTGTGGCAATAATCCTGGCTAATATCTTAGTGTCGGTGTTTATTAGGGATAGTGGTCTGTAGGATTCTCCGTGATCCGTCCGTTTCTCTGGTTTTAATAAAGCCACTATCAGCGCCTCTCTCAGTGTCGGAGGAAGAGTCTGATTATTATATGCTTCATCGTACATTTCCACAATATGGGGGATGAGCAATTCTGCATATGTTTTATAAAACTCCCCAGTAAAGCCGTCCGGCCCCGGGGTTTTGCCATTAGGAAGGGACTTGATGGCAGCCTGTACCTCTTCCAACGCAATGGGTTGAGCCAGTATTTCACGCTGCCCATCAGTAAGCCAAACTAGCGCTATGTCCTCCAGATAGTCATTAATTTCTTGTGTATCAGCTGTGTCTCGTGCTGCATACAGTCCACCATGTTTCTACGAAAGTGTCCAGTATACCTTTGTTGTCATAGTGTAGTGTGCCTGCCTGATCCTGCATTTTTAGTACAATGTGCTGTTTGTGTTCTACACTTATTTTTTGCGCCAGATGTCTACCAGCATCCCCCCTTCACCCATTCTACGAGCAGTATGTCTACGGGAAATATATTTCATTTCGTCCTCAGCCAGTTTGTTATAATTCGTCACTTCGTCTCTGATTTCCCCTAGCAGTGATGCATTGTGTGTAGTTTCGTACTACGTTTCTAGTTGTTTTACATGGGCTTCGCTCTTGCTCAATTGTGTTCGAATATCTCGCAGTATACCAGCCATTGTACTGATACAGATACCTCGCAAGTTCGCCTTGAAGGCTTCCCAGATAGTGCCTGCACTATCCACTGATTTTGTGTTTAGAGTGAAGAAGTCTTCTATGGCGTTGTGTATGGTTTCTTTATATAGAGGATCTAGAAGGGACGCTGCATTGAATCGCCATATGAATGGGGGAAGGGTATATGTCGGTACTTGGAGCTCGATTACTACTGGCTTGTGGTCCGACAACGTTTTTGGAAAGTGCTGTATGTTTTGCGTCCAGGTGCAGGCTGTTTCGGTGAGCAGCCAGTAATCAAGCCGGGCCCAGCTGTTATGCACGGTGGAGGAGTGGGTGGTCTCTAGCAGCAGCGGATTGCGCAGGCGCCAGATGTCGTTTATATGAAATTCCGACATCCCATTTAAAATAGTAGTGACAGCACGCTGATGTTGCTCTGTAGTGTTGTGTGATCTGTCATAGGCGTCGTTTAGGGCAACATTCAAGTCACCTCCCCATATAAGTTCCATAGCCGGGAGGGTGCGGATTATGTTCCATAAATTAGTAAAGAAAACAGGGTCATCAACATTTGGACCGTAGGTATTAATGATGCCCACTCTGGAGCCTCGCAAAATGCCCGTGACTATGACATAACGCCTGTGATCATCTATTAGCGTTCGCTCCTGTATAAAGTGTGTCCCGTTGCGGATTAATGTTATCACCCCTCTGGCATATGATGAATATGTGGAGGCCGCCACCAACTCCGCCCATTTTTTCCCTAGTGTGTCAGCCTTGTGTTTAACAAGATGTGTTTCTTGTAGAAGAGCGATATTTATATGATGTCTGTCTAAATAGGAAAATACCTGTCTGATCTTACGGGGGTTGTTCAGGCCGCGTACGTTCCATGTGATTAATTTCAAGGGTGTGGGATTACCAGGCGCGTACATCAGGGGGGTGTATTCGGGCACTTATGTAGTGTATGACAGTATCCAGGGTGTGTCTGCATAGAGTATCGACAACAGGGTCACGAAGTGGTGTGTAGTGCGTCTCCGCACAATTGTGCTGCATGATGAAACCAGTGTATATGGCTGGTAAAGAAATAACACAAAACCCAACTTCCCCCCACCCACTTTAGCATCCCAATTATGCCAAAGACATTTCCCAAACTGCAACAAAATTGACAACAAACTTTCAGTGGGGTTTACCCAATAGGGGGCGACTAGGCGCTCAACGCACCATCCAGGTGTAGATGGGGCCGGAGCGACAAATATGCATAATTAATATGATGGTGAGAAGAAGGTTACTTAGTTATTATGCATTAGTGATATACCTGACAACTGTCTACTGATATATAGAGGTAGGGGCAGTAGTTAAATGTCAATTTTCGCATATTTTAAGTGGGCACATCGATTCAGTGTCTATAACAGTTCAATAGTCCTGACATGTTGATTCACACAGCTGTAGACTTTATGAGGAACGTGGCAGCTTACCCCTTCCTTGTGGTTAATGTGGATACCAGGCACAGATACCCATCAGTGAAGCGAGCCGTGTATCAGAATACACCCAGACTTAGCATCAATCTGAGTCCTGCTGTGTGGCGTTACCTTTATCCCTCATAGTTTGTTGTCGGATGTGCTTGATAAATTCTTGCACCGCTTGGGGTGTTGGAAAGTTACGTGTTTTTCCCCGCATGAGTCACGTGGAACCTGGCTGGGAAGAGCATGGCGTAGGGGACATTCAGGTCCCGCAGTTTTCTTTTGACCGGGGCAAACTCCTTACGTGCCAATTGAACCGTTAGTGTAAAGTCAGGGTAAAAGGCCACCTCACAGCCATTGTACATCAACAGTTGTTTCTCCCGTGCTAATCTGAGCGCAGTGTCCCGGTCTCTGTAGTTTAAAATTCGGGCTATTATCGGTCGTGGCGGTGCTCCCGGAGGTGGTTTTGGCGCAAGAGATCTATGCGCCCTTTCTACAATCAGCATCGATGAGAAGTGGTCCACCCCGAACATTTCTTTCAACATTTTTTCCATGTAGTCTTCAAGCTTACCAGTGTTTGTACTCTCCGGCACACCAGCGACGCGTAGGTTGTTGCGGCGGGATCTAGATTCTAAATCTTCATTCTTCGCTTTTATGATCTCCAGTAGCTTGGCCATATCATCGCATTTAGATGTGGTGGCTTGTGATACATCTTCGACCGCCGATATTCTCTGTTTGGCTTCTTCTAGCCGTTCCCCCTGTTTATCGAGCCGGGCAGAGACGTGGTCCATCCTTATCGTGAGGCCGTCTATTTTGCCATCTATTGCTTGAAGACTTTGCTGAATGGCTTGAAGAGCTGCTTCCATTTTGGCGGTCTGGTCGAGGCCTGTCTCCAGTTCTTCTTCCGCCGTTGTGCCCGGGAGTCTGGGTGTGCGACGAGGTTCAAATGGTAATTTAGTTTGCTGTTTGTCAGTTTTTCCCATTTTTAAAACACGCACTTCGTCGCTATGAGTGAGGCTTCCCAGAGCAGCAGGATCTGAAATTTTTCTGTTGATCACTTGTTATGTTGCGGTTGAATACAGAGATTATCGCTAACAAGTGCAGGAAGCGCTGGATGTTCGCATCAGTGCAGGACTGCCGAGGCTTTGACAGTCACATATGGAGCATGACGTGGAGCATCGCCCTGCTATCTTGACATTTTATGATCCGCGCTCGCTAGCACCTCCGCAGCGCCTGATTATTTTTTCATGTGGCATGTCGTAGTCATGAGCTGACTCAGCGCGCGAACTTCAGCAGCCAGGTGTCGTGCGTTGCGGCGTAGCTAAAGGGTCAGTTAATTATTACCACAATTCGCCTATTGTATGCTGCCCTTTGATCAGAGTCCTGTAATTGTGTTAGTGCCTGTTCACTATATCTGCGCGTCGATGTTGCGCTTGTCCCCGGTGAGCCCTCTGTGCGCTGGTACCCCTCAGTCACCCACCATCTGGCTATGGTTAGCACCGCCTTGTAACACTCAGCGGAGCTTGTGTGGGCAGTACCCGCAGGCAGCAGCGTTGAACAGATCTGGGGAATGCAGGTCCGACAGGGGTAGCGCGACGATTCCCCCCCACGGCTGAATGCGTGCAGAGCCGAGGCGCTGATCAAATAGACTTCGCTTCTTGAGCCGCCATCTTGACCGCCTCGTTGTTCATCAGTATTTTCAAAGTCTACTCACGGCTCCGTTCATCCTGCGCGGTCCCCCTCGTACCGCAATCCGCATTCACAGTAAGCAGGGCAAGCAACGCTCAGGTACAGGACAGCTATAGTTCAGGCAGGGTTTTATCGCCGCTTCATGTCCACGTCCGGCGCCATTTTCTGAGTCCGGCGCGCCACGGATCAAACCACCGGGTGATCTCTTGATCGGCGAGGCGTCAGCCTGTCATAGTTACATCGATGTGCTCCACATATCTTCCGAATGCTGAATCTCCTGCCTCGATACTTTTACGGTTGGTATATCCGCCGAATTTAACCAAATTGCCGCTCCGGCCGTCAGAGCAGCGCTAGGAGGCGGCCATCTTGTATCGGCTCTCTAGCGCCCCCCCAAGGACAGCTTGTTAACACAACATCATCCCCTTTTTTTTTTAAATACATAAACATGCGTTGAATACATTTTTTACGATAAACAAAAGTATGCAAGGGTGTACAATAAATCAACATTGCATTAAAAAAATCCTTAAATTGCAGATAAAATGAGGCATTGCAATAAAATAGAGCAACATTACATTAAGTACTAATCTTTAAGTTTTAGAGGAAATGAAGCATTGTGAGATACCCTGCAAGGAGACCTCACAACCGAAAACCTTGTGGTCAAATTCTCTTTATTGGAACCAGAGTAGGGAACCTTCTCATTAAAGGACAAAAACACATATGAGTCATTATGTTCATGAACAAGCTCACTGGGGGAACGATTGTCAAACTCAGCAGAGTGCATTACCTGAGTTAAATGAGAATTGGTCTTTCCCTGAGAGAAATCCCACCAGGGACTATCCTCACCAATCTCAGGATAATGAATACCTTTATTTTTGGTAGCTGCAATCTTTGAGGCTTGTTCTTGAGTAACTTTCACCAGACTCCTCCTATTCCACCACCCTCTACCTTCCAAAAGAATAGCACCTTTAGAAATCCTAACAATCTTGACAGGTAGTGTAAATGTTGATTCTCCTTTTCTAACTCTGTTAGGTTTTTTAATGAGCACCCAGTCACCAACTGAATACTGAATTGTGTTAGTGTTCTTCTTATTACAATAATACCTGGATATTGGGTCATGTTTCCTGACTACTTTACCCTCATACTATCAGTGTTAGTCATAGTATTATCAGTACTATTGGAGAACTCTCTGACCCACCCAGGACACAGCTTACAATTAGGCAATCTGGTGCATAACAATTTGAAAGGAGATACACCAGTGGTACTGTGTGGTGTGGTGTGATAACTCATAACCTTCTCTCTCAGGAAACTTTCAACCTGCAAACCAGCCGACAAGGCAGTTTGTACACCTTCCTTCAAAAATTTGCTGACAAGTTCCACCAAACCATTAGAACTTGGAGAGTACAAGGCCACCTTTAGGTGTCTAATGCCTAGATTATTAATAAATTGTAGCATTTGATGGGACTTGAACTGAATACCATTATCAGTTACAAGTTCTTTTGGTGGTCCTCCCACTTCAAATACTTTGGTCAGAAAAGTGATGACAGTTGTGGTGTCAGGTGTCAAAACAAAATTAAAATAAAATAATTCCACTTGGAAATGTAGCCCACCAAAACTAACATATACCTCTAACTGCTAGGAAGGAGTTCAAAAGGACCAGCAAAATCAAGTGCAACTTTGTCCCATGGTGCATCCAGTAAAGGAACCATATGTGAGTCAGATTCAGTCGATTTCCAATGTTTGACAAAAATTAAACAAGTACTACATCCTGACAACCATCTGTTAACCTGAGCATCAAGTCCAGGCAATCAATAATATTGTTTCAAGTTGCGAATAGGGGACGTAATTCCTTAATGACCTTCATGAGCATTTAAAAAATAAAAGTTCTCTCACATTAGTAGGGGAAACTAACATCTCATGGCGGAGTAAAATCCTTCAACAACAGATAATTCATCTGAAACTTGTGCAAATACTTTGAGTCCAGATTTCTTTCTGGAGGCCAACCATATTTAACATGTTTGATAACCTGTTGGAGAATTAGATCATCATTGAGAGCATTCAACCAAGACTCTCTAGAAATGGAGGGCTGTTTTTCATCAAAATCTCCAATAAGAGCAACCACACATTCAACCTCCTCCTCAGATTCACATAACGCATCATTGGCAAGAGGCATTCTAGACAAGCAGTCTGCTCTGGCAATCTCCCCACCAGGACGATAATGAATAGTGAAATTATATTCTTGCAATTTTGACGGAATGCTGACTAGTCTCGCAGACACCTTACCTGTGTCATTGCCATTAAGTAGGTACATAAGTGGTTTGCGGTCAGTGAATATTTGAAATTGTGTGCCACGTAAATATGTTATACATTTTTCAATTGCCCATGCACACGCTAACGCTTCCTTTTCAATAGTGCTGTAGTTGAATTTAGCAGAACTTAAGGAACGTGATGCAAATGCAATTGTGTGCTCTGTCTTATCCACCCATTGAGATGAAATTGCACCGAGTCCCAATGGACTAGCGTCTACTGTCAAAAAACAAGGCTGTCCAGATGAAAAAGCTGATAAAATTGGAGCTGAAGTGATGAGGGATTTAATCCTAGAAAAAGACTCACTTGCTACATCAGACCATTCAAAAGCTTGATCTTTCCTTAACAGATCTCGCAAGTGTTGTACTACTACCGTGTACCCATGGATAAAACATGAGCAGTATTCACATAATCCAAAGGATGAGCATAGTGTATATTTGTTGCTTGGTAGAAAAGTGTCTTGAATGGCGCAGACAAGTGACATTTTTGGTCTAATGCCTTGACTGGAGATGCAGTGACCAAGATAATCCAACTGGTTGTCCATAAATTTGCACTTTTCCTTTCTAAGAGTGATGCCTATATTCTTAAAAACATTCAGAACCCTTTCCAAAATTAAATTGTGCTCCCTGGTACATCCAGCATAAATAAGCACATCATCCTGGAATGCCTGTACTCCCTGGATGCCGCCAAAAACAGTGACCATGAATTTTTGTAACACAATTGCTGCAGAGCCCAGACCAAAAGGCATGCGTAAAAAACTTGAAAACGCCAAAAGGTGTAATAAATGTGGTAAGATCCTGGCTCCCTACAGCAAGTGGTATTTGGTGATAAGCTGATATAAGATCAAGTAACGAAAAAACCCTTGCCCCCCCCCCCCAAATTTGCTAAAAGATCTTGTACTTTGGGTAGGGGATGACAATCGATAACAATATTTTTGGTGAGAGTGCGTAAGTACACACAGAGACTAATCTCTCCTGTCTTTTTCTTCACAATAACCACTGGACTAACCCATTCAGATGAGTCAGTTGTCTGAATAACTTCTGAACTGCATAGTTTATCAAGATGTTCCTTGAGCTCAATCTAATGCTCAAAGGTACCGATTTTACCTCATGTACTACAGGAGTGGCACCATCCTTGAGCTTGATAAAGGGCCAGATGTCCAACCGTTTTTTGCGGTCACAAACGGGAAATCGTCCCGTTTGCAACCGCAAAATAGGTCTGCCCTATGTACAAACCGTTTTTGCAGTCGGTAACCTGTTACCAACTCGCAAAATAGGGTTTGCGACTCGCTATTAGGAAGGGGGTGTGCCAAGGGCGTCCCTTCCTAATAGTGACTCCCAATTCAATGCAAGATTGTTTGCGGCCGCAAAACACTTGCAGTTTACCACCCATTTCAAACAGGTGGTAAGCCACTCTCAAACGGGAAGGGGTCCCCAGGGGACCCCTTCCCCTTTGTGACTGGCATTGAAAATATTTTTCAAGAGCAGGCAGTGGTCCCATGGACCACTGCTTACTTTTAAAAAATAAAACAGTAATGTTTCATTTTTCTTTTTTAAATGCATCCCGTTTTCCGTTAAGGAAAACGGGCTGCATTTAAAAAATAAAACTGCTTTATTGAAAAAGCAGTCACAGACATGATGGTCTGCTGACCCCAGCAGGCCACCATCCATGGGAGTGCTAGTCATTCTCAATGGTGTCACAAATTGCGCCTGCCTCATGAATAGTAATGAGGCAGGCAATTTGCGACCCCATTAGGAATCGCCAACAGTGTCTGAGACACTGTTTTGAATTCCAATTTGCCTGTCGCAAATTGCGAATCGCAAAAAGACACAATTTGCGACTTGCAAATTGGAAAGGTCGTACATCTGGCTCAAAGTGCTCACATTTTGAAATGTTACCAATTTTGTCACTAAAAATATCTTGAAATTTGTAAAAAAAAACACAATCCAAATTGACATCATTGTCATCTTCAACGAAGGAAATAGGATGGTCAGCCCACACAATGGGATTTACCACACCAGGTATCAACATGATCCCAAGTATGGCCAAGTCTTGCCAACCTATAATGTTCCTGCCTTTGATTGCCACATAAATTTTAGCGGTGATTTCCCTCCCTAAGCAAGACAGAATCAATAAAGCACCCCAACATGTCAATGTCTTGTTCACCGAAGGCTTTTGGGTGAATGTCAGTTTTAGTCAGTAACCTTGTACCCCATTTTTCCGTGAAAAGTACATCTGAAATGATGGTGATGGGTGCACCTGAATCTGCCATCATGTCAACAGTTTCTCATGCCACAATGGCTTTACACCAAGGACCTCTCACTGAAGGCTGAGAAGCTTTATCATTGGAAATGGTTAAAACCACTCTAGATAATTCTTGTGTGCATGAATCTATGGTGAGGTCTACAGAACTGATTCTCATTGTGTTCTTGGAGCTTCTGCACACTGACATAAAATGGCCAAGCTTACTAAATTTGTCGCAGCGCTTATTGCTGGCAGGACAATTTGGATTATTTCCAATATGCAGCTTTGAGCCACATCTAAAACATATACAAGATGTTTTTCTGAAGGAGCCTATTGTGGATTTATTTCTTGCTTCAACCAAACCAACAACTTCAGTTTCACCCGACACACATGATATGGATGTACCAGAAGTAGAAGATTCTGCGGACATCAATTTTGTGCAAATCATTGACCTTTCTATACTCTTGGCAATTTCAATTGTTTCCACTAAACTAGGATCTCTGCAACTCAACAATCTTTCTTGAATCTTTTTGGAAAAACAGCTATACACAAACTGGTCACATATACATATGTCCAGCGCACACCCAAAATTGCATGTAGAGGCTAACAGTCTGAGTGCAGAAATGTACTCTTCTACAGATTCATCAATATTCTGTTTTCTTCTCATGAAATTAAAACGTTCAAGTAAAATGCTTGGTTCTTCAGAAAATGTCTTTGTTAGTCTAGCCACAGCTTTCGCATGAACATTCCAAGCCTCTTGTGCTCCTGCTGGTGCATCAATTTGTGGTAAATTATTAAAAACTTGTTGCCCCTCATAGCCTAGATGACCATATAAAAGTGCAAATTTTCTTTTAGGGTCAAATTCTATGGCATCATTAGCAACCAAATAGTTTTCCAAGGATTTGAACCAGTGTTTCCGAAGCATAACTGGTTTGCCTGGAGCAGTGAGAAAATTTGAAATTTGAACAAGTTGGTTGTTGGATGCCATGTCAACAGTAGCAGTCGGTGGTGGGAGTGCCGCCGGGCGCTGACGTGGGGCGGGGGAGGGGCAGGGCGGGGGGTAGTAAACTACGGATTACGGGCGATTACAGGTAAGTACACATATAAATAAATAAAACGAATTTCGTTTCTCGCGCTGCATCGCCAAATGTGATGCACCTAGACAATGCGCAATGCCAGCAGCATAGCATCCTTACTACAGAGTTTTATCCCAGAGGGGTGACATGTTTGGATTTGCCCTCGAGGCTGTTTCTACTCTGTGTGTATTTTGTATTGTTGAGGCGACAGATGCTTCTGGGGTAGAAATGTGGGGAGGGGAGTGTTGGGGGTTATGCTGGGGAGATTTTGGTCCCATAGGCCAGAGTTCAAACAACAGTGAAGGCAGTGATCCTGAAAGCTCCTATCCTGTCTCAGCAAGCAGGGGGAGCAGAGAGGTTGCCAGACACACTTCAGGCCACAGCAGCTTTTCAAGTTATGACGTGGAATGTCAATGGCCTGAATGATTATATCAAGCGGGATGCAGTGTTGGGATTTGCAAAACCCCACACACCTGACATTTTATTGCTGCATAAGACACATCTCCTGAGTACTTGGTGTCCCTTCCTGGACAGATAAAGCTATGAAAAGGTCTAACATGTGGAATACACAAGGGGATCCTGTGGAGTATCCATCTTAATTCATAAATGACTGGCCATGGTGGTTTCTCGTAGCATAGACAGCCCATAGGGTAGATATGTTGTGGTGGAGGGAGCGATTGCAGGTCAGTCATACAATATGGTTGGTGATTGAGCTCCTCTCCAGATGCTTGAGCCCACCCTAGATGTAGTAAAGGCCATACTGACGGGTCTCCTGAAGGATGTCACCATGGTGGGGGCGGACTTTAACATGGTGGTGTCCTTCACCAGGGATTGTTTGAGGAAACTTGAGGGTGCTCATCCGTCCACCTAACACCTGGTGGATTGAACGTCCAGCCACAGACATTGCGATGTCTGGCGCACCTGGAACCCTGAAACACTGGCATTCACCCACACATCAGCTAGGGGGATATCAGACCACTCAACAGTGACTGTCAAGATTGATGGGGGGAGAACCTGATGAATGCCCCATTTGGCGACTTAATGCTGGACACCTGATTGATAACGAAGTCGTGGACGTCCTCTCACAAGAGGAAGTTGCTTTCCTGACACTAGACAAGGGTTACGTGGAATCCCCTTGGACCCTATGGGCGGCTGGCAAAGCAAATATGTAGAGCATCGTGTGATCTCCCTTTCAAGCATGAGACAGGCAATTACGGTTCCAGATTGCGGGTTAGAAACCTGTCTTGCTCTTTCAGAGGATCGCTCGGGGGGGGAAGAAACTGATTCCCGTCAGATGGAAATTGACAAGGCATTGCTGAGGCAGATGTGCCTCCATGAGGCACAGTTATGCTAGATTGCATCCCAGAGCAGGGTTTACAAGTAGGGAGACAAGTCTGGCAATCTATTATACTTGCATGCAACATATAGTCTGGCCAACAGTGTGGTTCCTAGCATTGTGGATTCAGAATGGGTGCAGGTTGCGAAGGTCTGGGAAGTAGTTTCCATGTTAGAAGTGGCTCTCTCAGATATAAACCCCGGCAAGACGTAGGATCCAGATGGATTCCTGGTGGAAAATTACTGGAAATTCCTCAGATCACTACTCCCCCACTTGCTGGCATTGTATAACCAAGCCATATTGAAGCTCTGCTTCTCAGAGGGACTGAATATGGCGACCATAGTGGTCCTATGCAAAGCCAGATGTCCCCCTGAGGACTGCACGTCCTATCAGCCAATCTTCCTCATCAATAGTGAACTTAAGGTATATGCCAACTTACTGGCCAACAGACTCCTCAAAGTCATACATAAGCTTATTCACCTTGATCAGTGTGGTTTTATGCCCCAGCGCAGTATGCGGCACTGCATCTGGCGGGTGCAGATGGCAACGGCATACCATCATCGGCTTGTGGGGCATAATGCCTTCCTACTCTTAGGCTTTGACAAAGATGTTGACCCCCTTGACTGGGACTTCTTGTGGGACACACTTCTTCACCTGGGCCTCGGGCCCTGCTTTGTCTCCTACATAAATGCACTATACACCAGCCCTATGGCACAGGTGCGGGCGAACGGAGTTCTATCACAGGCCTTTCTGATACAGAGTGGCACCAGAAAAAGAGGCCTGCTAGCCCATCTTCGTTTCTCCCTAACAGTGGAGCTGTTGGCAGCATGGATGTGGTGCGACACACAGGTTTATGGGTTCCAATGAGGTGGAGGTCTGGAAGACCATATTGCTTTATATGTGGGTGATGTACTGCTCTTCTTCTCCGACCCAAAGACCCTTGGCCCTGGACTACTCCTTCTACCTGTTCATTAACTGTTACAACTCCCTCCTGGTCACCATGACTGGGGTCCTGGAGGAGATGGCCTGGCAAACAGATTCTAAAGGCAAGCACATCCATAGAACATGCTTCACAATTTTAAAACTGTTGTACTTTATTTTATTTCTTGGTACCTTTCTTTGCACCGTATTTCTTAAAGGAAGGGCTCCTTTATCCTGCTAGCACTCACTGGTCAGCCACGGCACTAGCCATTTGTCACAAATGGTGTTTCTTGGAAAATTCCCAGGCTGCTCTCTTCCTGTTTGCCAAAAAACACCTCTATATTGGCAGGTTGGAGGTCTAGGCGGTGCCCCCTACTGGCCTAATTAATTAAGGGAGTTGCTTAAAACTTGTGAACTACAATCCTGTTCCTTACACAGCATACTTCCTGATCAGAATTTAACTGCTTCTTTGTGAGTTTTTTGCTATTGCATCCAGATACATCACACAACAACAAACATATGCCTAAAGCAAGCCAGATATTACCGCTGGGCTTGGTGTTCTGCATAATGGGAGTTAACTGAGAGACCTGGAGCTGAGGCTGAAGGCAGTGTGAGCCAATGGGCCATAACTGTGTTCAAGTTACAGGCTCATTCAATCCTTGGCCTCTCTTCAGTGCACACACAGTGATGGTCACACATCTACCCTTTGTAACTATCAAATCTGCGTATTTACAACAAAATCATTGTTACTCATTAATATCAAATTGCTAACAAGCACTCACAAAGGCAATAGATCTGGCTTGTTTTAGGCATATGTTTGTTGTTGTGTGATGTATCTGGATGCAATAGCAAAAAACACACAAAGAAGCAGTTAAATGCTGATCAGGAAATATGCTGTGTAAAGAACAGGATTGTAGTTCACAAGTTTTAAGCAACTCCCTTAATTACTTAGGCCTGGCCCATTTTAGAGACCCCGCCACATTTTTCAACCCACTTAAAGCACTGTGGTCCACAAAACACTTTTGCCTACAGACAGTTAAAAGCTGTTTCGTAGGCAAGAACTAAAAATCGCTGTGTTGTAAAACTGTGGAATCTCTGGAGTCAAATATAAAACTTGAGGTGCAGAAAGAAGGAGCGACTGCTTCGCTCCTTTGCGGCGCTTACTTACTTACTTGCAGAGTCTTGGGAATTAGCACAGCTAGAGCTACATGCCAGAGAGGGGAGTTGTGCAAAGCAAAGCTGAGGGCCTGACCTCCTCCAATGTGACACCAGAGGCTGTGAGTGTGGGTCCTAGTGCTCTTGTTGCCTCTTTGCTCCTTTAGAAGTGGAGCTACAGTATTTGTTCCCCAGCAAAGTTGATCCAAAAGTCTGGCTGGTCATTTTCTACCTGGCAAAGCAGATCCAAATATTCTCAGCTTCTCTGAGAGTCAAGCACAAAGGGAAACACATGGGTGAAAAACAGCAATGTGTAGAGTGGTTGGGGTGCAAAAGCAATGAGGAGGAGGGGGCTGAAACACAGAGGACTGGGTGAGGGAAGAAACAAGAGGGCGGTGGGAAGCAACACAAAGGACAGGCATCAGCAACACAGGGGGCGTGGGTGAAGGAAAGCAACACTGATGGAAGTAAACTAACAGGGAGAGAGAGAGAAACGCGGGGAGCAGGGAGGGTAAAGTAAACGGGCAACTGAGCAACAAGAGGGGAAGAAAGACCCAGGCGAGAGAGACGGAGAGAGAGAAAGAGAGTCACAGAGAGAGTGCAGAGGGGAGAAGAAAATCACACTAAATAGAAAGTTGGATGACGTGAACTCTAGGTAAATAGGAAAAAAAGTAGCACCTGAAAAATTAGCAGTGCAAGGGCACGCACCAGAGGAGTAACAAACACATTAATAGGAAGGAAAGCCCATATAAGCTAATGATTAAGAAGTATTCAAGATAAGTAAATAGTGGATAAAGGTTGGGTTCTGGTGAAGAAAAAGCATTGTGAGAGCTCCAACCCTCAATTAGAGGATACTTTTATGTAATAAGCGCAATTTTATAACATTTTCAAGAAATGCTGTGAAATTCATAAAAAGCTTCGTTCTGAACCTAGCAATATTCGGAGGAACATGTAGAAAATGTACTGGCGTGTTTCTGAGGAAAATGTAGAAAATGGACTGACATGTTTCCTCATCTAGCGTAATGTACAAGCAATATGGCAGTTTTCTAAAGGTACTCTAGAAACTTGCATCACATTCTTTACTGGACAATGGAAAACTAGAACTTTATTTCCTCAACTGGGCATGTGAAACTAGAATGTTATTGTAGAGTCTTGTATGGAAATTTGGAAACTGGCATGGAAATTTCTAGCTGAATGTGGATAGAGGCAAGACAGTGTATGCTTAATTGTGATGCTGTGAAACTGTCATGCAATGTAGAAACTGGCATGCAAGTTTCCAAGGAACAGTATAGGACCTGCCAAGTCGATTAGTTCTTAACTGGGGCAATGGAAAAACTACTATATCAGTCAGTCAGAACAACTTTATTCGGTTCAGTGGACCATAAAAGTTTAACATACATACATAGAACTTTAAAAAGTATTACAAGTCCTGTTTATACAATATTTAAATAAAATCACTAAAACCCCAAACTAGACCCACGTGCTTAGTGCATTGGACTACAGGCTTTAATACCCATTTTCAAATTCCATCATATCAGTATTTATAATATAAAAAAATTAAAAACGAATTTAAAAAACACCAATTTGTCTATTGTGACTCATAGAGTTTTCTTATTGACAAAGCCATTCTGATATAGTTAGAAACAGCAATACAAATGGGAGCGGTAGACAGAGAGTGTAAAAAATTAAAACCATCCATGTAGGTACAGGGGCTGATCTCTCTTAAAAGTGGAACTAGGAATCGTGCCCTTGGCTCGTTGTAAAGTGTGCAAAACAGCATAAAGTGCAAAGTGTTCTGCGCTGCCAAATTATCACATGGGCATTCAGTGAGTTTATCGATCCAACCTGACTGTTTAGGGAAAGCCACTAAAAAGTGCAGAGTACATAGGCGAAGTCTAGTCATAAAAAAGCGAGTCTGTGCATTAATAGTAAAAGATAAATAAAATTGCTGTTGAGTGGGGGACAGGCCTGGGTGACATTGCGTTCCCAAATGCCGGTGGCGCATGTTTGCCTCAGCGTAGTATGCTTCATTTATAATAGTTTTCATATTTGTGTGGATACTACCAGGATTGTCATAGTAGTGCCCCAGGCCAATCACGTTGAATTTTTCTCTAACAAATCGAAGCCATGGGATTGCCAGGGCATTCTCAAGGTTAATACAATCCTTGATAACTTCCCTTGAGAATGTTAGGTCCTCAGACGCCCAAATTTTAGCCCAGAATAGCAATGGGGAAATATTAATTCGATCCTCTATGTAATCCGGCCCTACCTCCGAGTGACAAAAAACTGTGGGGGCACTATTTGGGGTCATCAATAGCCTTTTTATAAATGTATTTTCTAAGATTTGTAACTGGCTGCATTTATGATGTCCCCACACTCCTGCCCCATAAGTGCGACTGCTAAACATTTCGCTTTATATAAGGTAATCAACTCTGTTACGGGCTTGTGGCCTAATTTACTGGCAAAGCGGAAAAGCCCCTCCACTACCCGGTTAGTATGCTGTGCCCTTGCTGTGACGAGAGAGTCCCAATTCAATTTGTTATTAAAAATATTCCCAAAATATATGTCAACTTAGCCACTTTATCAATAGTCTTATCCTTTACAGTAAATTTTCTTGTTTTGGTTATTTTGGGACCACACACCATGGTATATGACTTTGTACATTTTACTTTTAGGTCCAGTGCTGGCATAAAGTCCGTAAAAGCAATCAATGATTTTTGCAGACTATTAGCTGTTAAGGCCATTAAAACAGTGTTGTCCGCGTATGACAGCAATGGGACCGGGTTACCTCCTATTCTGGGAAAGTCAATGCCTTCTCTATTAAAAATGCCTTGAGGTCATTTGTGTACAATAAAAAAAGAAATGGAGCTAAAAGGCACCCCTGCCGAACACCTTCTGTGAAAACAATGGGCTTAGTCTTCTCCCACCTGGGGCCATATCGTATGGCAACAGTGATGGATGCATGCAGCCTACGCAGGAGGGAGATAAGGGGTTCTTCAATGCCCATTTTCCCCATCTGTCCCCACAATTTCTCCCGATTTACAGTGTCAAAAGCACTGGATAAGTCCATGAAGGCCAGGAGGATAGACCCTCTCCTGGCCTTCATGTACTTACCCATAATCAGAGATAAATTGAGGCACTGTTCATTTGTACCCATCCACCTCCTGAAGCCATATTGCGTTTGCGACATAGTCCCTGAGTTACTTGCCCAGGTCTCAAGGCGTGCAAGAATAACCCTCCCCAACACCTTTACGGGGGCATCAATTAAGGAGATGGGTCTATAACATACAGGGACGTTCTTGTTACCCTTTTTATATACTGGTACCACTATGGCCTCCTTCCAGGATGTTGGGATGGGGCCGGTTATCGCTGCCTTGAAGACGATAGTCAGGAGGGGTGCCCACAGGTGAGGATTGCTTTTAAACAGGTCTAATGGGACCCCATCAGGGCCTGGGGCTTTCAAAGAGATACCCTTCGCCAGGGCATCCTCAACCTCACTCACTTTAAGGGAAGAACTAAGTTGGTGAGCCAAGATTGGATCTGATGGCACATCTTCTCTTAACTCCTGAGATGGAATACATTTTGGGTTAAAAATAGCAGAAAAATGGGATTCCCAAACTTCCCCCAGAATCAATGAATCCATACGCCTAGCATCTGCTGAAAATAGGGGGCGGTTTATAACCTCCCAAAAGCTCTTGATGTCTTTAAGCACACTGGCTCTCTCAAGATCTTCCCAGGCTAACCTCCTCAGTTCTTCTTTCCTTTGATTGATGGTGTTTTTGTAAGCCTGTCTCGCACTTTTAATTTGGATTTTATCATGAGGGATTGCATGCAGTGCCTTTTTGAGGTTCTTTTGGGATCTTGAACACTCGGCATTAAACCATCTTGTCTCCTGAACTTCCCTTCTCCTTACTGGTTTTGTTAAGCTTTTAGCTACATCCATGCAGTTTAGTTCAAAGACCTGTATGACCTTATCTGGGGAGGAGTCATGTTGGAGGCATCTCAGAATAGAGCTTAGGTTTACCTTAACAATTTTCTCCTCGAATTGGACAGGATTTATTTTGCCCCATTTCAGTCTCACCCCTTGGTTTGTGTTATACTGAATCGGGCGGCCACCACCTTTCCCCTCTTGGGCTATTACACTTAGGGAAACAATGAGGGGGTTATGGTCGCTTGCATTGTTTGCCTCCACTTCAAAATTACCAACAAGGGAGGCAAACTTTCTTGATATAAACATAAAATGTATAATACTTTCCCTACCTCCACCAACATAAGTGGGGCACTGTGTTAAAGGGATGCTGACCAGAGTGCTAATCGGGCACAGGTCATTTACAATAAGAATATCATTTAGAGCCTCGCCCTGAGGTGTGTGTATAAAATGCGACTGTGGTTGGCCCTTGGCCCGCTGTATCTAGCATCCCACAGACTCAATTAGGGCTATGCACGCAAAAGGTGCAATTGAAATCCCCCACCCACAAGATACACAGGGGTTGCCACTTCCCTGCTAACTTATTGATTTCCGCCTGAAGGGTTTCAATAACAGCACAGCTAGTTTGGTCAAAAATGTTGTAATACCAGTTGACCAATAATAGCTTAACCTGAATCAGGTTGGAAATCAAAATGAGTTGATACCAGGGGGATTCAATTACAACCTCTGCTTGAACCGACCCATATCTAACTGAAATCAATGTCACCAACCCTCCTTTTGCCCTCCCTGCCAGTGACGGGTTGCGTGGACGTTAAAAAAACAATAACATTCCAGCACAAAATTATCCTTATACCATAATTCCTGAATACAAATAATATTGAAGACCTTAATGTAGTCTAGCCAAACCTCATCCAATAATTTCGGGCGGATGCCTGCAATGTTCCAGGAGATGATTCTAAATGAACACATCTGATAATCCTGGATCACTGTGTCCACCCTAATACGGTTGGTGCAAGGCCTAACAGGCGTGGTAATGGAATCAGGTCCCACCCTTCCTGGATTATGGACCGGAGGTAAAATAGACAGGCAGATACCGGTCTCAGTATCATTTGTGTTATCGCCCATGTTAATGGTGTTTTGCGAAGAAGGGCCCAAAAACTAGCAACCAGCCTATTCCCGGTTGTGCTAGCAGCTATATTTGGGTCTCTCCCAGTGTCGACACCTTGGACGCTTGTTTTTTTCGGATCGACCGATCTGCCCGGTCGCACAGATAGTCAGTCTATTTCTGTTAAACCAGAGAGCGCCTCGAAGTGGTTAGGGTGATTAAAAGAAAGAGGCTGAGGGCAGGGATATCAATTCGTGGGTGGCTGCCAGGTCTGTTGTATCCTAAAAGTCCCTTGTTGGCGGGGGTAAAAAGAAAACAAAGGGCAAGCCTGTATCTGGTCAGTGGGGGAAACTCTAAGATGTTTCAAGGCAAGGTGCATGCACAACCTAATGTTAAAATTCAGCACTACACAATCCCCCACTCTATTTTTGGTTGTTTTACCCAACCAGCTCACCCGCCTTGCCATGATAATATGTCCGGCCAGTTTATCTGAGACTGAATTTTTCTAGTACACCAGTGGGCTGATTTATTAATGAGGCTCTGGCAGCTTTCCTGTTGGCCAGGTGGGAGATTAGGGACCCCTGTCAAAATCAGAGTATAAGGTGTACACTCCGGGGGTAGATTTAAGATGTTATTTACACCCTGCCCGCATAAGGGACTAGGCATGAGGCCATTTGTTTGCATGTTTTCTTTCAGCTGATTCCCCCCACTATGGAGATCAAATCTTAACTGATTGGTGGCCCCTTGCTCCCCGTTTGAAATCCCATCTGGACCAGATGCCATTGCTGGCGGTGCCATGGTGTAATTAGTAAAATTATCAGAAATTGAAGGCAACTCGTGGGGTATAATTGCATTGTGTGACCCTCGCAGACAGTGGGAAAAGCGTCGCCTGCCCTTTCACCCATACCACTAGCTAAGATTGTTAGGCCATTTTGCTTTTTTTGCACAGCTGATTTCCCTGTGGCCTGCAATAGTCATTCAAGATGCTCCTCTATGCAGCCTAGGTGGTGTAGAACAGGTTCCAAAGCCTCTAACACCACTTTACAAATGTTGTCTGTCAGTGTGTTCATTTCAGTCTGTGGAATAATATTTCTTCCTCCACTACGGGATCTACCAACATTTCCTGGTAGGAGAGTTTGCTTGGATCTCTTGACCCTTGGAGACTGGCCGCTTGCTCAATGATCAATCCCTGCCGGCTCAATGCACTTCCTTTTTCACCCAGTAGTGCTCTGGAGCCCTGGTTTACCCATGGATGTTCGCATGGCCACATCCTCCCCCTTATGCACTGTGCCTGGGTCACCCTGACTCAAAATTATGACTGAGGGTGAGAGTGGGGGTTGTGCCACTAGTTCAGTAATTGTTTCAGCTGTAGCTGGGTTGGGGGCCACAGTTGCAGGGACGGGTTGAGCGGTCAATTCAGATGGTGGGGCTAGTGAAAGTCAGCGTTCTGCAAGTTCTATTTCCTTGTTGATAGCCCCCACCGCTTTTTGCAGAAAGCCATTCAGGGTAGTTTCAGTACTTTTAGTGGCAGGCGTGACTTTACGTTTCTCCATGATATAGGAGTCTTGTGGGCGCACAGTTGTAACGTTAAAAAATATTATTTTTTACCATAACGCCTCTCCTCCCGCCTGGGACTTGGCTCCTTTAATCCAACATGTGGTCTGGTGAAACCAAGAGGGGGGCCCCAGCCCAGTCTCCTCCGGGCTCGGAAGGGCGCAGACGGGCCTGCCCTTAGCCCGGGCTTTGCCCGTGCGCGGCCCGGGGGAGCCCGCAAAGGAATTTAAAGCGCCTCCAGGCGCAAGCAAGTGACGTTGGCGGCAACGGCCGGTTGGGAGGCTGGGACTCGCCCTCCTGGTTTCCCTTCTCCCCTCGGCAGGAGGCAACGAGGCAGCAGCACAGACGGGCGTCCCACGCTGCGGGAGCCCGCAAAGGAATTTAAAGCGCATCCAGGCGCAAGCAAGTGACGTTGGTGGCAACGGCCGCTTGGGAGGCTGGAACTCGTGGTCCTGGTTTCCCTTCTCCCCTCGGCAGGAGGCAACAAGGCAGCAGCACAGACGGGCGTCCCACGCTGCGGGAGCCCGCAAAAGGAATTTAAAGCGCATCCAGGTGCAAGTAAGTGACGTTGGCGGCAACGGCCGCTTGGGAGGCTGGGACTCGTGGTCCTGGTTTCCCTTCTCCCCTCGGCAGGAGGCAACAAGGCAGCAGCACAGACGAGCGTCCCGCGCTGCAGGAGCCCACAAAGGAATTTAAAGCACCTCCAGGCGCAAGCAAGTGACGTTGGCAGCAACGGCCGCTTGGGAGGCTGGGACTCGCAGTACTGGTTTCCCTTCTCCCCTCAGCAGGAGGCAACGAGGCAGCAGCAGCACAAACTACTATATCAAAGTGGAAGTTTTAAAAGCAATATAGAAGCTCACATGTTGGTACAGTAACCAAAAACCTAGCATATTCTCAAAGCTATCTAGTGTGTTTGAGCAGCACCTCTGTCAGGCTTTCACACTGGGCACCAGATAATTAGAAATATTTGACCAACAATCTGATAATGCTGGCAGCACCAATGAGATTTGAGCGATTCTTATATATGTATTGGAATTAACATAGCTTATAGTGGCAGTACACCTTCATAAGCTATCAGCAATTGTAATTGTATTTTATTTTTCAAGACACATTTTCATGGGCCATTCGTCGGAACAGGAACAAGGATAGGCCTACAGTCAGCTCGGTCCACTCTTTCCATGGCACAAATATGCGTCTGTTCTGTTGTTCGCCAAGTGTTACAGGTACCATCCAGTTTTATTGTAGACAAAAGCAAGAATTGCAGCAGTACAGAAATAATGTTCATGACCACTGCCTACTTGGATTATTGATATATATAATGAGTACCCCTTCAAAATTACCTGCGAAAGCTGTGGCTTTTTCGACCATTTCTGTTGAACTGTTCAGTAAAATGCAATCTTTTGCCCTATTTTTTAGATGATATCTTTAGGAAGAAGCCTGTCTGGGAATTCAAAGAATGGTTATTAATTTCCTACTTGTTAGAATTCTTCAGCTTCTACTGACTTAGGCACACTCTTGGTATATTGTGATACATGGAATAAATTCATATATACACATGAATGAAAATGTATATACTTTTGATCTACTCACCTCCCCACTCACAATTGTTTAACGCCGGCATTTTTGAGACAGTCCTGAAAAAGAGTTACAAGGATATCTGTGCAATGACTCATACACATAACAGATACTTTACACTGCGCATTAACTAAGTATAAAATATTGTCCTTCCTCAGGGGAATAAATGTCCAGCCAACACTTGCTTAAGCTCAGTGTTAGACAGTTGCTCCATCAGCCTGAGCGCAGTGTTGACCTGGTGAGGCTTTAGCTGTAGACAGTTCTGGAATGCATTGCACGTGCTATGCCAGGCACAGAGTTAGATGCAGAAATACCGTCTGGGCGGAGCACTCCAGGACAACTGTGCTGTGGGCAAAAGACATTTGATGGCTTTCAACACTTCATGATGAGAAGAGAAGCTTTGAAGGCAATAGCACAAAAGGCCTCTTAATTTCTCATCCAAGGTTACCGTCTACAGCGCGGGTAATAACAGGTATTACAGCAGGTGATATTCTAGGTGCTAGACACCAAGTTCATGCCTATGAAACCTGGGAAGTGTAACATACTTTAGAGCTGTTTCATGAAAGAAGCACTGGCAAAACCAATAGGTGTGGTTTGGTTTTGGGGTATAGAATGACAACACTAGAGCACACAACCAGAATACACATATAAGTATAAATCACAACATTACACGCACATATACACACACAAAGACAATGTCACAGACCAATAATTAATTTGAGGTATATTGTTTGAAAAGTAAATTAATTAATACCTAAACACGGATTATTTTAGACATTAAAGTTAATTCCTCATAAATCTGTAGCACAGGGCCAACTAAAAGGAAAAAGGGGAATAAAAGGTGATCGTTTAAGGAATATTAATAGTTTACCATCTCTGAAAATTGGAAAACGTTTAACTAGTTTTCGTATCTGAACATCCGAGAGCAGTTTTAGGTTGCATAATATAGCAGTTATGGACAAAAGCAGCAATTTAAACCACCTTGTACAGAGTCACAGGATGTGAGCACGGGAAGTGCTAACATAAAACATGGGTCTGGATGACAAAACATTTTGACTGGCGCTTTTACGTGCCCCTGACGTACATACGGGAGGTCTACATGCGAAAACATGTTTCCACCACATTATGAAAGCAGATTTGCGTAGGTGGTACTGTGACAACCAGAATATTTGTTTATATTTGCTTTGTTGCATTTTGTTGTGATGGTGGTGTCTTTTGTTGTTTTTTGTTCTGTTTTGTTTTTGTGCTGCATTATTTCATTGTGTTGTACTGTGGTTGTGATGCATTCTTTTGACTGTTTTGGTGTGCTGTTGCGCCTTACATTTTGGTTGTGCTATTATTTTGCTTTGTCTATTAATATTGGTTGTATTTTATTGTGCTCTGTAGTTACTTTACAGATACCAACAAATAGTGTTACAATTCAGTCAACCGCAGTAGTTTCCTTTGAAGTGCCAGTGAAAAACAACCATTTGCCACTGTATAGGGTGGCACTGCTGCTTCAACTAATTAAGACACTGGTCAGCTAAATCTGTGGCAAAACCCATTTCTTAAATAAACACTTCAAGCACTTCCTTTATGTGACATGTCCGCATCTCTTAAAGCAGCACTTTATGTGATTCTCCCCATGGTCTGCACAATGCTTTTTGTCTAGATGGTGTCATACAGTGCTACCGGGGTTTAAAAGCAGTATGTTACCACCTTCAGCAGTGGTTAATTATTGTTTTCCTTGAGAATTGTTTAATGCTCTTTTCTTTTCATTTTTCATCATTGAGACCAGCACAGCCAGCAACTAACCTAAGCCGCAGAAGCGTCCAGCCAAAGCACAGACTGCCTGGCGCAACTAGATATAGAAGTCAGGTATCAAAACCAAGACAGTTCCTATTACTACAGGCCCCATTGTAGAAATACACTGCCCAGAGGCAGAACATGGGGGTCCATTCCAAGAACAATCAATGCAGCACTAGGCAGACCCTACTAGAACTCCAAAGGAATGCGATGAAATGGGAGATGGGTTTGCAGCAAGCTGAAGTAAGGCCATCCGAGGTGTGTATGACCGCAGTAAAACCCATCATGCCCCAGCTAAAGCTAGGGTTTCGTGTTTTAAGTGTTTATTTTTGGAGAGTTAGAGTGGGTATTTATCAGTGTTTTCACAAATTCTTGAAACTGGTAGGTAACTGTGTTTATGCACTTTGGCCCAACACAACTTTGCTGAAGACGGTGTTTTTCCTATGTTTACAAACAATAAATAAGTTTAACAAAGTTTTTGTCTTGGCACTCCTCTCTCTACCATAGTTCCTCTCGGTGTCTCCATGAGGCCGCTCTCAACCACAACCCTTCTTTTAGAGATGTAGTCCAGTTGTTGCACTGTTCTCTTACGTATAAGAACTGATCCACAGGGTTGATGACCAAAGCAACTGTTCCAGAAATGGGGGCAAAGTGTGGAGGGACATGAGGTTTCTATTGTTACAAAGTCCCCACTGATCCACGCAACCATTCTGCTGCCTATACTTGAATATATTGCCTTGTTATGATATAGCAGCATTTCCAGTAAAACCAGTAGAAATATTGGGTTCTAATCATAAAGGTTAATTTGGTGATGAACCAAGATTAAAAGCAAAATACTTTACTTACACCTGCCAGAATTTCACAGGAGCATTGTTCTCAGGTGTGCCCTTGTTTAAGTACACGGAGATCTCTGTCACAAGTGCAGAGTGGTCCACATCTGCAAATCTCACTCAATGGGTGAAAAGTTGATGTTTCAAGGAGTGGATAGCCTTGGATGTTTGTGAACAGTCACAAATGAGGGTGTTTGTTGGCATCCACAAATTCCTCTCCTTCCCCTTTCCACCCTAGTGGAGGTTGACTCAAGGTTGGCTCAAGCCATGGGTCACATAACTCCCTTTCCAGAGGGTATAGGTGAAGGGCTTTTTCAACAGGGGTAAAAATATTTTCCCTGAGGAGGAAAAGATTTGGGAGTTAGCACAGGGGATCCTATTCTCCCTGTTTGTAGTTTCCGGCTATGGACAACTGCGCACATCAGGAATATCCAACTTGGGAATGTCAGATGACCTTTTCAGGAATAAGCATAAAAACCAATGCCTAGGGCAGTTCTTCATGTGTATTCCTGAGAATATCATTTGTGTATTCCTGAAAGTTGAAAATCGGAAAATGCTGATTTTTCCGTTTCGTTTATAGTTTGCAAATTGTATTTACACACAGTAACTTCGCTCACATAAATCTTTGCTATGAATGGCTTATCTCCTGGGATTCATTTAGTCTTTATCATTCTGTGAAAAATTAGTTACTATATGATAGGGAAACTGTGAAAGACAGATAACTCTATTTTGTCATGTTTTAAATTGGATTGCACTGCTGTAGTACAACATTCATGTTTCTCTAATTTTGAAAGATATTCAAATTGCACTACATGGATTTAAACTTGGCTGGCACACAGATATTCTAGACTGCATATTACTATTGTATTTCCTGAACTCTGATTGCACATTAGTTCTACAAGTCTGCCTCTGGAAAACGCACACCTCAGAGGGAGGAAGATAGCAACTCTTTCTAGCACTGTGACCAGTGCATGGGACATGGGGCATCCGTGATATGAAACTACAGCAATTGCTATGCTTATTCTTACTTTTAGGACCATACATTTTACGGTTCTGCATCTACTGTGGTGTGGTTTTGTTTCCACTTATCACTTGTTCAAATGTAGCCCCTGGAGCTATGCAGCATTTGACCTCAAATACCTGTCCCCTGGTGACAATCTGAATACTAAACACTAATCATATATCAAGCAAGGCATGTAACAGTGGCCTGTCCTGTGGAGGAAAATAAAGGCCCTCTGACCTGCCTACAGTAAGTAGCTCCCTGGGGGGGGGGATGTAATCTGAGCAGTTTTTCTGGCTGGGCTTCCGTGACGTCTTTTGTGTGTTTTCAATGGGAGCTCCTCCTGCGGTCCTCTGGCGAATATGTGGAGAGAAAAACACACACAACAAGCATTTGCAATGCAATAGGTCTCGCATTTGCGGTAGTTAGTTTTTGGCGTTGTAAATACGTGTTTTGGTTTCAAGTGCAATGGCCTTTGGGACCTTATAAGTGTTTAGCAATGCAGTATAGTATCCTAGTTGCTGTGCCGCCAGGGATTGAATAGCTATATATTTACTATACAGTGGGTCATGCAGTCTGATTCAGGAATACATGCTTGCTCCGACTTCATCTTTGCAATGTCAAATAGTGCCCATTGTCGTCAGCTGTTATTTTAATATAAGCGCAGGATTTGCGTTATCGTTGTTTAATGCACATATATTCTCCAAATTAAATAAATACATAGGCAACAACCGAAGTTTGTGGTAAGACAAAAAAGACAAAAAAAACAGTGCACACAGAAGCCACAGACAAATTTACTTTAAGTAGCTAAATTCTTTCTTACTTTCAGTGAGATAAAAAATTAAAGAAACAATTGTGCAGAGCTCATGTTCCAATGGATTACTTTTAACTGGGCAGAACCCAAAGAGGATTGATTAGTGGTGAATTAGTATAGGGAGATATGAAATTGATTTGAGCGGTGGACATGTGAGTTTGTTATTTTGATTGAAAAAGGATAATGGGGTGATAGAGGAGGGAAGGGTTTTATTTATATTTCAATTGCTATCTGTGATAAGGTGTTGAAGTGATTTTCGGCAGGTAGCACACTACTCCAGAACTCAAACAGGATTAGCGGGGAATTAGTTTAGAGGAAATATTTTGAGCGGTGGACATGTTAGTGTGTTAGCTATATTGAAAAAGATAGTGGAGGGATAGAAGAGGGAAGGGTCTAGAAAGTGGTTTTTTGGGGGAGTTCCTAGAAGTAGGAGGAGGTTTGAGATGAGTAAAGGGGAGGGTAAGGAACTGCTGAATGCCCACAGAGACACGACTGCTGATATGGCTAAGCACAGCGTCAACGTATACAATGTGGAGCACTACTCAGAACCTGAAGGATATTACAATCTTCCCTAATAGGCTGCACAACAATTGCAATTACATCAGGGTTAATTTATATTAGTCTCAAGAAGCATTTTGTAGTAACCTGTGTTGTATGTATCTGGTTACTTAATCCCTGCTGCTCAGACAGTGTGAATGTGATGCATGGAATGTTGGTGTGAGAGTCTTGAATGGAATGTTTGGGTGCCTGGATGCTTGAGTGTGTCAGTTGGAGTATGGGCTGAGCAGCAGGAAGACTGCTCCTGGTGGGGCTGCTACACTACAACTCATCTACTTGTAACTAACTCAATTAAACTACTTGAAAGACATCACGGCTACCTGGAGTCAGTTACTACACATTTGATTTGCAAAAGTGCTTAAGAAAGGAATGGTATGTATGTTTCCAAACAGAATACGAAACCACAGAATCACAACTGTTGTTCAATAACAAGCATCGGCAAAGCCATTAGCGCTCCCTTCGGGACCTATTGGATTTACCTGTGGTTTTAGTCAATCAGCATAGCATTGGGAATGCTGTGCTGTATGGTTAGAGAATACAAAAAAAAACGTTTTCATCGGACGTCCGCGTCATTTTGATGAGTGCTTACTATGTGCGAGGAAGATCAAAGCCTTCTGCCTTGCTTGTTACTGGAAGTAGCAAAATGTTGGGCATCCCACACCAACTCACTGTGGCAATGTGACAGATCACCCAAATGAAGGAAAGCCAACGAAAAAGAGCATGGTTGTCCACCTTCATCTTAACTGAAAACAGCTTTCGCCACAGAGTAACACTGCTGAAATGGCTAACTCCTGTGGTATTGACAACCGATCCTGCATACACGTTTCAACAAGATAGAGATATCTGTTTGTCTCTACTGTATTGTGCATATTGCCCATTTTGACAGACAATAATTGACTAACATACCAACAGACACTAATCGGACGGGAGACTCTTGATGTGTAGCTAAAATTGGCTTTATTTTTGGTGTATCATCTGAAATTGCTTCTGCTTCAATAAAAGTTAATAGGGAAAAGACATTTCCCATTTTTTTGTTCACCAAAATCTCTCACTTCCCTGTTCCGAAATACAGGCATGTAAGGACTAGATGAAAAAACATAAAAGCACAAATCACCTCAAAAGTGGTAATAGACAAAAGTGTCAAGCCCCATATCCCCCAAGAGTCCATAGCACACCATACAAAACATACGGTCAGTAATATTTTCTGTTGAAATAGGATGAACCAAAGAGCGAAGCCCTGCATCATTCAAATTAAATCACAATAAAAAGGTAAAACACGAAAGCCGACACCATCTAAGTTTACACCATATAACACAAAGGACATTGTCTCCGCTAACACTACCCAGCGTGGTTGGATTCTATTCAACCTTCAAGAAAACGTTTGTTCAAAACTTGAAAACTGCAAATGCAGACACTACACAAGCGGGCTTGGCCACAACGTGAACGCGCCAGGGCTCCAGCTGGTGCAGAGACCACAGGGAGGAAAGAAAAGACCTGGTGAGGAATCTATGACAACAGAGACGAGCGCTGTCAGCTTAAGAGCCCCAGACCCAAATGTGAATAATTCATCCAGGCCACGGGAGGGGTCTGCAGAGGACCCCAGCTCTCGAGGAAGAGTGGCCAGCACACACCGATCGCTGACAAACCCGCACATTATGAAGGAAGTTGTAGCCTAAGGCTACAGGGGCGGGAGAACCTCAGACATGGGAACGGACTTCAACTGAAATACCACGGCCTCTGGGTGTTAAAGGAAGGAAAGCTGTGAAATCTGTGCCAGCTAATTGGGCATGTTGCCAGCCCCCTGATGGTGATGTAAACATTTGTGTGGGTACCGGCTAACTTGCATTTAGCAAAGCAGCTCGAGAAGCGAAGGGACACTAATTAAGTTTTATAATTCGGTACTTGAGCGGTGCTCCAAGCAAGCTGCAGGAAGTGACGTATGGCGAGTTCACCCGAATTAGAAAGCTGCAAAGGAGAGTGATTATGCTCTCAACAAATGGTGAGGGTGGGCGGGCTAAAAGCCCCTTTTGAGTTTTTTTGAAAACACAATAGATCTTCGCCATAGCGACAGCGCATGCGCGCTGCCTGCAGGCTCGACCTAATAAAAGCCCCTTCTGAGTTTTTTTGTAAACACAATAGATCGTCGCTATAGCGACAGCGCATGCGCGCTGCCTGCAGGCTCGACCTAAAAATGGCATGGTTCTGGTTGCACTTCGACTCAAATATCATTTGATCTCAGACAAAAAACATGCACACCATTGTATCGTGCATTCCCCCACTCTGCAAAAATTGAACGTGTTTAAAATAACTAGCTATGCCAACTTTGAACTCCCAAAAACAAAACCTGACACATTCCCCTGGACGGTGTGTCTGTAGAAGTACTTCCTGCTTCGTGGGGCCTGTGAGATTTATAATGGAGTCAGCAAGAACTCTTTTTGACACCTTGGCTATAAGAGATTTAGCATCCTCTCACACCAATTCACAGCCCAATCCTAGGAATTTAAGTTAACATAAATGCTTAGGGGGATATTTATCAAATTATCACGCAGTGCAGCAAGCTACCTTGCTGCACTGCGTGAAAGGGCAGGGATGTGCCGTTTTTAACAATATATAACGAATTCCTGTCCTTTCCTTGTGCTGGTGCACAATGTGCTATCTTTTGTCAACGCAGGCACCCTTGCACCATGGGCAAGGGTGCCAGCATTGCAGGCAGGATTGTTTTTGTGCATGAACGGATACCTTCCTTCAGAAAAACAATCATCTGAGTCATTTTCCTCTTTCTATGTGTGCTGCAGAATGCAGAATGCAGCACACATAGAAAGAGGAAAACTGAGGAGAAATAAAGATATTTTTCCCCGTTACGCCTTACCTGGGAAGGCGTAGCATTTCAACGCATTACCAGGTCTACCAGTAATGGTAAATCTGGGAATGTGCCAAAATCCATGGGTGGATGCGTGGGAACACCCACACTCCACCCCTTTCTTGTCTCCCTGGGGCAGAGTAAAGCAATTCAGTGATGTGTACTGTGTTGCATCATTCTACGTTTATCAAGCCACTCAGGGCCACGCAAGGTGGCCTTGCATGGCTTGATAAATCTAACTTTAGTGTTGCGTCACCCTTGCGCCTTGTTGCGTGGCGCCAGGGCAACACAACACTATGAATAATTTGTCCCTTATTCTTGTGATAGCCATTGTGCATATAAATCATTTAGTGGGGCTGTGCTGGTTGCAGAGGAATTGCCCTTTGGCCAAGATGTGGCCCCCTCAACTTACTGTTGCCGTGCACGGGCACACACTGAGGCATGCATCCACATTTTGATTCATGGGCACTCCCTTAGACACACCTCCTGCTGGTCGTGATGCACCCCAGTTTTTCAGCATGCTGAAGACACGTGGCTCAGTTTCAGTTCATAAATATGTTTATTTCGACCTTGGCCCATTAATCATAAAACTTAAAAACAGCGTACACTTCAGTATTAAGAATACATATCTAAAAGGTAAAAGTTAAACAATATGTATTCTCTTAATTGTCAATAAGAACCAACCTATCGCACAGCTCAGATCAAAAAATTCATACACAATATACATTTCGAGGTTTCCCATTGGTTATACACACAATACATATTTCCTGAAAACTAGTTTAAAAAATCTCCACTTTTCCATCAAAAAAGGGAAACAATCCAGTAAAATATTTGAATTAGTGCATTTTACCTTCAAACCACATTTGCAAACACCATCATTTGCTATTAGACATGTGGCCATCTCTGGACAAGAATAACAAGCATTTGCAATACAATAGGTCTCACATTTGCGAGAGTTTGAGCAATATTGCCTTTTATTTATACATTTTGAAAACTTGCAAGCGGTGCGTAAACACGCACTTTGTACTTATAGTCTTTGCTTACGAAAAGTAAGGCTGCAAGTAACTGAGACTCTTTTGCTGCCAGCCTTGCTTCAAATAAGCAACGACTATAAGTGCAAAGTGGGTGTTTATGCACCGTTGCAGGTTTTCCAAACACATAAATAAAATACATTGTCATTTACAATGCCAATAGCTCAAACTCTCTCAAATGCGAGACCAATTGCGTTGCAAATCCTTGTTTAAATACTATTTTAACTGGAAAGTGTGTCGGAGAGCGGCTGATGCAACATGGAGAGCAGAAGGAAGCACATGGACCACAGAGAGAGTAACAGAGGCACAGGTGGGGAAGAGAGAAGCCCCTGAGCGAGGCAGCAGTGTGAACTCCTGGGATCAGAGAGGGGGTGCACCGGAGCACACAGTGGCAGAGAGTGACACAGAGCTCAGGGTCCCAGACACATACAAGGGAGACAACAGGATTACGCATGTATTCTCATGAGTGCGCCATGAAAGAAAAGGCATTGGTAAATGCATTAGGTTTCGCCTATGTGATTATCAATAAAAAAAAATGATTTGTACTTTTGTGAGTAGTTGCGCAATATAAGTTACTGAAAGTCCATTAAAGTGTTACGAGATGTTTATTGATAAACGTCAATATAGTTTACTTTTACGGGTGGTATTATAAAATGGGGATATTGAGTAAAGGGTAGAGGTTAATTTATAAAACAAAAGTACCTTATAAGTACAAAAATAACAGAATAGTGCATTGGATTAATATTTTTTTCTAAAATAAGCACAAGAAGCCGTAACAAAGTGCAATTATTTGGACTTGTGAAAAAGAAATATTAAAAGAAAAGCATAGCAAGCAAGCTGTAAATGGATGCAGCCAGGCCTGCTGTGTGTATGGTGGGGGCTGATACGCTTGACAAATGAAAGCATCAACAAATACTAAAATGTGTGCTGGTAGCATGACATTTTTTTCAAAAATGTGTAATTCCCAAAACAATGTAATTAGTGTAAAGGCATCAGAGGTTGAAATGTTTTAAAACTGAAACAGCATGTAAACATATCAAGCCTATATAAAATGCGTGCTGCGGCCACAGATTTTTTTGTTACATAAAAGGTAGATAATTAGTTCAAAGGCATCAGAGACCAAAATCTTTTCTAAAACCATAAGTGACAGGCTAAAAGCACGCATAAATTGCCCGTTGTTGCTATGACAATAGTTCTGAAAATGTGTTACAAAACAGGAGTTAATTATTTACAAAGCATTGGAGCTAAGATTTTTGTGACATAAAAAAGAAATATACAGCTAACAAACATTTTTTTGCAATGTGTGCATTCGAGGAGGAAAGCAACCCAAACAAGCATTGGAAACGGAAGTGATGTACCGGCAAAGTGAGAGGTGCTGTGACAGGATCCGAGACGATGTGGTCCGTCGGCTAGAGTGCCGATTTTGGTGCTGGAAACCAGGGTTCGAGCCTCGGGGCCGCGTCCACATCCTGTGATTCTGGGCAAATCACTTAATCTCCCCGTGCCTGAATGTGTAATGTAAATACGGTGCTCGTGTAAAGCGCTCCAATACCTTCGGGTCGAGTTCGCGCTATATAAATATGCACACAAAAAAAAGTTGTGCTCGGTTTTAGAAACTCGGATGTCATAAATGAACTACTTACTGTGCATGATGATCATTTACTTTGTCGTGTAGCGTCTTTATCGACTGCGTGTTCTCTGTACAGAGCTCAGACATAAGCAAAATAAAAATACAGTTGACGGAGAAATGGTGTTGTAATTAGGACAGGTCACAGTACTATTGGAATATGCATATTTTAGGACACGGTGAGGGCTAGGCAACGGGCGAGCTCCCCGGTAATATATTCTTCACAAAGGCCAGCGGAGCTGATTCTAGCAGGCAAAAGATTCCCTTTTCAGCGTAGGGCGACTTAATTAAGGGGTGAATGATTACAGAATAATTAAAGTAGAGTGAATATAAAAAGGAAGTTCCCAAAATCCCACTGCATTGGAAATCACGTGCCTCTAATTCAATTAAGCAATTAACTGCAACCCAGATGGACGAAAAGAACCGCAAAAAATGCGGGTTGAACTTTACACGTACGAAGTCACGAGCTGCGCTTTCAGTGCAGAGAAAGGCAGAAGAAGAAAGAGTCCTTCCAAAAACAGATAAGCCCCGAAAGCGTAAAGGAACTGTACTTTACCGGTGCGCCTCAGTCCTGAACGGAAGTGACGTACCGGCAAAGTGAACCAGTTAGGAGGCGGCAAAGAAGAGGGACAGCAGAGCGAACCTATGGTAAGTAGCAGGCGGGAAAAACATCGTTTTATCGATGACTACAGGTCTTGTAGACAGCGCTTGCGCGCTGATGTTCGACCTAAAAAGGATTCAGATCTATTTGGAATCTAAAATTGTTTTGCCTCATTTCGGGGTTTGCCAACATTGATAAGTAAGGGAATGCTCTATCGTTTTGCCAGGAATCCCACAAAGGAGAAGTAGACTTCTTCATAGAAATACATCTAAACTCCCCTTTTCTAGAATTTTCTTCCATTCAGGGCTGGCTTTAGCGCTGGTGACGCCCAGTGGGACAATGTTTGTTGGTGCCCCCCCATCCATGGTGTCGGTGGTGACCAGCTCCACCACGGATTCCCTCACCACCACCTTTTAACAGTGCTCCTCAAGTCTCCATAAGCGCTCTCTTTCAGATGCATTTAATTAGTTATATAACACCACTCAGACCATAGGGTGTCAGAGCACTTTGCATCACACACACATTACACAAAGACAATCAATCATACGTGTGTAAATCAGCATATGGAAAATGTTACATAAGCCAGAGGACTACAAGGTGTAGGAGTGACATGTTATCTATACTGGTAGGCAGTATAGTTTAAGAGTGCTTGGTCTGGAGAAGCACAAGCTCAGAAATGAAAACGGAACACCACAGTTGGGGGTTCTCTTTAATAATAAGAATCAATTTCTACCCAAATGAACCTTTTTTGCAACATTACTCTATGCTCTAATCTATACTTTGCAGTGTGCATGCAGTTCTTTGATGACAGTTAATAATTCACTGTTCTGTATTATTTTAACTTATAAACTGCAAGTAACAAAAGGATGTCTCTTAGAAAAGCAGTAACCCACTGACTAAATGCACTTTGTGATCTGCATGGTACATTCTTTGCAGCAGGCATATTAACCCTCTGTGCTATTTTATGATTAGTCAAAACCTCAACTAGACAAAACTGATCTTTCTCTCCAGGAAGAACGTTAATCACTGGAGTTATCTTGACATGTTTATTGTTGCCTGGAAATTGATGGAGGCAAGGAATGTGGCGGCAGGTGCTTTTAAAACCAAAATAAACCTGCAAACACGGGGCCCAGTGAAGTCAGCACCCGGTGCAGTGGCACCGGTTGCACCGCCCTAGAGCTGGCCCTGCTTCCATTCTTAGATGCATTTTGCTTTTCAGAATTTTTACTGGAGCTGAAATAATGGGGCAGCCCATTTTAGCTCACTTCTCAAAATCTCATCACTCCAAACTGGTAGTATCCTATAGTCACTAGAACCTAATAATATATTCCAAAATTTCAGTGTGTCCCTCTCCAAGAGACATAATGAAGGTGTCAAATCCGCTTCCAGCTTTATCGCCTGGACGATAGAACAGTTGGGCATATAGAGCCCCCCTTTCAAAAATTGGCCTTCTATGTTTTCCCAATTCTGCATTCTACTCAAAATAAGATTTCAGTACCTTATAACCATTTTGTCTGGACCATTGCTGTGAATGCTGTAAAGACTGGTCCAAGATCAGGCCCCCCATACTTTTCTAGAATTTGCATAACCTCGTTCATTTTGGCAGGGCATTCACTTTAACCATTTTACAATTAATATTCCATCCCAGATTAGATGTGAAATGCATACCCAAATATTGGTACATATTTGCCTCATCATTCTTTGTCTTTCCCAAATACTATTTAAATTCTTTCTTCTTGTGCCTAAATACCAGTATTTTAGTTTTTTCCATGTTAACCAAGATTTTTTTATTCCCGCAATAACTTAGAAAGGCATCGAATTTCTCTAGAGGATGATTGGTATCTCATCCATAATTACTAAATCATCAGCATAAAGCAGAAAAGTCACATGGTGGTCTGCCATTTTAGGGGAAAACGAGGCAGTCTCTGACAGGGCTTCAGGTAAGTCCCTTAGGTAAATAGTGAATAGTGTCAGGGCCCACATACAGACCTGTAGCATACCATTTCCTATTTCAGTCTTGTCTGATACAGTGCCATCATTTTCAAATTCCACTTTTGCCAATTTCCCTTACAAGTTCTTTCAAGATGCCTAGTAGACCCCTTGGGATTCCCAGCTTGTCTAGGTTATCCAACAGTATCTCTCGGTTCACAAAATTGAAAGCCTCCTGCAAGACTACAAAGCAGCAATATAGGTTTGCCTTATATTCCACTGCCTTCACTGCCTTCTTAGCAATAGACCATAAGCTGAAACAATGGTCCATTGTTGAGTGACCTTCCTTAAATCCTCCCTGCTCATTGGGGACCAGGGCATTCTGATCGGCCCATTCCTTCAGTCTCCTGAGAATATGTTTACCATAAAACTTCTCCCCCACATCCCTCAAACTGATTAATCTATAGTTTTTTGGCTTGATGCCAGGCCCTTTTTGTGTATAGGTTAAATGATTGTACCCTTCTAGCTTTCTGGCATCAATCCTGTTAGAGTCATTGCTCTAAATAACCAGTACAGGATCCTACCAACCAATTAATGTTCATCTTTATCATAATAGCAGGGAGATTGTCTGGTCCCGCTGCCCTTGACCGGGAGAGTTATTTTATAACTTCCTTAACAGTTTTTAAAGTAATGCTTTTTAAGACCTCCCTGTCCACCTTATTTTCACCTGGAGGAAGTACTGCATAATAGTAAGAAATCGGGTTAGTAGTTGAGGGGGTGGAAGTCTGCGGCATTGGTGGTCACCACAGGCTGTCACTGTAGCACAAAGTGCAGATCTTGCATTGCCTTTCATCGCAGCCCATCACTGTGGCATGAAGAGTCGGGTTCACCAGAGCTTCCCATTGGTGGTCATCGCAGGCGGCAGAGTCTCGGCAGGAACCAGCCTGTCCACTGTTGCAAAGACCCTGAAACCTAAGGATTTCACTTTTACTTGTAGAAGAGTGCACTCTGATGCAAGCCAAAGGTCCAGGACCTAGGAGGCACCTTTTGAGGATCAGGGACTCCCTCTAGCAGAGGCCAGCAGGGCTCAGGTAGGTCCAGTTGTAGGTCCAGACAGGTCAAGTGCAGAAGGTCAGCTGGGCAGTTGCAGGGAGTCCTCTGGAGCTTTGGAACCCTGTAGTTCAGAACAGGAGGTCAGCCAACTGACCCCTCGAGTCACTCAGGTAGCCTGTGATGAATGGAGCAGTTCCAGTCTTTCTTCTCAGAGATCAGGGCAGGCCTCAAGCAGCATTGCAGTCCTCTGGGAACAAGACAGGCATCAAACAGCAGGGCCATCCTCTGGGGAATAAGGCAGTCCTTCTTCTGTAATGTCCACAGGTCCAGGAGTGTACTGAAGAGTGGCTCAGGAGATCCGGTATTTATACCTGATGCCAGCCCTTGAAGTAGAGGAATCTCTGTACTGCCCACACAGCTGGTTCTGGAAAGTTCTTCCCTTCCCATGTCAGTGCTCCAAGATGTCTAGGGTGACAAAAGACTAGTGCCAGATCCCTCTGTATGTACAGAAGGCAAAACCCTTTGAAATGTAAGTTGGATTGGGTACAGCTCTGACCCCAACTGTCATGGCAGGATGCCTTGTCCTGTCCACACCTAATTCTCTTTTTGTGTCACTGTCTGAAAGGAATACCCAAACCGCAACAGCAGAGCTATTCACAGCCATGTGACTCAGGACACAGGCCGAAGGCGCTAATGGTTAGGACAAGAAAATGCCAACTTTCTAAAAGTGGCATTTTCAAAATTGTGACTTAAAATCTGACTTTACCAGTAAAGAGGATTTTAAATTACAAAAGCTATCATTTACTAAATGTAATAAAGTTATACCCTTCTAGTCAAAGGGAGAGATAAGCCTTACAGCAGTGAAAAATGACTTTAGGAGTAAAATGTAATTCCACATATGCTAATTTTTAAATAAAAGGCACCCAGACCTATGAGCCTTTAGGGCCTACCGTAGGGGTGACTTATATGTATTAAAAAGAAAGGTCTAGGCCTTGCAAAAGGTTTATTTTGCCAGGTTGGAAATGGCAGTTTAAAACTGCACTAGCGGCTGCAGCTGCAGGCCTAGACGTTTTCAAAGGCTACTTTAGTAGGTGGCACAATGAGTCCTGCAGGCCTCTAGTAGCATTTATTTTACAGACAGTAGATACATGTAGTACCATTTCCTAGGGACTTCAGTGTGCCAATTAGGTGCAAGACAATTTTTCCATGTTTTAGGGAGAGAGCACAAGCACGTTAGCACTAGTTAGCAGTGGTAAAGTGTACAGAGTCTTAAAGCCAACAAAAACAATTTCAGCAAACAGGAGAAGTGAAGTCAAATTGTTTGGGGGAATACCACACCAAGTATAATAGATCTAACAATAACCATTAACATAAGTACCTTTTAAATGTTTTGTCCAGGCTACCTCTGAGGACATGCAGTCTATAGAAGGTTGTTTGTTTCTCATTCTAGAAGGCACCCAATTTCCACAATTTCATGTTATCTTTAATAGAGATTGCTTCCAGCATTTCATCCCAGTTTTAATTAAAAAAGGATTTTTTTTATCTCCTTCCTTTTTTTTGTATTCTTGCCGTAGCCTGCGTACCTTTCCCCTCCATATGCACATCCTGATCTCTCCTCCAGAACCACTAGAGATTCCTTAGCTGACTCTTTAGTATTTGACATTGGTATCAAACCACCTCTTTTTATTAACATGCGCTTTTGGGTCCTTACAATAGAGCTTTCTGGGGTTGTATTACACTAAAGGCGCACTTTCATTGTTTGCACCGGGCGCACCTTTTAAATGGTGCGCCCAGTGCAAACAATGAAAATGCACCGTATTACCATGAATGCGCTGCCCCCAGGGCAGTTGTGAACTCGTGATTCCCTGGGGGCAGCGCATTCCAGTGAAAAACGGAGCGGGTGCTTTGAAGCCACTCAGTGTTTTCACAGTGCCGCTGTAACCCGCCGGCACTCTGAAGGGGGATTAGAGATCCCCTTGCAGGCGGGTGCAGTCAGTGACTGCACCTGCCTGCAAGGGGATGTCTGGGGGGTCCATGGGACCCCTTTTACCCCCTCCAGAGGGCTGCTATCAGGGGGCACGCTGACAGTGCGCCACCTTTTATGTTGCGCACTGTCAATGTGCCTCCTGAGAGTTCTTTGCCTCTGTGCCCGCGTCTGTAATACGGCACGGGTGCAGAGGCAAAGGGATTCCCTCATTTGCTTGGGCCACGCCCCTATGCAAATGAGGCAATGCCCTCTGAAGGTAGTGCTGGCGCTTTAAATGTGCCAGCACTATCAGTATTACAGAAGGGGACGCACAAGTGTCTGAGGCCCCTTCTGTGATACCAAAGTGCCCCGGGGGTTAGAGGAGTACTTCACCATCAACACAGGCTCGGTGGACACGTGGGCAGTTCTATGGGAGGGTTTTAAGGCTGTGATCAGGGGTGCCTGCATAGTTAAACATGCAGGGGTCCTCAGAGACCTCCGTAACACGCTGGCACGACTAGAGCGCGACCTCCAGGCACTGGATGAGGCTACTGCAACTCACACACAATCCACATATGAGAACAAATGGCTGGTGATACTGGAGGACTACAGGGAAACGGCTGATCGGGAGATCCTATTCTTAGGGAAATATCAGACAGCCCGACGAAACGGCAAGGGGGAGAGACCTGGCAGAGTACTTGCCCAACTCCTGCGCCCCCCATATCACAAGACCTAAATCACTGAAATACATTCCCCAGATGCACACATGTTTACCTCCACGGCGGACATTCAGAACCAATTCTTGGAATATTTTACTACTCTATATTCCACCACCATAGGGAGAGATCTTGACGCCCAGGAGGGATATTTAGACGAGATAGCCTTAGTTTATCTCGAGAAACACATGCAGGACTTTTTGGCAGAACCCATCTCGGTCGCAGATGTGCTATTAGCCATTGAGACTATTCGGGGATCTTCCGCACCGGGGTTGGATGGATTTACCAGAGATTTTTACAAGGAATACAAAGAGATACTAGCTCCAAAACTCATTGAGGTATACGCTGAGGCATTCGAGACACAAATACTGCCCCCCACTTTCAGAGAGGCAGTTATAATCCTCCTTCCCAAACCTGGCAAGGACCCCACTCAATGTGGTTCGTATCGGCCACTTTCTCTCCTCAACTTAGATTATAAAATTCTGGCCCAAGTCATTGCTAATCGGTTGTCCCAATTAATGGAGTTCATCATCTCCCCGGCTCAATTTGGTTTTGTGCCGCATCGCTCCACTTCCCTTAATCTCCGCACATTTTTTTGGGTTATTTATAGGATAAACCCAGACACACCGTCAGCCGCCATCCTTCTAGACACAAAGAAAGCCTTTGATTCTTTAAAATGGCCCTTCTTTCTCTCTGTCATGAGACGCATGGGCATGCCCATGGGTTTTATCGCCACAACAACATTATTATATAATAAACCTACTGCTCGGTTGCGTTTAAACGGTACGCTCTCTGCTCCCTTTCGGCTATCCCGCGGAACCAGACAGGGATGTCCACTGTCCCCGCTGTTGTTCATTCTGGCCATGTACCCTCTGATACGGCATTTTCAGGAACGGCATTTACACAGGGGCCTACAGTTCAACACCGGCCCCCTTTTGGTTTCCCTATACGCAGACGACACGATTCTCTATGTTCGACACCCTCAGGATAATATACATGAATTGATTAGGGAAATTATTCAATTTGCTCGCTTCTCCGTTTGGGCATAAATTGGCACAAATCGGTTATATTCCCGCTGACAGCCAGCACAAAACAATGGGACTGCAAATTCCCTTTAGAATGGTGCTCAGATTCAGTTAAGTATTTAGGCATCCATCTCCATTTAGACACCGCCCAAATAATAAGTCTTAATTATGGGCGTGCAGTCGACACACTCACAACCCACATAGAGAAATGGCTAAGACTGCCCCTATCACTGGCAGGCCGTGTATCAATTCTAAAAATGGTAGTACTCCCTAAATTCTTATATCTTTTTAATAACATACCCATTCCTCTTACCAATAAGTTTTTTCAAACACTTCGCACTCTTTTGTCCCGCTTGATTTGGGGTGGAAAACAGGCACGAGTCCGATGGGCAATCCTTACGTTACCGTACGAGAGAGGGGGATATAATGTTCCAGATCTCCAACTATACTATTTAGTGGCACAATGTAGCTATGCTTACTCGTGGTATCACCCCGACGCCCGGATTCCATATCTACGACCGGAAGCCGACCTCGTTCTTCCTGAGAAGCTCGCGACTATCCTGCCGGCGGGCCTCCCCAGAGACCCATCGGATATCCAAACCGTTTCCTCCACAAGCTGGGCATGGAAGAAACTATGCCAAATCACCGGTACAGAAGATCTTTATTCTTCTGCTCTGCCCATCGTAAATCCCCGTTTGATACCGATCACGGGAGAACGTTTGGTGCAGCGATCCCTCACGACATTTGAACTCTCGCGGATGGGCGACCTATACCCAAACGGCCACATTTTTTGTTTAACAGAAGACGCCTGGTTCCAGACAGGGACCATTATGGATAGGTTTGTCATGGGCCGAATTCGTTCTGCCCTTCGCTCCACTATGGTAATTGAGAACGCAAACAATACACATCTCATTTCAAAACTCTATAAGGCATGTGCGGCACTCAAACCCATAGACGACAGCAAGGTCCGTAGAGCCTGGGAAGTGGATTTGGGAACGACAATTACAGATGTACAATGGGCCAAGTGTTGCTCGGTCACGCAGGACGTCTCGCTGAACAGTAGACACAAGCTCTTGCACTTCAAATTTTTACGCCGCATATACTTCACCAAAGCACTAGCACACAAGATAGAGCCCTCCAAACCACACAACTGTCGCAAATGCTCTGCCCCTCAAGCTGATTTTGCACATCTCACGTGGACATGCCCGAAACTACAACACTACTGGGAGTGCATACATCATACACTAGGGAAAATGACCAATCTCTCCCTGACTCCTACCCCTGAGATAGCCTTGCTGGGGTATACAGTGAATTTCCCTAGAAAAATCAGACGGTTTGCAGCATTGGGTCTGCTGCTGGCGAAACGAGAGGTGGCCATTCATTGGGGGCGTAAGTTCGTTCCGACAGTCCAGAACTGGCTGCAGAGTCTGGCATATTGTAACGTAAATAGTGAACTATTCGCAAGGGTGATGCCTAGCTCGTCCCGCCCTAAGGACATATGGGGCCCCTACCGGTCATATATTGAAACATTACGTCACGATTCAGATCAACAACTGGAGCAGGGCATAGTTACAGAAGGAGTGGGGTAGCCAGGTCTCTGCAGACTTTCATGCCCAATTGTATTATTGATGTTGAATGTCACTTATCTATATGTTAATTCTGTACTCGAAAGGCACATGTGTTAAATGTTTTTATTGCCTGGGTGAGATGTTATCAATAGGGATCACTCAATTTAGTTTTTACACTACATATGGTGCATCATATACCCTCTGATACCTGGGAATTCTATTGTAGACAGCTAATTGGAAAGATCATAGATATGGATGTATCGTGATACTGTATAACACTGCATTGGTGAAAGAATACATCTGTACAATGTTTTGTGATTGACGAAAAGGAAAATAAAGTTTAAAAAAAAAAAAAGTGCACCAGGGGTTCGCCAATTGGGCGCAAACGCCTGTTGCGCCCTTGGGATACTTTTCATAATATGGCCCCTGATCTTTCTATGTTCCACTCTTATACAATTGATAATTTCAAAGATTATCTTGGTGTACCAATTAATTAACAATCAGTGTTATTAAACTTCTGTTTTTAGACTTTAAACTGAATTTGAAGTTCTGCAAACATTTGCAGCTCCCTCACATCTATTCTAGTTTTTAACCATCTTGGGCAGCTAACATTTGTGATGAGAATCTTATCCCTTTCACTGGGGAAAATAAGCTGACAATATGCTTGCAGTGACAGATGGTCACTGCCATCTACTCGTAAAACATGAAATTCTACAATTAAATGAAAATACCATATGGGCACAAATACATAATCAATTGGACACTTTTGGAATCTTATAAGAAAGGTTTGGGAAACTAGTGAGATGCATGGAAAGCGACCATTTAGGCAAATTATTCCTATGTTTTGCATCACCTCTATCCACTTCTTATCCATCTGTGAACAACTACTGACCGCGAAATTATCTTTCAAGATAGTGTGGACATTAAGTAACTCATTATATGAATACAGATCATTATTCAGATTAATTTTGGCATTAAAATGACCAATTATAAACATCAATCTCTTTAAATTATCATAGACATATTCCTGCAGATCCTCTATGAAACAGATCACTTAATTCTCATGGCACATACACATTCACCACTATAAGGTATTTTTTGATTGATGAATTCTGATAGAGTTCGATTTTGCATATTTGCAGCCAGTCACTTTTGAAGGGAAGACTTTTACCTTTCTTACTGAAACTAGAATTCACAACCCTTCCGATGGGAACCACTGTAGATTTAATTTTGCATCTGTGTTTATTTATATAAATCCCTCAAACGTTATTGTCTCCCCTCACAGCCAGCATTCTCGAATACATATCACCTCATTCTCTTCCAAGATCAAATCTAAATGTCCTGAATTTCTTAGTCTTTTCACCAAATGAGCATTCCAACTCAACACTCTAAGGCTTTGTGAGGTGGGAGCCTTCGAGCCTTCCCCTAGTGGATATCACTCAATACACCATCTCTAGTTCATCCTGACCACGGTGCTCATTATAATCCAGTGGCTGTCTTTCCTGCTCATTTAGTTCCCTCATATTAACATATATTCATATACGCAACCTTTCCTTTTCATCCTTTCCATATTGTCCCCACCTAGAACCTTTTTCTTCTTTCCATACATTTCTAATTTGTTCCGTGGATAATTCTGCCCGATACTGCAGACTTATTTAGTGCTGGGGAATTTCAATTACGTTTTTAGGGATGATTCTAATTCCCTTTCCAATCAACTCTGTTCCCTCTTTGATTATCAGATCTTTTACCAGATGGGAACGGGGTACCATCTTGATTATTTCCTTTCCTTCTTTAGTAGCTACAAACTGTACTTTACTTATGTCATCTGGTGAAGTTGACCATAAAACTTTGCAATTCCTAAATATTCCTAGGAGGTATTCTCTTAGTTTTACTGTTTCTTTCATTTTTTAAGCACAATACTATATGTACACAGATATTTTTCTTCCTCCACTATAGGCTGTGTTAACTTACCTAGTTTTCCAATCCCTTCTATGCTCTAATGCAAGGGGGTTGTTGGCTTAATATTCTTTGGATTTGGAACATATTTTATCTTATCCCAACTCCCTTGACATCCAGTGTATTCATTTGTCTGTATGAGACTGATCCAGCGGTAAACCAACAACAGATACTCTACTACCATATACTCACCTGGGCCCATAAAACACACATTGAGTAAACCGCTGGAGTGGTTTTTTATTTAGTTTATGTTTCTCAAGATTAGTTATTTAATTCTCTCAACTAACCTTTCACTGATCAAAAGTTCTTTCCTCTGGTCGATGGACCATTAGTTGGAACTAGTTGATGGTGATAATGAACTTAACCCTTAACTATTCTTAGTTTGACGAAAATAATCACAGACTCAGGAAATTTTAAAATCTTTATCTAAAATAAAGTGCACGTGAACCATTTCAAAAATATAGTGTAGACACCCTCACTTCAGGAGAGGAGTTCAATTGATTAAACATCAAAAACATATACTTCGGACTCATACAATAATTAATGCTCAGAAAGGGAGAGGACAGATAAATAACATGAAATTATAGTTACCAAGAATTGTGTGAAAGACCAACCCCCTGGCCAAATGGCTGGTGAAGGTCCCCAGGATAGGTCAGGAGACAAAGACTTCAGGACAGGGTTCAGGACAGGATAGGTCACCTCTCTAGAATACCGACGACTGCGTCGCACCCCTCTCTGACACTCTCTTCCTCCTCGAGATTCTTCCGCGATCTTCTTATCTAACCCAATTAAATTAGGATAGAAGGTTCTGCGTTCTGCTTCTTCATCAGCATCTCATAGCATCCCCCCCTGCGTCAGCATCTCAGCAACACGAACCTTCTAACTAACTAAAACTACCTCAATTATACCTTTCGTTCACCATGTACCACCCACTAAAGTTACAATATCGTAAAAATACTAAATCTAATTGGTCAGGCAAGGGGGATGATCATCACACCATGCTTACATATCACTATACTCTATTAGACTATTGTTCGCAAACCCATCCCCTTAATTTTTTTCCCATCCACTTCATGTAGCAAACTTGCAACATTTATGACACTATAAAGAATAGAACATCACATCGCTGAACTTTTCACCATCCGTTCCCAGGACAAGTCGCTACGAATTGGCTTCCATTCAAATGTCTCGTCATTGACCTTCATAGCTTCACTCTGTAGGCATGCACAAGTGTTGCGTCATTTCATCAAGTCTGGTCATACGAGAAAGGCCCAAATGCGCACTAATAATAAAGTCAAAAGAGAAATGTTATTCTCACAAAATATATGGTCTCACTGTATACCTCCCACCTCTACTCTACTCCCTGTTCTTTTATTAATATTTTCCCCGCATTAGCATTAGTAAAATAGCCTGTTTTAGTTTTAGCTGAGCAGATGCCATGCACGCAAGTCTTCGAGACTCCATTTTAGTATCTTCTGCTCATGCGCTACAATTTCCTCCAAGCGTTAGCTCGTCATATTGCGTAGATGCAATTGACGCATGCGCACAACAGTTTCCCCATTTAAAGCGGTATTAGTCCATTTTCATTGTTATCTGTCGTTAGTAAATACATAAGCAAGCTTCGCTAACCCACGTGTTTATGTGGTGCGTATTAATTATTCACAGGACATGGTTAGTAATTCTGTTAATGAGTTAAACGAGAGGATTGTCTCCGAGCAAGTCTCTTTCTTACGAGACCTTGCTCCATCAATCCCCTCTCTGATGGCATTTTGAGCCATCACAAAATTACCCATCCCTTCCCAGATGCCAACTTTAGCACATCTCAATTTCTCCTTCTTTTCTTTTTATGTCATCATTTACTTCTTTCCCTTCCAAATCTTTCATCTTTTTGTACAGTTTTCCTTTCATCTCTTCTAACTGAATTTCTTCATATTCTCTCTTTCGTTTCTTTCCTCTTCCTTCACTTTCTAAATGTATTCTTCTCTTTTCCTTTCTTCTGCAATATTTACAGGTGATCATTACTATCATAACAATTGTCATTACTATAACTACTGGCAATATTATTTGACCTAGAAAACTCCTCCCAAAATCAATAAACCAATTCCCTATTAATGTTATACTTTTTGTTAGTTTTCCCCATACACTGTCAACCTCCAGTTGGGTCAAGTCATTATGCATTCTTATAATATTTCCAATATCCCCTCTCTGACACTCTCTTCCTCCTCGAGATTCTTCCGCGATCTTCTTATCTAACCCAATTAAATTAGGATAGAAGGTTCTGCGTTCTGCTTCTTCATCAGCATCTCATAGCATCCCCCCCTGCGTCAGCATCTCAGCAACACGAACCTTCTAACTAACTAAAACTACCTCAATTATACCTTTCGTTCACCATGTACCACCCACTAAAGTTACAATATCGTAAAAATACTAAATCTAATTGGTCAGGCAAGGGGGATGATCATCACACCATGCTTACATATCACTATACTCTATTAGACTATTGTTCGCAAACCCATCCCCTTAATTTTTTTCCCATCCACTTCATGTAGCAAACTTGCAACATTTATGACACTATAAAGAATAGAACATCACATCGCTGAACTTTTCACCATCCGTTCCCAGGACAAGTCGCTACGAATTGGCTTCCATTCAAATGTCTCGTCATTGACCTTCATAGCTTCACTCTGTAGGCATGCACAAGTGTTGCGTCATTTCATCAAGTCTGGTCATACGAGAAAGGCCCAAATGCGCACTAATAATAAAGTCAAAAGAGAAATGTTATTCTCACAAAATATATGGTCTCACTGTATACCTCCCACCTCTACTCTACTCCCGTTCTTTTATTAATATTTTCCCCGCATTAGCATTAGTAAAATAGCCTGTTTTAGTTTTAGCTGAGCAGATGCCATGCACGCAAGTCTTCGAGACTCCATTTTAGTATCTTCTGCTCATGCGCTACAATTTCCCTCCAAGCGTTAGCTCGTCATATTGCGTAGATGCAATTGACGCATGCGCACAACAGTTTCCCCATTTAAAGCGGTATTAGTCCATTTTCATTGTTATCTGTCGTTAGTAAATACATAAGCAAGCTTCGCTAACCCACGTGTTTATGTGGTGCGTATTAATTATTCACAGGACATGGTTAGTAATTCTGTTAATGAGTTAAACGAGAGGATTGTCTCCGAGCAAGTCTCTTTCTTACGAGACCTTGCTCCATCAATCCCTCTCTGATGGCATTTTGAGCCATCACAAAATTACCCATCCCTTCCCAGATGCCAACTTTAGCACATCTCAATTTCTCCTTCTTTTCTTTTTATGTCATCATTTACTTCTTTCCCTTCCAAATCTTTCATCTTTTTGTACAGTTTTCCTTTCATCTCTTCTAACTGAATTTCTTCATATTCTCTCTTTCGTTTCTTTCCTCTTCCTTCACTTTCTAAATGTATTCTTCTCTTTTCCTTTCTTCTGCAATATTTACAGGTGATCATTACTATCATAACAATTGTCATTACTATAACTACTGGCAATATTATTTGACCTAGAAAACTCCTCCCAAAATCAATAAACCAATTCCCTATTAATGTTATACTTTTTGTTAGTTTTCCCCATACACTGTCAACCTCCAGTTGGGTCAAGTCATTATGCATTCTTGTAATATTTCCAATATACCCCTTAATTTCCTTGCTTTTGTCCGGAATATAAGTGCAGCAATGTTGAATTTTCAACATACCACAGACTCCGCCCTCTTTTGCCAATAGAATATCAAGAGCAAGACGATTTTGTAAACCCATAGACCTTATCGCAACCATTTCTGTGTTAATCATTAAGAATCCTCCTGCAGTATCTGTAGAAAGACGATCAACTATGGTTGATAATTTACAAATTTTGCGCGAATTTAGAATGACTCCAACTGAGGGTATTAATGCACTAAAAATATCACCTACTATTTCGGAAAAACTAGCTCTTCTTCTCCGTGTTAGTCTATTAGAATTTTCATTGATTCCATTGATACTGTCTACATGGTAAATCTTTGGAAAAACTATTCAAAAATACCAGCTCCCGTACCATCTTGCAGGTAACTTATAATAGGCATTATTCCTGCATACATAATAAACTCCTGGAAATACAGGATCAGTTCCCCCTTTTTGTCCCCACCCTCCTAGAATTAGGAAGTTGTGTTCACACTCACTGGAACCAATGAAATTGTTATTATAATCTGTCTTTAATCTATGGAGGCAGAATTTTCCCCTTTTCACAAAGTCTAGGGACATCGCAGCATGAGCTTCACCCTTTGCATAAATTCCCTCTTTCTCAGCCCATGGAGGTACATGGGATTTCTGTTCAGCAGCTTTCTTTGTTAAATCCTGTCTCCTTCCTTCTACTAAATTCAAAAACTATTTTTCTTCTTCATGTAATATACATGTTAGGTTATCCTTGTGAGCTTGAACTATATCTATTGAACTCATTGTTAAAAAGAATTCACCCATGAATTGTGCATTTTTACTACTAGCTACTGGATTCATTTTCTTTCTAATAGGTAATTCTGAAAATACTACATCTAAATTTGAATAAAAATACTGAAGTTTCCCTGTTGCGTAAAATAAACTTGATAAAACACTGCATGATACACCATATGTTAGAGGTATATGGTGATACGTCACCCCTTCTGACACTGATGAGGGTAACTTCATACATACATAACAATTACTAATTTCCATTGTGTTAACATACTGAAATAACAATTTAGTAAACACATTTAAAGACGAATCATTGTCGGATTCATTATGATAGTTTATCTCATCTTCTACCCCTATTTTAGTTCCTTTTACTCTATCTACCTTCTCATTAGTAATTGTACTATTCTTGTTACTTGTTTCTATCAACAAAGGTACTCCTATTGTTAGAAATAACCATACTAATACCACTAATAAAATACTACATAAACAAAATCTTAAACATTTTCTTTTTAGACTTCGTTTCGGTCTTTCAGTGTCTTCAATTTCTGCCATCTTTAATCAGAGAAAATTTCTTCTCTCTTTCTTCTGTCTAAACTTGTCTAAAATTTAATCTTTTATTTTAAGGAGGTCTTAATTTGCTTTCATCAATCTGTGCAACATAAACTCTTTCTGATTCTTCACATAAATCTAAGTTTTCAAATTCTTCAAGTATCACATAGGTCCACTCAGGGGCCTTGTATTTGCTGTTCAGAATTCTCAATCTTGGGCTTCTTCGTGTAAGCTTTACTAAGGTTTGTTTGGATTGTGTCTGACTCGTGATCTCATTTACTTGCTCTGGTTTCTTTTCTGCTCTTCTCAAATGATATTTTAGTCTCTTCACTCCTACAGGCCAATTGTCTCCTTTTCTAACTCTTTTGACCTGAACTGCACTTTCACCTTCTCCGTCTTCTTCTAAAGTTCTTTTATTTTCACTTAATCTAGGCACAATCTGTTCTTGTTCCTCTTCTCTTTCTAATTGTCTTTGTTCTGTATTCTCTGTATTTTGTTCTTCTTCTACTTGGACCTGTTCAGGTCTTATTACAGTTTGTTCTTCTTCAGCCTGAACTTGTTCTTCTAACTCTATCTGATCCTGTTCAGGTCTTATTTCAATTTGTTCTTCTTCTGCCTGAACTTGTTCTTCTAGATCTACTTTTCCCTGCTCAGGTTTCTGAATGGCTTTGTTTATTTTTACCTGAGTGTGTTCTTCTTTCCCTGTCTTTTCCTTTCTACCTTCCTGTCTTCTTAGTTCAGTTCTTCTTCTTGTTTCAACAACAGCATCAGATATTTCAATCACTGGTATCCACTCTTCCTGACTTGTGCTTGGCTGTTCGTCATATAGTTGTCTTTCAGAATCTATCACTCCAGATTCTTCAGCGTCACAGCTTACAACTTCTGACGTCTCAGCTTGTTCAGTCAGTGGCTGCTCTTGTTGTTCAGATGGGCTCGGAACTCTTCTGGTATGACTAGCATGAATCCAATTGGGTAAACCTGCACACTTCACTGCTGTGGTAGTGACTAGTATGACTTGACGTGGTTTATCCCACCTGGGTGCTAGACACGACTTCCTTGCGTGTTTCTTCACTAACACCCAATCTCCAGGATTCAAATCATGCACTTGGTCTGGCTGTCTTTCAACTGCGTCTTCTCCAACCTATGAGAGACAGAACACACCATTTCAGCCAATCCTTTGCAATAGTCCAATACCAGATCATCAGTTATATTCATCAATCTATTTCCAGGAATATATGCTTGTCTCATTGCCCTTCCCATGAGTACCTCATGTGGACTCAATCCCGTTTTTCTGTCAGGAATACTCCTGAGACCCATCAATACAAGAGGTAATGCATCTGGCCATTTCAGCATTGTGGATGCACACACTTTCCCTAATCTTGACTTGATTGTGCCATTTAGCTGTTCAACTATTCCAGAAGCCTCTGGACGATAAGCACAGTGCAGTTTTTTGTTCAATGTTAAATGCAGCACAGATTAATCGAATTATCTCATTATTAAAATGAGGTCCTCTATCTGATTCCAAAGTGACTGGAAAACCGAAACGAGAAACTAACTCTCTCAATAGTAGTTTAGCAACTGTGAGACTGTCATTTCTTCTAGTGGGATATGCCTCTACCTATCTTGAGAACAGGCACACTATGACAAGTACATATTTCAGTCCGTTGCAAGGAGGCAACTCAATGAAATCTAACTGCAATCTGGTGAAGGGTCCTTCTGCCTTCCCAATCTTTCCCCAACTAACCACTGTCTTCCTGCCTGGATTCTGCTGCTGACAGATTAAGCATCTTTGGCAAAGGCTCTCTGCGACTACCCTAAACTTTGGATTGTACCAACTTTGTCTGAATAATCTGATCATCGAATCCCTGCCAATGTGTGTTGTCCCATGGTATACTCTTGCCATTTGAGAGAGTAGGCAGTCTGGCATAACTGGTCTTCCATCTAAGTACACCCACACTTCATCTTCTGATCTCCTTGTACAACTTGATTTTATCCAAATTTCCTTCTCTTTTTCCTCAACTTCTTCCTGTAACTGTCTGACCTCATCCCATGTTTCTGGAACTGAGAAAAACATAAGTTGGCAGCTGGTTTCACCCGTTTCAATCTTTCTGTTAATTGCCATTGTATTTCTTGCACAGTATCGAGCAATTTGGTCGGCATATCTATTACCAGCCGCCACATAGTCATTTCCTGACTGATGTGCAGCACATTTAACAACTGCTACTTCTTTTGGCAATTGTAATGCTTCCAACAAATCCTTTACATTTTTACTGTTTCTGATAGGAGATCCTGAAGAAGTCAGAAATCCCCTCTGCATCCAGAGTTGGCCAAAATCATGCACAACCCCGAAACCATATTGACTGTCCGTAAATATGGTTATTCTCCAATTTTTCCCACTTTTGCATGCCTTTGTTAAGGCCACCAATTCGGCTACTTGTGCAGATTTGACTCCTGGTAAACAGGATGCTTCAACCACCCCTGTTACTTTACATACAGCATATGCAGCACTTAATCCTCCTTCTTCAGTTCTTAAGCAAGACCCATCCACAAATAATTCATGATCAGCTTCCTTCAATGGTGTTTCTTTTATATCTGGGCGGGGCTTAGTGCGTAATTCAGTTACATCTAGACAATCATGATCAATCTCATCTTTCACTTCTTCACAACATGGATATGGCAATAATGTGGCAGGGTTCATTATCGTACATCTTATTACTGTCACATTTGCTGCTCCCAGAATCACCCTTTCATACTTAGTCAGCCGACTGGGAGTGAGATGCTGTGTTCTTGTTCTTGTCAAAAGAATCTCAACTGAGTGTGGAACATAAACCTTTACGGAATGTCCCATCACTATGGACTCACTTTGCTCCAGACTCATACAAGTAGCAGCTACTGCTTTTAAGCAGCCAGGTAAGGCTGAAGCCACTGGATCCAAGGTGGCAGAAAAATACGCCACTGGACGTCGACTCAGTCCATGCCTCTGGGTTCAAATTGAAAGTGCACAATTTTATCTCTCACAACAAAATAATGCAAAGTCTTTTGAATAATCAGGCATGCCCAAGGCTGGGGCTTCACATAAACAATTTCGTAGTTTCACAAAAGCTTCCAAACATTCATCATTCCAATCGATGGGATCTTTCGCTCTTTTCCGCGTTAATTGTATCAATGGCTTTGCTAACATGGAGAAGCCATTGATCCACTGCCTACAGTACCCAACCACTCCCAAAAACATTCTCATCTCTTTTTGTGTCTGAGGTAGTTGCATTTCTTTGATTATTTTAATTCTTTCCGGTGTCACTTTTCTAACTCCTCTTTCTATTTTATGCCCTAAATATCTAACTTCTTGTTGACAGAACTGTAATTTTTCTGGAGACACTTTGTGTCCTCCTTCGGCCAAATGGTTCAGTAATGCAATTGTGTCAGTGACACAATCCTCTCGTGTTTTTGATGCCACCAATAGGTCATCGATATACTGAACCAGAACTGATTTCCCGGGCATAATCAATGACTCCAGACACTTCTTCAATATTTGATTAAAAATTGAGGGACTCTCTGTGTACCCTTGAGGAACTCGGCACCATGCCAAAATACGATCCTCAAACCGGAAGGCAAAAAGATACTGGCTGTCTGGGTGCAAAGGAATAGAAAAGAATGCTTGGCACAAATCAATTACCGTAAACCAACCTGCATTCCAGGGTATCTGATAAAGGATCACCGCTGGGTTTGGCACTATTGGGCAACAAGGCACTACAATTTTGTTAATTTTTCTTAAATCCTGCACTATCCTGTATTTTCCGCTAGGCTTTTTAAGTCCCATGATTGGCGAGTTACAAGGACTACTCATTTTTTCTTTTAAAATGCCCTGTTTAATCATTCGGTCAATTTCTGGAGTGATTCCTGCTTTCACTTCTGGACTCATTTTGTACTGTCGTGTGTTTGGGTAAACTACACCTTCTTTCACTGTCACTTTAACTGGATCTACATTTGACATTAACCCAATATCCTTTCCTGTAAAATCCCACACTTCTGGATTTACAGTGGTTCTCAACTCTTCAGGTAATTCACTCTCAGTTATCAATGAAAACATCTCGTCTACCTCTGTACCTCGCTTAGCTAACATCATTTTTTATATGACATCTTCATCAGGGGTTTGGAAAGCGACACCATCCGGTGTACAATAGATCGTGCAATTCATCTTGCACAGTAGATCTCTTCCCAACAGATTTACGGGACTAGAATCACAAACTACAAACCGATGCATTTCTTTAAAATTTCCGATATGTACCTCCATTGGTTTTGTAATTGGGGTTCTAATCTGTTGATTTGATACTCCTACAACTTGGATGGACTCTCCCGAGAGGGGTAGGTTTGGGATGTCTGCTGTTCTCACAGTAGACCGGGTAGCACCAGTATCCAATAGAAAAGTGATGTCTTTACCTTCCACTTTCCCATCAACAAATGGACCTGACTGATCTACCGGCAAGGATGCGCCAAGCACGCACTCCTCTTCCTCCCCCTCAGGCACCGTCATTGCACGCAGTCCGAATTTTCTCCATCATTCTGCAAAAAATATTGTGTAACCACTCTGTTATTCTTACCACTTTCTCCGTGAAATCCGGTGTTCGCACTGTATTTTTGTGCACTCACAAAGTTTGGCATAGGAGCTGGTGGCACCTGATACTGTGGAGTAACTACCTGCTGCGGCTGACTCATAAGTACTTCATTCTGCATCTGTGGAATTAAATTTTGATTTGGCCCATTATTATTCTGAATACTCTTACACTCGTTCTTCCAATGTCCAAGCTTTCCGCACGCATGACAAGGAAACTTCTTCTTCGCTTCCTCTCTATTCATTCGTCCTCTTATTTTACCACCATTCGCCGCTTGATCATTCTGACTCTGCTCTTTTATCTGATTTTCAGTCTGGGAATTTACTTTATTCTCCTGCTGTTCTGCCAATTTTACTTGTGCCCACATCATTTTCTCTTTTAGCTTCCTACGCCTTGCCTCAATATCATCGCCACAATATTTTGCATATTTCAGAATTTCGTCAATCGACTTACTCTGCCAGCACAACATGTGCTGTTGAATCATCTGACTAATCTCCGGTTTCAGACCATACACAAACCGATACACAAAATGTCCCATATCCTTATCACCAATGTTCTCAAAACCACTATACTGTTTAAACACCTGTAACAACCGCTCATAATATGCATGAACGGACTCATTTGGCTCTTGAGTTGTTCTATCTATCTTTACCCAATCTGTCTCTTTAGGAGGGATTTTCCCTTTCAGGTAAGTAATTACTTGGTGATATTTCTTCATCACCTCTTCTGAGGGTGCTCCTGTCTTCGCATCCCTAGCATACTCCTCACTTGGCCAATCAACTGTGATCTTACATTCTGTCCACAAATCAGCAGGTACTACAATATCAAATAATCCATCCAGATCCTTCAACAAAACCTTTGAAACCTTCACAAATCTGTCTACCTGTTTATACCATTCCACTGGCTTTTCTCTCAACCTGGGAAAATCATTCGTAAATGACAAAATATCCTGTCTACTCCAGGGGACATGAACATATCCACCACCAGGAACTTCTCTCATTGGACACAATTTCTCAACCTTATTTGATTCTCTCACTGGAAATGCAGATGATGCTTCTCTTGCTTGTACTTCCTCTTTCTTTCTTATCCACCTAATTCTCCATTTGTCAATGTCTCCCCATTTTCGTAAAATATTCATCAACTCTTTTATCTGTAGTCTCTTACCAGAAGCATTTACACTCTCTAAATCTTTGTCAGTAAAATCCACCCGATATGGTTTCTGCAACAGTTTCGATTTCCCTATATCTATTCCAATCTCTGAGGCAACTTCCGTTAATTTCTCATGAAATACTCTTGCTCTCCTAGTAATACTCTTACATAAAAATAATAACTCCTCATCGTCGTAAACATTCAGTCTTTCTATGCTCACATTGCCAGTTATCATTTCTTCCAATTCTACTTTCAATTTACTGATATCTAGTATCTTTGGTTGTGGGTTTCGATTGTCTATTTCCTGTGCCCACCTTTCTATATCCTCATGGGGTAACTACTGTTGAACTTCCAGTTCCTATGGGAACCAGAGATCTCTTTTCTCTCAAATTTATAGGTATAATCCTCTTCGGAGTTTCAGTTAATGGTTCTACATTCGGGAGATCCATTAATGAAATGACTGATTCACTCTCACTAGTCTGATCATCCGTAATTATTACTTCTTTTCAGGGACTTGTTAACGGAATTGTCACAGTTTGAGGTTTCTGGCAAGTCTTTTTATCTCCATATAATGGGATTACAGGACCAATAGTCACTGGTACTGTCAAAGCTTCAGCATTTAAATTTAATTGGTTTACTTTTTGAACTAATTCTTCTCTAGTTTTATTTAAAGCTTCTCTCTCATTATCCTGCAACACTCTATTAAGTGGTACATCATGTAAGATTTGTGGGGTTAAAGGCATTCCTATCACTGGTGCACTTGGGGTAACCTTACTAGGTGCTTCTTGATACGGTGGAGGGTTTTTAATCAAAATATCCTCTAACAGCTCATCATCTGATTCGCCATAACCTGTCGTATTCAGGTGTTTCGTTTTTTCTTTACATTTTCCTCCTATCTGTTCTTCAGCCATTAATACTGGATATAAACCCTCGGTCACTACAGCTCTCCTCCAACGCTTCATTTGTTCTCCACTTGACTCATACGGATATCTAGGTAGAAACCCTCTAAATCTCCGTCCACTTCTATATTTTTCACGATCAAATGCCTCAATTTCCCATTCTTCCAAAGCTTCATACTGTGTCATTCTAGGATTCGGTTCTAGCATATTCATTCGATCTCTCAAATTCTGAAGTATTTTTAAATTAAAAGTACCATGCTCCGGAAAAGCCAAAACTCCATCACCTTTAGTATATTCCACCCAATTCTCCAACCATACACACGTGTGATATCCTTTCTCCATCATCATAAAGGAAGCAGGTGTTTTGGGTGGTGGAATAGGAATTCCCTCTCTAGTCATTACAGGCTTGTCTTTCTTAAAGAAATTTTTAATTTTCTTCATTAATGTCATTTTCTTTGGTCTTCCGAACATTTCTGAAGTTCGATATAGGAAAGAGTCTTCCGTATATCTTCTAGCTCTATTACCTACGTCGCGTCCTATGTCAGCATGAGTCACTCCCGCGGTCAAATCAGGACTCAACATACAACTCTTTTCCCGACCAATCCTAGCGAGGTTTCTATCTATCAACCAATCGGACTCAGGCTCACGCTCGTGGTCTGACCAATGCTAGCGCGGCCTTTTGTGACATCAGTATTACTCCTCACTACTGACCCCTCCTTTACAATCTGCTTCTGTTTCACGCCCGCTGTTTCAACCAATCCCAGCGCGGCTCTCTGTGACGTCAGTATAACTCCGGCGACTGACCCTCCCTTCCCAAGGTAATACGAAAACTTATTTCTTAATACTTTTCATTACAATTCTTCATTAATAACAACATAAAAATATTCGCTACTCTGTCTGTTCCACTAAACAAAAGGATAGATTTCAATTTATTCTTGAGTTTCAGAAATTACTCTTCTTCTTACTGCGAGTAAAACCCCTGTTTACTCTTCATTTAAGCTCAGGAGAACCTGTTACTTCTCCAGTGTCACCCGTATTGGGAAATGAGACCGAAGTTTCACCAGCGAACCCCTTTCGCTACCATCCACACTCTACTTTTATACGAAATAGTCCCTAGTTTAATACTGCCAGCCCTACGTAGCTTCTCAGTATTATTCCAACAGACAAGTAACATCACTGCAGTGTGGCTTCTGTCACCACCCTCTATTCATTTCCCGGGATTCTGGACAACATAAAACAAGACGCTAACTCTTTTTGTTACACATAAATCAATAATCAATAATCAATAGTTATCACCAAACTAATCAATAATAACCATAACTCTGCTACCAGAAAACTGATCCAGCGGTAAACCAACAACAGATACTCCACTACCATATACTCACCTGGGCCCATAAAACACACATTGAGTAAACCGCAGGAGTGGTTTTTTATTTAGTTTATGTTTCTCAAGATTAGTTATTTAATTCTCTCAACTAACCTTTCACTGATCAAAAGTTCTTTCCTCTGGTCGATGGACCATTAGTTGGAACTAGTTGATAGTGATAATGAACTTAACCCTTAATTATTCTTAGTTTGATGAAAATAATCACAGACTCGGGAAAGTTTTAAATCTTTATCTAAAATAAAGTGCACGTGAACCATTTCAAAAATACAGTGTAGACACCCTCACTTCAGGAGAGGAGTTCAATTGATTAAACATCAAAAACATATACTTCGGACTCATACAATAATTAATGCTCAGAAAGGGAGAGGACAGAGAGAAAAGTACATTTGCAAATAACATGAAATTATAGTTACCAAGAATGGTGTGAAAGACCAACCCCCTAGTCAAATGGCTGGTGAAGGTCCCCAGGATAGGTCAGGAGACAAAGACTTCAGGACAGGGTTCAGGACAGGATAGGTCACCTCTCTAGAATACCGACGACTGCGTCGCACCCCTCTCTGACACTCTCTTCCTCCTCAAGATTCTTCCGCGATCTTCTTATCTAACCCAATTAAATTAGGATAGAAGGTTCTGCATTCTGCTTCTTCATCAGCATCTCACAGCATCCCTCCCTTGCGTCAGCATCTCAGCAACACGAACCTTCTAACTAAGTAAAACTACCTCAATTATACCTTTCGTTCACCATGTACCACCCACTAAAGTTACAATATCGTAAAAATATGAAATCTAATTGGTCAGGCAAGGGGGGATGATCATCACACCATGCTTACATATCACTATACTCTATTAGACTATTGTTCGCAAACCCATCCCCTTAATTTTTTATTCAAGATTTTATTCCCATCCACTTCATGTAGCAAACTTGCAACATTTATGACACTATAAAGAATAGAACATCACATCGCTGAACTTTTCACCATCCGTTCCCAGGACAAGTCGCTACGAATTGGCTTCCATTCAAATGTCTCGTCATTGACCTTCATAGCTTCACTCTGTAGGCATGCACAAGTGTTGCGTCATTTCATCAAATCTGGTCATACGAGAAAGGCCCAAATGCACACTAATAAGAAAGTCAAAAGAGAAATGTTATTTTCACAAAATATATGGTCTCACTGTATACCTCCCACCTCTACTCTATTCCCGTTCTTTTATTAATATTTTCCCAGCATTAGCATTAGTAAAATAGCCTGTTTTAGTTTTAGCTGAGCAGATGCCATGCACGCGAGTCTTCGAGACTCCATTTTAGTATCTTCTGCTCATGCGCTAGAATTTCCCTCCAAGCGTTAATTCGTCATATTGCGTAGATGCAATTGACGCATGCGCACAACAGTTTCCCTGTTTAAAGCGGTATTAGTCCGTTTTCATTGTTATCTGTCGGTAGTACATACATAAGCAAGCTTTGCTAGCCCGCGTGTTTATGTGGTGCATATTAATTATTCACAGGACATGGTTAGTAATTCTGTTAATGAGTTAAACGAGAGGATTGTCTCTGAGCAAGTCTCTTTCTTACGAGACCTTGCTCCATCAATTCTGTTTGTTTTCCCCATGCAAATTGTTCAACATATGTTTTATTTCTCCACCTCCCATCACTAGATTGTCCTGCTTTACCCTAATGGACACCTTTATGTTCAACAACTGGGACATGATACTTCCTACTTTGGTTACCTATTTTGTTTATTCTCTTCCCCCTAGTCTGATGTGATCTACCTTTCATCTCCCCACTCACTATCCTTTTTATACATACCTAAAGGACCAGCCTCTCTTAAAAAAGATGCAGTCCCCTTAATTTTTAATCAGCATAGGTTAATGTGACACAGATTCTTAGGAAATCTCCTTTGTATTAATATCCGCAACCTTGGGGTGTGCCAAGGCCAGCCTCACCAGAGAAGGAATACAAGACGTTTGATATTTTCTTTAATTAATATGCTGTTGTTTAAAACAGGATTGACTGATTTTTCATTTTGTCATTATTCAATAACACCAATTCCAATATTCTATGAAGTGGTCACTTCATAAATAAGAGCACATCTAGCATTGATGAACAAGGGCAGGCCGAGCTGTCTGGAAGCGATTGTAAAGGAGTCACAATCATTATGATCATGAAACCTGTCCTGAGAATCTCCCTCCCGCCACCCCTATCACCATTTGCCTAACGCTTCCTGTAGAATTAGAATTGAGGGCATCAACATAGTTTCTATCCCAATTTCTGACACCACTTGACTCATCCATCTTACTTAAAATATTCTGCATCCCGTCTTGCTCTAAAATTCTTTCCTATGAACTGTTTTATTAATGCTGCCAAGGATGAAACTGATGGTGTGGACCTGGAACCAGCTATGAGCTATAATTTCCAGCAGGCCACAAACTTTTGCACTCTCTAGAGAGGTAGTGACCATCTTGAATTGCCTAGTATAACTGCCCTCATGGTTCACAATGCCCTTTGCTAGGCAACTGTGATACAATGTTGCTGAAGCCAGGACCTCGTCACACGGACCGCAGATTTTCCTCATCAAGACCTATTGCTTCTCAAAGGATTCTTTTGATGGCCATTGAGAATATAGAGAAGTGTCCTGAAAGTCCTGTTAATAAAGACAAGCTTTAATCTGAACATTTATCTGAACTCCTAACACTGGGCTTGCATATTCTACTTGGATTATCCTGTGAGGATATAGGAAGGATTCCTAAAATGGAGTATATTTCATATTTATATATGAATATCATGCACAAAGTATTAGAGTCCTAATATGCATATACATTTGCAAACAGTAAAGAACAATAGGATGTTATCAGTATTGGTTATTTTTCAGATCTACAGAAGTCAAGTGGAAACTATGATATCTTTTACAGGAAAGCATAGCTTGATGAAGCTTGAGGTAGATATTCAAAAACACGGAGAAGTGTTAATGCACATGTATGTATATTTGAGATACTTATGTTTTTGTATGTTTTGTTTTCAGGAATTATTTAGAGGTACAGAAATTTGCTTACTCAAAGCTATTGCTACAGTATATTGATTTACAAATGTAGTTACATTTAGCACTCTTAATGTCAAGTTACTTAAGATATATTTTTGTCTTGTAGAGATCTCCAACATCTTCCACACCTGCTTGACCAACAGAAGTTACAAGGCAGCGTGTGAAGTAATGTGCCTCTGTTTTCCTTCTTTCACCCCATTCTCCTTTTTCTTTTTCTTTCACTGGACCTCATATCTATGTATGTGGTTACTGATCGAGTTGGTTAGAGACAGAAAAGGTCATCACCCCGTTGGATCATGCACGCAAGATTAGTGCAAACCTGAGATTTACACCCTTCAAGAAATTTCTCACAGCCATTTACCATTAGAGGTCCTTGGAGATGGCAGGTGTGACTGGGGTTAAAAGAACGTAATCCAGGGAGTCTAGTTACCTGACCTTAAGGTTCCAAAGGAACCTTTTACAGGCAAACACAAAGAAAAAAGCTTTAGAGTGCTAATACTGCATATCTTGAGAGAAGGAGAGGCAAAATGGTCTGAAGCTTCAGATCCCTGGAAGCAGAAAAGTAGAATTTTTTAGTGAGCACAGTTATTTTTTCACTTTTTGGATTGCATGTAGCTAACATAATGCGTATGAATATGTCATAATACAACATATATTAGAATGTACAATATTTAGAAAAAAAGTTTTGCAAATGTTAAAAATCGAACACATTTTGCTTTATGCTTTGCCTTCAACAACTCTGAAATCCTTAGGTTCTTATTTTTTCATATAATATTATTTTTAATATTTTAACATAGCACAATCTCTTTCAGCTATTAATTGGGTTGAGCTAAGGTTTAACGTACAAACATGACTAGACTCAATTTGGTATTGTGAGTACATTACCCGATGAGGTCACATAACCACATCATGTACTACACCGCAATCCTCACATTAGTCGTGCCTCGCGGTGGGATCCAGAACTTGTGTTTAGCTGTACCAGACAATTAATAAGTTAGTAACCACTGAAACATCTGCCAAGTCGTCTCCTAAGGAAAAGTTTAAAAAGTTTGCCCAGTTCTGATTCTCTAAGGCACCATTTTCTTGGACTTTACAACCAACTTTTAGAAACGTCTGCAAAAGTTTTCAAAAGTTTTTAAAATTTTGATATAAGTTTGTGAAGTCACAAAACGTTTGGAGAACATTGGACATTGTCATTGCCCCATTGCCCACACTGAGGGTCAACAACCTGAGGGTGCTGTGCAGGGATAGAAAAATCAGCTTGGTCATCTCTGCCAAGAAGAGGGGCCTGGAGAAGGCCCTCAGGACTTGGGACAAAGCTAGAAGAGCCCAAGCACTACTGGAAAGTGAGGTAAACCCTGATAGTGGGGATGAGGATGATGGCCGAGAAGTCAATGAGGAAGAGGATGAGGGGGACGGTGACTGCCTGTCCCCCACTATCCAATCAAGGCTGTCTTCCACATCTGGCAGTGAGAAGAACTCCACTTTAGAGAGGGAGCCCAAAAAGCTAGATGCCCAGGTAAGTCTCCAAGAGTTTGAGGAGAGGAGACTGGCCTTGGAGAAGAGAAAGCTGGCCCTAGAGGAAAGAAGAGACAAACTGGGCATCAATCCCAAAGAAGATGATGGCAACAACAAAAATGAGGTAATTGCAAGGGGTTCTTATCATCCCAGGTGGCCCTAAAGGCATTGTTCCTAGAAATGTTGAGTGGGACAACATTGACAAATGGCTAGCATCATATGAGAGGGCTCTAAGGATGAAGAAGGTGGGTGCCCAACACTGGTGGTCCTTGTTGTGAGAACTGATCCCAACAATGGGGAGGGACACCCTCTTGACATTTGAAGATGAGGTGGCTGAGTCTTATCCACATGTGAAGGAGGCCTTCATTGAGCCCTTTGTTCTCACCCCTGAAGGGTGCGGACAGGAGTTTAGGAATACGCACAAGGGGTGAACACAGACATGAGTAGACTTTGTGGATGCCACTGTGAAGTCACTGGAAGTTGGATACAGAGTGAATACTTATGAAGGGCTCTACAGTCTAATGGTCAAGGAGCACATACTCACCAACTGATCCTCAAAGAAGTTACACCAGCATCTGGTGGATTTTAAGCTATCTTGTCCCAGTGAGCTGTCAAGATGGTGGATGAGATGAGTGAGTACACACTAGGGTTCCCAAAAAGTCCTGTGGAAGAGATCATAAAAATGGAGGACAGGATCCCCGTTTAGGGGAAGGAAGGGGGCAAGGATGAAAAGAAAGAGTTTCCCAGAGTCCCCAAAGGAATGCACATGGAGAAGCCCAGAGCCACATCCCATTCCAAGGTGAGGGGGTACCTGGGAAAGAATTCAGACCCTTCAAAGGCTCGGGTGTGCTATGACAGTGAGCCCCAAGTGCAAAAGAGGGGAGATGCAGTGTGCACCAAAAAGTCATGCATTGATGACATCCCAAAGGCATTGTTAATGTAGGGATGGGGGTAGAAATTGTCTCTGAGAATTGCAAAGGGTACACAGAGGCCACCTTAGTCTCGCTAGGTGGGAAGTAAATTGAACCCTTGGCCCACTGGCCTCCAAGTATGGAAAGGTATAGGCAGTGGTCAAGAATCAATGGGGCTGAGGTACAGGCTCAGAAGGACACAGGTGCCAGCATAACCATGGTCATGGCCAAGCTTTTTTCTCCAGACCATATAATCCCTGATGAGGGGCATCAGAATATCAACCCTGACAATGTTACAAAGTCACAACCATTATCTGTTGTTGACTTTGAATGGGGAGGGGCTACTGGCCCAAATAATTTAGCTGTGTTCCCTTACTCACAGTGGAGTTCTGCTGGGAAATTACATTGAGGCGTTTGTCCGGGCAGAGGTAGAGAGAAGGACTCATGCAGAAATGCTGGGTCTTCTTGTATTGGTGTGTGTCTCCACTGGAGCACAAAAGGCCTTGTGAGAACATCAAGGGACCCTGGAGCCTGGAAGAATGGCCCAGAGCCCAATTATCAAGAAAAAGGGCAGGAAGGCTGGTGAACCAACTTCCAAACGTCCTAAGCCCCAGAGGAACCTAACCCTAAGAGAAAAGGCCTGGCACCAGAAGAGGAGGCTGTTTCCTTAGGAAATTTGCCAGAATTGGCATAACTCCAAGGAGCAGGAGGTCCCTCCAGAGAGGGCTTGAGCCAGGGACAAAAGACTTGTCCCACTCTTGAAAGCCTGAGACAATTTGCTATCAGGCAAGAAGAAGGAGATGTCAATGAGACCCATAAAGTGTGTTGGGAGGAGGGAATCATGTATATTGAGGCAAGTGACCCCAAACCAGGGGCAACCAGGAGAGTAGTGGACCCCCAACAATACAGAGAGTTCCTCGTTAACCTGACCTATGACATCCCCTTAGCTGGACATCTGGGGCAGACCAAGTCATGGGAAAGATTGGTTAACCATTTCTATTGGCTTCAGGTGCCTGAAAATGGGAAGGAGGTCTGTCGCTCCTGTGTTACCTGTCAAGGCAGTGGAAAGACAAGGGGCAAGCCAAAGGTTCCCCTAATACCGCTACCTGTAGTGAGGACTCCCTTTAAGAGGATGAGGATTGACATTGTTGGTCCCCTAGGCCCAAAAACAACCTCTGGAAACAGAGTCATCTTGGTGGTAGTTGACCATGCTACAAGATATCCAGAAGCTATATCCCTTAGGACAGTCACTGCTCCTGCAGTAGTTTAGGCTCTCCTTGGAATCTTAACTAGGGTTGGTTTCCATAGATAGGAGTACGAACTTTATGTCAGCCTACCTGGAAGCCATGTGGGATGTATGTGGTGTGACTTATATATTCACCAACACCTAACATCCCCAAGGAAATGGTCTTGTTGAGAACAACAAGACCTTGAAAGGCATGATCGTGGGTTTGCCTGAAAAATTCATAGGGAAATGGGATGTTCTCCTGCCATGCCTGTTGTTTGCCTACAGGGAGGCTCCTCAGAAAGGAGTAAACTTCAGTCACTCTTTGGACACCATGTGAGCTGCCCACTAAGTTTGCTGAGAGAGGGTTGATAGAGACCCTTCAAGGAACCCAAGCAAGGTATTGTGGATTAGGCCAGAATGGCAGAATACATGAGGAAGGCAAATAAAAATGTGAAGGCCAGCTAGGACGTGTTAAGGACATGCATGACCTAAAGTTTTCTTTGATGAAATACCAACCAGGACAGTTGGTGTGGGGTTTGGAGCCTGTAGCAGCTAGGGCCCTCCAAGATAAGGGGACTAGGTTCCATCCCATTTTGGAGAAGAAAGGAGAAGTCACCTACCTGGTGGACTTTGGAACCAAGAAAAACTCACAGGATTATCCATGTTAGCAGACTGAAACACCAACTTGGCAGAGCAGATATTAAAATGCTCAAGATGTCAGATAGAGGAGCAGAAGAGGAGAGTGAGCTTTTCCCTGACATGCTGTCGACCAATGTCAAAGATGGATCATTGGAGAGAGTAGTTCTCTCTTCCACTTTGATGGACCAACAGCAGCAGGACTGCTACAAATTGATCAAACAGTTTGCCAGTCTGTTTTCATTGCGCCCAGTTCTGACAACTTGGTATACCCATGATGTGGACACAGGTGACAGCTTGCCTGTCAAAAGTAAAATTTACAGACTGCCAGACAAGGTCAAACCTAGTATCAAGGCTGAGGTTGCCAAGATGCTAGAATTGAGGGTTATTGAGTCCTTGTGCCAGCCCGGTGATGCTGACGCCCAAACAAAACCCCAAGGGGGGATAACCTGAAATTAGGTTCTGTGTGGACTACAGAGGCCTGAATACAATCATGATTGATGCCCACCCGATACCCAGAACTGATGAGCTCATTGACAAGTTGGATGCTGCAATGTACCTGAGCACCTTTGACCTAACTTCAGGTTATTGGCAGATAGCCCTTCACACCAGGAGGCAATGAGAGGCCTGCTTTTTCTAGACCTGAAGACCACTTTCAGTGTAAAGTGATAGTCTTTGGACTAAAGAATGCATTTGCCGCCTTCCAGAGGTTGGTGAACAGAGCGTTTTCAAGTTTGGAAAGTTTCAGTGCAGAATAACTGGATGAAATTGCTGTAGTTTTTAGTTCCACCCGGGTGGATCATTGGTCCACTTCAAGGAAATGCTTCAGGCCCTGCAACAAGCAAGGAAGTGCCAGATATGGCAGGGGTTAGTTGGGCCACCAAGTAGGAAGAGTCCATGTATACCGTCTCCAACCCAAAATTCTGACAATTCTGACATGGGAGGCTCCTAAGATCCAACCACAAGTCAGAACCTTCCTGGGCCTGAGTGGGTACTATAGAATATTTATCAAAGGTTATTGTACCTTAGTGGCACCACTGACAGAACCTACTTCTGTGAATCAACCCAGAAAGTTATCTGGACTGAGCAGTGTCAAAAGGCCTTTGACACCCTCAAGGAAGTTTTGTACACAGCACCTGTCCTAAAGCCAGATGATTTCAGAAAGGAGTTTATTGTCTAGACAGATGCTTCTGAACATGGGATTAGGGTGGTTTTGTCACAAGAGAATAATTTGGGCCAGGATCAACCCTTTGCCTTTATCAGCAGGTGACTCCTTGCAAGAGAACAGCATTGGAGTGCCATTCAGAGGGAAACCTTTGTTGTGGTTTGGTCCCTGAAGAAGCTGAGACCCTACCTGTTTGGGACTCACTTCAGAGTTCAAACTGACCACAGACCTCTCAGGTGACTTATGCAGATTAGAGGAGAAATCCCCAAACTGTTGTGGTAGTCTATTTGCCCACAGGGCATGGACTTTACAGTGGAATACCGACCTGGGACTGACCATGCCAATGCAGATGGCCTGTCCAGGTTCTTCCACTTACATGATGAAAGCTACTGGAGTGTAGGTTAGTTGCTTTTCACCTATCATCTGGAGTGGGCCATGTAAGGAAAAGCCTCTTTTTTTGAGCACCTCCAAAGTTTTGGATTGATGCTGCTTGTTTTTCAACTCTGCGAATACACTGAGGCCTGATAACCGGACCTCAGTGGCCTGACCCTCAAAAGTCTATGTTTGATTGGCTTATACCTAATTGGTTTAACTTTACTTACTTATGAGTCCGTAGTATTTGGTACCAGGGGTACCAGAGGCCTGTAAGTTTAAGTGACCCACCACAGCTGTGCCACCATGAATGTGTCAACGTGAAAACATGTCTGCTAGCCTGCCACTGCAGACTGGCAGAGCAGTTTTAAACTGCTAACTCAACTTTGCTATTTAAACTAATGGCAATGTCCAAGCCTCCCTTTTTAATATATAAGTCACCAGTATAGCAGTCCTATCGAGTCCTAAGGCAGGGTGCTGTGTAGTAAAATGTTGGACATGTATTTTTACATGTCCTAACAGTAAAAACCACAAATTGTTGTTTTAACTGCGGAAAGGTTAGCAGCCCCATTGGCGAGTACAGGGTTACATGCTGCCAACTCAGTTGTGCTAACTTCTGAATGGTACTACAAAAGTTGGTACTTGAAGGTATCAAAATAATTGCCGCATTAAATCTCACGATGTCCAACTCAAATTTAATGTAATTTTTAAGTAAATGAAACTTTTAGAAAGTTGCCGCTCTGTTGCTCAAATTATCCAGTGGTCATTCACAGATGCTGGCCACAAAACTGCCTTCTGCCCCCCTAGGAAGAGATGTGAGTGACTCCCAGGTGAAGGAAAAATAGCGGCCTGCCAATGGAAGAGTTGTTACGTCTCCCTGGCAGGGAGCCACACAGGGTGTGAGACCGAGAGGTGAGCTTCAAAGGGGAAGCTGTCTTTAAAGGGAAAATGATGTACACACACAAGAGGGGCTGTGCTTTGTTCAGGTAGTCGATTTGACGTCAGGGACAGAGAGGGGAGACTAGTGTTAAGTAATTTTTTCTGTGGGCGTGTTGCCCTCAGGTAGCCACACCTTTAGGGCGGCCTACCAAGCTCCACACACCAAGAGAGGAGCCATCGTTGGAGTGGGCAGAATAGAGCACTCTGGGAAAGCTAGATGTCACACATTGCAGGAAGTCATCATCAGGCCGGAAAGGTCCTCGTAGTCCATTAGCTAGTAATCGCTGCATTACCAGAGGTCACTTTCTGGGCATAAATATGGCACCCCTGGCACCCAGACATCAGCTCACATCTGGACTGGAGAGAGAACTGAAGATGGACTGACCTGCTATTCCCTGGCAAGAAAGGCTGCACCAACTGTTGGAAAGCACCTGCTGATCCTTGAGCTAGCAAAGAGAGGACTGTTCTAGTGGTGCCTGGCTTTTGGACAAGATGCTCTTGAGCCCCAGACAGAAGAGGTGAACTCCAAGAGGCAGTTGGCTGACTTCCTGTCACAGCACCATGGCCACAAAAGCTGAAGAAGCCAGTCCTGGCTAGTTAGTAGCCACAATGGCCTGATCGCCACTATCCGCCGAAATGCAGCCAGGCAGACCTCGTTGTTGGAATGCAGTTTGGCCACCCAAGACAGACACTAGTCTTTACCAAAGGGAGCCACTGGTTTGGCTGTGACCACTAATCAGTAGTCCAGTGGCAATTGGACTTTTTCTGGAACAAAGAGGAGCCCACTAGACACCAGGGGGTATATTCACAAGAACGTGTGATAACTACCGCAAGACTAGCGTAATGCAACTTTCAATATCGCAGCCTAGCGCGGGAAAATAACCCTGTATCAACGTGGAGTTCACAACAAGGCGGTAGCATGCGATAGTCACCAGATAACGCGTCAAATGTCAGCGTGAAAATCAACGCCACGCCGAAAAAATGCAAAACTCAAACGTGAGAAATCATGCGATGAGGCCAATCGCGGTACAAAAAGTAGCGAAAAGCAGCCTCAGGCCTGCAAATCCCACGTGTCTGGCGGGAAATTGCACCATAAAAACCACAGAAACAACACATCAGAAACAAGCCAAAGCACGTAGCAACATGGATGCACCCTGACCCAGCGCAGAGGTCAACGTGAACCCCACAACCCCCACGGACCACCAGCAAGGAACAACTGGGTCGGGGAAGGCCAAGGAGAAAAGGGAGAGGAAGACGGGGTGCAAACCGCAGGAAAACAAGACCAGCGCCATGGAGGCGACAGAACACTACCAGCAACTGACCCACAAGCAGACCACCTGGAATGCAGTCGGAATGCCCAGGAGGCCAATCCAGGAGGCCAAGAGGCGCCGGCAGGACGTGACAACCTAAACCAGGTACAAACCCGCTGCCAACAGGAAGGCAGCAACGGCGACAGGAGGTGGCAGTCCAGTGCCACAGGAGGAGCTGGAGGAAACCCAGGCCACAGTCATCAGTGTGGAGACGGTGCAAGGAGTAGGGAGTACGGACACAGCTCGAGAGGACCTGACACAACAACAACAGGGTGAGGATCCAACAGGGACTGGGGGGACGGGGGTGATGGGCACAATGCCACACATGCACAATGAGGTGTAGCACACTGCACACCCACAATTACCCAGGGACATGTCCCCCATCCCCGTGGCACACTGCAGCACACACACATAGCAATCACAGCACATACCATGACAATGTGGCACAAAGTGCAACACCCACACTGCAGAACAGGGGACACAACTGGGTCCGCCCAGGCGCAGAAACAGAACAATCACATTGGACAGAGCAGGGAACTGTGAGATGCATATCTACCCCTACAACCCCACATCAGCCATGTAGGCCAAATTTACACTGTCCCAACTCAAATAGCCACCACCGCCCAAACAGTCACAATGTACATTGTCACACAGTCTGCATGTCGACAAGAACAAGGCGCCAACACAATGCCAACATGCACCTCCCCTTCACAATGCAGAGGGACAAACAACACCTCCAGCAGGTCAGAACAGACAACCCATCAGTGATGCCCGAGATGAACACCACACCCCCGACACCGACGCCCTACAACAGCCCATGGACATCCCACACAACCCACCACCTGGACCAGGGCAGACAAGCTACTCAGAGGAGAACCCAGCCCCTGCAACAGACCACACAGCATGAAGCACCCGCAATCACGGCTGCCTCACAACACTTCACCGACCCACACATGGCACCCCAATGCCAGGTGGCAGAACGCCAAAAGGAGGTGGCCCAACATGTGAGGGTGTTGCCGAACCCATGGAATGTGAACTAGAACACATACGTGGGTGTCCAATACCCTTCAGGGACCACCTACACCCCACAAAGGAGACCCACACCTCCACAGAGACACATGCAGGTGCACATACCCAGTACAGAACCACGCCCAGGGGCACGCACATATCAGTCACACACCCACGTTGGCTCTGCGTACGACGGCACAGTCCACTCCCCTTACGAATTGAGTGGGTGACGACAAAGCTACATGTCCAGGTTCCAGCCCGCTGCCTGCGGTGACATGTCTGCGTCCGCTGTACACAGCACAATGTAATGTCGTAGGGCCCAGGGCCCCATGCATACAACAAGACCACAGGGACACATGCACATATCATGTTGAACTGGCTACGGGCACGTGCGCCCGGCTCCTTTATTGGCAGGGCCACATGTACTCACTGTACTCTGCCTGTGCTGGATGTGTGTGGGGTGAGTATAAGCCAGCCCGCACGGAGTGCTTGGTGCTGCCAACAACCTGAACAGTGGACACCAGTGTAATGGAAACAGAAAACACCAGCATAACAGAGTCAAATGCAGAGCAACATGGAGGGATCCGGAGTAAGGACAGAGGTCACCCAATATTCAGTCAGGAGGTTCCGTGAGTTGCAGTGCACTGAGGCAGGGGCACTAGAGAAGAGCGCGCTCATGTGAAGAAATTGCTAGGATTGTGTCCCTTCGGGTTAGTCCTGATGCAGATGCAGTGGGGTGTGTTACACCTGCATCAACTTCCTCATCAACGTCCTAGGTCTCCCACACTGCCTGAGGTGACAGTTGCGTCCGCAGTCCACAGCGCAATACCCAGTATTAGATCCGGGTGTGTAGCTTGACTACCACCACCAGTCTGCATTCCTGCCTTGGGGCTGTTGCCACCTGCCCTCCCATTGTCTGCGCCTTCTCCCATCCGCACACTTGACACATCCTCCTCATCATGGTCCCAGGTCTTCCCCACTGCATGAGGTGACATTGCTGCGCAACCTCACAACAGCACAAAACTCAATCAGTAACGGACAATGGCTTGCGGTGCACTGAGTCACTGGCACCTGGAGTGCTGAGCAGGGTATCAGGCCGATGATGGCATCCACGACAGGTCTGATCAACTCCGTAGGTCTGTCAGGACCACCATTTCGACTCTGGCAGATGGCGGTTGGAGGTGGTCCTTGCGGTGGTGGCGTGTGCCTCCTGCGGTGATGCGACGTCCGGGCCGGTCAAGACTCAATGCTTTGTGTGGGCCCTGGTGGCCCGCAGTTGAGGCCGGAGGATGCGGACAGCGCAGGGCCACAGACACATGGCGTTGATGACCCCAAGACCATCGCTACAGAGGCCATTCAATGTCTCAGAAGAAGGGGTCCCAGGCCTGACAAGCACAGAGTTAGTGGCCCCGGATGCACTGCGCCGGCACAGGCACCCAGCCACGGGACGGTGACTTGCGGTGCAGTCAGATGGGCCATGCGACCTGAGCGGGTCCCCATCAATGTCCGAGGTGTATGTTGCGGAGGGTTGCGGGGGACAGTGGAAGGTGTCCTCCAGGGCATGATGCGGAAGGTCTGATGTTATCTGGAAGCAGCAAATGGAGGAGTGGAAAGCGCAACCCTCGTTTTCACCAACAATTCGGTATCAGCTACATGAGGATGAAAACTAGCCCCTAGTCCATAGACTCAAACGCCACCAATGTGCGACCAGTGAGTGTCCATGAATGTCAGGGAACACACTTAGTGGCACAGGTGCTGAGAGGGGATGCAGTCTGCGATGATGCCGGTACACAGATGTGAACTCCAACATTGCCAAATCAAGACTCTGTGACCTACTGGACCACAGTGTAGGCCGGAGGCAGCGGTCAGCATGGGCCCACAGACACGTGTCGTGTGCCTGTGATGCATTCGTTTGCTTCACTGAAAGCAGTGAGTTTAGTGATATCACCCCTGCATTAGACATCCGGTCACTGCCATGGTGTAATCAAGACTCAGTTCCAAATGTGTGACCTACCTGACCGTGGTGTAGGCCTGAGGCAGCGGTCAGCACGGCCCATTCACCGAGTGTCGCCGGCATAGGTTGGTTGGCCCCACCGGCCTGCGTAGTTCACGTTCAGTGGCACCAGGTGTAGTCGGCTGGCGTTGAACAGGGTTAGTGGCACCACGTGTAGCCGGCTGGCGTTGAACAGGGTTAGTGGCACCACATGTAGCCGGCTGGCGTTGAACAGGGTTAGTGGCACCACGTGTAGCCGGCTGGCGTTGAACAGGGTTAGTGGCACCACGTGTCGCAAGATGCCCATATGGAACTATGCCTCACTGATCGGGGGGGTCTGGTGCTGTGGCCGCTGGCCCGGATTTGGGGTCACTGCCATTCATGACTCAGGACACAGTTTCACATATGGGACCTACTGGTCCGAAGAGTAGGCCTAAGGCGGCAGTGGTGTACGTCAACGAGGAAGGAATAAAGCGGGCCTGTGTGGTGGAGGCCGTGATGGTCTGAGGTGGCTGCCAAGGTCGCGGGCCTCGGGCTTGGAGCTTGCGCCGACACGTGGTGGGCCCTCCTTGACACACGCCGGTGTCGGCAGGTGATCAGTGTGGCCTGGCTGCGCAGGGGCGGGCCTGACGGGTTCGTGGTCCAGCGTGCCGGGGTCCGGCAGGCGCACAGCATCGCTGGCAACTCCGCTCACGAGGACGGCATCGGCCTCGTGGCGGGGTGGGAGGCGCCGCCCTGGCAGAGACGTGGGTCTTTCCGGAAGAGGACCACGCCCAGGCCTACGTGCTTTTTATTCACACCCCTACGCTGGCGTGGCGTACGCCGGGCCATCCCACTCCGGTGACGCTTAGGGGGGGCGTAACAGGCAACATTTCCGCGAGGTCTCCCACTCGCTGGGGTGACATGGTTGCGTCCACTGTCCACTACACTCCATACACCAACGGTGTATGTCGCCATGGATAGGGGTGTGTTCTGCATACTGCGGTGTGTCCAGCACATCTCCGCCACCCATGGCATTGTGTACTTTCCCAATCATGGTTCTACTGCATCCTTCACACATGCCTGGTTGCGACCTCTCCACACATTCGGCTATTATGTGGCTGTGGTGCCATGCCGTTGCTGGCTCATGTTCAGGGCTTGCCCATGTGAACATTGTAAGTTGTTGTATCGTGTTTGGTGGGTGGGCATGTTGTTGTGCCTGTTGTATGTGATTTTGTGACGTGTGCATTGCCAGAGTTGTGAGTTGCATGGTTGTGGAGTTGAGGTGTGTGACGTGTTCATTTGGATATTGCCAAGGGGCTGTGCATTTCCCTTGTTCCCATCCTGGGAACACTGGTTGATGATGGACTGTCGGAGGATGAAGGTATCATGCACACTGGCTGTGTATTTGAAGGCGACATTGTTGGGGGTTCCACGGTGTTCTGTTATTGCCTGCACATTGATGTGAGACGTGTGCTTCCTGTTGCGGTGATTGTGTGCTGTGTCACCAGGGGGCACAGGTAGTACATATGTGCTGTGTATTGCCCCCAACACGTGCGTGCATCCTGCTTGGGCGTATGGTACTTGCTTGGTCTCCAGCGGATCCTGCGCATTGTGTTGTAAGTATGGGGACTGGGGTGCCAGGGTGATGGTGATGTCCAGGGCAGGTGTGGGGGACTTGGATGTGGCTGGCTGTGAGACTCCTCCGACTCTGGCGGGTGTTGGTTGGGGGGTACCAGGGGCCAACAGGTGCAGCCAAGCCAGCAGCTTTGTGTGGGGTGGGATGTTGGTTGTCCGCTGTGTTGTTGCCGTAGGCCTTTTAGGCACTGATGGTCAGGATGCATAGGATGTTTGTCACTTTCAGCCTGTAGTGGACGGTGACATTGTCAGATGTTGGGTCTGTGAGGCTGGTAAGCTTCCTGGGGGTCCGCTGTCTTTGTCTGCGCTGCGTCTGTGGTGGTCCGTGGGGGGGGGTGTTCCGGGTGTGGGTTGGGGTCCTGGGGTGGTGGCGGTGGGTGTTGTGGCCCTCTTGGGTGTCCGGGCCGCATGATGAGTGGCTCCATGGCATCTGTTGCCCTTCGGTTGTGGCCCTGGGCTGTGCTCCCTTTTGTGGTGCTGGCTGCCGTCCGACTTTACACCAGGTCAGAGCAGGTGTACATTTCCTGGTGCTAACGCGCCTTATCGCCTGTTTTGTGTTCTTATCGCCGATGTGGCTGGTCGTTGTGAATGTTGAGGTGTGATGTTGTCTCGGCTTATGTCACGGGAACGCCTACTCTGCATCTCATTAGCGATATTTGCGGGGGTCCTCTGTGGCGATGTTTTTTGCGGCTGCTATCGTGGGTAAACTGGTGCTGTGGGCTGTTAACACCGGCTTGTGAATGGGGAGGTAAATTTATCACGACTTTGGCTGCGATAATGTGCCGTTAATTCCGCGATGGCTCCTTGTGAATATGCCCCCAGGTTTTTTTGTTTGCTGTGTTTTTTGGGTGGGGGAGTGCCCCTCCCCTGTGCATGAACCCAGTGCTCCACCCCACCTCAGGCCATATAAGTATTTTTGCTGCCTGGGGGTGGATGGGGTGTTCACCCCAATCTGCCGCTCCAGGGGGGCAGAAGCCCAGTAAACACAAGGGGGGCACTGGGAGGGTTTGCAATGGCCAATAGGTGAGCTAAATCTAGCATCCTAATTCACTGTGACATAGTTCCCACAATATCTCTTTGGTATTGAAGTGTAACCTACCTGAAGCTCATTGGGTAATACTTCAGTCATTACATTAAATAGCAAAATCTTGTTTTCTGAAGGTTTATTTTTTAACTCCTCAGCCAGAAAAACCTCTGAGTGTATTCTGTAGTGTATTCAATACTGGCACACTTGGCTAGAAAAGATAGCACAAAGTAATCTTCCGAAAGTTTTATTTGGGATCTGCTATTGCTGGAACATGAATTTAGGTTGAAGAAGAGAGTAAAAGTGCCTATTGCTCAATGAATAGAGAAAAGAAAATAGGATACAGTGGGCACCCTTCAAGTGTCCATCTTGTCACTTCTAAAGTCCCTGCCTTGTGAGAATTGCCCATGAATGAATGTGAGCAAGTCCCTGAGCCAGGAGTGGGGGCAACTGTCTCATCAAGAATGGCAAATGAGTACTCACAGATGAGAAAATTGAATGCTTTTTCAGCATCAAGTAGTATGATGGACCCCAATATCTTGTTTTTGGAAAATAAATCTCACTTCAATCAGATAATGTATAGTACTTGCAACCTGATAACAAGGAATGAATCAATTCTGATCAGGATAGGTCAGTAAATTAGCATAATTTGTCATTCTTAATGCCAATGCCTTAGTTAGCAATTTCTAGTTTGACTTCAATGGTGTAACTGCTCTATAAGACTCTTGATCAGAAGCAGGTTTACTTGTTTAAAAAATGCATCATAATTCCAGAATGAAAGAAGGGAGAATTCCCCCCAGCTAATAAATAGTTACACAATCTCGCTGAGGGCAATTTTGTGACTTCTTTAAATGTCTTATAAGAATTAAATAAAAGCTCACTGTTGCTGCATGCTTACTGTTGGCTGAACTGGCAATGACATCCTTTATTTCTTCTTCTGTAAATGGAGCCAAAAGCAACGATTCCATCAGGTTGGAGAGTTTTATAAATGTTCTATATAATCTTTTTGGGGCCTGTTGCATAGTGGTTGTCCTGATAAAGATGGCCCAGAAGTACTGCAAAGATCCACGGTGTATTGCTCTTGACCTGCCTAAACATTGGCTCTTTAACACTGATTATTATATTCCTGTTTAGATTCTCCTTGACTGACCATGCAAACAATTTACCTGTGAACTTGTCTTTTTCCTACAATACAGCAACAAATATAATCGTTCAGCTTGGTCCTACTCTTTTGCATTCCACCAGTCTCCAGGTAGACAGGGTCTCACAAATTTCTTCTTGCCGTGGAAATCTAAAACTGATAAGTGCTGCCATGTTTGTTACATAATGCAATTGTGTTAAAGGTAATTTGTCCCCACAGGACACTTTGAAGACCACCCACATAATCAGTGAAATTGGCATGGCCCTAAAACACTTGAGACGCTAACTCTCTGACTTCCTCTAGAAGTTCTTCATCATGGAGTAAAGTTTTATCAAATTTCCATCTGGAAACTTGCTGATATATATTGTGAATGTGTCATCCACCTGTATTGCTGCATGACTAGAAACGCAGCTATGGATCTAGATGATACTACACTCCATCAGACAGTGAGACACCAATAATACATCCCACCTGGAGGTTGTTTAAAACACTGGAATACTGATTAATTCACATGATGTTTCAAAACTGCTCTCCATGAAACCAACTTCCATTTTAATGCTTTAAAAAGCTTTTTATGTTTTTTGTTCATTTTCATTCTAGTTTTGTTGGAAATCTGTAGCTCTATAATCTGTGTACAACTGAAATAGCTACCAAATATTAGCTCTCCTCTCTGTGAGGCTAGTGAGATGAGAAAACTGTGTAGGGGTTGTGGACTGTTCTCTATCAGGTCACAAATGCTCACAAATGTATGTATACTTTATTTTCTTGAGAAATTGAGATCCACTGCCATCTCTGATTTTGGCCTTCAGCAGGTGCTAAAACTTGCAGATTTATTCCCTGCCTAGAGAAGAAAACTATGTCACTGGAACGAAACAATACTCAGCTGATGAGCCCATAACAAGGGTAAAACTGCTCCTGTTGCTTGTTTTCTGGTTCAGGGAAGACCTGGCTTGGCATTTTGGACTGGACTGTTTCCATTGGAGCAGAGTCAGAACGTATTTGCATATAGCTGGGTTGAAGGAAAGTAGGATCTGCTTTCATGGTTACACCCACTTTTTGCTGGTGTGACTAGTCTGACTGGGATCCTGCTAATCACTGTGCTTTCTCTCTAAATTGGACTGTGGTATGTACTTTGGTACCTTCCCAATTGGCTACTGGTGTACCCTTCTAAGTCCCTAGTATATGATACTAAGGTACCCAGGGCATAGGTACACCAGGGGTCTGCCATGGGCTGCAGCATGTATTGTGCCACTCATGAGAGACCGCTCTGCAGCCTGCGTAAGTTGGTGCTAGCACCACTTATGACAGATATAAGTTTTCTTATATCTGAGGTCACTGCACTTAAATACTATTAGTCACACCTAAGGTAGGCCTTTCAATCCAGAAGGCAGGGTGCTAGGTTATAAGTGTGAGGGTGCCCTCCATGAGCAGGACACCCACTACAAACCCCGGAGTCGATTCTCCAGGCTCTGTAAGTGCGGTCAGCCATTTTGATACATATAGTGGCCATGCGTCATTACGTGATGGCTAACTATATATTGATACCAAAGGGGATGATGGACGGAGCGTTAGAGCAAATCAAACACTCACCCCCAGTCAACTGATCTGGGTTTAATCCATCATCATTCTTTAGCTCACTCCACCACCCCAGTTCAGACATGGCCATATGTAAAATCAGTCTGACCCTGTGCCTCATGGGAACAGTCCAGCCCGAACTGCCAAGCCATGTCTTCCTGGACCGGAAACAAGCATCCTGGGACCGGTTTCGGGTTCAAAACCCTCATCAGCCAGGCTATCTTGAATCCAGTGGCAAAGTGAGCAAGGGACCCACGCCTGGGCATACCCTGCCAACTTAGGGCGAACAAAGCGATACCAAAGGGGATGATGGACGGAGCGTTAGAGCAAATCAAACACTCACCCCCAGTCAACTGATCTGGGTTTAATCCATCATCATTCTTTAGCTCACTCCACCACCCCAGTTCAGACATGGCCATATGCAAATCAGTCTGACCCTGTGCCTCATGGGAACAGTCCAGCCCGAACTGCCAAGCCATGTCTTCCCTGGACCGGAAACAAGCATCCTGGGACCGGTTTCGGGTTCAAAACCCTCATCAGCCAGGCTATCTTGAATCCAGTGGCAAAGTGAGCAAGGGACCCACGTCTGGGCATACCCTGCCAACTTAGGGCGAACAAAGCGATACCAAAGGGGATGATGGACGGAGCGTTAGAGCAAATCAAACACTCACCCCCAGTCAACTGATCTGGGTTTAATCCATCATCATTCTTTAGCTCACTCCACCACCCCAGTTCAGACATGGCCATATGCAAATCAGTCTGACCCTGTGCCTCATGGGAACAGTCCAGCCCGAACTGCCAAGCCATGTCTTCCCTGGACCGGAAACAAGCATCCTGGGACCGGTTTCGGGTTCAAAACCCTCATCAGCCAGGCTATCTTGAATCCAGTGGCAAAGTGAGCAAGGGACCCACGTCTGGGCATACCCTGCCAACTTAGGGCGAACAAAGCGATACCAAAGGGGTAACTATATATTGGCTGTGCCGAACCTGGGCATGTTTGGTATCAAACATGTTGGAATCATACCCCAACACCGTTACTGGTGTGGAAGGTATGATTCCATGCACATGGGGACTCCTCCGGGAAGCCCCCCGTTCTCCCTGCTACAGCTTTCCAGGGCCTGCCAGCAAGCTAGTGATTCTGCCAACCCCAGAAACGATTCTTCCCTCCTACTGCTGAGCTGAGCTCGAGCTGTGAAAGGTAGAACAATAGACTTCCTGTCACAGGGAGGTGTGACCACCTCCCAGACAGGACTTAGTGTATTGGGCTGGAGTTGTGTTTGCCAGAGCCACCAGACTGCTTTGAAGGGCACATCTGGTGCCCTCCTTTCATACTCCAGTTTGAGCCGGTTAGGGAGCCGTTGGCTCCCGCTCTGGTGTGGAACTGGACAAAGGGCATGGGAGTATCCTTCCCTCTGTCCAGACCCTCCTCTGGGAGGGACCCTTGAATCATCCCAACCCTTTCCCTAGGGGATTTAAGGGCTTACCTGTGGGTGGCTCTTCATATTTGTTGTGAGACAAGATTCAAACCCAAAACCACTTCAACTTCGACTGTCTGGGCACCTTGGACTTCGCTGGACTTTGCCTGGAACCGAGACTGCATCAAGGAAGACTCCTGTTGCTCCCGGTCTTGCTGTTCTGCAAGTCTTCTTCATCATCTGTGCCATGTGCTTCATCCAGGTTCCTCTCCAGGACTGTGGGCATCAAAGACACCCGAAGGAATCTTCCTTGGGGTGAAGGAGTCACTCCCCTTCATCTGCAGGCACTGCAACAAAGCTGACCGGTCTGCTGCTCCTGATGTCCTACAGACTCCGAAAGGCTCAGCAACACAGGTTGTGGTTTTGCAACTCCCTCAATGCCTGCTCTGTCCTCTCAGCAAGTTTGAGGCTGGTATCCCTGGTCAGAACCGCTGGAGCAGAACCCCAGTGCACCTGGTCGACTTGTCGTTGCCAAGGCTTGTTGGCTCTGCATTCCATAGATCTTTGGGCTATTAAAAAACTCCAGCCTCCAGCATCTCTTCCTGCCAAGATGTTCATCCTCATCGCATCCTCTGCATCATGGGCCTGCATCTTTGGTGAGCTGCTTGAGGTCCTGTTGTGCCTCCTGTGCCTTTGGCCTGTGGGTCCTCTTGAGGGTCTTCTTTGGCTTCAGTGGGCTCCCCTGCTTGCACTGGGCCTGCTCTGACTCTCCTGCAATTGGTGAGTCCCTTGGACCTTGCTGGTCCCAACGTTGCACCTTTTTCGTTTACCACATCTGCTGCTGCTGCCAAGGCATGTTGGTGCTTCCACAGGACACTGACACCCTGCTTCTTGACTTCCAACGTGGGACAGCTTGTGAATGGCTCCTGGTCTTCCTCTGCGTCGCCTGGTCCTCACAGCTGCAGTGACAAGGTCACCGTAATCACTTCTGCATCTTCTGTCATTGGTGGTCATTGGTCACTCTTGGTCATTTCCGAGTGGCATAGACTCTGACCCCTCTGCTTGCAGGTACTCCTCTTCAAGAATCCATTCTTGGATTCGACCGGACACTTTCTCCGTCTTCGCGAGCGGCATCTGTCCTGAAGTCCTCCATTGTGGTCTACGGCGGTTCCCGGCACCACTTCGCACCTATGCATCCGGCTTTCTTGGCGTAGGTATCCTGGTTCCTGGGGTATCCACGGGGGGGGTGGCTCTCCACCCTTCTGTCTTCCACGGGGTTTCTTCAGAGTCCACTGGGAAGGGGAAGGGTTCTTCTTCTTGAAAATTGCAACTGCGACTTTCCCATTGACTTGTATTGAGTACGCGGCTGTGTTTCCACTCTGCACACAGCCTCCGTGGGGTTTCTGGGAACTTGCCTTGGGTGGTTCCTTGTGTCCCCAGCTCTTCTGAGTCTTCTGGTCCAAGTCTTGACTTCGGTCGCAGTTCGTATTCCACTTCTTTAGTATATGGTTTGGTCTCCCCCTGGAGACCATTGTGTATTTGTGTTTACTTACCTGTTTATATTTGAAGCATTGTGTGTATTGTGCTGATATCTCCAGGGTAGGAGATATACCAATGTGTTAGTGAGTGTGTATAATAAATATAACTATTTTTATAACTACACTGTGTGGTTCTTTTCCGTTTAATCTGCACTATATGATTAGATCTGGTAAAACAAGCTGCTTAACACTCCTCCAGGACTAAGCCTGAAGGCTTAGTCCAGGAGGCTGCCACTTAGAGAGATTTCTATGGTTGTCTAAGACCACTAAACTCACCATAAGGGTTGTCTGGATTAGTGCAAGGTGCTTCACTTAAATAAATGTGCACGATATACTAAGCCAGCCTCCTACATGGGTTCAAACTGAGGTGGCATGGTGTGCACAATAGAAATGGATTGGGATGCGGCCTGAGTGATTACTAGTGGATGAGATTAATACAAGCAATCCAGCCATCACTCTTTGAATACTGTAGAAAAGAATTTTGACCCCTTTTTAGGCAGCTAAAATAGTTGAAAAATAAAATTGTCCCCCTACCTACTTTGAAACCTCAACTGCTTTTGTGACTTGAAGTGGCTCTCCTGCAACATAAAGGACAAGAGATTTTGGTTCTTCAGCCATGTCATCACAGCATTATGTTTGTATTTGTTTTTCAGCTCATTGGTGTTAAATTAAATTATTCTCAGTGGAACAATCTAAAGTATGTGTATAATATGGGAGATCACTAAGCTTTGCCTCTTCTGTTTTTTTAACTGGAGCTACACAGGCACCTATGGGATCCTTTTTCTTAAACCCACTCTTCCACACCTTAATCCACCCTACCACACACTAATCCTACTTACCCCACGACTCTTCTCTATCATATCCATGCTCACTCCTCTACACTGACTAGCCCATTCCCTATAAGTACGGGTTTGAAGAACTTGCACTACTGATAGCATATTCCCCTGCCTCGTTTCAGAGACTTCAAGCAATTTAATTAAATTCACCCCACCTAATTCCATTAGTAATAAGAGAAGTACAATGTTACTTGTGGACTTATCACCCTCACACACACGCCATATCAAAACCTTTTTAGTCATTAGTCCCATTATAGTTTATTTTACTCATTCTCCTTGGGCATTGAACACAACATATCTCTTGTGTGTTGATGTTTCGAAATAAAATATTTTATCATCAAAATACATAAAACAATCACAATAAAAAGCCTAACACAATTAAGCTAAAATGTTCACAAGAATAAACATTAATAAATATTAGATTTGAAAACATGTATATGCAAGAATCCATTTAGTATACATCAGATCAACCTTGTGAAACTCAACCTGGGGAGTTGTCCAGTAACCTTTGTCTCATTGTCCAGGCTATGTACAAAAACTTCAAGACCGCCACTGCCACTATTGTTGATGTGTCGCTTTAACAAATTCTGTAGGATTCTCCCCTGACTGCTAGACTAAGGAATTGGCACAGGGGGACTAACCACCTACTTATGGCTTTAGCGTATGGGGCAAAAGAATAGCAGATGTTTGTCTGTTTCCATGGCGGTTTTACAATAAAAACAATTATTTGACCCCTGTTATGAGCCCTCCCAGGTAGCAGTAAAAGCAGCTATTGGGAGTGTCTCATTCCTAAACTGTAAGAAGACTGATCGTGAACCGGCCGGGCATATAAAATCTAGAAACTCCTCAGCCCAGCTTATAGATTTGTGAAGCAGGAAAGCACTTGTTAAACTGCCTACGGTGTTTCGATAATCCCTGCTAGTGGCAGCTTTCTCATAGACCATTTTTTTACTAGTTTTGTGTTGCCTGGATGGATAGGAATGTGGTTCTTTCAGAATTTTTCTAATCCCAGGTCAGACCATGCCTTTTTCATGGAACCCAACCATTTATTTTTTACAGCCAAATTCGTTCTTAAAATATCTGCTAACCCTCTCTAAAATGGCATAATTCACTGGTCCTCCGGATGTGCATCCAATACAGCAAAAGTCTTAACGCAGTGAACACTGAAATTTCATGGATCCCTAAGTCCTTAAGGTAGAGGATGTGGCACAGCGGCTAGAGTTGCTGACTCAGGAGCTGGGGATCTGGGTTTGAGTCTCGGCGTCGACGCAACATCCTTTGATTCAGGGCAAATCACTTAATCTCTCCATGCCCATTGACAACGCCTGGATACTCATGGGTGATACACTAGTGCCAATACCGACCCCGAAGAGATATAAGACACAGTATACTCCCCTCCCAAACTCCTAGCTCTTACTGTTCTGCCACCCCCTATCCACACTGAAGTTTCCCATGCCAGGACCCTCTCCCGTGATCATACATAGAGCGAAAAGTAGCAAAACCTGTGGGCGCTAAACAGCTTGACCATGGGTAAGAGGAAAGCCTCAGAGGCACCCATGGGGAAGGGAAAAACACCAAAACTAAAAGAAAGTGCGGGTGGAAATTGTACAATAGCCGAGATAGATAACTTAATAGAAGAGGTAGAGACTATGCTCGAAGGAGCGGTTAAAAAACACAAGGCACCCCCTGAAAGGAAGATCACATCCTTCTATGCAAAGCAGTCAGCATACAAACTACCAACCAACACTATTACGCCAAAGTGACGCTATAGTGTATACAACTAGTCAGCAATGCCCTTCTATCGAAGTACCAACAACGCCCAACCCGCAAACCACACCCACCACTCCAACACAGAAATCACCATCAGGAGAAACAACAGGTAAGGGACCCGTAGTCGAAGGGAAAGCAGTGACAGAAGGCATGGGTAACGCAGATACTGCAGGCATCACTCTTACAAATAGATATACGCTGCTAGCCGAAGCAGAAGAAAACCCTGGCAGGGCCCCCATAGAGGGAATAGTGACTTACTCTAGTTGTACATGTAAAGAGCCCATAGTACCCAAAGAAGCTGCTGGATCACTAAGCAAGCAAGGGTGCAAGTGCCTGGATGAATCTAAGACGATACAAGCACTAGTTGAGGAAGTTAGTTCACTAAAAAAAGAGTTAGGGAACTTAAAATCCACAGTAAACTCCCTGAAGTACCAACTAGATGCTATTTATGTAACACATCCTACTGATCGACATAAGGGAGGTAAGGGGCAATCAGCACAAATAGCTAAACTGCCAGTTATCTATAATGCGAGAGTCGGTGGGACACACAATTATGAGAACCACAATCTCACAAATCTCATACCCCAGAGGGTTCTGGAAGGGGCCAGCTGTCCAATTACCAAAGAGATAGAGTGAATAGGCCAAACACTTCATGTAATGGCACAAACCAGATAACACACCCAGATAGACCACAGCTTAAAACCTGGTCAGAAATAACTCAGGAAGGTGCTCTAAGATTGCTATATGACCCGCAAATTTCGAAGGCCCCCACTTAGAAAATAACATGAGGTTAACTACTTGTCTAAACCATTGCCCAAGGAATGGTCAAACAGGAGTGAAGAAGGTCGGAAAGTATATTTAACTAATATACCTAAGGTTACAGCAGGAAATAGGGAGGATGAAGATTCACTAAAAAACAAAATCATACACTGGATCAGGCACAAGAGGCAATGCTTGTCTGTTGTGCGCTCAGACATAGAGAGGGCAGTGCGCTTGGAGGGAGGAACCAAGAGGACAGACATCATTAGGCTGGCCATGGTCAACCGGGACATAGTAGAGGGACTGATCATGATGGATCAAAGAACAAGCGCGTCAAGCAAGGTAATCCAGCGCTTTAAATTGCACGACCCTAGAGAGACCTTAACATCACAATCTGGGCACGGAAACCCCCTACTAGTGAGGCGCTGCCCAACCACTTAACATAAAATCTTGATCTAGTGGATTGACTAAGGGCAGAAGAACAGGCAAACTTGACGACAGATAAGCAACCTGACCGGGAAGAAAGCCACAGAGGCAGCATTCCATCGAATGAGACACGTACAGGAGGGTGCCAAACACAACACATAATAAAAGCCGCAATTAATAATGCAGTAGAGCTCAACTTATAAGAGCCACTCCAGATCCATGAAGTATTAGCAAAAGGATCAACACCCATAGTTATTGTCTCCTGAAATGTTGCAGGCCTAAAACAAAAACTTGAGGACCCAGATTGGCATAGGTATATAGAGAAATTTGACCTCTGCCTCTTCCAGGAGACATGGTTGCTGACCCCCCATTTAAGTTGGGATACAAAACATATTACAAGAATGCTGTCCCATCACAGAGAGGAAGACCCTCACGGGGCTTGTAATATGGATAAAAATAACCTTGGGAATGCGAATTAATGTCTATACGATAGACTCGCTTGACCTATTGGCAGTATACATGGAAACGAACATCCACAACAAACGAAAAACTGTACCTCTTCAATGTCTACAATAGACCAATTAGGCAAAATCTAAATTCTAAAACTATTGATTTATTAAATAGCTCCCTAGACCATGCAGACCCCAGTGATACCGTGATTGTATGCAGGGACTTCAACTGCGCTTACGAACCACTAAATGGCCAAGAAAGTTTAACAGAGCCAGAGGATATGGCGAGAGGTCTACCCATCTAGAGGCCGGACCACAAAAACCGTGTACAAATGCTGCAATCCAGATAATGCAGCTCACTATTGAACATCATTTAAGGGCTTGCAATGGAAGGGTGACTAATAATGAGAACGACAACCCCTAATATACTTTTAAACGAGGTAGTTTGCAGTCAAGAATAGACTATATCATGCACAGTACACATAGTTGGAGTAGGATCATGGGTTTTAGAATAGACACGAGAGAGGACAGTGACCATCGACCACTTTGCCTGGATATAGCAGGCTACATATCAAGGGATGGTCCGTTGGCCCACCAAAAATACAGCCCTTAATAGGGAATAACCGTAGAGTCACTAAATGGCCCCGGATCACAGAAAACATTGAGCTGATGACTGGTATCTATAATACATTTGTAGATGTAGTGGGCCCTCATGTAGAGACAAGAGGCACATCAGTAACAATAATGCACAATCGCCTAGTGGCACAGTTAGAGCCCCTTCTCACCAGAGACACTAGAAACAAACAGAAATCCAGCAGTAATACAAATACAAACCCCTGGTACACATCAGATTGTAGGAAAGCCAAGAAATGTGTACTTGAGAACTTAAAACAGGGGAGTGCAGACTCAATAAGAGAGGCTAGGGACAGCCACAGGAAGATATTAGCTGCTGCAAGAAAGAACTGGGAGGAGAATAGCTGGCTGGACCTCTTCCAGGCTGCGAAAACCAATAACTTGTCAGAATTCTGGAAAATATTTGCATGTAGGGGCAAGGACCAAGCAGAGCGCACAGAGCATTACTTGGAACCGGCAGCTTGGACCGAGCACTTCACTAACTTGTATTCAAGTTTTCGGTCCACCTCAACCGAATATAGGGAGGCTGCTAGCACTGAGGAAGATAGAGAAGCTATAATGTTTACATGAGAAACTGAACATGCAATAGATACTATTAAGCAGGGAAAGGCCCCGGGATTAGATAGACTCCCTGGTGATCTGTTGAAGCACGATAAGAATGTCTGGGTCCCATATGTTAACCTAATTAGCAACACCATAGCAGCAGGTGCGTCTGTACCTGCAACATGGAAAGGGGCGGAAATCGTCCCTATACATAAAAAAGGTTGCAAGCAGAAACCTGAGAGCTACAGGCCAATTAGCCTAATAGATGTGTGTGAGAAGTTGGCCTGGCATATGCTGTCCACTAATTATAGTGGGCACCTTGCACCAGTCCAAACAACCCCTTATTGGAGATAGGTTAAAGACAACCTTATTGAAAGCTATCCTAGTGGTAGCTATGGAGAGCAGCCTTCAGGCTAAGTCTTGAAGGAATGTAAAGCAGCTTGTTTTACCAGTCTATAATCTCTTGAGTGACCAAATGAAAGAGCACCACACCAGGTATATATTCAAAATATATGTATTTATTGCTAAACACACCCCTCTAGTCTCTTTATGAGGCTAGAGTTCGAAGTACACAAGTTATAAGTTATTTAAACACAGTAATAGCACAAATACACGTTTGGGCCCTAGGGGCGTACCAAACCATATACCAATAAAGTGGTATAAGAACCACGACTGAACTAGACACTAGGCCTAGAGCCTCTAGAAGTGCTTGGACCACAAGGAACCACCCAAGGTAGTGACACAGGGGACCCACGGGGGACGCGTGCAGTGTAAATACACAACCGCGATACGCCGTTAACTTCTATGGAGAAAGTCGCGATCAGGAAATTAAAGAAAAGGGACACTTAAAGGAGGACTTGGAGCAAACCCTTTGAGAACTAGGTCGTTCTAGAGTCTCTACCCACGGGAGCACCGGAGTACTCGTGTTACCTCACCCAGGGAAGCCGGGTGCATAGGTGCCTTTCGGGGTCGGGTTTCGTCGTCGATTTGAATGGCGATCTGCTGCAAAGTGCTGCTGGCGACCAAGTGGAAAGTGTCCGGTTGGATCCAAGAGTGGATCGGAGATCTGAAGAACCTGAAAGCAGAGGGGACAGAGTCTGGGTCACTAGCCAGTGACCAGGATGGCGATGAGCGGATGCCCACCGATGTCGAGTGCTTCAGGTGCGTTGAAGGTCATGTTGACTCTTCAGCCATGAGGTCCAGGAGGCGTTGTCGGCGACCAGGAGCAGGATTCGGGCTGGTACACGATGTTTGTCGAGTGCTGAGGTGTCGGCGACCGGATTGGACCCAACAAGCCTTGGCAACGGCAAGTCTCGGTGAAGATGAAGATCGTCGATGGTGCAGACCAGCAAGGTCTGAGGAACTCACCCAGCAAGGGTAAGTGAGGGCAGGCCTGGAGCAACCAGGATGCCCAAGAAGAAAAAGATTGGCCTTCGTGAAGGGCTACTAGCCAACGGGCTAGCGACCGCGAAGGAGCCTCGAGACGTCGCACGTGGATCTGGCTCACAGGACACTCGTGGAGTGGAGGCCAGTGATCTTCGGTGCAGTTGGTGCTGGAGGCTAGGGCTACTCGGAGCCCAAAGCACGACTTCGTGGGAGACCCAGAAGAGGATGCACTTGCAAATGTGCTCGGTGTCCAGGGGTCACGGTCTCACGTTACCCACGATAGCTACGGGCCTCAGCTTTGCTGGGGACTCAGGGTAGCCTCGGGGAAGTCTGAGAATCCACCTCTGGTGATGCGAAGACTTCGGCGTCCGACGGGAGCTTCAGAAATGCAGACCGGACAGATGCGTCTTTGGTGCCTGCCAAGCAGGGGAGTCACTCCTTGACCCCAAGGGAGATTCTTCTGTCCTCTAGTCTTGAGTAGAGCGTCGAAGGTCCAGGATTCTGTTTCAGAGTTTCGTCCAGGGATAATCTAAAGTCCTAAGGACTGGGTTCCTATACTTATACCAAGTTTAGGGGTTGGACTACTCTGTGGCCCCACCTATGGGTGGGTCAGGGCAGAGGGGTGGCTACACCCCTTTCCTTTGTCCAGTTCACGCCAAAGCAGGGGCTGCAAGCCCCTGATCCGGTTTGAACTGGGGTATGCACAGGGACACCAAATGTGCCCCCAGTGCAGGACTTCAAAGCACCCGAAAGTGCTCCCGCCCAGCCCCAATACACATTATCCTGTCTGGGGAGGTGGTCACACCTCCCTGGGACAGGAAACCTATTGTCCAGGCCTCCCCTGCCGGAGTTTCGTCCAGCAGCAGGAGGCCAGACTCGTGTCTGTGGCAGCAGCATCCATTTTGTGATGCCAGGGCTTTAGAAAGAAGTTACCGGGCTAGCCAGAGTTAACATGTCTTTCCCTCTAGAAGGGTGGAATGCTACCCCCGCCGCCAGAATTGGCGGGGGGGTAGTATTCCAAGATGTTTGACACCAAACACGACATGTTTAGGTGCAGCCATTCCAAAGTTAGCATTTAACGCGAGGTTATAATGCGCTTAAGAGTATATGGTCAGGCTGCACTACAAACAGCATCAGAGAAGGGTCTCCGAACGCTGCAGAGGGGCCCTGCTCATGCAGGGGCACCCTCTCACATAGGAACCATGCACTCTGCCTTCAGGATTGATAAGGCCTGCCATAGGAGTGACTTATAGGTTTATATGTGTGTATGTATTTAGTGATATAGGTAACCTATATCACAGTAAGGGGTGCATGCACCACCTTACCCAGGCTGCAGTAGCAGACCTGTGGTGTCAGTTTGGATGGCCTTCCAGGGGTGGCATAATACATGCTGCAGCCCCTGGTAGGCCTCTGAGGTACCTATGCCCTTGGTACATAGTATACCATATACTAGGGACTTATAAGGGCACTCCAGATTCCAATCAGAGATGTGCCTAAGGCACATGGAAACCATTTTAGAGAGGAAGCAGCTAGGCTGGGGTTCTGATTAGCAGGGCCCCAGCCAGACTAATGTCGAAAAACAGTGAAGCATCAGCAAAAAGTGGGGGTACCCATGTGAAGCAGATCCTACTCTCCTACACAACCCCCCCAAACGTAGGGACATTAAACTAACCTTGCCCAGTTAAGTCTTCATGTTCTAAGTGGAAGTACCTAGAGAGTCCATCTGCATTGGCATGGTTACTCCCAGGTCTATGTTCCACTGTAAAGTCCATCCCCTGTAGGGAAATGGACCACCTAAGCAGTTTGGGGTTTTCACCCTTCATTTGTTTTAGCCATAAGAGGGGCTTATGGTCTGTCTGAACCAGGAAGTGGGTACCAAACAAGTATGGCCTCAACTTCTTCAGAGCCCAGACCACAGCAAAGGCCTCCCTCTCTATGGCTGACCAACGTTTCTCTCTAGGGGTCAGCCTTCTGCTAATGAAAGCTACTGGCTGATCCTGACCTTCTTCATTCAATTGTGACAGTACAGCCCCTACCCCCAATTCAGATGCATCAGTTTGAACAATGAACTTCTTGGAGTAATCAGGACTCTGTAGAATGGGAGCAGTGCACATGGCCTGCTTCAGGTCATCAAATGCCTTTTGACAGCTAACTGTCCACTGAACCTTTTTGGGCATTTTCTTAGAAGTTAAGTCATTCAGGGGTGTCACTATTGATCCATACCCCTTGACAAATCTCCTATAGTACCCAGTCAGGCCTAAGAAGGCTCTCACCTGAGTCTGGGTAGTTGGAGCAGTCCAGTCCATGATAGTCTGGATCTTGCTCTGCAAAGGTTGAACCTGGCCTCCACCCACAAGGTGGCCCAGGTACACAACCTGACTCTGCCCTATCTGGCACTTAGTGGCCTTGATAGTCAGGCCTGCCTTTGCAGGGCCTGTAAAACATTCCTGAGGTGGACCAGGTGATCCTCCCAGGTGGAGCTAAAGACAGCAATATCATCTAGATATGCTGCACTATAGGCTTCCAGACCTGTGAGAACTGTATTCACCAACCTCTGGAAAGTGGCAGGTGCATTCTTCAGACCAAAGGGCATCACCACAAATTGATAATGCCCACTAGGGGTTGAGAATGCTGTTTTGGGCTTTGCAGTATCAGCTAGTCTGATCTGCCAGTAGCCAGCTGTCAAGTCAAATGTGCTGAGATATTTGGCTGAGGCCAAAGTATCTATGAGCTCATCTGCCCTTGGTATTGGATGGGCATCAGTCCTAGTGACTGCATTGAGACCCCTGTAGTCCACACAAAACCTCATCTCTCTTTTTCCACCACTGGTGTGAGGTTTTGGCACAAGGACCACTGGACTAGCCCAAGGGCTATCTGAGGGTTCAATAACTCCCAACTCCAACATTTTCTGGACTTCAGTCCTGATACAGTCCCTGACATGGTCAGGTTGCCTATAAATCTTATTTTTAATAGGCAGACTGTCCCCAGTGTCCACTTCATGAGTGCACCAGGTGGTCTGACTGGGTGTCAGTGAAAACATGTGTCTAAACTGATTGAGCACCTGTCTACAATCAGTTTGTTGCTGGGTAGTGAGGCTGCCTGCCAAGGCTACACCATCTACTGACCCATCGTCAGGGTTCTGTGAGAGCAGGTCAGGGAGTGGGTCACTCTCTTCCTCCTGCCCTTCATCAGTAGCCATGAGCAAGCCCATGTCTGCCCTGTCCACATATGGTTTTAACCTGTTGACATGGAGAACCCTGTGGGGACTCCTGGGTGTTCCTAGGTCTACTAAGTAGGTAACCTCACCCTTCTGCTCAACAATAGTGTGGGGTCCACTCCATTTGTCTTGGAGAGCTGCTGGGGCCACTGGCTCCAACACCCACACCTTCTGTCCTGGCTGGTAAACAGTCAGAACAGCTCTTTGGTCATGCCAGGCCTTTTGAAGTTCCTGGCTAGCCTCAAGGTTTTTGGTTGCCTTTTTCATATACTCAGCCATCCGGGAGCGGAGACCAAGTACATAGTCCACTATGTCTTGCTTTGGGGGCTTGAGAGGTAACTCCCATCCTTCCTTCACCAAGCACAGTGGACCCCTGACAGGGTGGCCAAACAGAAGTTCAAAAGGGCTGTAACCAACCCCCTTCTGAGGCACCTCCCTATATGCAAATAAAAGGCAGGGCAAGAGTATGTCCCATCTTCGCCTAAGCTTTTCTGGGAGCCCTTTAATCATGCCCTTCAAGGTTTTGTTGAATCTCTCAACTAAACCATTGCATTGTGGGTGATAGGGTGTGGTGAACTTATAAGTCACTCCACACTCCTTCCACATTGCTTTTAAGTACCCAGACATGAAGTTAGCACCCCTGTCTGATACTACCTCCTTAGGAAAGCCCACTCTTGAGAAAATTCCCAGGAGGGCCCTTGCCACCACAGGTGCTGTAGTGGTCCTGAGGGGAATAGCTTCTGGGTACCTGGTGGCATGATCCACTACCACCAGGATAAACCTGTGCCCAGATGCTGTTTGGGGATCCATGGGACCAACAATGTCAATCCCTACCCTTTCAAAGGGCACCCCCACCACAGGTAGTGGTATCAGGGGGCCTTTGTAGTGCCACCTGCCTTGCCACTGGCCTGGCAGGTTACACAGGAGCGACAAAACTCCTTGGTGTCTTCAGACATGTGGGGCCAGTGAAAGTGAGGGACAATTCTGTCCCAAGTCTTGTTCTGGCCCAGGTGACCTGCCAAGGGAATATCATGGGCTAGGGTCAATAGGAAGCCCCTGAACTTTAGAGGTATAACCAACCTCCTGGTGGCACCAGGTTTGGGGTCTCTACACTCTGAGTACAGGAGTCCATCATCCCAATACACTGTATGGGGACCACTAGCTTTCCCAGCAGCCTCAGCAGCAGCTTGCTGTCTGAGGGGTTCAAGGGAGGGGCAGCTCTGCTGCTCCTGGCTCAGATCTGCCCTGGAAGGTCCCCCTGTCCCCAAGAACTCAACCTGGTCAGGTTCAAGTTCCTCTGGGACAGTTCCTTCTTCAGGACTGAGATCATCCCCCTCAAGGGACTGATCTTCTTCCTGAGCCAAGGGGAAGGCACTGCCTTAACCCTACTACTCCTCCTCTTGGAAGGCACTTGGTCCATTATTCCAGAATCCAAGGCCTGTTCAGTGCTAGACATTTTGGCTTGTGACCTGGTCACAGCAAACACATCTGCAGGGATCCCCAGCATTTCTGCATGGGTCCTGAGCTCCACTTCTGCCCAAGCAGAAGTCTCTAAGTCATTGCCAAGCAAGCATTCGACTGGTAGGTTTGCACTCACCACAACCTTCTTAAGGCCAGTTACCCCTCCCCAGGAGAAGTTAACAACTGCCAGAGTATGGTCTGTTCTGACGTTGCTAGCATTGGTCACTTGGTACATCTCACCAAGTATAACTTGCCCAGGATTCACAAGGCCTTGTGTCACCATTGTGACACTTGCCCCTGTGTCCCTAAATGCCAAAGCCTCTCGTCCATTGATTAAAGGCTGTTGTCTGTACTTGCCCAGATTACTGGGACTCATAGAGGAGGGCACATCCATGCCTCCATCACAGACTAACACAGCCTGAGTCAGTTCTCTGACTAGGTCAGAGCCCAACTCAGTACCCAGGGTGAACCCTACTAAACCCTTGGCTGGAGCACTCCCACCAACTGTAACTGTACTAGGGGGAACAGGTGCCTTAGGGGCATTGGTGGGTGCTGGACTTGAGTCTTTGGACTTGGTGCAATCACTGGTCCAGTGGGTCTTTTGCTTACAGACCTTGCACCATGGTTTTCTTTGGCCTTTCCCTTTTGTAGACTGTGAATCCCCACCTGAAGAAGATTTTTGGGGGCCTGATGAAGACTTTTGATCTTTACCCTTCTCCCCACCCTTTTCAGAGTTCTTAGAATCTTGCTTCTTAGTGTCCCCACCTTGGTTCTGTACTTTCTGCTTCACCCTGGTTCTGACCCATTTGTCTGCCTTCTTTCCCAATTCTTGGGGAGAGGTCAGATCAGAGTCTACCAGGTATTGATGCAACAGCTGATTTTGACAGTTATTAAGAATCTGCTCCCTCATTATCAGATTGTACAATCCTGAGAAGTCACACACCTTACTGCCCATCAACCAGCCTTCCAGAGCCTTGGCAGAACAATCCACATAGTCTACCCAGTCTTGAGTCTGTGCTTTTTGGGTATCTCTGAACTTCAACCTGTACTGTTCAGTGGTTAGGCCAAACCCATCAATAAGAGCACTCTTCAAGACCTTGTAATTATCAGCATCCTCCTCTCTAACAGTGAGGAGCTTATCTCTACCTTTGTCTGCAAAGGAGAGCCACAAGATTGCTGCCCACTGCTCCTGAGGGACCTTCTGTACTTTACAGGCCCTCTCTAGAGCAGTCATCCACTTGTGGATGTCATCCCCACTCTGGTAGGGAGGGACAATCTTGCTCAGGTTCCTATGGTCATAGGACCTTTCCCTATCTCTAGGGACATGGCTGCCACCATGGGACTCTAGTCCCAACTTTCTTTTCTCTCTAAAGAGATCTAGGGACTCCCTGTCTAAGGCTACTTGCTTCCTTCTGAGTTCAAGCTGAGCTTCCTCATACTGAATCAGCCTCGTTCTCCTCTCATGAGAGGATTCCCTCCTATGAGATGAGACAGAGCTCCCTATTGAGGTGCCAGAGTGGTTAGACTCCTGAGAAGGAGATCTAGACTTTCTGGGCACACTCATAATCCTTCCTGGGGGGACAAAGAGGGCATCATCCTGATCATCCTCTTCATCTTCCACAGGAGGGATTGGGTTATCCAGGTCAGGGTCATTGTCACCCTCCTGGCCAGTTTCTGTGGGGGGGCTGGGGGTATTGTTACCCCTGGCCCCTTCCTCTTCTTCTGCCCCACCCTCTGCTCCTACCCCTTCAGTCCCCAAGGGCTTACTAAGGTCATAAGCTACCAACAACTCCTTAAGGTGTTGGGTGGTGGGACTTTGGCCTGTCCTTAATTTCCTCAAGTTACATAATGCTCTCAATTCCAAGAATGGGAGTGTATCATACTTGGAGGGAGAAGCCCAGTGGCTTCTGGCAAGGATTCTCTAGATCCTACCTTTAAAGACATTACTAGTGTGGTGTGGTGTATGCACTACCTACTCTAGTGTGGCCTACTAAACTCTCTTGAGTTGTAGAAAGGGTGTGCTATCCCTTAACACACAACTCTAAGTTCAGTAGAACTTACTGTATTCTAAGCTTAAATTATATGTACCTTAGGTACCTTTAGTGGTTTTCAGTTGATCAATTCAATTGAGATTATCTGGTAAAACAATAGCAAGCTGGAATCCCACACGCTGCACACCAATGTGAGAAGTTGGCCTGGCATATGCTGTCCACTAATTATAGTGGGCACCTTGCACCAGTCCAAACAACCCCTTATTGGAGATAGGTTAAAGACAACCTTATTGAAAGCTATCCTAGTGGTAGCTATGGAGAGCAGCCTTCAGGCTAAGTCTTGAAGGAATGTAAAGCAGCTTGTTTTACCAGTCTATAATCTCTTGAGTGACCAAATGAAAGAGCACCACACCAGGTATATATTCAAAATATATGTATTTATTGCTAAACACACCCCTCTAGTCTCTTTATGAGGCTAGAGTTCGAAGTACACAAGTTATAAGTTATTTAAACACAGTAATAGCACAAATACACGTTTGGGCCCTAGGGGCGTACCAAACCATATACCAATAAAGTGGTATAAGAACCACGACTGAACTAGACACTAGGCCTAGAGCCTCTAGAAGTGCTTGGACCACAAGGAACCACCCAAGGTAGTGACACAGGGGACCCACGGGGGACGCGTGCAGTGTAAATACACAACCGCGATACGCCGTTAACTTCTATGGAGAAAGTCGCGATCAGGAAATTAAAGAAAAGGGACACTTAAAGGAGGACTTGGAGCAAACCCTTTGAGAACTAGGTCGTTCTAGAGTCTCTACCCACGGGAGCACCGGAGTACTCGTGTTACCTCACCCAGGGAAGCCGGGTGCATAGGTGCCTTTCGGGGTCGGGTTTCGTCGTCGATTTGAATGGCGATCTGCTGCAAAGTGCTGCTGGCGACCAAGTGGAAAGTGTCCGGTTGGATCCAAGAGTGGATCGGAGATCTGAAGAACCTGAAAGCAGAGGGGACAGAGTCTGGGTCACTAGCCAGTGACCAGGATGGCGATGAGCGGATGCCCACCGATGTCGAGTGCTTCAGGTGCGTTGACGGTCGTGTTGACTCTTCAGCCACGAGGTCCAGGAGGCGTTGTCGGTGACCAGGAGCAGGATTCGGGCTGGTACACGATGTCTGTCGAGTGCTGAGGTGTCGGCGACCGGATTGGACCCAACAAGCCTTGGCAACGGCAAGTCTCGGTGAAGATGAAGATCGTCGATGGTGCAGACCAGCAAGGTCTGAAGTGAGGGCAGGCCTGGAGCAACCAGGATGCCCAAGAAGAAAAAGATTGGCCTTCGTGAAGGGCTACTAGCCAACGGGCTAGCGACCGCGAAGGAGCCTCGAGACGTCGCACGTGGATCTGGCTCACAGGACACTCGTGGAGTGGAGGCCAGTGATCTTCGGTGCAGTTGGTGCTGGAGGCTAGTGCTACTCGGAGCCCAAAGCACGACTTCGTGGGAGACCCAGAAGAGGATGCACTTGCAAATGTGCTCGGTGTCCAGGGGTCACGGTCTCACGTTACCCACGATAGCTACGGGCCTCAGCTTTGCTGGGGACTCAGGGTAGCCGCGGGGAAGTCTGAGAATCCACCTCTGGTGATGCGAAGACTTCGGCGTCCGACGGGAGCTTCAGAAATGCAGACCGGACAGATGCGTCTTTGGTGCCTGCCAAGCAGGGGAGTCACTCCTTGACCCCAAGGGAGATTCTTCTGTCCTCTAGTCTTGAGTAGAGCGTCGAAGGTCCAGGATTCTGTTTCAGAGTTTCGTCCAGGGATAATCTAAAGTCCTAAGGACTGGGTTCCTATACTTATACCAAGTTTAGGGGCTTGGACTACTCTGTGGCCCCACCTATGGGTGGGTCAGGGCAGAGGGGTGGCTACACCCCTTTCCCTTTGTCCAGTTCGCGCCAAAGCAGGGGCTGCAAGCCCCTGATCCGGTTTGAACTGGGGTATGCACAGGGACACCAAATGTGCCCCCAGTGCAGGACTTCAAAGCACCCGAAAGTGCTCCCGCCCAGCCCCAATACACATTATCCTGTCTGGGGAGGTGGTCACACCTCCCTGGGACAGGAAACCTATTGTCCAGGCCTCCCCTGCCGGAGTTTCGTCCAGCAGCAGGAGGCCAGACTCGTGTCTGTGGCAGCAGCATCCATTTTGTGATGCCAGGGCTTTAGAAAGAAGTTACCGGGCTAGCCAGAGTTAACATGTCTTTCCCTCTAGAAGGGTGGAATGCTACCCCCGCCGCCAGAATTGGCGGGGGGTAGTATTCCAAGATGTTTGACACCAAACACGACATGTTTAGGTGCAGCCATTCCAAAGTTAGCATTTAACGCGAGGTTATAATGCGCTTAAGAGTATATGGTCAGGCTGCACTACAAACAGCATCAGAGAAGGGTCTCCGAACGCTGCAGAGGGGCCCTGCTCATGCAGGGGCACCCTCTCACATAGGAACCATGCACTCTGCCTTCAGGATTGATAAGGCCTGCCATAGGAGTGACTTATAGGTTTATATGTGTGTATGTATTTAGTGATATAGGTAACCTATATCACAGTAAGGGGTGCATGCACCACCTTACCCAGGCTGCAGTAGCAGACCTGTGGTGTCAGTTTGGATGGCCTTCCAGGGGTGGCATAATACATGCTGCAGCCCCTGGTAGGCCTCTGAGGTACCTATGCCCTTGGTACATAGTATACCATATACTAGGGACTTATAAGGGCACTCCAGATTCCAATCAGAGATGTGCCTAAGGCACATGGAAACCATTTTAGAGAGGAAGCAGCTAGGCTGGGGTTCTGATTAGCAGGGCCCCAGCCAGACTAATGTCGAAAAACAGTGAAGCATCAGCAAAAAGTGGGGGTACCCATGTGAAGCAGATCCTACTCTCCTACAATGTGCTCCAAAATATTTTTGCCAGGCAATTACTGAATACGCTTAATGAATGGATAGAGACCAACAATATAATGTCCCAGTACCAGGCAGGATTCAGAGCTCGAACAAGCACGGTGGACCAAGTCTTCAGATTTTTATGTATCATCTGGAAATATGTCAAGGTAAAGGGGGGGCCACATTTATGTGGCATTTGTAGACTTAAGAGCAGCCTTCGACCTCGTACCCAGATGTATACTGTGGGACTCGCTAAAAAAACAGGAAGTCCCCCCAACTCTACTAGCACAGATAGTAAGGCTACACCGGGACAACTATGTAAGAGTCCGCTGGGGCATGAATGGGGAGCTCACGGAACCGATCCCAATAGATAGAGGAGTGAGACAGGGGTGTGTACTTGCCCCCATCCTGTTCTCACTCTATATTAATGACGTGGTCGGTTACTTACAAAAAACTGAAAACGACCCTCCTAAGCTGAGTGGGAACTTGGTTCCAGCGCTGCTATTTGCAGACGATACTACTTTAATCTCGCAGACACCCAGGGGCCTGCAAAACTTACTGAATGCTTTTAATAGATACTGTGATGCAAAAGGCTTAGAAATAAATACTAGTAAAACCAAGTACATGGCCATAAATCCCCATAAAGGATTTAGAAAGGATTTTAAGATGAATAACCAAAAACTAGAATATGTCCCAAATTTCACTTACTTGGGTATATTGCTCGACTCAAAGTTCTCATGGAAATTGCAGGTAAACTACTCAGCGCTGCAACTTGCTCAGGGGATGGGGGATGTCCTTAAAAAATACAGCTCATCGTCAAGCAAACCCTTGACACCGGCACTTGAGATATACAAATGCAAGGCGCAGGCAGCAGCATTGTATGCATCAGAACTCTGGGGAATCGGTGATACCACACAATTAACAAATTGGGAAAATAAGTTTGTTAGGAGATTAATGGGGCTACCAACATCATCACCACTTATCCCAATGTGCCATGATTTAAACACGAATCGCATAGGACACAGTGCAACACTTCGACCACTACTTTACTGGGTATGCCTGTGGATTACACCAGAGCTAGCTATATATCGAGAGGGTGCAAAAGAACTCTTAGCCATTGATAGCTGTCTCACTTTTCCTTGGCTAATATTCATTAAGAAATGGCTCACAGAATTAGGCCTCAGCTTATACTGGACTGAACCATATAACCTAATACCAAGCTGTAAAAACATATTGAAAAGAACCTATTGGTCACACATTTTGAATGCCCATCATTGTAACCCAAGTCTGGGAAGGTTAACAACCCATTTTCTCACTGTAAAACCTAACCCAAGCTTTGAAGAATTCCTTGATCACTTACAGCCACACTTTGCCAGAACTTTGTACCTAAAATTAAGATACGGTACTTTGCAGATCAGGAGTTACACAGCAAATTGGGGGATGAAGGGGGATAGCACTTGCACTTTATGTCCTTTATGCACCTCAAGGCCAATTGAAAACACAGCGCACATCTTGTTTTTTGCACAGCGTATACCCGGGCAAAGAAGAAATGGATACCCCCGCTGTGCAACACTCTGGGATTCAGGAAGCACCAAGATGCACTAAGGGTGTTGACAACAAGTACTGCGCCATATGCAAAATTTGCGCTATCGCGATATCTGTTTGCAGTGGGGACCGTAAGAAACAAAATGGGACTAAAACTGTGACGCTGTAACGAACAATGCACTTTATCTGCTATAGCACTTTGATTTTTTTATACCGATTTGCTATTTTAATTGTATTACATAGATTGCCAGCCGATTTTAAATATATACGTAATACGGGGATGCACTGAAGTACTTAGCGACCTATAAATATTGTTTCTAATTTGTGACTAGTGATGATTTTATCATGGTTTTTACATACATTGAATGATGAATTTTAGCTTATATCTAATAAGTACTTAATATGTGTATACAATATGATGAGCATAGGCAACTGAAAAAACTTTTATGTGTGAAACTTTTATGGCCCTTGGCCGAAATAAAGTATTTCAATTGATAAGCCACACTATACAAATCTACAAACTTAACTAACTTGTACTACAGTTTTCTTATGTTTCATCATTGACTTTTTAAGGTCGTTGAGGCAGCCCATGTTACTTTAGTCTCTGACTTCGTAAGTTGTGTTACTGGAGATAATTCTTGAAACTTCTCCTCAGGCATGATATTTATTGATGGACCACTGTCAATTATGAATGGTATTGAACACACACTATCGTTTGTGTGCTGTGTACTTTTATTAGAAAAACTGTATATCTGTGCAAATGTAATGGTCATTTCAATTGCAAATGTGTTGTCTGTAATGGCAGTGAGCTACCACACAATGCATACTCCACTCTATGCCACTCCACTCTACTCTTCACCACTCCATGTCACTCCACTCTACTCTGCACTGCTCCACTTTACACCACACCACTGCTTTCTGCACCACTACGCTCTACTTCACTCTGCACCACTCCACTCTACGGCACTGCAGTCTACACCTCTCTACCCTACTCTGCACCACTCTACTCTGTGCCAATGCACTCTATGCCACTCTACTCCATAACATTACACCCTTTGCCACTGCACTCTACACCCCTCCACTCTATTCTGCACAGCTCCACTCTACACCGCTCCACTCTACTCCACTTTGCATCACTGCACTGTACACCACTGCACTCTAGGCAATACACTCTACACCAATGCACACTATTCTGCACCATTCAACTCTACACACCTGCGCTCTATGCCAATCCACTGTACGCCACTCTAATATACTCTGCATCACTGCACTCTACACCACTTTACACCATTAATCTATGCCACTCTACTCTATGCCACTGCACTCTACCTTGCACCACTCCACTCTAAGCCACTTCTGTCTACCCTGCACCACTCCAAGACACTTCACTCTACTCTGAAACAATCTACTCTATGCCACTGCACTCTACGCCACTGCACTCTATGCCACTCTACTCCACTCTGTGCCACTTTACTCTATGCCACTGCACTCTATGCCACTCTACTCTAAACCACTCTACTCTACACCAATGCACTCTACACTACTGCACTCTACTCTGCAACACTGCACTCTCAGTCACTGAACTCTATGCTACTCTACTCTGCACTGCTGCACGCTACGCCACTGCCCTTTGCAGCACTTCATTCTAGGCCACTGAATCCTATGCCCCCCCACTCCACACCACTATACTCTACACTGCACCAGTCTATGCCACTACACTCTATGCCACTCTACTCTACACCACTTTACTCTACTCTGCACCACTGCACTCTATGACACTGCACTCTATTCCACTCTGCTCTTCACCACTGCACTCTACATTGCTGCACTGTACGTCACTGCACTCTACTCTACCCCACTGTACTCAACGCCACTGCACTCTACACCACTCTACTCTACACCATCGTACACCACCGAACTCTGCACAACTTAATTCTATGCCAATGCACTCTATACCACTGCTCTGTACTCTGCATCACTCCACTGTGCTCCAATGCACTCTGCAGAACTCCACTCTACGCCACTGCACTCTATGCCACTGAATTCTATGGCACTATTCTCTATGCTGCACCACTCTACTCCATTCTACTCTGCACCATTGCACTCTACGCCACTCTACTCTATGCTACTCTACTCTGCACCACTGCACTCTACACCACTGCACTTTACTATGCAACACTACAATCTAATCCTCTGCATTTTGAAATCCTGCATTGCATGTCGATGAATTCTATGCCGCTGCGCTCTATGCCACTGCACTCTATGCCACTATATTATGCAACATTTTATGCCAATGCACTCTACATCAGTCCATTCTACTCTACATCACTCCACTGTACGCCACGCTACTCAACTCCACTCTATGCCACTTCAATGCACGACATTCAATGCCACTCCTCTCTATGACACTCCACTCCACTCTTTGCCATTCCACTCTATAGCACTCCATGCACTCTACTCTACATCACTAACTTTTAGCCATGCTAAACAGCAGCCACACTGATGTACAACATGGCTAAAACACATTGGCAAAGCCAATAGCTCTTGCGTAGGTGAGACCTTTTGGCTTTGCTAGTGCTTGTTTGATAGAGCTACAGAGGGACCTGTTAATGCTCTAATATGCAACCTGGAGAGACACAGATCAAGGAAGATTAGATACGATAATCACTGATGTTGAGAAAGCCTAAAGAGCAGTGGGGTGGGGTTTTCCCTGGTTGGCAGGGGGATGGAACTTTAACTGTAGCTTAGCTCAGTTACATCTTACTGGCTTGTGTGAGTGCCTGCTAGATGCTGGGGTGCCCTGTATCTCCGGAAGCCTAGTCGGGCTCTCTTGCTTAGCCTGACACAATGGCAGTCTCTTGTGGCAGCTCAAGCAATGGACATGAAGACAAGATGAGGACCAGTGACATGAACAATTAGGATTATTCTAGAGTATTCCTATTCAGTAGGTTGGTCTCACGTCACAGCATTTCTTTATCTTCTTTATCTGCTATAACATTCAAAGCCATATCATAATCTAAGGGTTGCTGTTTATTTGATTTTCCTTTGATTGTTAAGATTATTAGAATCTTTCTTGAGATGCTCTAAAGGAGAGTACAATAGCCCACTAAGACCTGAACATAGCACATGCATCCAACACAGCCAAGATATGCCTTAAATGGACTTCATTGGGGTACTAAATCACTCAACTATAACACAGAAGAGGAAGTGTATGTGGTAAATGGTGAACCTAAGAGACATAAACTGGAAAATTAAGCAAAAAATCTGGCAGCCCTTATGAGAAGCACTGGTTCTGTGCAATTCAATGTGCCCTGACCTGCAAACCCAAAGATGCTCTCTCCTGCTCTGTCTATAGTCACACACCATAGAATCATTATATATTCACATAGCTATATATTGATGATTCCTCTTAGTACCCTGGTTTGCCATTAACAAAGCAAAATCCTTTGAGTTGTGGAGAGCTAGAGTTTAAGTGAAATCAGGGTGCACTGGCACTTATAAGGGCTGGCAGCCTTTTAGCATATTAGCACTGATGGATGTATGATGGAACTGCACATGCCATTACCACGCATGCCTTTACTACGAGTCAATTACCACGTCATCAGTAATGTCACGGACCATGTCATGAGCGATGTAATATGTGAGGTCATAAGCACTGCATTGCGGGGGCGAAAGTTATAGTTAGCTCAGGTAACTATAACTGCTGAATTTCACTGGTTTGTATGATTCAAATCTGAGCCTAACTATAACGTCCCTGTAACCTTTGGTTTTTTATAGTGAATTTCTAAGGTTTTTAAAAAAATTCTATTTGCTAACTATAATGACCCTGTAACCTTTGTTTTCTTAAGTGAATTTCTAAGGTTTTTCAAAATCTATTTCCTAACTATAATGTCCCTGTAACCTTTGGTTTTTTAAGTAAATTTAACTAGTAGTCACATTTGCAGAGTGGTGGAAAAAGGGGGCGGTCCTCTGACCAACTCTCAGGAATCATACTGTGTCTGACTTACTATTGGTAACAGGAGGGCTTCTGGGCACCCAAGGGCCCTCAGCATCCAAGAGGACTTCATCCCCTAACCAGAGTGGTGGCGAAAGGGAGCATGGCATCCGAAGACCTCTCAGCAACTCCACTTTGTGGGACATACTGGAGGTAGCAGGAGGGCTTGTGGGCTCCTAAGGACACTTTAGAGCCAAGGGGACTTCAACCTCCGACCAGCTGTGCACCAGGAGGCGCGTTTGCAGAGTGGTGGAGAAAGGGGGCATGGCCTCTGAAGTCCTCTCAGCAATAGCGCTCTTTGGGACTTACTGGAAGTAACAGGACAACTTATTGGCCCCAAGTGCTCCCAGCATCCAGGGGGACTTCATCCCCCAACCAGCAGTACACCAGGAGGCGTGTTTGCAGAGTGGTGGAGAGATGGGACGTGGCCTCCGAACACCTCTCAGCAATCCTGTTGTGTGGGACTTACTGGAGGTAACAAGAGGGCTTGTTGGCCACTGAGGACCCTCTGGAGCCAAAGGGACTTCATCTCCCAACCAGCAATGTGCCAGGAGACGCATTTGCAGAGTGGTGGAGAAAGAGAGCTTGGCCTCCCGCGACTTGCAGGCCATTTTTTTTTACATTTATTCGGGGAGGGGGGCCGCTTGGCCCCCTTCCCTGGGCCAATTTTGGCCCCGGGGACCCCATCCCACGGGGCCAGGCTGATTTTGAATGGGGGAGGGGGCCTTGCGGCCCACCTCCCTGTGCATATTTTGGCCCCGGGGCCCAGCCTTTTTTTGTAATTTGTTTAATAACTTTAAGGGGGGCCAAGCAGCAATCCTCCCAGGGCCAATTTTGGTCTCAGGACCCCATCACCCAGGCCCCGTCCTCTAGTGTGGGTGCCCTGGTCCCAACCAGGTCACACACTGCCACTGATGTAGACCGCGGGGGGAGCCTGAAGACCCACACGGTCCCTGTCGGTTCCTCACCTCCTTCAGGAGCTGGCATTGCTTTTAAACAAAGGGAGCTGCTAACATTCAGTTCCCTGTGTGTAAAAGCAATTGTGCTCCGCTTTGAACAAGAGTGAGCAAAATGCTCTTGCTTGCTCAAAGCAGAGGACAGTTGGCTATAGCTTGGTGGAAGCAGTAAAGCTCCCGCCAAGCCGTAGCAAACAGCTATGTTCCAGGGATGGGCACCCGGGACACATCAAGAGCCGGCCCTGGGGGGTAGCAGCCCCCAAGGCCCTGTTGTCTGCAGGAGGAAGGCCTCATGGCCCCCCTCCTTTCTTTCTATTTGCCCTGGTAAGTGGTGGTCCCGGGCCTGCGGGGGGTGAAGTGCAGCCAGTGCATTCAATACAGCAAAAGCCCCGGGATGGTGGCAGTCCCGTGGCAGTGGAGGGTTCATTTAGCCCCCGCAATATTTTCAATTAAAGCCCAGAGGAGGTGGCAGCCCCCGGAGTTGTGGGGGGGTCTGCGCGGTCCCCCACATTATTTTCAAGTAAAACCCTGGGGAGGTGGAGGTCCCCGGGGCTGGGGGGCCAAGAGGCCCCCCATTTATAAAATTAGAAGCCCCGGGGAGGTGGTGGTCCCCAGGGCAGCGGAGGAGGCCGTATGGGCCTCCCTCACATTTTTCAAAAAGAAGCTCCGGGGAGGTGTCCCTGGGGAATTAGTAAGCCCCAGAAGGAGGGGGCTTGTGTACCCCCTCCTACAATCTCAAAATGCCCCAGGACCTCGCCTAGTCGGGGGCCGATTAGAAAGGCCGTGCTTTGTTTTTTGAAATTTTAGGAGTGATTTGCGGATCCAGCTGACTCCGACTGAAATTGTTAAAAATAATCCTTTTTGGGGCCTGCGTGGTCCCAGTGGGACTCTCCCAAGAGGTCTAGGGTGTTTCTACCCTGCCCTCTTTTCTTTTTTTTAACATTTTTTTCTGTGATCCGAGTCAACCGAGTCACAAGATGGCTGCCAACACTTCCTGGTTTGAAGTGTTGGCATCCAATCAGATCTCAGCATGAGATCAGGAGGGGTCACGGATCCTCTGCGTCCATATATATGCAGCTGGAAATTTCTTTAAATAACTCAGCAACTACTGAACATATTTACACCATTTAACAAAAAGGTCGCTTTCTGGACCAACAGCTACCTTTCTGCTAAATTTGGTGTAATTCCGTTCAACAGTTTAGGCTGTAGCCATGTTTAACATTTTCTATAGAAATTTACATGGGGAATTGCATTTTGGAACCCCCTTTTTTCTCAGCCCCTGCTTGACGGATCACCATGAAATCTTTAGAAGAGCAGCTGAAGGGAGCGCCAAACTAGTTTTTAAAATTTTGTGAGGATTCATCAAATGACACCAAAGTTATTGGCAAATGAAAAAATGCTCTTCCTATGGAAACTACACCCTAACTATAACTGCCTACTGGCGATTACCAGTAGGTAATATATATATTACCTACTGGCGGTCACTAGTAGGTAGTTATAGTTAGGACCTAGTTTTCATAGGAAGAGTGGTTGTTCATTCGCCAATAACTTTGGCGCCGCTAGAGGAATCTTCACCAAATTTTCAAAACTGATATGACACTCACTTCAGCTGCTGTCTTGAAAGTTTTGGGGTGATCCTTTAAGCAGGAGCCGAGAACCAAAGGGGTGCTTAAAAGCACATTTTCCCCATGTTAATTCTCATAGGACCTTTAGACACGACTATAGCCCAAACTGCTGAACGGAATTTCACCAATTTTGGCAGGAAGGTAGATGTTGTTTCAGAGATGTGCCTTTTTGTTATTTGGTGTAGCTTTGGAGGTATTTAAAGAATATCACTCGTATAAAACCAGTGAAATTCAACAGTCATAGTTAGATGAGCTAACTATAAGTTGCACCCCCACAATGCACTGCTTATGACCTCACATATTACATAACTCATGACATGGTCAGTGACATCACTGATGAAATCACTGATGACATCTCAGATGACTATAACAGTTGAATTTCACTGGCTTTGTATGAGTGAAATCTGAACCTAACTATAAAGTCCCTGTAACCTTTGGTTTTTACAGTGAATTTCAAAGGTTTTTTTAAATGCTAAGTCCTAACTATAACTTCCCTGTAAACTTTGGTTTTATCAGTGAAAATATATTCACCATTTGATGAATCTTCATGAAATTTTCAAAACTAGTTTGGCACTCACTTGCTGTCTGGGAAAGTTTCGGGACAATATGTCAAGTGGGGGGTGAGAAAGAGGAGGGGTCCCAAACGCTTTTACCCCATGCAATTTCCCACTGAGATTTTAGATATGACTACAGCCCGAACCACTAAACAAAATTACACCAATTTGGCAGAAACCTAGATCTTGGTCCACAAAGAGTGTTTTTTTAAATTTAGTGTAAATCTGTTCAGTAGTTTTGGAGTTATTAAAGTAAAAAGATTTATGTCTATCTAGAGACGCATACCCACATGGATTCACTGCTGGCTGCAACCTGAGAGAAAAGTTGTGGCTGCCAATTTGTCAACCAGATACAGTTCCTGGGGGGGAAAAGTAAAAATAGGATATAAGTGGTCGGGATAGAGGTATCCTGACCTCATGGGACTGATGGAGGGGTCTGTGGAGAACCCCTCATGGCCAGGAAATTGCCCAAAAAGGTTTTCTTTTTCAAGCATGGGGATCCCAGATCCACCGTGGTGCTCAGCGTGATCCCCCCTTGTGAATCAGACCCCAATTAAAAAAACATATACACCCACTCACAGACCTACTCACACACTTTCTCACATACCCACATAACCACTCACTCCCCCATTCACACATCCATACAACCACTCACAAATCTGCACAGCCACTCACACACCCTCTCACACACCCACACAGTCACTGAAATACCCACTCACAGACCCAGAGGATCACTATAACATCCACTCAAAGACCCACACAGGTGCTCACTCACACACCCACTCACACAGCCATGTACACACCCATACAGCCACTACACACACATTTATAGACCCACACAAACCACTTACACTGCAACTCAAACACCTATACAGCAAAACCTCTGACACAGCTTCTCACACATCCATGAAGCTACTCACACACCACTCAGAGATCCACACAGTCACTTACATACCCTTTGATATACCCACCCATCACACACTCACATGCCCACTTATACACCCATACAACCACTCACACACCCACGCACACTTCCATTCACCCACTCACACACCCACTCAGAGACCCAGAAACTACTCACACACCCATTACAGACCCACAGAGGCACTCATGCACTTACTCACATACTCACACACCCACTTGCACACCCACACAACCACTCACACACCCATATAGCCACTCACACATTCACTCACACATCCACTGTATTAAATGTGTTTTTGTTTTGTATTAAATTGGAACAGATTGGCAGATCTGTCGCGGATCTGCCTGCAACATGGCAGGATAACTCCTTATTTGACCAAGGATCCATGGCGGATCCGTGGATCCACGGATCCGAGTGAGAAATTAGAAAAACGATTTGAAATCAAAAAGATCCAGTGTTTGGGAAAAGGGTTGGCTCTGAAAAGAGCCTTTGTGTTTATGATGTGTAGATGATAATTACACATAGAACAGGATGCAGTCTTTTCAGTTGTTGAGGAACTCCATTTTGCCTGGGTCTGTGAAATGGACTCTGTATTTTTTATATATTTTATCCATGTTGAAGTGTAAGTTCTTAAGTGTTAGAACTGGGGGCCTCTAGTTGGCAATGGTTTGCACCTTTGTCCAAATAGGGACCTTTGCTTCTAGTCAGGGAAAGGGGGATACACTCCTAAAATAACCCCTGCTCACCCCCTGGTAGCTTGGCACGACCAGACAGGCTTATCTCAGAGGCAGTGTGGAAAGCATTTGTGACCACATACAGTAATACAGTGAAAACACTGCAAATGGACACCACACCAGTTTAGAAAAATAGATAATCTTTATCTAATCATAAACAAGACCAATACGACAAAAATCCACAGTACAGTTATCAAGGTATCTTCAAGAATAGGTTATTCACTTAAATCAAGTTTCTTGTAACAAATAACTCCACCTGGAGTTATTACGACGTCGTGACAGATGAAAATCCCAAAGTACGGCGCCGACCACGAGGTTCGCGGCGTCGGGCCCACAAAGAACAGTACCTTGGAAAAGCGATGAAAACAAAGACGGTTCACGGCGTCGGGGAGGTGCGGCTTCGTTGGCGCTGCGCGGCGTCGGTTCCTTACGACCCCAGGGGAGGTGTAGACTCTGTTCCTTACTGCAGCACAGGGGAGGTGAGACGACAGTTCCTTACTGCGTCGGGGAGGTGACGTCACAATGGCGCCAAAACCACAGTTCCTTACGATGTCGCGATGTTGATGGGTTCGGGGTCACCCACGTCGAGGATCGGCTCCGCGATGATGAGACCGGCTTCGGAGTTGATGCAGCACAACAGCAGGCGTCAGGCCTACGTCGCAAGTCGGAGCAGCGCTCACGGCTTCAGGCAGGTTACGGCGTCGCTCGCTGGCATCGATGTGGCATGGCAGCTGGTGTTTTGGCCTACGTTGCAAGACGGAGCAGCTCTCACGGCTTTGATGCAGGTTACGGCGTCGCTCGCCGGCGTCGGTGTTGCAATTTCCTTCTGTAGCAGCTAAAACAGCAGTTCTAGATGCAGGCAGACAGAACGGGGGAAATCTTGGTGTCCCTGTGACTTCAGACAGGAGGCAAGCTCAGTTCAAGCCCTTGGAGATCTTCCTCAAGATGACAAAGCAAACAGCAAAGTCTTTTCTCCTCTCCTTTATTTATTTATTTATTTATTAATTTATAAAGCGCCAGAATCGACCCCCGAAGGGGTATCTCTGCGCTCGGGACGGGGCACCTGAGAGGAACTCACTGCTAAAAAAATAGAATCAAAATCAGGAGCAGAAAAGAAAAGTCTTGAGCTGTTTCCTAAAGAGGGAATATTCCGTGCACTGTCTAAGCTGCACAGGAAGCTTATTCCAGAAACAGGGGCCTAAATAAGAAAGCGACTTCCCACCTTGTCTGGACCGTTTGATTCTAGGCACTGCAAGGAGGGATTGAGATCCTGAACGGAGGGACCGCTGAGGTATATAGGGAGTAAATTTATCTGTAAGATAGCTAGGGCCAGAATTGGACAAGGCCCTGTGTATAGTGCAACAGATTTTAAATTGTATTCGTTCTCGTATAGGGAGCCAGTGAAGCTTAAAGAGCAAAGGCCGAGAGGCTGTCCTGGGTGGGGCGTTCAGGATCAAACGTGCTGCCGTATTTTGAACAACCAGCAATCTATTAAGAGCAGCCTCATTAGCACTCAGCAATAGGCTGTTGCAATAGTCCAGGCGGCTTAAAATAAGCGCCTGGGTTAGCGTCTTCCTGGATGAATCAGGAAGCAAGGGAAGGATGCGACGCAGTAGGCCCAACACATGGAAACAGGAGCCAGCTGTCTGTGCAGCGTGCTCCTTCATGGTAAGGGTCTGCTCCAGACGAACACCCAAGTTTTTTACACAGGACTTAGGGGCGGGGCGGTACCCAGATCTGTGGGCCACCAGTTGGGGGTCCACAGAAATTGAGCCTCCCCAAAAGCATAATCTCCGTCTTCCCCACATTGCACTGAAGAAAGTTACTCCTCATCCACTGCGCGATGTTTCTCATTCCCAAAGAGAAAGCAGCCTGTACAGAGGGTGTAAATTTTGTGAATGGAAAAAGCAGCTGGGTATCGTCCGCATAGGAGACGGGAATAAACCCGCTACTCCTTAACAGATTGGCCAAGGGAGCCACATAGATGTTAAACAAAGTCGGGCTCAAACAAGAGCCCTGTGGTAGAAAGTAACCACTGCAGGCCAACCCCAGACAGCAAACAGCACAGGGGCAGTACTCCTCCTTCAGCTTCTCCGGTTCTTCTCCTTGGCAAAGGTTTCTTGATTCCCCAGAAGTGATCTAAAGTTCTGGGGTCTGGGTCCCCCTTTTTATACACACAAAGTCTTTGTTCTCTGAAGGCAGAGAGTGTCTGTACCTGACCAAAACCAGTTCTGTGCAGCTTCTTGGCAGGAGGTGGAGACAGCATTGTTTGAGAGCAGACTTGGCCCAGGTAGCTGAAAGGAAATCTCCTCCCCCTGCTCTCTATTCTATGAGGTCTCAGGGGAGTGAAAGGAAATCCCTGCCCCCTACTCACTATTCTATGAGGGCTCAGGTCAGTGAAAGGAAGTCTCCTCCCCCCTACTCTTTATTCTATGCGGGTCCTATTCAGCCCAGCCCTGACCCATCAGACTGCAGGAGCCAAGACCTTCTCCAGTCCCCTGTCACTCACAAACCAGACAGTGAATACACAACCTTAGCAGAAGCACACTGGAAGGTTAGGCGAGAAAATACCCACTTTCTAAAAGTGGTATTTTCAAACACAGAATGTAAAAATCACCCACACTATAAGATGTATTTTAACATTCTGAGTTCAGGCATACTAAATTCGTTTTCTATCTTGTTCCTAGGGTCAGCTAAGGATTATAAGATGTTATAACCAAACTGCCCATTCTGGCCTATGGGAACAGATAGCCTTGCAATAGTGAAAAACGAAATTGGCTGTAATTCACTATTAGGACATGCCACACACATCAGGGCATGTCCTACCTTTCACATACAATGCACCCTGCACTAGGGCCTACCTTAGGGGTGTCTGATATGTAGAAAAGGGAAGGTTTGGGGACTGGCAAGTGTGTGCACTTGCCAAGTCGACATGGCAGTCCCAGACTGCACACAGGCTCTGCAATGGCAGGCCTGAGCCATAGTTTACAAGCTGCTTCTGTGGGTGGCACAACCAGTGCTGCAAGCCCACCAGCAGCATTTGATTTACAGGCCCTGGGCACACACGGTGCACTGTACTAGGGTTTGACAAGTAAATCAAATAATCCAATCATGGAATCACTAATCCATACAACAATTTACAATAGGGAGCACTTTGGCACTGAACAGCAGTGGCAAAGTGCCCAAAGCATCTAAACCAGCAAAAACAGATGAGGCAACAGCAAAAAAATGGAAGGGAGACCCACGCCAATGGTGCCAAGTCTAACACGTGTCCCCTCCAGCTGAAATGTGGGGAGAACTATCCTACCTCTTGGGAGTTCTCTTCACTAAGGCGGAAAAATCTGGACAGACCATCAGCATTGGCGTGTTCTGTACCAGGGTGGTGTTCCACCGTGAAGTCCATCCCCTGTAGGGAAATGGACAACCTCAACAGCTTTGGATTCTCACCCCTCATTTGCATCAACCATCTGAGGGGCCTGTGGTCTGTCTGAACCCGGAAGTGAGTCCCAAACAAGTATGGTCTCAACTTCTTCAGTGCCCAGACCACAGCAAATGCCTCACGCGCAATTGCACTCCACCTCTGTTCCCGTGGAAGTAACCTCCTACTAATGAAGGCTACAGGTTGGTCTAGGCCCTCCTAATTCATCTGTGAAAGCACAGCCCCCACACCATGCTCTGAAGCGTCTGTCTGCACAATGAATTCCTTTGAGAAGTTGGGCGCCTGAAGCACGGGTGCCGTGCACATGGCAGATTTCAGGGCATCAAAAGCTTTCTGGCAGGCATCAGTCCAGTTCATTTTCTTGGGCTGCTTCCTGGAAGTCAGCTATGTCAAGGGTGCAATAATGTTGCCATACCCCTTGACAAACCTCCTGCAGTCACCAGTGAGTCCTAAAAAGGCTCTCACCTCTGTCTGGGTCTTGGGGGTTCCTAGCCAGGATGGTATCAATCTTGGGCTGTAGGGGCGCCACCTGGCCACTCCCAACCTGGTGTCCCAAGTACACCACGGAACCCTGCCCGATCTGGCACTTACTCGCCTTGATCGTGAGGCCTGCCCTCCGCAGCGCCATCAACACTTCCCAGAGGTGGCGCAGATGTTCTTCCCAACTGGTGCTGAACACTGCGATGTCATCCAGGTAGGCGGCACTGAAATCTTCCAGTCCAGCCAAAACCTGGTTGACCAACCTCTGAAAGGTGGCAGGGGCATTCTTCATCCCAAAGGGCATAACCCGGAATTGGTAGTGCCCATCTGGTGTGGAGAATGCTGACCTCTCTCTTGCCCCATCGGTTAAGGCGATCTGCCAGTACCCAGACGTTAAGTCAAACGTACTGGGCAGCCCCCAACCGATCAAAGAGCTCATCAGCTCTGGGGATGGGGTGCACGTCAGTCCTGGTGACTGAATTGAGTCCTCGGTAGTCCACACAGAACCGGAGTTTGAGTGTGGCACCAGGTGCAGCAGCCTTTGGGACCAAGACCACTGGGCTGGCCCAAGGGCTGTTAGAGGACTCAATCACCCCTAATGCAAACATCTTAGAGACCTCCTCCTTGATGCAAGCTCTCACCCTGTCAGTCACTCTGTAAGTTTTATGCTTTACAGGAGGACTGTCCACATCATGGACGCACCACTCAGTGACACTGGGAGTCAGGGAGAACAGATCAGAAAACTGTCCCAACAGTTGGCGACAGTCATCCTGCTGCTCATGGGTCAGGGGGGGAAGAGAGGTTCACACCATCCACTGACCCATCTTGCTCCTTTGCAGACAGGAGGTCAGGAAGAGGCTCAGTCTCCTCTTCCATCCCAGCATCTGTTGCTAAGAGCCTGCCCACTTCGGACCTCTCCAAGTAGGGCTTCAGGCGGTTCACATGCAGGACCCGCAAGGGGTTCCTGGGAGACTGCAAGTTCACCAAGTAGGTGACGTCACTCTTGCGCTCCACCACCTCAAATGGTCCGGTCCACTTATCCTGGAGTGCACAAGGCTCCACTGGGGCCATGACCCAAACCTTTTGTCCAGGTTCAAACTCGATCAGAGTGGCATTCTGATCATACCACCGTTTCATCTCTTCCTGGCTGGCTTCCAGATTCGCCTGAGCAAGTTGTCTGAAACGCTGAGTCTGGTTTCTGAAGGCCAGCATGTAGCTAAATACATCCTGGGGAGTTTTACCGGGAGCTTTCTCCCAGCCTTCTTTAACCAGACTCAGAGGTCCTCTTACAGGATGGCCATACAGCAGTTCAAAGGGACTGAACCCTAAGGACTTCTGGGGCACCTCCTTGTAAGCAAACAGAAGGCATGGCAAGAGGACGTCCCACTTACGCCTCATGGGTTCCTCAAGACCCATAATCATGCCTTTGAGGGTCCGGTTGAATCTCTCAACCAGCCCATTACATTGGGGGTGGTAAGGAGTGGTGAACTTATAGGTTACACCACACTCCTGCCACAGGGACTTCATATAGTTAGATATGAAGTTGGTAACACGGTCGGACACCACCTCTCTGGGGAACCCCACACGGGAGAAAATCTCCATCAACGCACGACCCACCATGGGGGCCGTCACAGTACGGAGAGGGATGGCTTCCGGGTGGCATGGTCCACCAAGACCAGGATGAACCTGTTGCCCATGGCTGTCTTGGGATCCAGAGGCCCCACCATGTCAATACCCACCCTCTCAAAGGGGATGCTGACTACAGGGAAAGGTTGTAGAGGAGCCTTGTGCTTCCTCCCACTCTTACCACTTGCCTGGCAAGTCTGGCAGGTCCTGCAATGAGTATCTGAACTCTTGTGCATTTGGGGCCAATGAAAGTGGGTGACAAGCCTTTGAAAGGTCTAGTCTTGCCCCAAATGTCCTGCTAAGGGTACATCATGAGCCAGACCCAGTAAGAAGGCTCTGAAGCGCTGGGGTACCACCAGCACACGGGCTGACCCAGGCTCAGCAACCTTAGGCTCACTATACAGGAGACCATTCTCCCAGTAGATCCAATGTGATCCAGACTGATCACCTGCTGCCTGGCGTGCAGCCTGTTGCCGCAAGCCTACAAGAGAAGGGCACTTCTTCTGCTCCTCGCAGAACTCGTCCCTGGAGGGGCCTCCTACCTGCTGCCAATGGTTCAGCTCAGGCAGGTCCCCCAGTTCAGCCACTTGTTCCTCTGTAGGTTCCAGGGCATCCCCCTCAAGGTCTGCCTCCTCCTGGACCATGGGAACTTCGGGGGCCGGTTTCCCGCACCCCCTGCCTCTTCTCTTTAAGGCAGGCACCTGGGCCACTCTTTCAGGCTCCAGGTCCTCTTGAATGCCCTTACCGGCTGCCATTGACCGAGTGGTCACACATGCCCACTCAGGCAGACCCAACATCTCTAAATGAGACCTTTTAGCCACCTTAGCCCAAGGGGAGCTTTCCAAATCATTCCCTAGCAGACAGTCAACAGGCATGGCTGGCCTCACAGCTACTTGGAAGGTACCTGAGACCCCCCCACTCAAAGGGAACCTGTGCCACTTTGCAGTGGCTCTCTGAGTTGTCAGTGGCAACTACAGGGTAAAATGCATTGGGGACCACCTGCTCTTCAGACACCAGACGACAACTGACAGCTGTCACACTGGCTCCGGTAACTCTCAGAGCCTCCACCCTATGGCCATTGATGGTCACCCACTGCCTGTTCTTCTTAGTGTTATCAGGCAGCTGGGTCCTAGGGACCATCTCACTGTCTCCTAAAGAGACTAGGGACATCTCTACGGGCTCCCACCCACCTTGGGCACCCGACTCCTCCCCCAGGGCTACACTAGCCGTCTGCCGGGGCGGTGCACCAGTGGGTGCAGTGGTCATGGTTTTGGGGCACTTGGGACTTCCCTGAACGTGACCCACCTGACCACAACTAAAACATGTCTTGGGACCCCTATGAACAGATTTATCCGCCGGGACCCATGGTCTTTTCTCAGTGGGAGGCTGGGAACCCTTACCTTGGTTCCCTTGGGGATTACTTTGGGGCCCTTTTTGGAACTCCTTCTGCTTACCCTTGTCCCCCCCACTCTTCTGCTGGGGACCCTGCCCACCTTTGGCGGAGTCTCCCACAATACCCTTGTGGACCCGGGTACTGACCCAGCGGTCCGCCTCCTCAGCAAGCTTCCTAGGGTTAGTCAGCTTACTGTCAATAAGGTGCTGGCGTAGCTCTGGAAAACAACTACTGGACAAGTACTCCCATGCAACCAAATCATAGAGCCCTTGCAAGTCATTTACTTTGCTACCCTTCACCCAACCATCCAAAGCTCTGCAAAAAAAGACACATATTCCACCCAGGTACTGGACTCCAGCTTTTTGCAATTCCTAAACTTCTGCCTATAAAGCTCTGGAGTCAACCCATACCTTGTCACTAGGGCTTCCTTCAGGTGGGCATAGGACATCTGATCCTTCTTGGGCAATGCTAGTAAGGTTTCCCTTCCTTCCCCCATAAAGCGGCTCCACAACCCCGCTCCCCAATCCTTCTCAGGGACCCGGTGTGATGTCATGGCTACCTCATAGGCCTTAAACCATTGCTCAATGTCCTCCCCCTTCATGTAATCCTTTATGACATCTTTGGGGATGTATACTCTTCCTTCTACAGGCACTGAAGGTGTGCTGCCACCAGAGGGAGTGATTTCTAAGCTTCTTGCTTTTATCTCCAGCTCCCTCACCACTCTCTCATGCTCTAAAAGCATCTTCTTTTCTTCCATGGCCAACCTCTTACTTTCTAACTCCAATTTCTTATGTTCAAGGCTATCATGGCTTCCCTATTTCAGTTTGGCCAGCTCCATCTCATGCACCCTGCTTCTCTCCCTGTCCTCTAGCTCCTCTGGGGACGGGCCCTTTGAAGAAACACTGCTGCCGCCCCGAAAGGCACTCTCCCCCCAGTTAGGCCCAATGGCCCCTCTAGCTGCTCATCTAAATTCTCTGCCTCCTCCAAAGGCTCCTCGTCTGCCCACTGGCATTCCTTGCTTTCAACCAGGCCCTCAGCACCTTTTGGAGCTCCTCCTTTCTGGTGAGGCCTTTCATAGAGATTTTAAACTTTTTGCAAACAGCTTTGAGTTGTGGCACAGTGTAGGTATCAACCCTCTCTTCTTCAAATTCAATATCTGCAGGTGCAATGGATCCTGCTTTGCTCATTGTGAAAATTGGCAGTTCTCAAAAAAAAATAGAAGTTCCACAGAAAAAGTTCTACCAAAATGTATGTGGTCGCGTAATGGTCTGCACTCACTAGTAATGTACACCAATCACTGTATATGAATCACAAATGCAAGTCCAAATCCTCACCGCTGACCACCAATGTTAGAACTGGGGGTCTCTAGTTGGCAATGGTTTGTACCTTTGTCCAAATAGGGACCCTTGCTTCTAGTCAGGGAAAGGGGGATACACTCCTAAAATAACCCCTGCTCACCCCCTGGTAGCTTGGCACGACCAGACAGGCTTATCTCAGAGGCAGTGTGTAAAGCATTTGTGACCAAATACAGTAATACAGTGAAAACACTACAAATGGACACCACACCAGTTTAGAAAAATAGATAATCTTTATCTAATCATAAACAAGACCAATACGACAAAAATCCACAGTACAGTTATCAAGGTATCTTCAAGAATAGGTTATTCACTTAAATCAAGTTTCTAGCAACAAATAACTCCACCTGGAGTTATTACGACATCGTGACAGATGAAAATCCCAAAGTACGGCGCCGACCACGAGGTTCGCGGCGTCGGGCCCACAAAGAACAGTACCTTGGAAAAGCGATGAAAACAAAGACGGTTCACAGCGTCGGTGAGGTGCCGCTTTGTTGGCGCTGCACGGCGTCGGTTCCTTACGACCCCAGGGGAGGTATAGACTCTGTTCCTTACTGGAGCGCAGGGGAGGTGAGACGACGGTTCCTTACTGCGTCGGGGAGGTGACGTCACGATGGCGCTGAAACCACGGTTCCTTACGATGTCGCGATGTCGATGGGTTCGGGGTCACCCACGTCGAGGATCGGCTCCGCGATGATGAGACCGGCTTCGGAGTCGATGCGGCACAGCAGCAGGCGTCAGGCCTACGTCGCAAGACGGAGCAGCGCTCACGGCTTCGGAGCAGGTTACGGCGTCGCACGACGGCGTCGGTGTTGCAATTTCCTTCTGTAGCAGCTAAAACAGCAGTTCTAGATGCAGGCAGACAGAAGGGGTGAAGTCTTGATGTCCCTGTGACTTCAGACAGGAGGCAAGCTCAGTTCAGGCCCTTGGAGATCTTCCTCAAGATGACAAAGCAAACAGCAAAGTCTTTTCTCCTCTCCTTGGCAGAAAGTAACCACTGCAGGCCAACCCCAGACAGCAAACAGCACAGGGGCAGTACTCCTCCTTCAGCTTCTCCGGTTCTTCTCCTTGGCAAATGTTTCTTGATTCCCCAGAAGTGATTTAAAGTTCTCGGGTCTGGGTCCCCCTTTTTATACACACAAAGTCTTTGTTCTCTGAAGGCAGAGAGTGTCTGTACCTGACCAAAACCAGTTCTGTGCAGCTTCTTGGCAGGAGGTGGAGACAGCATTGTTTGAGAGCAGACCTGGCCCAGGTAGCTGAAAGGAAATCTCCTCCCCCTACTCTCTATTCTATGAGGTCTCAGGGGAGTGAAAGGAAATCCCTGCCCCCTACTCTCTATTCTATGAGGGCTCAGGTCAGTGGAAGGAAGTCTCCTCCCCCCTACTCTCTATTTTATGTGGGTCCTATTAAGCCCAGCCCTGACCCATCAGACTGCTGGAGCCAAGACCCTCTCCAGTCCCCTGTCACTCACAAACCAGACAGTGAATACACAACCTTAGCAGAAGCACACTGGAAGGTTAGGCAAGAAAATACCCACTTTCTAAAAGTGGTATTTTCAAACACAGAATGTAAAAATCACCCACACTATAAGATGTATTTTTACATTCTGAGTTCAGGCATACTAAATTTGTTTTTCTATCTTGTTCCTAGGGTCAGTTAAGGATTATAAGATGTTATAACCAAACTGCCCATTCTGGCCTATGGGAACAGATAGCCTTGCAATAGTGAAAAACGAAATTGGCTGTAATTCACTATTAGGACATGCCACACACATCAGGGCATGTCCTACCTTTCACATGCAATGCACCCTGCCCTAGGGCCTACCTTAGGGGTGTCTGATATGTAGAAAAGGGAAAGTTTGGGGACTGGCAAGTGTGTGCACTTGCCAAGTCGACATGGCAGTCCCAGACTGCACACAGGCTCTGCAATGGCAGGCCTGAGCCATAGTTTACAAGCTGCTTCTGTGGGTGGCACAACCAGTGCTGCAAGCCCACCAGCAGCATTTGATTTACAGGCCCTGGGCACACACGGTGCACTGTACTAGGGTCTGACAAGTAAATCAAATAATCCAATCATGGAATCACTAATCCATGCAACAATTTACAATAGGGAGCACTTGCACTTTGGCACTGAACAGCAGTGGCAAAGTGCCCAAAGCATCTAAACCAGCAAAAACAGATGAGGCAACAGCAAAGAAATGGAAGGGAGACCCACGCCAATGGTGCCAAGTCTAACATTAAGGCATATAAAGCCCATGTTGTGGTCCCGGAGAAATGCAGAAACCGCTTTATTGACATGTTTCCTGGTTTTCTCTATCTGCGGACAAAATTGGGTTGAGCACTGCCACTTCTGTCTTTGGCAAATGTTGGGGAACACCAAGGCAGTATGTGAGAAAAGTGACATTAATTTACCAAAGCTATCCTTCCTTAGGATTTCCAGTCCTACAACAGTAATTGTGCCTAGGTCATTGCAACCACAGTACACAATAATGAGGTCTGGATGTTGGCAATCAGCAATGCTTTCAGCCAAAAGGAGCAATTGATGCCACTTTAATCCTCTCTGGCCAACTCAAGTAATGGCTAAATGGGGTAACCTATGTCCCTGTCAATTCCACTCTTTCTAGTACTCTCTCTGGCCCAAAACACAAAACTATGGCCAGCAATCCTGACTCTGACCACTTTTGGAGACAAGCAGGAGTAGCACGCAGAAAAAGGCAGTTTTGAAGATAAAAAGGCAGTTACAATGGAGGTCTGCAAGTAAAATATAAAAGAACATATTTGATTGGATGGTGGAGATGTGCAGGGAACTAAAATTAGTTAGTGACTTTAGAATTTTTTTTTTACAAACTATGTGATTGCATTTGGGAAAAAAAAGTTATGTTGTTTGAGATATGCTTGGAATTTAAAACAATCAACCACACCTGCTACAGTTAAAGTTAAGCTAGTGTGCTGTTGAAAGAAAGTCTTGTGAACTTTTGACCTACTGGTAGGCAGAGACTATTGGAAACATGTTTACTGTGGCAACAAATCTAAAAGAGTGTGGGGTGAGAGAAAGCGCTGTTAGAGAGGTGGGACAGCCAATGTCTGAGCTGTAGATACTGTAGCTGTTCTGACTCGCCCGGATTAAAGTCAGATTGTATCTGCGAAAATGGCATTATCCCATCGCTGTCTATCATGTGACCCATCCAGCGACAGCTGGAAAGCCTCCATTTGGGAAACGCTCTGGGTGGCATCCTGGGCGTGAAATCAGGGTTATCAAAAAGAGGCGTCAGAGGGGATGGGAACAAGGTGAGACTGTGACGGACTCCGCAAGAGTCCCAAGCCGTCGTAATGGGTTTAGTGATCGGGGACAGATAGAGACTCTTGGGTCGATGTGCTTTCCTCAGGAAAGGAATCTTCCATAACGAGGTGCCAGCCACTGCCCTATCCTGAAATAGGCACCGTCGCTCAGACTCCGCCCTATTCCATTCACTTAAAAATCTCATTTGAGTGGCTTGAAAGTAGAGGCGAAAATTTGGAATTCCAAGACCCCCCAGAGAGGCGGGGAGGTAGCTCTGTTCTTTCCTCATCCGTGGTTTCTTCCCAGCCCATATGAAGCGATGAGTTTCGGTTTGTATTGTGTGTATCATTCCCGCCGGAGGGGCCAGTGGGAGAGCCTGGAAAACATACAATATCTGAGGCAATATAGTCATTTTGATGGCCGCGATTCTCCCCAACCATGATATAGGATGATGTGGCCACTGCCCCAATTCTGTTTTGATTCGCTTAAGTAAAACGCGGTAGTTGATAAGGTCGGTCTTTTGCAGGGAAGGAGCAATCCGCACTCCAAGATAAAGTAGCGCCTCCCGTTCCCAGGCAATTGAGTATTGTTTCGCCAAAGTGGCAATGAGGTCCGGGGGTAGCGATAAGCTCAGGTCCTGTGACTTAGATAAATTAATTTTTAAGCCGGACGCCACGCTGAATGTTCCACCTAAGCTAAGAAAGCGGGGAGAGAATGTAGGGGGTCGACCAGGGATGCCAAGACGTTGTCTGCATAGAGGTTAATTTTGTGTTCTTCCCCTCCGAAAGTCGCCCCTCGAATATCCGCAGAGTCACGGACCCTTTGCGCACATGGCTCCATGAACAGAGCAAATAGAAGTGGGGACATTGGGCAGCCCTGTCGGGTCCCCCTACAAATAGGGAATGGTGAGGACAAAAGACCATTCACCCTCACTGATGCCGAGGGAAAGCAATAAAAGTTCTGAACCCAGGTGCGGAACCTCTCCGGAACCCCAAAGTGGATCAACACCCGCTCAAGAAAGGGCCAGTGCACCCTATCAAAGGCTTTCTCGGCATCAACTCCGAGAAGCATATAATGGTTAGGAATCCTCGAAGCCTTCTTGACGAGATGCAACACCCGTTTCGTATTGTCGCTGGCTTGGCGCTGGGGGATAAAGCCGGCCTGGTCTGGGTCTATGAGGTACGGAAGTTGCGGGGCAATCGTGAGGCCAATATACTAGTAAATAGCTTGAGTTCAACGTTGAGGAGCGAAATGGGGCAGTACGAACCGCAAAGCTGCCGGTCCTTGCCAGGTTTGGGAAGAACAGAAATGGTAGCGGAGAGCATATTGGAAGGAATTCCGCCCGTGGATGAGAAGCAATTGAATAGCCGAGTTAAGATGAGGGCTAATTTCGTGCAGAACATCTTATAAAATAGAGGGGAAAACCCATCGGGACCTGGGATTTGGCCATGCTTAATCTGGAGATAGCGGATATGACCTCCTCTACTCAGATGTCTTGTTCCAAAAGATCGGCCTGTGCCGCTGTAAGTGTGGACGTGTGTGCCCCCTGCAAATAGGCATCGCTCGCCTCCGAATCCAGCTGCTGGTCAGAGTATAGCTCTGCGTAAAATTGTCGGAGTTTGTCAGCGATATCAGCGCTTTCTGTAAGAATCAAGCCTGAGGAGTCCCTTAGCGAGCAAACCGCGGCCCGCTGTTGGCGAGCTCGAAGGCAGGCTGCTAGCAGACGTCCACACCGATCGCCCCCCACGTAATAATTATGTCGGAGACGCAAAGCGGCGTATTTGGCCTTATCCAAATCTATGCTAGCCAGTTGGGCGCAGGCTGCGGATAGTTGTCTCCAGACTCGTGGGACCCCAGTGCGATGATGTATGCCCTCCAGTTCCCTGACCCGTTCCACAAGTTGTTCCCTCTTTTCCGAGCGCATTTTGTTATCGGCCACGGAGATCGCTATAAACTCACCGCGGATAACAGTTTTGAGAGCCTCCCATAGAGTGGAGGTAGCAACCTCGGGGTGTCATTAAAAGACAGATACTCCGCAATAGAATGATCTATTCGCTGGACCGTTTCTGCGCGCGAGAGTAATGTGTGCCGCCACGCCACATGCGTCTAGGGGCGGGGACAGGGGGAATATCGAGAGACAGCTGGACTGCTGAATGGTCTGATAATGAGACAGGGAGAATATCAATGGAAGATGTAAGGTGCGACACATCGGCGGAGCCTAAAAAAAGATCTAATCTGGCCTAAGTTTTATGAGCATGCGAATAATAAGAGTACGCCCGCTGCTGGTGGTGCCGGCTTCTCCAGATGTCGCTGAGGCCCAGGTCTCGAAGAGCCCTGCAGCCCCCAGGGGAAAGAGAGCCGGAGTGCCCAAATCTGGAAGTGGATCTATCCAGCTCGTTATGGATGAATGTCTCCTGACCCTCATTTGGTTCATATAAAGAAGTTACTACCCCAGACCATGTTCCTATCAATACCCGGAAGGCTAACAAATGCACCTTTATTTCAGCTATTTTGTCCCCTATGGAACCCGTGAAAGGAGCGAGAGACTAGAAATGCTACCCCAGCCGTTTTAGAGTGGAGGGACGAGAAATGCTGTATAGGGAAAGATCGGGATCTCAATCTATGATAGTCTTGCGGTAGTAGGTGAGTGTCTTGCAATAGACATATGTCACCCCCAGTGCTCTCCAGGTGTGACAGGACAGCCCTTCTCTTAACGGGGTTAATAAGGCCCTTTACGTTTAAAGTGACAATTTTCAAGGGGTTACCCATACCCATGTGTGTGGTGAAGCGGAGCTATGGAGTTGTCGGTGGCTGCTGATCGCGGGGTCGAGGTGCTCGGACCCCCACTCCCCTGTGCAGGCTCGTGGATAATTAACGTGCTGACAGCAATGTGAGGTATGTCCCCTGCAAAACCCCACATTCAAACAATAAACAATTTTCAAGCATGGAAACGTTTAAACTAAAAAGGATACAGAGTCCATAGTTCTTGGCTGGATGGATCATCTTGGGGTGTCTGCGTGGCCTTACTCCCCGCTCCCCCCCGCCGCCCAGTAAGCGATCAAAGCGATACACACAAATGCATCAGGAAGGGTCCGGCTGCGTCAAAGCTTTGGGTAGCGAGTCCACCACATCCTGTTGGCCCTTGGCTAAAGTGTCAGGGTCTGGCTTGGTGATTTTAGTTTAAGGCCCCCTGGAGCGCCAGCGCATTTGTTCTGTGGCAGTTCGTCTAGAGATCTGTTCCATGCGCTTGCCCTCTGTCGGGTCCAGACCCAGGACCTTGCATGTCTCCTCGAAGGAAGCCAGTTGCAGCAGGCGTCCATCCCAGCGAAAAATTAGTCAAAAGGGGTGGCCCCAAGAATAAGCTATATTCTTACTGCGTAGAAACGCAGTTGCTGACCGGAAAGTGTGCCTTTTCTGAAGTGTAGAAGCCGCCAGGTCCTGATAGAGCGTCACTGACTGATTCTGAAAACTAATAGGTTTTTTCTCCCTCGCTTTCCTCAGGATGTCTTCCTTCAGTTCGTAATCTTGGAGATAGACCAATATGTCTGCTGGGGGGGCATTGGCGGGTGGGCGCGCGGCATTTTGATTTCAACGGAAGAGTCGGCATCCAGGATGAAGCAGAATAGATTAGTGAGGAAGTCTTTGATATCAGGGCCTTCGGCTTTAGGCTGCACACCTCGGACGCGGATGTTATCGCGTCAAGATCGGTTCTCAAGGTCCTCGGTGTGCGCCTGCTGGTCCAACTGTTGGTCCCGGAGCCGTAGGATTTCTTGTTGGAGCATTTCCACCTCTTCAACGTGGCTATAACCCTGTTCCACCAGTGTGGCAACTCTTTCCCCTATCTCATCCATGTCCTTCCGTAGGACTCGGATATCTCTAGATAAGTCTTTTTTGACCTCCTACAGGTCCTCGCGGAGGGATGCAAATAACGACTCAAGGAAGGCCCGAGTCACCGGCTCATCCGTCTCACCATCTTCTGGATTCGGGTGAGCGGCTTGCGTACTACAACCTGGAGTCCCGCTGGTTGGTTTAGTGAGCATGTCTCTGAGTGATCTATCTTTCTTTTGCCCAGCGGTAGTCATCCTGGCCTCCCATGAAAGAGTCCGAGTGGGTATCACAGGCTACGTATCTTCGGCTATCGATGGCAGCCCGGTGCTCCCCCCGGACCAGAGAAGGCCGTTGCAGCCCCACTGAGGCCCCAGCCTTCACACAGCTCGCCTCCGGGACAGGCGTCCCTACACCACCTCCGGCCGGGATCCCCGTGGGTGGGGAAGGCAATGAGGCTCACTCCGGGGCCAGGAGCAACAAGGAGCCCGCTGGTGAGTAAAGGGAAGGAAGGCAACTCCCCCAGATCGCAGTCCTGATCCCCTATAAATCTCTCCTCAGGCTGCACCGTGGCCCCCCCAGAGGAGTCCAGCTATTATGGGATCTGATGCAAAGCAGGCCCAGCAGCCGCTCCCCGTGCCAACCTCCTCACCTACTCACTTTAGGTAATTGTTCTTGGGCTCCTGCTTGAGATAGTCCCCAGGCACATCAGGAGTAAGCCAGCAGTACTGTAAGCCGCGCTCCGCCGTGAGGGCCCCTCCGTCGGTGCCAAGATTAGGACAGACCCACTTACTCTGCTGCAGTTCGCTTGGGCCCACTCCACGCAGCAACAGGTGGAGGGAGCTTGTTCTCCGGTCCAGCGGCCGCCCTGCTCTTCTAACGGAGGACCGGGGCTCCGTCTTCCCTGTGCCGGCTCTGACGCAGGCCGCGCCACAGGACAGGCAGTTCCACCCTCCTCAAGTAGGCTGAGCCGGCCTGGGCGTTACTCTAGGCCCCGTCGGCACCGTGCCCCCGCAGCAAGGGGGCTCCAACAAGCACCAGCGCAGAGCCGCCCAGGGTCGGGGGTCCAGGCAGGGGTCGCGGGACTCGTGGGAGCCGATCCTCAGCCGCCCGCTGTTGTGGTCCGTCCGTGCTCTGCCTCTGATGCTGTCTGGCACAGTTACTCCGGCCTCGCCAGGCCTCTCCCTCAGTTCCAGCTCATCCCAGGGGGGTCCGCAGGTGTCGAGCGGTTTGCCTTGGTGTGCCGCCGGTGCCCCCGAGTTCCGACGCTGTCCTGTCATATTTTTTGGGGACGTTAACAAGCCTGGGTGTCAGCGGGCCGGGCAGCGGCGCGGGAGCGACGAGGAGAGATGTCTCACTCGGTCGCCATGTTGGCCATGCCCCCCGGGTGTGCAGTTTTAAACTGCCATTTCAACCGGGCAAGTGCACCTATTTGCCAGGCAAAAACCTCCCTTTTACTACATGTAAGTTACCCTTAAGGTAGGCCCTAGGCAGCCCCACGGGCAGGGTGCAGTGTATTTAAAAGGTGGGACATGTACGGGTGTGTTTTACATGTACTAATAGTGAATACTGTTCATTTTGTTTTTCACTATTGCAAGGAGTATCTCCCCCTTGGGTAACATTGGAATTGCCCTGAAATGTCTTTTAAGTGTCATTTCCAATTAGGATCAGATAGAGATTCAAAGTTTGGGGTCTTTAAACTCACCTTTTAAAAGTACATCTTTTGGTGAACATGGTTTTTAATTTGTGTGTTTGAAAATGCCACTTTTAAAAAGTGAAGGTAACTGGTGCGCCGTCGCGCTCCAGCCTCAAGATGCACTGCCAGTATTGGCAAAAGCCAGTAGTATCACACTGTAAATCCAGTAAACAATCAGTAATCCAAGTAATCCATAGTTGTCCAAATTTTTACAACATTCACACAGAGGCGAACTGAATTCACATTTTTTTAATTTTTAATGTAGAGGAAATGCCCATCCAGGCGTTTTTCTGGAACACGTTCAAATACACTTTTAGTCCTGGGTAACCATGCGAACATTCACCCAATGCATTTCGGGCTGAAAGCCCTTCGTCAGGGGTAGCTATGATAAAAAAAGGGGAAGTTTCATCAGAATAACGTAATTGCATCTTTTGAAACATATCATCACCAAAATTACATCGTTAAACATACAATCATCATGTAATATGCTGTAAAACATTGCTTGATAACCAAAACGCGTCTGCAAGTGTAAACTGGCACTTGTAACAGTACAATCAAATGAACCGCTCCAGCGCAAACTATACTAATTACAAAAAAGAATTGAATCTAATTAGCCCCATGCTAAACTCAATGATAAATAATGCAAACCAAACAGTTAAAATCAAAAAGAAACTCACGTCGCAGTAATCTGAAAGATCTAATTGTGAGTGAAACATGATCATGGCCCACGGTCTTGTCACTCCAACTGACATCCGCGTAATCCACAGTGTGATGTACGGGCGGAACGAATCCTTGATGGGCTACTCAGACAGGTGTAATATATCCTTGAAATTCAAACAGACCCCGTGACTGTGCTCAGCAACCCCAGCGCACTAAATGTAGTGGAAGAAATCCTAATCTCCACTTAAAGACACAGCCTACATAACGTTCACCTATAGGGACATAACTACTACTCGTGATACAAACTCCTTATTGTAAAAAAGAACACCATGCAAATCCGTGAGACAAATAAATTATACTGTGAAAAAAACGCGATCATGAATATATCGATTTGTGAAAAAAACATGTGTGTTAAGCAACCAGCCCCGTACTGAAAAAATAAAGTCCTGGCATTCATTGAATAATATATGCTTAAACGAAAAATACAAAAAGATTTAAACTGGCGAAACTCCATGTGTCTTGTGGTTCCCAGGTGGCCTCCAAGGTGGTAATGTACTCCTTATTCAATCCTTAATTTGGGTGCAACCAATCGGAGGGGTCAAAATATATAATATGGCAAAAAAATGATCGAATGCACTCCTTTCACTTTGTTACTCCTATTGATGGCTCAAAAATGCTCAAAGGCAACGATTTTGGCGTGCAAACTTGAAGTGCTTAACCCCAATGGGACATGTTTGAAACTGAAGGTAACTGGTGCGCCGTCGCGCTCCAGCCTCAAGATGCACTGCCGGTATTGGCAAAAGCCGGTAGTATCACACTGTAAATCCAGTAAACAATCAGTAATCCAAGTAATCCATAGTTGTCCAAATTTTTACAACATTCACACAGAGGCGAAGTGAATTCAAATTTTTTATGTAGAAGAAATGTCCATCCAGGCGTTTTTCTGGAACACGTTCAAATACACTTTTAGTCCTGGGTAACCATGCGAACATTCACCCAATGCATTTCGGGCTGAAAGCCCTTCATCAGGGGTAGCTATGATAAATAAAGGGGAAGTTTCATCAGAATAACGTAATTGCATCTTTTGAAACATATCATCGCCAAAATTACATCGTTAAACATACAATCATCATGTAATATGCTGTAAAACATTGCTTGATAACCAAAAAGCGCCTGCAAGTGTAAACTGGCACTTGTAACAGTACAATCAATTGAACCGCTCCAGCATATACTATACTAATTACAAAAAAGTATTGAATCTAATTACCCCCGTGCTATACTCAATGATAAATAATGCAAACCAAACAGTTAAAATCAAAAAGAAACTCACGTCGCAGTAATCTGAAAGATCTAATTGTGAGTGAAACATGATCATTGCCTACGGTCTCGTCACTCCAACTGACATCCGCGTAACCCACAGTGTGATGTAAGGGCGGAACGAATCCTTGATGGGCTACTCAGACAGGTGTAATATATCCATGAAATTCAAACAGACCTCGTGACTGTGCTCACCAACTCCAGTGCACTAAATGTAGTGGAAGAAATCCTAATCTCCACTTAAAGACACAGCCTACATAACGTTCACCTATAGGGACATAACTAATACTCGTGATACAAACTCCTTATTGTAAAAAAGAACACCATGCAAATCCGTGAGACAAATAAATAAAATGTAAAAAAAAAGCGATCATGAATATATCGATTTGTGAAAAAAACATGTGTGTTAAGCAACCAGCCCTGTACTGAAAAAATAAAGTCCTGTCATTCATTGAATAATATATGCTTAAACGAAAAATACAAAAAGATTTAAACTGGCGAAACTCCATGTGACGTGTGGTTCCCAGGTGGCCTCCAAGGTGGTAATGTACTCCTTAGTCAATCCTTAATTTGGGTGAAACCAATCGAAGGGGTCAAAATATATAATATGGCAAAAAAATGATCGAATGCACTCCTTTCACTTTGTTATTCCTATTGATGGCTCAAAAATGCTCAAAGGCAACGATTTTGGTGTACAAACTTGAAGTGCTTAACCCCAATGGCACATGTTTGAAACTGAAGGTAACTGGTGTGCCATCGCGCTCCAGCCTCAAGATGCACTGCCGGTATTGGCAAAAGCCGGTAGTATCACACTGTAAATCCAGAAAACAATCAGTTATCCAAGTAATCCATAGATGTCCAAATGTTTACGACATTCACACAGAGGCGAAGTGAATTCAAATATTTAATGTAGAAGAAATGCCCATCCAGGCGTTTTTCTGGAACACGTTCAAATACACTTTTAGTCCTGGGTAACCATGTGAACATTCACCCAATGCATTTCGGGCTGAAAGCCCTTCGTCAGGGGTAGCTATGATAAAAAAAGGACAACTATGGATTACTTGGATAACTGATTGTTTACTGGATTTACAGTGTGATACTACCGGCTTTTGCCAATACCGGCAGTGCATCTTGAGGCTGGAGCGCGATGGCGCACCAGTTACCTTCAGTTTCCAACATGTGCCATTGGGGTTAAGCACTTCAAGTTTGCACGCCAAAATCGTTGCCTTTGAGCATTTTTGAGCCATCAATAGGAGTAACAAAGTGAAAGGAGTGCATTCGATCATTTTTTGCCACTTTTAAAAAGTGGGCATTTTTCTTGCTGAAACATTCTGTGCTTCTGCCTGTTTGATAAATCCATGGCAGGGTTAGGATGACAGTTGGGCTCTTCTGCATTCACTCTAGACCAGAGGTCTTCAAACTTTTTGATGCCGAAACCCCCCTGTCAAAAAAGTTAAGCGTAAGGACCCCCTCCTGACAAACGTTATTTGAACTTAGTCCTCCTCATCATTGCCAACTATCGACAACCATAAACGCCCCCAATTCCCACAGCAAATAATTTTTACATTGGGGAAATAAATTAAACAGTGTTTAGCAAACCAAAGGTCAGTAAGAGAGTGGGGCGTGGTCAAAGGTGTGGCTAAAACAAAGAGCCTCATTTATGAGGCATTGGCGTAGGTCAGCGCCGCAAGTCTTCTTGCTGCGCTGCCCTACGCCAATGTGAAAGTGCAGGAATGCTTCTTATTTATGAAATATGGTGCATTCCTGTCCTTTCCCCCTGCGTTGGGGCACAAAATGCTGCCTAACGCCAACATAGGCAGGATTGTTTTTGTGCAAGAAGGGGCACCTTCCTGCAAAAAAAGAATCCCGAGAGGTGATTTCCTTTTTCTATGTGTGCTGCAGAATGCAGCACAGATAGAATGAAGAACACACATACACATAGAGGAAAAACAAGGAGAAAGGAAAACATTTCTCTTTGTTACGCCTGCTGTGGGGAGGCATAAGGTTTTGTCGCTGCCCCATGTTTACATAGTTTTACAAATCTGGCAGCGTCAAAATCCATGGGTGTTGCGTGAGAACACCCACTGCAATGCCTATGAAACGCCTACTTGACATAGTGTAAGGCAATGCAGCGACTTGTGCTGTTTTGTCTTACTCCATATCTATGAGGCCATGCAAAGCCACGCAGGGTGACTTTGCGTCGTCTCATAGATATGATTGGGACGCTTGTGCCGCCAAAGCTTCAAAAAAAGTGACGCTCAGGCAGCACAAGCCTCTCATAAATCAGCCCCAAAATATTTTGTCAGTTTTTTAGGTAGCTACATATAAAATAATGGGTAGCTTAAATGAAAATGAAATTTACTCAATGGGAAATGCACTGTAGTACATTATGAAACCTCTATTATTTAATGCACTGCAGAGGTCTGTGTGTAACCAGATAGACACAGAATTAAATTTGGTTGGCGCAGTGGAGAATAGTGACTTGTGTATTTTTAGTGCTACGAGGTCACAGCCTGTGACAGAAAGCACAGTGAATATGTAAGTCATTATTTTATACTTGCATTACACACATTATATTATAGACTGCTAGAAACTGTGCAAGTAGTTTTAAAATAAAATGGAGCTTCCAAAATGTAGATTTGAGTAATATAAGACCATAAGTAATGTTTTTTTCTTTTTTTTTGCATACCTGTCCCATCAACACCTCCCCAGGGGTACTACGCACTGTGTAAATACAGTTATGGTTAAAGCATGCACTTCACAGCCCAGTTGTTAACTCTTTGCACCACCATGCAAAAAAAAAACACATCTTTGCCATCACAATTCCTTGGAGTGATTCAAGCAATTAAAGCCAGAACCACTCCCAAGCACCCTTTACATTTGCAGATTAACTCCTAGCGCACATTTCTATGTCATTCAGGCAAGCAGGCACCCTGGCATGAAGACTTACTTGAAGGATTGTTTTACCAGGCCTCTTCGTTTTACAGCAGAGGAGACTCAATTAACTTCAGCTAAACCATTTTAACGATCGGAATGAAGGGTGCAGGCCATTGTCTTTGTCCAAAAGGAAAAGCACATTTTGCATTCCAGGCAGAAGTTAGGCCTGGAAATGTGCGACACCCTTCCCAGGACTCCACGGCCTCCCTGGGGGTCGCGCCACACAGATTGAAGACTGCTGCTCTAGACTGTCACACAAAGGGAGCTGAGGTGTGCCTTGCATATCACCAGGCTGATGGGCCTCCCTGAGTTAGATTGGTGGGAGGAGCTGTCACTGATACCTGAATAGGGCTGTGCCTGTCCTCACACAAAGCTGTCTCCACCCCCCTGTAGTGTGTCTGGAGCCAGGTCAGGGAAAGGCAGGGTCTTGTACACTACAAAGACTGTCCTTTGAGGTTTGCCTAATTCAAAGGCAGAAACTGGTATAAGTACTGAAGCTGTGACACCATAACTTCAGAACACATCTGGACTAAAGGACATTCTGCCAGGAAGAAGAGCTGGACACTGAGGGAGGAACTGACACTCTGCCTGTTGCTTTGTGTGCTGGCCTAATGCTTGTTGCTTCTGTCGTGGGTGTGAAAGGACTTGATTTTGCTTTCTGAATCCTGCTTCCAAGGTTCTCCAAGGGCTTGTGCGTGCTTACCTCCTAATAAGTCGTCTGAGGGCCATCAATGACTTTACTTACCAGGGCCTGGGCTCTTCTGCTGAGACCCCTGACTTGCCAAGTGGTGCCAAATCCAGTTCCTGGGCTCTTGGTAACAGAATATGGTGATCTGAAGAAGAAAATCCATGCACTGAATCTTAGTGCCCTTTTCTTGATGCAACATCGCTGTGCGGCTAAAAACTCGCTGCATCGCCGCAGTGCGGCTGAAGAATCGATGCAGCGCCTGCAGTGCAGCTGAAAAATCATGGCAGCCCGAGTCCCGAGCACCATGTTACCATCGTCCATGGCACCTTCTCTGACTCCGACGCAGTCTGCTCTTTGTAGATGAAGAATAGATGGATCACCTGCCTTGCAGCTGTGAGATTGATGCAGCGCCTGCTTTGCCGCCACCGCATCGACACAGCGCGTCTGGATTTTCAACGCATCATCCTTGGGTGCTGATTTCTTCATCAATGTCACCCAGCAGTAAGGAACCGAGGCTGCATGTCCAGAGATCAACACATCACCTCCCCTTCCAGTAAGAAACTGATGCATTACTTCCCCTAGCAGTAAGGAACCGACACATCACCTTCCCTCTGTAGCAGTAAGGAAACGCTGCATCACCTTCCCTGGCAGTAAGGAACTGATGCATCATCTGCTTGCGAGTAAGGATCTGATATATAGCTTTGTTTTTCATGCGCCTCACCTCCCCTGCACCTGTTTTCGTATTCAAATTTTGAAGCATCCCAGTTACTTTGTGCTAAAAGTGACATATCAATTGATTCCTATGGACTACATTTGCTTAACCTTTGAAAAGTGATATCTCTACTTGTGTGTGTTGTATTTTTGTCGTTGTGGTATTGTTTTATTCAGATAAATATTGGCTATTTTTCTAAACTGCTGTGGACTCCCTTTCTAGTGTTTTCACTGTGTTACTCTGTGTGTATGTACGAATGCTTTACACATTGCCTCTGAGATAAGCCTGACTGCTCGTGCCAAGTAGGCCTGAGCGGAGCTTGTGTAGTTTCACTCCACATAATTCCGCGGGGTTACTAAAAGACTCAGCCAAATTCCTCGGAGTTCCGTGCACCAGCGAAGTATGCTATTGCTCAGCCACCATGGAGAGAGAAGCGTGTGCAGATTATGGCCCTCTGTGAGTGGAGTTGGGGTTAATGTGCATTTAAAATCAAGGCGTTTGCCAAACACTGCTCCAAGAAACCCTCTCCAACAATAGACTAGTCAAACACACACCCGTGGGTTTTGTGTTATCATCAGATTGCCCAACTCTCTCTTTATCAGGCAGTTACCACTCACATTTTTAAAACAATTCCCGCTCACGCCCGTGCTTGCTCCAGGCTCTACCACTCTTAGCACTGCACTTGTAGCAGTCTATCAGCCCTCTCAGCACTACACCTGTACCAGTTCACCAGCCCCCTCACCGCTGTACCTGTCTCAGATGGGAAGAGATGCCAGAAGCTTTGCGGTCCCTGTCGCACTATGTATGCACGGGCGGTAGTACACATGAACATAAACACAAAATACTCCCTCCTGCACCTCCTTACCAAGTAAAAAAGAGGTACAGTGAAGGGAAGCTTACCAATACAAAAGAGGCAGGCAGTAGGAGGACATGCTGCTCTGAACAATGAAGTGCCTCGGACATGCATCCTCCCCCCTCTTGGGCCTCCTGCAAGCCAGGGCCTGGCTCAAGGTTCCTTGCCAGCAGGACAGATGCGTGCTCCGATAGCAGGGAGGAACCATGCCGCTTGGCACAGATAACAATTGCACCACATAATGCTCCGGGTAGGACCGCCTCCACGCCGACATACACTAAGCCGGCTCATAAGTGGCTAGACCAGATGCTCTGGTGGGGCTGTATTTATTTCCGGCACAGTAGGTACTTTCTACCGGAGCAGCGAGGTCTTCTCCTCGTACATATGCGCAATGAAGGTTTTTTGGTTATTGGTTGGCATTTTTTTCACGGGGACAATCATGTTTTTTTACCAAAAGAATGGCTTAGTGGAAAATACTTGCTGTTTAATTAATTTGTATTTGTATATTAAATTTAGGGGGGAGCATGCCGGTAAACTCCGCTCGGCTGGCAGGTGGCAGAGTTTTTCTAAAACTCTGCTCTCCGAACCGAGCGCGGAGTGGCAAAAACACAGTGAACTTCGCTGGCGGAGCAGAGTTTACCGCCCACTCCTAGTGCCAAGCTACCAAGGGGTGAGTTGGGGTTATCTTAGCTGTGTGACTTCCTTACCCTACTTGGACAGGGTGCAAACCACTGCCAACAAGAGACCCCATTTCTAACAGGCTTCTTTACAGGAAACATGGAAAGGGTTAAAAAAAATAGTGACCATGTAGAAGTGATATAACAAAAATAAAAGATGAAAGGAGGTCCGTGATTTGCTAAGTACTGGAGTTTGAATAAGAGCACATTTTGAGGGGTAGGCATTTTTGGTACTTTTCTACTGAGAGTGGAGGAGGGTTGTCATAGTTCTGACTTGAGATTTGCAGTGGAAAACAGATGTTAACAGATATTACAATAAAAGTTGGACTACAGCAAAGACATTTTACAGGTATTTTAATTAGGTTGTACTATAAAAAAGTACAGTTAAAAATCAACCTTGAGTGCACATAAGCTGGAAGAAAATGTGTAGGTTATACACACTGCAGTAAAAGGCAAAATAGAAGGGAGCTTAGATGACAACATTAACTAAAAACATAGAGCCCGATTCACAAAAGTAATCTGAGACAAAATCCTAACTTTACGACTTTCGGTATTCACAAAAGGCATTTAGGAGTAGTAAAGTTAGGATTTTGTCTTAAGTTTGTCTTAAGTTTTTGTCTTAAAACAAAATCCTAACTTAAATTTAACTTAAGTTAGGATTTTGTCTTAAGACCAAAACTTAAGACAAACTTAAGACAAAATCCTAACTTTACTACTCCTAAATGCCTTTTGTGAATACCGAAAGTCGTAAAATTAGAATTTTGTCTCAGATTACTTTCGTGAATCGGGCCCATATTGAGCAGCAAAGGAGGAAGAGGAATTGCTTTACTGAAAATATAGTAATTTCATTAAGCCACTATGGATGAATGTATTAGAAATTAGATGTGGGTGCTTGCTCATAGTATGTAGTTTTATTAGTATAACATTTGCACTCACTTACACATTCAGGCAGGCACTTACACACACAGTTACACTCCCACAAAAGCACTTATGTGCCCGCCACTCATTTAGCCAGATAGTGACTGACACACAGTCACACACCCCTCAAACCATTCACACACCCATTTACTCACCTATACATCCACTTACACATTCATTCACACACCCATACAGACACTGTCACACCCACTCACACCCCTTTATAGCCATTCATGTACCAGCTACTCAGACAGCCACTTACACATGCACTTACACACCCATACACCCAGTTTTACACTCAGTCACCCACCACACAGCCATTCACATACCTATTTACAAAACCATACAGCCACTCACACATCCAGTCAGACAGTGACAGAGGCACTTGCACATACATTCACATACCCACACAGCACTTAAGTATCCACCACTAATAGAGCTACTTACATACCCTTTTAGACACCCATACAGCCACTAACACACACAGTCACATATCAACACAGCTACTTACATATACAGTGACACACCCACAGAGGCACAGATACAATCCACTCAACCACTCACACTCCCAGTCACCCATCTGTACAGCCACTCATATACCCATTTATATACCCATACTCAGACACTTACACAGCCTCTTACACACCGACATAACCACTTATGTAGCTACTCACTTGCATATAGTATGTTATTTAATGTTATGTAATCTCACGTTAAATGTATTCTATATTTGCTTTTCAGATATCTATTGTGTTTAAAGAGAAATGGAAGATGAAAGGATGAGGTGAAAATAATATTAAGCACTATGCTTCTTGAGAGCATCCATAAACTGGTCAACAGATGACATATTCAGTGCAACTGGTGTATGGCATTTGCCACAATGAGTGACCAAGTCTTGCAGTTTTGATGAAACAGCGGGGATGGTAGGTATCTGGTCAGGTGGTAAGGGTCCAAAGATGGTCCAGCTGCTGCTTATGATGCATCACCTTCCCTTTCTCTTACCATCCTCTGATATGTTCTTGTATGTGTGGTTTTCAGGTGTTTTGAAACTGAGGATGTGCCATGTGAATTCTTTTTCACAGTACCTCTTGATAGTTTTTTGCTGCATAGATTGAGTTGGAAAAATTTAGCAAGAACTTTCTTTTCTCCTGAAGGGATAAAGAAATATTTCCAAACATCGGAGGAATTCTTTGGAGGTGGTAAGTCTTCTTCTTCTTCATCCTGCTGTTTCTGTTCTCTTCTATCGTCAGCAGAAGACATTTTAACTTTGAAACTCTCTTCTTTTGAAGGAAAGGCAAAAATACAATGGAGCCGTGCTTCCGACACTGTCTCCCGAGAGATGTGAAACCGAAATAACAGATTTAGGGTATGGTTTTCAATGTGGATTGATGGACAGATTTGTGGTGGCATCGTGGCAGATTTGCGGATCCATAAAATGAATAATAAACAGAGAAATACTTTGTGTTTTGCATTTGTAAAAAGTTTAATAAATTATGTTATGTTCTTTTGTTAATTGTCAGTTTTAAAATGTAAAATAATAAATGTGTGAATGAAATGTATTCATATATGTGTAAAAATGTGTATTACTAAATTGAACTTATAGGTGAAATTGTAGTGCAATTTATATTTTAAAAAATGACGAAATTCACTAACAAAGCAAAGGTTACAGGGACATTATAGTTAGGAAATAACATTAAAAAAACATAGAAATTCACTGAAAGTACCAAAGGTTACAAGGATGTTATCATTAGGAAATAGAATTTAAAAGAAACTGAGAGATTCACTGAAAAAAACAAAAGTTACAGGGACTTTATAGTTAGTCTCAGATTTTACACATACAAAACTATAGAAATTCAGCAGTTTAATTACATGTGCTTCCTATAATTTACACCCCCACAATGCACTGCTCATGACCTTACATACTACATCACTCATGACTTGGTCAGTGACATCACTGAGGACATCATCCAGCAAAGTAAACTTCAATATCCTTCATAAAATACTAGTTTAAATGTTTTTAAAAGTAAGAAGACACAGATGAGAGACGTACAGCACAGAGTGCACAGTAACCGTATCAACTACTACACTCACTTATCACGTAAGAGACAGTTCTCAGCGGATAGTCTTTTGTTTTCTAAACCACTACTGTAAACACTAATGACCAACGTAAAAAGTATATCCGTATAGGCTAGTCTATTGCAAACCACAACAACACCATTTGTGCACCTGCAAAGAGGTTTTAGTGCAAATGTCAGATTTACACAAACCATAACCAGTAGGGAGGTGTTAATGGACAGGCTACTGTGTGGTAAACCACTAGTAAAATTATTCTTTATCCTGGAGAAAGAAGTGAGCAGAGAGGTGAGTCTGTTGTAAATGTCTACTACACTGAGCCATCACCCTAGAAAAAGGTCTTAGTGAACAGATTAATTTATTGTAATCTACTATTACAGCCATTCATCACAAAGGAGAGAAGTCTGAGGAAACTGGCCAGTATGTCATACAACAGAACTATACTCAGCCATCACTGTGGAGTGAAGACTCAATGAACAGCTTAGACTGTCGCAAAGCACAACCATACACATACATCAGCAGTGGACATGTGTCAGTGTAGAGGCTAGTTTACTGATAAATTGTACACCCATTTTAAAAATGGGATTATAGATCAGATGACATATTTTAGAAATTGTATCATTCATTATTAGTACAGAAAGAATAGTAATTTAACTTATGCAGTAGCTTAGTAAATATCTTTAAGTCACAGAAACTTTTATGAAACACTTACACTCAATGGATGATGTCATCAGTGATGTCATTTGAGATGTCATCAGTGCTGTTAGAAGTGATGTCACAGAACATGTTATGAGTGATGTAATCTGTGAGGTCATAAGCAGTGCATTGCGGGGGCATAAGTTATAGTTAGCTCAGGTGACTATAACTGCTGAATTTCTATGGTTTTTTGTGTGTACAATCTGATCTTAACTTTAACATTCCTGTAGCCTTTGGTTTTTTCAATGAAATATATATACACACTTACCTGTGAAATAATTACATTTTTGTTGTAAAGGCAGGCGTGATATAGGCATATACTTGGTAAAAATGTGCACGGTAAAGGCATTTATGTGGTAACGGATGCGTGGTAAAGTTATTGTGTGGTAACGTCCACATTGTAAAGATTGTTTCCCAGCACCCACACCTTGCAACAGGACTGATACTTGGCTCAATGTGTTAGGATTCTTATGGATGATTAAACTAGAGTGATTAATCTCATGTAACTATTTTAAATATTTGCAGAGTATTCATTTTTTAAAAATCAATATAAATGTGAGATTTCACATATTTTATTTTATTTTCGTGAGAGACCATCGTATCCCCTCACTTGAACTTTTTTCATATTTTAATAGTATTACTATTATTATTATGAGTTTACATATTAAGTTGTTTACTTTATTTTTTTATATAAATATTTATTTAATAGGGAAGACAATTAACTTTTGTTATTTTCACTCTCACTTAGCCCTTATCCTAAACCCTTTATTAGCTCCTGGCCCTTTCCAATTTTTGTTTCTAATATTTTTATTTTCCTGGTATTAACACGTTTTTATTCCTAGTTTTATAATCTGAAGAAAATGACTTTTCACTCTTTATTTTTGTATAGGTATTTGTGGACCGTGTGCCTAGCTAGAGAGCAATATACTGCTGCTAAGTAACAATGGAGTGCTACTGTATTGTATTGGAAAGTATTTGCAGTCCAACTATCCCAGCGCTGGTTGTTCCTCAAATTCATTTTTCTTGTTCCTGCCACAGGCTCTCTACTAAATACTCAGTCCATGATTGATGGTGACTAGAGGCTTACTGAGGCTCCATCATTTTACATTAAGCCATTGTAACCTTGGCCAATTTTCTACTCCTTTTTGCCACTCTGGGATGTTTCAGGAGCTGAACCTCCCACGAGCAACTATAGTGGTAAGTGAGCAGGTGTGCAAATGGTGTTCCAGACTACATCCAAAAAGTATTGTGTGGTGTTATGCAGCACAGAAGCATCCAGAAATGGCTCCTGTCCTAGTCCCAGTGTAGGTGCTCAATGACCTGGAAGTCTGGTTGAATGATTGAATGGTTGAACATTGACTCAATAGTATAGAAAAACCTGTCAAGATTTCTCTTTATATTCGTATTAAGGAAATTAGCCATAGTGTACAAAGTAATGCTGAAAAAGAAACATTTCAAGTGTGTTAAAAAGTAGCCTGGCACCATGCCACACTTAGTTGAAAGTTGACAGGGTTCATAGATGCCTCTTACCATGGTAAGGTGGCTGGTTATGGGAATAAAAAATGATCCTGATTCTTTTGAGAGTGATCAAATCTCAGTGATTCATGAACAGAGTAAGGGTGGGCACAAAAATACCCCATCCACCTGGGCAAGGCGTACATGAGCTACTACTCTGCTGCTGTAATGCCCTTCCTCTTCCTTTTTTAGTTAGTACCTCACAGGGCCCATATTCACTCAATGAAATAATAATAAGATTGTGTTCCTTGGTCTGCAGCATATGCTTTTAAGTCCCAGCTGCTTCACTGCTGGCTAAGTCGCATAAAGTGCCCTGTCCCTTCCCAAAGTCTACTCATATCATGCCATACAGGAAAAATGACTAGGAGGCCATTGGAGGTGCTGAAACATCAAATCGCATATGACTAGCAGACTATAATTCCTCAACTGCCCACATTCTGGAAAAAACATTTCAGCGCGGGGTGGGGGGATATGCACAATCTCTTATGTTGGGTGCTATATTTAGCAGAGACCTAAAGGTAGAGAAATCTTGTAAAATGGCGAAACAATTTATCAACATGCAACGTTCTGATGTCATCTGCTGAGAATTCTCACATTTTAAATTAGAACATTGGGATGCTCAGAGCTCACTTGAGACAATAGAGCATCAGTGATCTGCAGACACTGGTAAGACCTGCTGCTGTCAGCTTTCCAAAGTCCTAATCCACACTCTTCAACTCTCGCCCTTTCCTGCCACTCCACAGGCTATATAGATTGTGCATGCAAATGAGAAAACCAGAAGATGGTGACAAGGACATACTAAGCCTACCCCCTCATTCCCTTCCCTCGTTGCTGTCAGTGTCCCTGGGAACACACAATGATGGAGGAGGAGGGTTCCCTCCTCCTCCATCATATGACCAGCAGATGACATCAGAACAGTTTGGAAGAGCCCAATGTGAATAAGAGGCTCACTCTCTGCTTTTTTACAGCTCTTGCTGTGTGCAAAGGCATCTGTCAGGCACTCACCGGCACACACAGAAAGAATTGCAAAAGGAACCAAAACTTTAGTAGAGCAAGGGGTCATAAAACCCTTGTGTCTCCCAGGAGGCTGCTTTTATCAATTAGGGTGTTACATAATCCTCGGGTACTTTATTAAAAGTATAATGTGCAGAGCACACGTTTAAAAATGAAATGTGTTAAATGCAAAATTTGTAGTAGGCAATCATACTTAAGAACTAAAGGCCTGTAACATAGAAATGAAGCATGAATTATTAACTTGACATAAACGAGGTTGCCATGAATGAATAAGAAGACATATTGATACTGAAAGACTTGTTTTGAATATTAAAAGACCGTTTTGAAAGATGTTTTTCTTCTATTTGCTGCAGACATTGCAATTTTGAAAGCTACTGTTTATTAGCTAGTGAAAAAACACTTGTTTGTATTAAACGACTGATATTGAGTTTCTCACGCCTCAAAAGATGCAGACGGCAGGCTGGATGATTCATGGGAAGAAAGTTTTGGAAACCAAGAAAGGATGTGCCACAACATTCAAGGACACGTGGTTAAAAGACGATTGTACTCTGGTGAGGAGATGGGGAGTAAACATGTTCCCAGCAGAGTGTTGAAATCTTTTTGGTCAACATGAAGAAGAAAGAATATTAATGTTGCAACATATAAAACATGTGTTTATATTTTTGTGTGTTCTTAGACTAGTCAGACAGATTAATTGAGCTTCTTTACTTATCTTTTTCCATGGACTAAGAGCAGTAGGTGTGAGTCCTTTATTTCAGACTCTCTAAAAGGAGACTTCCTGAATTTTCTTAGACATCTCTTTATGAGAAGCCTTAGCCTGTTACCTTGTCTGCTATTATTTGGAGTTGACAATACTTTCCACCTTATTATGCTAAAGCTTCATGATTTTGCTTGATTCTCTCATCAGGACCCTTCATGGGTATCTGAAATGACACTTTTTTTTCCTTCTCACATTTTCTATGGTTTTATTTAAAATAGGGAAGTTTCTTTATTGAACACGCTTGTTGCATTTTTATTGTATCCATGCCTTATTGGGTAATATATTGATTTACTTTATTATCAAATAGCGATTGATTGATTACATTAACCTTTAATGATGAGACTTGGAAATTAAGACCTTAATAAGAGAATGAATAGCTAAAGATTTTAAAATAGAACCTTTTAACTCTCTCTAATTCTCTTTATTGACTGAACTAAAAGAAATGCTAATTGATAACACTTTATATTGACTGCAGCACCTTACATCTCTGTCGACATCAAAGACCCATCAAATTGTTCTGAGGGGTTCATGATTGATGAGTAAGTGATAGTGAAACCCCATGCTCTAACAAGACCCTCTCCCTAATTTAAGACCTTCATCTCAGCGAAGCAAACCTTTAACAACCTTTAGTGGGTGTAACATTGCTGATTGCTGCAATGGGATAAGTGGTGGTGACTAATTTTAATTTAGTTGTGGAGTGAATGTGTAAGACATGTTTAAAATAATTTGGTCAAATTATGGAATAAGTAAAAATATAAGTTTTGTCAATAATCCTAAACATACATTCGACATTATAGCACAGCTTTTATGCTCATCAATTTCTTGTAACATTACTGCTGCTTCAGCAGCTTAACTTTGAGTTCGGCTTTGATCAAGAGAGCTGTATTGTTATCCAAGATATCTTTCCAGGAAAACATGTGGAATTATTTTTCAGCAATTACTGCGAAGGACAGTGAGCAATTCACATCATGTTTATAGCATGTGTTAAAAGTAGGCTGCGATCTTAGTGTACTGCATCTGAGGCCATGAAAATTCACGTAGTAAGCTTTGGCAGAAACATTGCTAATGAAAAGAAACGCATGGCTTCCTTGACAAGGCCAACGGAGAAAGGTAGAAATGTGTTCTTTTCATTACTACTATGTTTATAGCGAATTGTCGATATTTAATGCACTCTTGAACAATTTCAAAAGTCCCCTTGGAAATCTGTGCTAGTCTTAGATTTACAGAAGTACTCACATGCATAACGTTTACTAATGCAGTTTTGCCTAATAAAAATAATTGCACCCACAAAACAGTAGCGGTCGGTGGTGGGAGTGCCGCCGGGCGCTGACGTGGGGCGGGGCAGGGACAGGGTGGGGGGTAGTAAACTACGGATTACGGGCAATTACAAGTAAGTACACATATAAATAAATAAAACGAATTTCGTTTCTCGCGCTGCATCGCCAAATGTGATGCAGCGCGAGAAACGAAATTCGTTTATTTATTTATATGTGTACTTACCTGTAATCGCCCGTAATCCATAGTTTACTACCCCCACCCTGCCCCTCCCCCGCCCCACGTCAGCTCCCGGCGGCACTCCCACCACCGACCGCTACTGCTACAAAAGTGAAGCAGATGTGCATTGACACGTTTTTTCTCTTTACAGGGAAAATATTTTTCCCTGTGGAGAACGCCCTTCCCCTAAACCCAGGGCACAAGTCCTAAAAAAAGAAGTGGGGGGACGCTCCAAGTTAGGTGGTGTCACCGGAAGTGACGTCACGAAAGGAAGTGACGTCACGAAATTTGCAGGTCTCCGTCTGAAATGCGTGAATACATACAAGATACAAGTAGAGGTATAATACTGCAATAAGTGGCAGTCACTCAAAACACAAGAACACACTATACACAGGACCCATTCCTCGGATTACACGGTTATTACAGACTCGGGCCGTAGGCACTACGGGCATCTGTCGGGGTCCCTGGAAGTGACATGCTTGGCGTGTTGACAGCGCAGCTCCTTGAAGCCTTGGCGCCTCAGCTGTGCTCGGAGAAAGGCTGGCAAGGGGAGGGCGCGAGGTGGAAGGGGAGATTAGTCTGAGCCTAGGGTGCATTTGAAAGGCTATCATTCGCGCGCAGGTGCAGACTCGGGTACCGGCTCCATCTAATGGGCAGGGGGGACGGCGTCCACCCGGTAAAAACCCGGTAAAATAAGTGGGGGGACGCCGTCCACCCGCGTGGTACCCCGACTCGAGCCCTGCCTAAACCAACATTTAATATGGCAGTGTGCCCCCCTCTCCCACCCTGGAAATAGACGTCCTCCCATTCTTGACAGAATTGCAATTGTGACTGTTTCCACTGTGGGGAACTACTTGCAAGAGGTATATGAATATCCATATAATTATGAACTTGTGTATGTTCATCTGCTTTTACAAGTAGAATCAGAAAGGAATTCCTTAAACCTGCTACTAGGCCTTAATGTGCAATTACAGGAATTTCCCAATGCTGGCAGGATTGCCTTGGCAATACTATTTGTGACGGTTAATTTATAGCAATCTGATTTGGTGAATCTGGGTTGGATTTGCATTGTCTGTCAAAGTTACATTTAGTTGTGGAAAGGTTTTGAGAATCGTAACTCCCAGTGGATATTAGAATCTGGGGTTGAGTAGGGTACAGCTAACAGTCTCTTAAAAAACCTATTTTCTTGCATTTGCAAAATACCATTAATCCCCATACCCCAGAGCGCAGCGCCATATATCACAGAAGAGATTATCTTAGCATTGTAAACGATTAACAATTCTGCAATTGGTTTAGTGTCTAGCGTTGTAGCAAACCTGTCCTGCCCCTCATTATTTCTAATCATATTAGATTCACAGATATCCCTATGTTGCTTCCAATCCAATTTATCGGAAATCTGGATCCCAGACTAGCTAAAAAAAATTATGCTCTGTAGTTTCTTCCCCTTTATATAGAATGCATTAGGTTTCTCCCTTACACGTACACAACTCATAGTGTATGTTTTAGCTATATTAATTTCCATGCCCCTACCTTCCATAAAGTCAGAGAAAAAGTTGATTAAGGCCTACAAGCTTTTTGAGGTAAAGGCCAATACAGCTGCATCATCAGCATACAACAGTGTCAGTATCGGTTGCCTCCCAATTTTTGGGGTGTCCCCACCAACCGCCTGAAGTATTTCTTCCACTTCCTTGATATACAGGGAGAAGCAGAAGGGGTCCAATACACACCCTTGCCTCTACCCCCCTCACTATCCTAAAGGATGGAGTTAATTCCCCCTTGTTCCAAAGCGGACCTTTGCTGTCAGGTTGCGATACATGTGAGCCAAGAGTGAAATGATCTCCTTAGGTGCCACCATTTTGTCCATACACTCCCACAATATGCTATGATTAATCAAAATAAAAGCACTACTGAGGTCGTTAAAGCAGATATGAAGTCACCCTTGCTTGGATATAATGTACTTCCCCATCAGAAGGTTCAGGTTGAGCAACTGCTCAACCATCCCTAGATCTTTCCTATACCCAGATTGGGTGTTAGAAAGTATTCTATTGTCTTCCACCCACTGTTCTAATCTTTCTAGTTAGAGAATCAGACTCATTCTTTTCGCTTAGGTTTCTTTTAAGGAAATTCATTCTTTTGCATACAGTCTGCAAGAAATATTAATTTTATACCTCCATATCATGAGTGTCTCCTATTTAAAAAATTAATTTCTCCTGGAATGCAGCCCTTCTACAATGTGTTTGATTGTTTGGTTTTTCCAACTAAAATACTGATAAACTAATAATAATAGTCAATAATAATAATAGTAACTAATAGTAGTCACCCCTTCAATAAAACCCAGTGCACAATCAAGACACTGGGATAGAGTATCCAAAGCAGAATGGACCAAGAGTCTGCAGGAACACCCTCCCCCTCCAGCCACACCAGAAACCCTGGCAGTGACACAAAAATACTCAACAACTGGATCTCCGTTTGCCCCAACCACTTCACACCGGGGCCACCCCCGTATCAACGCCAACAAGAACAACAACAAACGTCTCAATTGGTATGCGAACGACCTCAGGGATTCCAAACGCCACTGCAAACAACTCGAAAGAAAACGGGGACGTAACAAAAACACCACAACAAGACTCACGTACAAAGCCCGCCTCAACCTCTACCACAAATAACTACTAGATGCAAAGAAAAGAGCCCTTAACCTCAAACTTGAAACCATTGCCAAGGAGTTTTCCAATTCTGCAGCAGTTACCAGTGACATCACCCCTTCCCTAACACTCTGTGATGCCCTCACAAGAAGATCGCCATGATCTACAACAAATTCGACCCTCAGCCCACCGACCCAAACCTCCTTGACCAGCCCAACTCTGCCACCACCACCAAAGCGAAGATCAACACTCGAATAGACACAAATACCCTGATGAAAACCATCTACTCAGGAGCCCCCTCTGCCCCCTGCCCCTACTTCATCTACAACCTAGGAAGCAGCATCAACTCTGCTGCTCTGACACAATCATCAACTCCTCCCTAACTACTGCCACCTTCCCGGCAAACTGGAAAAATGCAGAAGTCACCCCCCTATTAAAGAAGCCATCAGCAGACCCCAACACCCTCAGCAACTACAGACCCATCTCACTCCTACCTTTCCCAGCCAAAGTCATGGACAAAATAATCAACATTCAACTCTCTGACCACCTAGAGCACCACCAACTCCTCAACAGAGCTCAATCAAGTTTCCGCTCCAACCACAACACTGAAACAGCCCTCATCACGGCCATCAATGACATCAGAAGCATCCTTGACTGAAGAGAAACAACCGCCCTCATCCTTCTCTACCTCTCCACAGTCTTCAACACCATCTCCCACAATACACTCATCAGAAGACTTCACCCCTTGGGCATCTGTGGGCCAGCCCCTTCAGTGGATAACCTCCTTCCTCATGGGAAGAACACAATGCGTGACACTGCCACCCTACACCTCAGAACCCAAAAATGTCATCTGCGGGGTCCCTCAAGGCTCATCCCTCAGCCCAGCACTCTTCAATGTATACATGGCACCGCATGCAGACATCGTCATATCTCACGACATCAGCATCGTCTCATAAGCCGAAGACACTCAGCTCATTCTCTCCCTAACGGACATATCCAATGCCATGAAACCAACTTTGCCAACTGCATGAGCAATGTCACATCATGGATTAGTAAACACTGCCTCCAACTCAAACAAAACCGAAGTCCTTATTTTCAGAAACAACCACTCCCTGTTGGATGCCTCATGGTGGTCCTCCGAAGTGAGCTGCCCACCCATCCCTGCTGATCATGCAAAGAACACTGGGATCATCCTAGACACCAACCTCACCAAGAATAAACAGATCAATGCTGTGTCCTCATCATGCTTCCAAATCCTGCGAATACTACACAAGATCTTCAAATTGATGCCTATGAAAACCACACAAATGGTCACCCCAGGCTCTATTCACAAGCAGACTTGACTACGGAAACGCCCCCTATGCCAGAACCCCAGCCCGCCTCCTACACCGACTCCAAACCACTCAGAACTCTGCCACCAGACTCATTTTGGACATCCCACGAAACTCCCACATCTCACCACACCTCATTACACTCCACTGGCTCCCAGTTCAGGAAAGATGCAAATTCAAGCTGCTCATGTATGCCCACAAAGCATAAAAAAACTTAATCCTCCTATGAAATTTGGAGTGCGGCCAAAAATATATATTTTATGCAAAGACATCTTTTGGAGCTCAAGCTCACAAGCTTTCCAACAATGCCTTAATCTTAAATTATCTCCCTACTTCACTTCGAATTGCATTTTATTTCTTCACCAATTACAAATTTGAATATCATAGTAATCTGGTTCCAATACAGCACCTGTGTTCAAAGTCTTTATTGTACTAAGTTTCAAAGATTTAAATGACTTTGGAAGGGTGGTCTTTCAAGAAGGTCAAACCAAGATTTAATCTTCTGGTCTTACATGAATTCATCAGCTTTTACGGGTGATACGATAAGCAAGTGAGATACCACAATTTTATTTTTTAATTTCTGACACATTATTGAAATTCTTGATTCTGATACAAAAAACTTCCCCAAAAAGTAAAACATTTCCTCCCTTAGGTTTGCTTCTAAATTTAGAGCAAATTCCTAACTAAAGAATACTGCTAGGACTCTACAATTGTTCTCACATACATATCTGTTTACACACGACATAACATAAGAAGTATACATTTCTGCTTGAGAACATCTGCCAAATCAGTCGATTTTCATTTATATACTTTCTTCTTGTTTATTCACAGGGAAAAAAGTTTTTCCCGTGGAGAAACGCCTTCCTATGAAATCCCCATTGAAGATGGGTGTGTTCCCACCCTAGTCTACAGTAAAAACATGACCATTCGAGGATTTCATTAGGTAGAGAGATAGATTAAAATCCAACTGATTGTTATATATGTATTATGATTCCTGATTTATTGAAATGTGTTTGAATCATTTTACTCTCACCAACCATTTGGGGATGGTCTTTTTCACCAGAAGTATCTCTTCAACCATGAGCAATATTGCTGCCCTCATTATATCACCATTTGCCCATATAAACAATAATATTATATATCAGGGTTAAGGGAGGGCTAAAAGGGATAACAGTAAAAATAATCATTCCTGCCACCAGAGCTTTAAAACTGACCATGCAGCTTATTTTACTGCCCATCTGATTCATATGACAGTCTTTCATTGGAAAAAGTGCTTGGTACCCCATTTAGAGCCCCTTTTACCAGGGTGTAGGAGGGGATTCAAAGGAACCAAATCAAATAGAATTATAATCTTGGCAAGTGAAAGGCCAGACTAAATCTGGGCAGTCGTTAACCTTCCTACTCATGCACAGTAAGGGTAAAAAGATGACCCGTGTCAACATCGGATGGGGCAACCACATTCACAAGGATCACAATGCCATAAAGAGGCCCCCCTCCTCCTGGGATGAGCAATGCGGTGCGCTCCTCTGCCTGAGAAAGATGTTCAGAGGATTACACCAATTGGGTTAGCTCTGCATTCTTTAATGATACGTATGTACTGCCCAATACAGATGGAACACCGGCAGATAAGCTGCCTCTTATTGGGATTCCTAGAAGGAAGGTTCCAAATGGTAGGAGAGAAAAGCCTCAATGTTACTGAGGTAGTATATTACTTTTGTTCAGTTCAAAGACCATTATTGGACTTTATTCTGTCAGAGGGGATTTCTCTGACTGAATTTCCTCAAGCATAAGGAGAGCATGGCAAAGATCATTTCACCAGTGCATTCTCAATCACAGAAAATACGATGAAAGATTTACTAACGCCTGATGAATTTGGAGGAACTTCTTCTACCACCCAACTCTGAATCAGAACCTAATTCTAGCGCCATAGCTCAAAGGGATCACATTGGTACTGAGTAACTGTATAGTGTGGGTCACATTTGAAAATGTATAGTAACACTCATGTTTTATTGCCCTATATTGTTGGTATCATGGTAACCAAGCAATGTATATAAAAAAATAGGAACTTAGCTCTGCTGGGGTAACTGGCTCACAATTGTCAAACAATTGTTGCAGCCCTTTCCAAAATAGGTAACAGGCAGTCAAGGATTGCTCTAATGATGTGCCATTCTGAGAGAATGTAGAAACAGGTAAAGTTATTTTAAAAAAATCCTTTAAAAAGTCCATCCTTTGGGTGTACGCTACGTTTTAATCAGTTTCATGGCTCTAAATGATGTACTGCCCTACGTGGCAAAGGTATGCCCAAAAGCGGGTTGCATGCTCACTGTGCCACTGGAACCAAGCTACACTCAACTGAAGAGCCGTAATCAGGGTGAAACCGGTCTTGGGTTGCTTGTGTTCTGGTTCAGGGAGGGCCTGCCTGGCATTTCAGGTTGGACTGTTGCTATCGGAGCAGGGTTACGGCTGATTAGCATGTGCTTGGATTAACACTGAGGTAGCATGGTGGCAAATAAACAATGGGTTGGATTGCTACCCCAAGTGATTGCCAGTGGTTAGACTTATTGTAAGATTTCCTCTCCATCACCTCTTGTGTGTTTGATGCACCGCTTTAAGTAGCAAGAGTATGCTCAGACATGGGTCCCATGATCACTGTGCCGCTAGAACCAAGTTACACCTGACTGAAAAGCACCTATCAGGGCAAACCTGGTCATGGGTTTCTTGTATTCCGGTTCAGGGATGAACTGGCCTGGCAGTTCTGGCTGGACTGTTCCTTTTGAAGCAAGGTCAAGACTGATTTGCATAAGGCTGGGTCCAAACTGAGGTCGCATAGTGGGCAAAAAAATGATGGAATGAAATACTACACCAACCAGAGTGATTGCTAGTGGTTGTATTTATTGCAAGCATTCCTTTTATCACCTTGTGCGCGTTTGATGCAAATAATTGAAGACATTCATTGGGAATACCAATGGTGATACACATGTGAAGGTGCAGGCATTTGGACTTTTCTTCCTCTCTTCTTTTCTATAATCACACCACCATGGTGTCTCATCTTTGATTTCAGCAATACTTTGCAATATTGAAATATTGCAGTTTTAATTTAGAAAGAATAAATCTATGAGACAGTAAGGTAACACCTCATAAATTTAAAAATATCGGGGCAGATTCTCAAGGAGCTATTGCCAAGCCAACGGCACTTTATCGCAGCGAAAGTCGCGCTAGATTTATCACCCCATTCCCAAGCTGGTGCTAACAGCCCATAACACCAGTTTACCTGCGATAGCAGTCGCAAAAAACATCGCCACAGATGACCCCAGCAACTAACGCTAATGAGATGCAGAGTAGGCGTTCCCGTGCTAAAAGCTGCAACAACACCACTCCACAACATTCTCAACGACCAGCCAGATCGGCGACAAGATCACAGAACATGCGCTAAGGCGCGTTAGCAGCAGGAAACTAACACCTGCTCCTACCTGGTGTAAAGTCGGACGACAACCGGCACCTGACAAGGGAGCACAGCCCAAAGCCACACATGAAGAACAACAGATGCCCTGGAGCAACCCATCATGCAGGCCTGAGCCCCAATAGGTCAACAACACCCACCGCCACCACCCCCAGGACCACACCACCCCCACCCCTCCCCCCCGGGGCCCTACCCCAGGCACCCCCCTATGGACAAAGATTTTGCACATCAACTCCACGAAATCATGAACCAAACAAATTGTCTGAAGTCGCACAATCACAACACCCAACATACATGTGTGGCCAGAAAAAGGGAAATCATACACCCATATCAAAATAGCCAAACAATACGTTTATTACAGAACAAACCAAAAAAAAATAATAATCTGAAGAGGCATGGCGGGTCGTCTCAGGACATTCTGTAAGTCACAGCCTGCAAAACAGAAATCTGGATCAGAAGGTGTGCCATGCGCCCATCAAAGTACAGAGAGAGAGAGCGAAAGAGAGGAAGAGAGAGGGAGAGAGGGAGAGAGAAAGAGAGGGAGAGAGAAAGAGAGAGAGAGAGAGGGAGAGAGGAAGAGAGAGGGAGAGAGGAAGAGAGAGGGAGAGAGGGAGAGAGAAAGAGAGGGAGAAAGGGAGAGAGGAAGAGAGAGGGAGAGAGGAAGAGAGAGGGAGAGAGGGAGAGAGAAAGAGAGGGAGAGAGAAAGAGAGAGGGAGAGAGGGAGAGAGTGCCGACACTGCGGACCTAGGCCTCACTGCTCACCTGCTGCCACCGGTGTGTCTCCAACCACGTGCCGGTATTCACAGCAGTCCCCCAGGTCCCTCATCTGAAACAGTTTCCAGAGACATGAATGGCAGAGCCCATACAGCTGCACACGCCATCATCGCTTGCCCGCCCCTGCGCACACAGGCTGCTGCACCCCAGCCCCTCCCGCCGCCCAGCGGTGATTGCCCGCCCCTGCGCAACCAGGCCTCACTGCTCACCTTCCGCCACCAGCGGGTCTCCAAGAGGGCCCACCACGTTCCGGAGGGATCTCCAAACCCGGTGCCCGCGACCATGGCACCCTCCACATCATGCAGCCCCACACCGCGGGCCACCAGGTCACACACCTGACTCTGGGTCTTGATTACGCAATGGCAGAGACCACATCAGTGCACACGGCATCATCGCAGGCTGCACACCCGCTCAGCGCTTGAGGTGCCACTAACTCTGTGAAGCGCGACGCAACGCCACGTGGCGGGAGGGCCGCACTGCCCGCTGGCCCAGGCCTACACTGCGGCCCAGCAGGGCTCACACTAATCCTTGCCAGTCCGGACCGCCAGGACGGCGCATCATCGCAGGCTGCACACCCGCTCAGCACTTTAGGTGCCCCTATCTCACTGCACCGCAAGACACCGTCCCGTGGCGGGGTGCCTGTGCCTGCCGCAGTGTATCCAGTGCCTCCAAGTTTGTGCCCCGCTAGCCATGGACCCTTAATGATTGAGTCCCGTTGTGCGGACACCATCATGTCACCCCCGGCACTGGGCAATGTGAGGTGGCAGGGCCCTAGGCCCTCATGCACACATGAGAACTACACGGAGACACCCAGTCAGAGAGAGTGGAAATGGCGTCCAGCACGTGCGCCAGGCCATTTTTATTGCCTGGGTCACATGTCCTGTGACGCCAGTGCTGGATGGGTGTGGTGTGGGTGTACACCAGCTGTGAGGGAGTGGCTGTGGCATGCTGACAACTAGACCTGTGAGCTGCAGATCCCCACAGTGAAGACCTAGGACATGTAGCGCTGTCGTCCCCCCCTGTGTGCGTAATCGGAGTGGGCTGTCCTGGCATATGCCAGTCCAGCGTAAGGGTGCGAACAATGAGCCCGGGGCTCTGGGCGTGGTTCCGTCCTGGGCTGGACAAGGAAGTGACTAATGGTTTTGTCTCCGTTGTAGTGTCGGCGCCACCCGGGCCGGAATTGTCAATCTGTCACCCTGTGACAATAGTCCCACAACATGGGCAACATGGATGTAAGGGGGAATCACTGACCCTACATTCATCCATACTTCCACACTTGAAAGATCATAGACATGACACCTCTGTGTGGATATGAATGTTTATTACACATTCAAGGGAGTGTTGCAGCTGGAGCCGTACAGGGCCATGCCAACCCCACTTCACACTGTCGGCCCGTGGAGGGCCAGCCAGAGTCCTTCAGGGGATGACAGGTACATCAGGAGAGGAGGACTTCAGTCCGCAGTCTGATAGCTGTGTCATTGGTGACCAAACAGAATATGGCAGTCCATGTCGAGGTCCGAGGTGAGTGTCGCAGAGTGCATTGGGGGACAGTGGAAGGTGATGATGCAGAGGGCAAAACCTAGCAGAAACAGGCCACATGGCGGAGATGAATGCTACTGCGTCCTCCTGACCACGAGGGTGGGTTCATCCGCATCTTCATCCTCTGCTGTTGCATGTGCCTCACATGTGGGTGGTGGTGTACTGTCCCCAGCACTGTGTGGCACAGACACATCAGGGGCCGGAGATGTGGATGGGGTGGTAGCAGCAGCATGCATCAGCGCCAGGCCTTGTGGCAGCAATGCCATGAGGAAGGTCTTTAGGGCATTGAGGGACCCAGCTACCTCTCGCTGGTGTGCAGCCGTGGCAGCCGCTCTTTCCGCCTGCGTCCGCTCCATGTTCTCCATGATCCTCCGCATGTGTCCCAACTCCCGGGCGAGATCGCTGGAGGAACTCTGACTAGACAGTTGTTCTTGTCGCAGAGTCAGGACTCTGGCGATGTCAGCCATGGTCCGCTGGAGGGCATGGAGCGGACTGTGGGCGTCCGTTAGGGACTGTGAGTGGTCCCTGATGGGACTTAGACACCCACGTATGGCATCTAGTTTGGCTGCCATGCGGTCGAACCCCACCTGCACCTGTTCAGCCAGCTTCTCCTCGCACTCCAACACACGGCGTTGGAAGGCCATGTGTTCGTCGTGGGGGTCCTGGGAGGCAGCCGTGGTGGTGGGTGCTGCCTCCTGTGTGTACTGTGCAGGGGGGGGCTCCTCGTGGCAGCTGGGTTGCCCTGATCCTGGAAGTGGGCTGCGGAGGCTCTCCACGAGCTGTTCGAGGGCGTCTGAGTCAAAGGTGTGGTGGTCCTCTTCGTCATCAGAGAAGAGAGGTTCGGACTGCTCTGCAGGAGGTGTTGGATTTCCCCCTGTAATGTGAAGGGGAGATGCAGTTTGACATCGTGTACACATGTATGTTGACGCATTGTACATGTTTACATTCAGACTGCATGACAGTGTACATTGTGACTGTTTGGGGGGAGCTGCCTATTTGATGCGGGACAGTGGACATTCCGACTACATCACGGATGTGAGTTTGTACTTGTACATTGTCAACTCACATTTCCCTGCAGTGCCATATGTGATTGGCCAGTTTTTACGCACATGCGGCACCTGTTGGGTCCTCTGTTCTGTTGTGGACGTGTTGCGGTTTGTACCACCTAGTTGTCAATGTTGATGTGCTCTGCATGTTATGTGTGTGTGCCGCATTGTGGGGGAGTCGCCCCTGCAGCTCTGATGTAGCTGCCCTCCTCCCTTCCATGCGGTGTGCCTCTGGGTTCTGTGCTTCTGCAGTGCTGAGATGTTGCATACCTGTGTGCATTGGTCTCTTGGTGGGAGTTGTGGGTCTGGGGCATGTTTTGTCCGCAGATGTGCTATGCTTAATTGTGCATGTGTGCCATTGTGCCCATCTCCACCCGTCCCCCCAGTCCCTGGTGGTTACTCACCCTGTTACTGTTGTGTCCGGTCATGTTGAGCAGTGTCCGGTCCCCCGACTCCTGCCACCGTCTCCCCACTGATGACTGTGGAGACCATTTCCTCCATCTCGTCCAGCTCCTCCTGTGGCGCAGGACTCCCACCTCCAGTCTGCATTGCTGCCTTCCGGTTGTTTGCGAGTTTCAGCTTGGTTTTGCGCTTCACATCATTCCAGCGCCTCTTGACCTCGTCCATTGTCCTCCTTAGCACTCCGACTACATTCACCTTGTCCACGATGGTCTGCCATATTCCATTTTTAGTTGCCAGTGACACAGTGGAGGTGACGAACAGTGATTGATGGTGTTCTATCACCTCCGTTATCAGGATCCTGTTTTCCTGCGGACTGAACTTCGTCTTCCTCTTCTTCTTGTCCTTGCCCTTCCCTGACCCCGAGGTCCCAGGCTGGTCCTCCGTGGGCCTTGTGGGGTTCTGGTTGTCCTCTGTACTTGCCCCGGCTGCCTCCATTGTGCTTCGCTGTTGTTTGGCTTTTGTTGGTATGTTTTTTTCTACTTTTATGGTGCATTTTCCCACATGACGCGTGGGAATTGCAGGCCTGTGGCTGGTTTTCGTAGATTTTTATATCGCGATTGGCGTCATCGCTACTTTTTTCGCGTTGGGGTTTCGCGTTTTTGCGGCGTCGCGTTGTTTCTAACGCGTTCATTTGACGCGTTGTCCTGTGACTATCGCATGGTACCGCCGTGTTGTGAATACCACGTTAACACGGAGTTGTTTTCCCGCGATGGACTGCGATGTGTAGGGTTGCGTTAAGCTACACTTGCGGTAGTTATCACACGTTCTTGAGAATATGCCCCATCATATTGAGCATCATATGATTTGAAAATGCCTGTGAACTTCCATAAAGCCTGAAAACACATCTATATGTATGTAAACCCAACTCTTTGCATTTAGGTGCCAATAATAATTAGAAGGAAATGTCTCATAATGTCAAATATAAAGAATGTTTTACTCTAGAAAAGTTATGTTTAGGGTGTCCTGTTTTCACTGTTTATGTTTTGGGGAGAATTGCAGAGGGTATTTTCCAGGGTTTTCCCAACTTCTGAAAATCAGTGGTTATCAGTGTTTATACATTTTGTCACTGCATAAATGTGCTGAAGATGGTGCTTTTCTAGTCTGTACAAAACCGATTAAACTGATGACATCTTTATTGTAGCAGGGCTATCTCTAACCTCAGGTGATGTACATCGGATTTAAAAAATGTTCTAGGATGCTTGAAAGCTCACAGACCAAGACAAAGCATCTAAGCTGTGATGAGGAGGCAGAGCAGGAAAAATATCCGTTTGTAGTGCGAGCTATACAAATTATACAAATGTTGAGAAAAGAAACACATTTTCAAATCTCACTTTATCTCCTTTGGCAACCTCCAAAACTGCTGGCCTCTCAAATTCTGGACCCATTTCTGGCCCTGCTGATGACACTGCTGCAGCCACAGCTGATACTTGTCTATTGCTGAAGATGGGATGCAGTTTGCCCCCTTCCGATCCGAAGCCTCCGAGATCATCTGCGGCGTACCCCAGGGATCTTCCCTCAGCCCGACACTGTTCAACATCTACATGGCTCCACTCGCACGCATCGCCCAACAGCACGACCTCAACATAATCTCCTATGCCGACGACACTCAACTGATCCTCTCCCTCACCAAGGACCCCCTCACCGCCAAATCCAACCTCCACGAAGGAATGAAAGCCGTCGCCGACTGGATGAAGTGCAGCCGACTTAAGCTGAACACAGACAAGACGGAGATCCTCATCCTCGGCTCCAACCCATCAGCCTGGGACGACTCCTGGTGGCCCTCGTCACTAGGGGCACCCCCGACACCAACCGACCACGCACGCAACCTGGGAGTCATCCTCGACTCAACGCTCACCATCACCAAGCAAGTCAACGCAGTCTCCTCCTCCTGCTTCAACACCCTCCGCATGCTCCGCAAGATCTACAGGTGGATCCCGACAGACACGAGAAGAACAGTCACCCAGGCCCTCGTCAGCAGCAGACTCGACTACGGAAACGCCCTCTATGCAGGAGCCCCGACCAAGCTCATCAAACGACTGCAAAGAATCCAAAACGCCTCTGCACGCCTGATCCTCGACATTCCACGCCACAGCCACATCACCCCCCACCTGAAAAACCTGCACTGGCTCCCCGTCGACAAGAGAATCTCCTTCAAACTCCTGATCCACGCACACAAGGCACTCCACAAAACCGGCCCAGCCTACCTCAACAGTCGACTCTCCTTCTACGTTCCCAACCGTCAGCTCCGCTCCGCCGACCTCTCCCTGGCCACCGTCCCGCGCATCCGGAGAACCACCACCGGAGGCAGATCCTTCTCTCACCGCGCCGCCAAGATCTGGAACACCCTTCCCCTCAACCTACGACAGACCCAAGACCTGCTGACCTTCAGGAGACGACTCAAGACCTGGCTATTCGACCAGTAGCGGCAACACCCCCTCCTCTCCCTCAGCGCCTTGAGACCCTCGCGGGTAAGTAGTGCGCTTTACAAATCTTGTGATTGATTGATTGATTGATTGAATATTGAGCGATTGATTGGGGAAGTTTGAAATATGGCCAGGACAGTGGAGAAGGTTGTTAGGCGTTGAATGGAACAAAGACAACTTGAAGGAACGCGAAGCACTTGGAAAATAAAAACATTAGGTGCCTCTCCGACAGGAAGAAAGGGAGAAATAGTTGTATTCGTAAGTTAGTATCCTCTTTTGAGGTAAAAAGGAAAACTGTGGTTAGAAGGGCAGATTAAATTAATTCTCGAGCTTCGGACCTTGCTAAAAAGAAAATTTAAGTGTATTCTTTTATGGTCGTTTTAAATGTACAGAATAAAGGAACGATTGATTGAAAATGTAAATAATTGTTTGAATGGAGTGAAATTCTCTAATTTAACTTCCTTGAGTGCCAAACAGTAACAGAAGGCAAAAGACACACAAATAATGGAATGAAATGCAGAGCAAACTAAACATTCACCCCCAGTCAATAGATCTGGGTAAAATCCATCGTTCTTTTGCTCACCATACCACCTCAGTTTCGACACAGCCACATGCAATTCAGAATTGATTGTCCCTGTTCCTCAAGGGAACAGTCCAGCCCGAACTGCACCAATATTGCTTGGTAATTGGATTTAAAGAGTTGTCCGGTCAGGAAAACAGGCTGTGCAGCTTTTACTGCTACTTATTGGAGCCTTAGCAGCCCATCGCTGCTGAGCGCGGCACCACCGCCCTCCATAACGCCCCAAAGAGGGTAGTTAAAACTGGTATTAACTGTTGCATTAATCTCGGGAGCAACTATTTAAAGATTAAAACTAAAAGTGCATACATATCAAACCGCTTTGCCATGCTCATCGTTCCAGCACTGAACTTATACCATGTTGCCACTAGATGGCACTAAAGCAGTATAAGTCTAGTCAATGTAAGTATTTCCAACGAAAAAGCCACCGATGGGCGTAATTCGGCAAATATTGGTTCAACTTCAAACCGTAATCCAGACCCCTTAGTTATGTTACAAATGTCAGTTTCAATTCTTGGCACTAGTTTCTAGAATTTGATTTTTAAACCTACAAAGTCATCTTTATTTAATTCAGCAATAAGAATATTTCATACTTAAGTTTTATAGCTCGCACCTGTGGGCAATTACAACTGTTACTTACCCTCTCCATACTGATGGAATGAGCCGTAGGCCAGGACACGTAATGAAAGAGGGTAGTTAACTACCTTTATTGCCATGCAGGCTAAGGCAATAAGGCTAATTGCAGCATTAGCATTTTTGACAGATTCACACGCAGCTCTCCATCTCACTGATCAGCGGTTCAGTAAGTACTCTTACTATCCTTCACAGTAGGGCTATGAAATCTGAGCGATGGTGGCCCGTAGGAGTAGTACAAAGCTCAGCACATTAACCTGAGAGGCAGAAGTTTTGGTTGTTTCAGAGGAGGCGAATATGCTACTAAACAAATACCTTTTGATTCACTAAATCAGAGGGTTTGCAGTGGGTAAAAAGCTGTATCTAATGTACTAAATCCATTTAGCAGTTCTAAAAAGTTTTTCTCAAGTCAGCAAGTGGGTTTAGAAATGTTTACTAATTCGCTATTTGGAAGGGGCGTGTTTTGGGAATCCCTGCAAGTACCCATTCTGAATCCTATGTATCAATGGTTTGCCACCATAATTCCAGTTACAAGCCAATCATGAGTTGATGACTCTGAAGTTGGGGTGGAAACTGACTTGGCAATGGGGAAATGGCCCCCTTTGGACCCCTTCCCCTTTCGGAATTGGAGTAACCAATCCTACGGAATCCCAATATGCAACCTACCTTATGAATATTAATTGAAGAGGTTGTTCTGTGACCACCTTTCGAATTAGCATTTTGCGAAGCAACCTGTTAGTGCAAAAGTTGATTTGCAAAATGAGATTCTGGCCACAGAAGTCAGGTGGCAAATTGGGTTCACTTTTTGCTACCAGTATCTTTACACGTCTGGCCTATAATTCTTATCAACTACTCCAACATTCAAAGCAATACTGCAGAGAGAAAATGTATGGATTGTTCATGAGTGAGGAAACAGTCTGAAGAGGAGAAGCAATGCCTTCTTCGCTTGGCGAGTTCAGATGCTGATATATGCAATGGGCTGCAAGTTAATTGAATTTGTTTCAATGTGCGTTCAGTGGTTTGGCTGATTTGTTTCTAACTGTTATTCGGCCAGCCACATGTAATCCATTGACAATCTTCTGTTATTGTAACACTATGCTTTTTGGTTCGTACCGTTGCTTATGTAGCTCGAGGGAGAGCACGAATGGAGTCCGTTGCTCTACTAGAGCCCTTGTTCAGCTTTGAGAGACAGAGTGTCATTGGGAGTATCTTTTTTCTGCTCATTTGGAATTCAAACATTTGAATTTGACAGATTTAAAAAATAAATGTTGAGGCTAAGCACGCTGCATAAACATTTAAGTAAAGCCATTAAATGAAAACACTTGAGTTATTGTGCTGCATGTTTTGTGCTCATAAATTAATCAAAAACTGATGTCATCCTTTAAAAAAAAATGTAATTGAAGTGACATTGAGGACATATAATGTGGTTGGTAAGGGTCCTGTAAACGTCCCCAGAGAGAAAGGCCTTTGAAATCACAAATGGCATCCACAAACAATGATAACCTTGCTATTAGCATAGCTAATGACATCACAAATTGAATTATTAATCATGGCACATCTGTAATGCAGGAAATATAGGACTAGAAGAGAAAGTATACTGTACCTTAGTGATAATGTACATCAGCTTACTCAGGGAGGAGGACAGGCAAGAGAAGTCGGCAAGTGCCCTCTGCCTACCACATGAGTATTAGGTTGGTTGGGAAGAAAGCCTGCTGTGTTTCCTCTGTTGTGTTCAATTATGTGTTCAGTGTTCATTGTGTATTATCTCAGCTCGGTAGCTACGGGGATACTTTCCACTAACACTGTTTACTGAACTGGCAGTGACTTCTTGCCTCATTAGAAACATGTTAATGTTGTAGACGTCCGATAAGGGAACCCGATGCAGGCGCGCAACGCCCATAGGGCACAAAGGGCTTCAGCCCCGGTCGTGTATGTCAGCCCGGGATGAGACAGCTTCCCGGGCACACACACAGACAGTTTTTGAGCTGCTGTAGGCTGGCTGGCAGCAGTGTTTAATTTGTATAATTTTAAGTGCCAGGGCTCTGACCAGGAGGCCACTGCAGCTTGCACCACCCACCGCCCTTGTCATCGCTGCCAAAACAACTACTAACCATCTCTCTCGCATGTAAATGCAACAGTTCAGATTATTCCAGGTCCCCAAAGCTAAAGGAATGGCTGGGGAGGCAGATATGAGCAATTTTAATGTATATTGTATTCCTAAACAACCGTTGTTCTGCTCATCTCTAAATTAGATGAGCAGCGCCACCATGTGGTAGACTGTTCTAAGTATGGTGTTGACAATTAGGTGCCGAGCACCGGAAACCAATTAAGTTCTGGTGCTGAGCACCGGAAAGCACCGGCTCAAATTAAGCACTGGCTGGCTGGTCTGGCATCCGTCTTACCGCAGCCGCACCCGAGTACTTCACAGGTCTTTAAAAGACCATTTACTTGTTAACGAGGCTTTGTTGTTTTTCACCCCTTCATAGAGCCCCTGCATCTCCACTCTGCTTAAAGCTGGAAGAATTAGCCCCCACCAAAATTTGTATTAGCCCCCCGAAATTTGGCTCTAGTTGCGCCTCTGACCCAAGGCTTTTCTACTCTGCATTATGCTCCACAAAACTGTTTAATATCTGGGGTCTATAGTGTGGCCATGGAGATACGTGGGAGGAAATTTCATAAGAAAAAGGGACATTGCTGGCAACTCAAGTACTGACTTCTCCAGGGCTCAGAGCAGACCCCTCTCCTTAACTTCCCAGCGGTATCAGTGTGACCTGTGATGGCTGTGTAAAGATTCTGATTCCAAGAGACAAGGTCACCACTGAGTCTAGGAGAGACCCCAACTGAAGAACGAATGCCCCTTGAATGTCAAGTGAAGCTTCTTTTCCCAGATGATCCTCCCTACGGATGAAGGCCATACTATCTTCAGACAAGGGAGAAAACGTACATTGAACTAAAGATGGCAGTTCGTCTGGTGTGAGTCTTTTTCCTTTCTATGGGGCGGTAGATGTTCGAAAAAAGAAAACAAACAAAAAATAACCAAGGCTCCTGTTGGATTTTTTTGCAAGCCAGCATGGCACAGAATTCTCTCCTCAGGTGCATAAATGTAGGGACCAACGACGATACTGCTAAACCATTTTTGGTGACTATAAAGGAGTCGTTTCTTGTTTGGCTTGATGTAGAACTTTCTTGTCTTTCTGTGATCCTAAGGAGGCAGATAATGACCTTGGCAGAAATGCGTCGACCTTTCATGTGGAGGAGCCTAATATTTAAAAAATGAGAGGCGAATGGATTGTGAACAAGACATTTAAAGAAGCTATCAGAGAGACTGTTCCTCAGCAAATTCCCTGCTCAGGCATAGACTACCTCCTGGTGGATTTGGTTTTGAAATAATATTTGTACCTCCGCAGTTTTGAAATTGTTCACTTAGACAAAATAATTAACATAGCGTTTGTTATATTGGTTAAGTTTATGACTTTTTAATTGTCATATATATATATAATATATATTTTTTATTTTTTATTTATAGAGTTTTATATAGCGCAAACTAGACCGGAGACATCGGGTATCAGAGCGCTTTACATGAGCACCAGTTTCGTTACAGATGGACACATTCATTTTTGTTAGGCATGGGGAGATTAAGTGATTTGCCCAGAATCACAGGATGTTGAGCGCCATTGCCGAGACTCGAACCCGGTTCCCCAGGTCCGAGGTCGACCGCTCTAGCCGTAAGGCTACATCCTCTCCCCAATGTATGTGTGTATGTATATATATATATATGTGTGTGTGTATGTATATATGCCCTGGCTGGCTGTTGTTTTCATGTGATCCTTCATCTTCAAGTATATATATTTATATATCCACACAAAGTTTGCCTGGAATGAGGAAGCCCACACAGACGGTACTGGATAGCCACTTCTTTAATGGAGGAACGGCACGCAATCACAGCAGGAATGCCTCGCTCATAAACATCGTCCCGTAGTCTTGCCCAACGCGTTTCATGCAGGATAGCACTTCGACAGGGGCAACCGGGTTTTGAACAGCATTCCGGTCACGGCAGTCTATAAAACACCCTTGAATACACTTCCCCCGCCCAGATGGGCGTGGCCACACCGTGGCCTTCTGGATCTTGTGGTGCTTTGCTTTGTTTCTCCAGTGAGAAGCCGTCACCAGGCTCAAACATGAAATAACTATAGTGCCCAAGTGGGTGGCAAGGATCAACTCATGCCGCTTGTCATGCTCGTAGTGTTGCTCCACCGGGCGCATCTGTCCTTAAGCTTAAGTTGAAGCGTCGATTGGCGCCTCAACAGGGCTGTACCGAGGTACAGCGGGGTTTCACTCGTGGCTCAGGCTGCGCCGCACATTTATCCACACAAAGTTTGCCTGGAATGAGGAAGCCCACACAGATGGTACTGGATAGCCACTTCTTTAATGGAGGAACGGCACGCAATCACAGCAGGAATGCCTCGCTCATAAACATCGTCCCGTAGTCTTGCCCAACGCGTTTCATGCAGGATAGCACTTCGTCAGGGGCAACCGGGCTTTGAACAGAGTTCCGGTCACGGCAGTCTTTAAAACACCCTTGAATACACTTCCCCCGCCCAGATGGGCGTGGCCACACCGTGGCCTTCTGGATCTTGTGGTGCTTTGCTTTGTTTCTCCAGTGAGTAGCCGTCACCAGGCTCAAACATGAAATAACTATAGTGCCCAAGTGGGTGGCGAGGATCAACTCATGCCGCTTGTCATGCTCGTAGTGTTGCTCCATCGGGCGCATCTGTCCTTAAGTTGAAGCGTCGATTGGCACCTCAACAGGGCTGTACCGAGGTACAGCAGGGCTTCACTCGCAGCTCAGGCTGCGCCGCACATTTATCCACACAAAGTTTGCCTGGAATGAGGAAGCCCACACAGACGGTACTGGATAGCCACTTCTTTAATGGAGGAACGGCACGCAATTACAGCAGGAATGCCTCGCTCATAAACATCGTCCCGTAGTCTTGCCCAACGCGTTTCATGCAGGATAGCACTTCGTCAGGGGCAACTGGGCTTTGAACAGAGTTCCGGTCACGGCAGTCTATAAAACACCGTTGAATACACTTCCCCCGCCCAGATGGGCGTGGCCACACCGTGGCCTTCTGGATCTTGTGGTGCTTTGCTTTGTTTCTCCAGTGAGTAGCCGTCACCAGGCTCAAACATGAAATAACTATAGTGCCCAAGTGGGTGGCGAGGATCAACTCATGCCGCTTGTCATGCTCGTAGTGTTGCTCCATCGGGCGCATCTGTCCTTAAGTTGAAGCGTCGATTGGCGCCTCAACAGGGCTGTATCGAGGTACAGCGGGGCTTCACTCGCGGCTCAGACTGCGCCGCACATTTATCCACACAAAGTTTGCCTGGAATGAGGAAGCCCACACAGACGGTACTGGATAGCCACTTCTTTAATGGAAGAACGGCACGCAATCACAGCAGGAATGCCTCGCTCATAAACATCGTCCCGTAGTCTTGCCCAACGCGTTTCATGCAGGATAGCACTTCGTCAGGGGCAACCGGGCTTTGAACAGAGTTTTGGTCACAGCAGTCTTTAAAACACCCTTGAATACACTTCCCCCACCCAGATGGGCGTGGCCACACCGTGGCCTTCTGGATCTTGTGGTGCTTTGCTTTGTTTCTCCAATGAGTAGCCGTCACCAGGCTCAAACATGAAATAACTATAGTGCCCAAGTGGGTGGCGAGGATCAACTCATTCCGCTTGTTATGCTCGTAGTGTTGCTCCATCGGGCGCATCTGTCCTTAAGTTGAAGCGTCGATTGGCGCCTCAACAGGGCTGTACCGAGGTACAGCGGGGCTTCACTCGCGGCTCAGGCTGCGCCGCACATTTATCCACACAAAGTTTGCCTGGAATGAGGAAGCCCACACAGACGGTACTGGATAGCCACTTCTTTAATGGAGGAACGGCACGCAATCACAGCAGGAATGCCTCGCTCATAAACATCGTCCCGTAGTCTTGCCCAACGCGTTTCATGCAGGATAGCTCTTCGTCAGGGGCAACCGGGCTTCCTCATTCCAGGCAAACTTTGTGTGGATATATATATATATATATATATATATATATATATATATATATATTCACTGAAAAAACCATAGGTTTCAGGGGCGTTATAGTTAGTTGGACATTTCACTCGTACAAAACCATAGAAATTCCCCGTTATAGTTAGTTCAGCTAACTATAACTCGCGCGCCCGCAATGCACTGCTGATGACGTCACATATTACATCACTCATGACATGGTCAGTGACATCACTCATGACATCACTGATGACATCTCAAATGACATCATCCTTGTGATAGAGTGGCAGACTTCCTCTCACCCTAATATAACCTTTGATACACACACTCAAAAATACAAACTAACATTTTCAAAACAATGGACATACCAATACCAGTTACAACTTCAGTAATTCCAAGATCTACACACACATCCACTCATTCACCAACAGTCCCTACACAGTCACTCATACATGTACTCACTCATCATATGTACTCATACACCTATACATCCTGTTACACACCGCCACTCATCCATAGAGTTACTCACACACATAGTCACACATGCAAACAAAGTATCAAACATCCATTTACTTGCATATACAGTTATACACACACTACCACACTTACTTCTACAGAAACATACACATACTTACTCTCTTAAACAATCCCTTATAGAAACACCTACTTATTTGTACAGGAACTCTTCCAATCTCTCACTCTCACATATACTCACTTATATACACCAATACTCACATATACTAGTTTAAAACATATGTAGTTACTCATAAAGACACTATTGAGACAGTCATTCACTCACTAACACACCCATACACATACTCATCCACCTATACAGTCCTGCACACATGCTGTCTTCAACACATACAAACAGTGAGTCACTCATTCATGCATCTATGGTCTAAGTAATACCCCCCACCGAACCATACAGACACTCAGACACTCATACTGATACTCAAAAACCAACTAATAACCCATATAGACACTCATGTAGCTACTCACCAACCCATGCAGCCACTTATACACAAAGTGAGAGACTGATACAGATATTTTCATATTTAAACATTACTCACTAACCCATGTATTCACTAAGATACACTTAGTCAGTTATACAATCAATTTTACAACAAAAAAAATCATCCATTTAGACACTTATATACCCATTTATTCTTCCATCGACCTTGAGATATACATATATAAAACATATTTAATTTTCAGAAAAACACACATTCACTGGATGATGTCATCAGTGAAGTCATCAGTGATGTCATTTGAGATGTCATCAGTGATGTCATGAGTGATGTCACTGACCATGTCATGAGTGATGTAATATGTGACGTCATCAGCAGTGCATTGCGGAGCGCACGAGTTATAGTTAGCTGAACTAACTATAACGGGGGAATTTCTATGGTTTTGTACGAGTGAAATGTCCAACTAACTATAACGCCCCTGAAACCTATGGTTTTTTCAGTGAATTTCTAAGGTTTTTTAAATGCTAATTTCTAACTATAACGTGCCTGAAACCTATGGTTTTTTCCGTGAATTTCTAAGGTTTTTTAAATGCTATTTTCTAACTATAACGTGCCTGAAACCTATGGTTTTTTCAGTGAATATATATATATGTTTATTATACTATGTATACATGTGAAAATGTCTCGGTCCCCTGTTTGCCTCGGTGGCACGGAAAAAATGGGTGGAACTGACGTCAGCACGCCGATGAGGTCCTCTTATGGCTCCGATGACGTCATACGGTGTCGCGAGCGGAGCCGTGCTTGTTGACGTGGGAGAGCTAGGAAAGAATTTCCGTGGAATGCTGGTGCAGGGGATATTCACCTAAGTGTTCAGGCTAGTCCTTTGGGAGCAACTGTTTATGTTGCCACTCCAGAAACCGAAACCAGTGATCCGAGGGCAGAGGCCCTGCAGATGGCACACGAGGTGGGGTGCCCAGTCGTGTGCACCGGCGGGGCAGCGAAGTGACAAGCACCACAACCCACAAAAAGGTAACGAGGGCACTGAATAACACAGGATCTTCTCTTTGTATCTGGCAGGAACAACGAAGTTAAAATGCCCTAGTACCAAAATGTAGAATTAGTGCTACAACGGTCTTCAAGAGGACCTGCGATGCCGCTTCTGCCTCCCGTACCCTGGAGGCGGCACATGGGTCACGCGGTACGGTCATACTGCGGTGGGACGCACACTCGTTGACCTCTCATGGCACTGCTCCACACTTCAGGGAGGACGCTTTCCATTAGCTATGTTTTCTGATGACATGTCGCGCCGGCCCCGTCCAACAACAGAACTCCTTTAGATCCAAACAGACTCTTCCACTCTCTCACCGGAAGTGAAACCCGGCCACGCGGACACTTTCACAATACAACAGCCGGGAATGCACTTTTCGGTAAAAAACCACATTCTTTCCTCCTAATTAATCAAATAAACGTCTCACTGAAGAACAGGGGCCAGCTTCGATCGGTAAACAGCCGTTACAACGACTTTTTACTTTGCGATACCATTACAACGCATGCATTACCACGCATGCGTTGTACATCACGAAGTCATTACTACGCATTTTTTTAGAACGCATGGTCATTTACCACGCATGCCTTTACAACGAATTTTGTTGTAAAGGTATGTATGGTAAATGACCATTCGTTCGAAAAAACATGTAGACGATCCATGTCGTTGTAAGGAAACAGAGGCTGTTCCGTTTCCTCACAACGACGTGCACCGCCCCTCAGAGATGATGTGAAGCAGGAACCACGAGGAGAGAGGAACCATGAGGAGTGAGAGGTAAGGGGGATTGGGCATGGGGTGGGGGTTTCTTTTCTAGGGTTTAGGTAGTGCAGTGGTGTTTGGGTGGTGTAGGGGGTCGTGCTGGGGGTAGTGTTTTAGGGTTTAGGGTAGTGCAGTGGTGTTTGGGTAGTGTAGGGGGTCGTGCTGGGGGTAGTGTTTTAGGGTTTAGGGTAGTGCAGTTATGTTTGGGTAGTGTAGGGTGTCGTGCTGGGGGTAGTGTTTTAGGGTTTAGGGTAGTGCAGTGGTGTTTGGGTAGTGGAGGGGGTAGTGTTTTAGGGTTTAGGGTAGTGCGCCCAACCAGCCACAATATCCGTGGACAAAGGGGATCCTGACTCTTTGGAACGCTCCGTCAATTGAATAAATTGGGTCAAGGCCCTACCACGTCCAAGACCTATCAATTACTTTCTTGGGATCCCTCATATACTTGGAGAAAAAGGTACATAGTTTCTCATCAATTTCAGGCGTGTGTGCCACCTTCCCCTTCAGTGAGGGCCTGGGGCATTCTCCCTCATCCTATTCCTGACCTCCCTTTCAAGGGGTTGATGGATTTTCCCCACCACATACTCTGCCACTTTGGCGTCAGGTGTCCACTCTGCCGACCTAGGATGGTAAATTTGGGTAGGCTCGAACATGTCCGAGTGGACCCCGTCCCCAACCGGGGACTGAGAGGAGTGGGACTCTGGACACCAGGGACGCCCCGAGTCCTTATCCTCATCGGAGGAGAAATCGTCCTCCGATACACCCTCTAAGGGAAACCCGCCGTCGGGGTCTACAATAGTGGTGACAGTGTCGCAATTTTCTCCGGGCCCCTCCTCCTCCCGGCAGGGTGCATGTTTTAGCGTTCGCGCACTCTTGAGGAAGGTCTCCGTAAGTTTATCAAATCCTTCCAAGTGCCCCGCGTTATGCTTAACGGCCCTTTTATTCCCCATCTGGGAGCTACTTGGACCCGCCACCACCAGATCTGGGTCACTGAACACCCCAGGGATGCTTTTCGCCAGCTTATCAACCTGATCCCTAAGAGGAGCCAGCACCCTAGAAATAGCCAGAGAGAGGGCTTGGTCCACTGCTGGAGGGAGAAGTTGGGGGCCATTCCTCCTCCACTTCCTGGTAGGAGGAGTAAAATGGTCTTCTGGAGAAGACATGATAGCAGAGGGTGTGAGCACAGAACAAATGCCCTTAAAATCCTTAAGACAGCCCCTCGCCGGTGCTCCAACAGCTGGGCTTTCCCGAAGCTGTTATAAGAATAGACTGAGGCGCAATACCAATTACCACCACCAGGTGGCGCTGGTCACTAACGTGGCCGTGTGGGGAAATCACCGCGTAGCGGTGTCAAAATTAGGCGAGGTTGGTCGGGAATCAGCGGACACTAAAGGAGTGACCGGATTCCCAATTGCGCGTAAAGACCAGCGGGAGCGCTCGACGGAGCTGCCTTGCTCGGACCAGACGCGCCTGACAGGATCTCACCGCGCGCAGAGCACACAGCGGGAGAAACTGCGAGGGGAGAACGCGCTCGGGCAAGAGCCTGCTGCGCAGGGAATATGAAACAATACCATGGCAATAATGCTAATAACGTGCACAAGAAACCGCTATACAAACAGCAACAACGTCAGATTAAGCCAAGAATGTAAGGAATGCACTTAACTGACGAGCAGTGAAGAAAGAGGAAGCGGAAGGGACGTCACGATATTATATACGATGGACTGTGATATGACTGGACTATAGTTGCCTTGGAGACTACCCCCCTAATGGTTCATGGGTTGTGTAGTCTTTTGTTTAATGATTGTTGTGTTACGTTTTCTATGAACTGCTATGCAAATAAAGTGAGGAAAGATATGCATAATCCTCGCCTCTGTCCTGCCATAGAATTCATTAAACTTTATTTGATCTGATTTAGAAACATAGATCATAAAAGTGTACATAAAAACAGTAAATCCTCTTTCCTAATACAATACAGTGAGAATTAATTAAAACCAGTAGGTAAAAACGGGTGTTACAAAGCCCGGTTCAGAGCAACTTCAGGTTAACAGAATCGTAAAGTTCAATGTTTCGCAAGATCAATCTCATGTACTTCGTGCAAAATACGCAATAAGGGGTCCAAGTAAGATGTAACGCTCCAATACCTGACCAGTTTGCACTATATAAAACTGCAGAAAAACTAAAAATAAAAAGTGTTTTGCACACTTCTGTCATTGGGCTATATGTGGGCGACATCTGGGTGATATTTGTGCTACATTTGGGCTCTTTTTTCTCTGGTGGCCATCTTGGGAGACTTATTTGTTATGAAGTTTCCTAATTTCGTCATTTACTGCAGTCTCCTCAGTAGGAAATGCTTTCAGTTTTTTACTTTGATTCCATCAAGAAGGCATTCAGATGTGTCACACATTTGCCATAAATTCAGAATGTTAGCACTCTAGTTGTTCATTAGATCACTGTAGTAAAGCTACTGCTCACCAGGGAGTTAACTGGAAGTCTACTGCTGGTATTGAAAGTGATTGTTTCAGACTGCATGTCAGAATTTTCTAATGAAATAGAAGAGTATTTGAGATCTTACTTAAAACATGCCCTAAATTTCTATGGCAAAATGAACGCCCTCATTTTGTTCCTTTTTAAATTAAATGTTTTAAGTGTTACCAGTTTATTCCAATCAAGATGGCTTCAGGTGTGCCATACTTTTGTCATAAGTAAGACTGTTAGCGCTCTAGTTGTTCTTTAGAACACTCTGGGAAGCTGCAGTAGAAGACAAAGGCATCAACTGACAGGCTGCTCCTGTTGAAATATAACAGGAAGATATTTGAGATCACACTTGAAACATGTCCTAATTTTTCTTTCTACAGCACTAACCATAATTTCTATGACAAAATGAACCCCATTATTTTGTTTCTTTTTAAATTAAATGTTTTAAGTGTTACCAGTTTATTCCAATCAAGATGGCTTCAGGTGTGCCATAATTTTGTCATAAGTAAGACTGTTAGCGCTCTAGTTGTTCTTTAGAACACTCTGGGAAGCTGCAGTAGAACACAAAGGCATCAACTGACAGGCTGCTCCTGTTGAAATATAACAGGAAGATATTTGAGATCTCACTTAAAACATGTCCTAATTTTTCTTTCTACAGCACTAACCATAATTTCTATGGCAAAATGAACCCCCTCATTTTGTTCCTTTTTAAATTAAATGTTTTAAGTGTTACCAGTTTATTCCAATCAAGATGGCTTCAGGTGTGCCATACTTTTGTCATAAGTAAGACTGTTAGCTCTCTAGTTGTTCTTTAGAACACTCTGGGAAGCTGCAGTAGAACACAAAGGAATCAACTGACAGTCTCTGCCCTTGTTGGATGTACATGTTTTACTGAGAATGTCAGACTTCATGCTCACATGACTGAGAAAGATAATGTGAATTTACAGAAAATATGCTCTCATTTTAGCTTCTGGAGCACCTTCCAAAACTGTATGGGACAAGCATGTGAAAATAGTTTTCTCTCAAACATGATTCATGATATCCCAGCAGAAGGTTTTTCACAGGCTAAAATCACCTTAGAACACACCACAATTCCTGAAATTAGTATGGTACCATCAACAAATGAATTCTAATGTAACTAAAGTCTGTTATCACCCTTTATAGTTCTCCTTTTGGTAACCCTCAAAATCTTTGATTCACTACAATGCATTTCAATGGGGTACTATCATTTATATTGGTCCCAAGATGGCTGCCAGCAATTCCAGGATGAAGTGCTGACAGCCAATCAGATCTCACGATGACATGTGTGGTTAGGCTCCGCCCAGATATATGTGTTTTATTTTTCAAATTTCTCAGGAACTACTGAACGGATTTACACCATTTAAGCAAAAGGCACGACTCTGAACCAAGGGCTACCTTTTGCCAAATTTGGTGTAATTCCGTTCAGCAGTTCGGGCTGTAGCTGCGATGAAAGGTTCCTATGGAAAATTGCATGGGGAAAACACATTTTGGGACCCCCCTTTTTTCTCGGCCCCCACTTGACGAATCACCCCGAGACTTTCAGGATAGGAGCGGACCGGAGCGGGCCACGAGTTTTGAAAATTTCGCGAAGATTCGTCAATTGGCGCCAAAGTTATTTCAAATAGAATGTTGCAGATTTCCTATGGAAAATAGGTCCTAACTATAACTATCTACTGGCGACCGCCAGTAGATAATATATATATATATATATATATATATATATATATATATATATATATATATATATATATATTACCTACTGGTGGTTGCCAGTAGGTAGTTATAGTTAGGACCTAGTTTCCATGGTAAACCTAGTTTCCACTGCTACCCCCGCAGCCCCGGGGACCTCCACCTCCCTGGGCTATAGTGAAAAAAGAAGCGTGGGGGGCTCTGGCCGCCCCACGTAGCCCTGGGGACCGCCACCTCCCCAGGGCTACTATACTAAAATGCGGGGGGCACTCACCCCCCGCTGCCCCGGGGACCACCACCTCCCCGGGGCTATTTTGCAAATGGGATGGGGGCCGCGCGGCCTCCTCCTAGAGCTGTAAATTGCCCTGGGGACCGCCACACCCCAGGGCCAGCTCCATCAATGTCCCGGAGTGCTAACCTCTGGGACATTGCAGTTTGTTATGGGATGGTGGGAGCACCGCTCCCGCACTCCCATTCTGCTCTCGCTTGTTCAAAGTGAAGCACTTTGATTTTTGCCCCCAGGGAGCTGCATCTTAGCAGCTCCCTGGGGGTAAAAAGCAATGCCTGCTCCCGCAGGAGGCGGGAGCCGGCTGGGACCCCAGGGGCCTTCAGGCTCCCCTGCAATCCCAAAGGAGATGACCATGCCCGGGGGGACGGGGTCCCCTGGGCTGAAATCGGCCAGGGGAGGGGGGCCACGCGGCCCCCCTCCCTTACAATAAAATACATTAAAAAAAATGGCCTGGCCCCGGGGGATGGGGTCCCCGGGGCCGAAAATGGGCTGGGGAAGGGGGGCTGCTCGGCCCCCTCCCCTGAAAAGAAAAAATTAAAAAAATTGCCCAGACCTCGGGGGATTAATTAAAATTATAAAGATAGGCCTAGCCCCGGGGGATGGGGTCCTCGGGACCGAAGTGGCCTCAGGAGGTGGGCCGCATGGCACCCCAACCTTTTTATTTTAATAAAAACAAAAAAACCGGTCAGGCCCCTGGGGATGGGGTCCCTGGGGCCCAAAAGGGTCAAGGGAAGGGGGGCCACACAGCACCCCTTTCCTAAAATAAAAATAAAATGAAGCCGCCCGCCCCCTTTCGCCACTACTCTGCAAACATGCCTCCTGGAACGCTCTTGGTTGGGGAATGAAGTCCCCTTCGCTGCTGAAGGTCCTAAGGGGCTTACTAGCCCACCTGTTACCTCCAGTAAGGCCCACACAGTGTGATTGCTGAGAGGTGGTCAGAGGCTACGCCCCTTTTTGCACCACTCTACAAACGCGCCTCTTGGCGCACTGCTGGTGGGGCATTGAGGTCCCCTTGTGCCCTGAGGACCTCAGGACTAAAGTGGACTTCATCCCCCAAGCAGCAGTGCACCAGGAGGCACGTTTGCAGAGTGGTGGAGAAAGGGGGCATGGCCTCTGTCCACCTCTCAGCAATCCAGCTGTGTGGGGCTTACTGGAGGTAACAGGAGGGCTAGATGTCCCCAAGGGACCCTCAAGAGGCAAGGGGATGTCATTGTCATACCCTAAATAGTAATGCGCCAGTAGGACTTGCTGTAAGTATTGCTACACAATTTTGCCCTTCACAAAGACGCACTCCCTCGCAGATTCACCTCAAGGATTCTTGTTTATTTAGGCAAAACCGGCATTTCACTTCAAGAGTTCAATAATACCTAACGCTTTTCGGACCGGCACGGTCCTTGATCAAAGGCCAGGTACAACTTTGCAGCAGCTTGACAACACTCTTATCTGTATGCTCATTTGTGTAATTGCCCTCTGGTGGGCCTACCAGCTGAGTTATTCTTCCCAATGCATGCTGGAATTCGTAGTTTTGTCATTTCATTTTTACCCTCCAGTGGGTGTGCTCTGTCATTTTCTGTATTTTAATTATTCATAACCCTCCAGTGGGGCTCTCGATATGAATGCCAAGTTCAAAGTCGTAATCTGGTGTGTGATCAAGGACCATGCTGGTCTGAAACGCGTTAGGCATTATTGAACTCTTGAAGTGATATGCCGGTTTTGCATAAATAAAGAAGAATCCTTGAGGTTAATCTGCGAGGGAGTGTGTCTTAATGAAGGGCAAAATTGTGAAGCAATATATATCTATATATAGATAGATAGATATATATATGTATATAATTGCATGTAAAAAGCTGATTTAAGGAAGCAATGAATTATGAATTAATTATTGCGTGACACTTTGTTTTGTTTTAAAAATGTATAAGCGTTTCTTCAATCTGAGATGGGAGGATGTTTAAAGTATTAGAATTGAGTGGTGACTTACAAGTTCCGTCCCAATGGAAAAGTGGAAATCTATTGGGCTACTTTCCATTTTTATTTATTCATATTTGTTCCCATGCTCAGGCCAGTATAGCTGATGGTTTTATCAAATCCCAGGCCTTGTGGGGTCACGTGGGCAAACCCTTATCTTTGGTTATAGGCAATTCTAGTAGGGGCAACGCCACTGTGGCTCCTACCAATGTAGGAAGCATGTGGGAGGGAACAAGGAACGGGTTGTTACAAGGACATACAGCACATTTCTTTTGGGAGAAATAATGAAGATGGTAAAGAGAGGGGAGACGCAAAAGTAGAGAAAGTCTAGAACAGGGGTCTTTAACTTTTTTTAGTGAGAGTCAGGTGCGGCCCGTGCAGGTAAGTAAAAATAAATAAATAATTAATTTTCCCTCATCGTTTGTTGAAATCCCCCCCCAAGCACCCGCCCCTATCGCCCCACCGCTCTTACCTGCACTGGCCACGGCTGGTGAGAGTTACTTCTGATCAGTGAGAATCAGTGTGAGCTACTGAAGGCTAAGCAACTTGTGCATTGTTATCAGACACCCTGAAGCCCACCTACGTGACCAAGCCTAATGTCCATAGAACCAGATACTATGGTTTGAACAAAATACTTTGGCTAAGGGCACTATGACAAGGCTGCAATGTGTGTCAGTGAGATTGAGATCTTTGGGGATGTATGAACATATGTGAGTATGAATGGAATATATATGTGTATTGGTGACTTAGAACCTGTGTTGTATGTACTTGTGGCACAGAACATACCTTTCGCCATATATAGTTCTGTTACATGTATACCACAAACATACAACCACGTCTTTTTAAATGGGAGAAATTTAAAATGCAGAAAAATGTTCTGCAAAAAAAAGCTAATGGTGTTTCCCTTCTGATAAAACCCAAAGGAGATACAGCACTATTGTACAATTTTCGTCCTATTTCCCTGCTTCCTGCACCCTCAAAAATGTTGGAGAAATTGGTCAATATTCAGCTCTCTGAATTTATTGAAACCTCTTATGTGCTAAATCCCTCACAATCGTGCTTTAGAGCCCACCACAGAATTGAAACAGCTCCGCTGGAGATCTCTCAGCTAAGAAAGTGGAACTTGGACCTCTGCTGTAACGTTGCTCTGGTTCTACTGGATCTCTCGGCAGTGTTTGATAAGGTCTCACCCAAGATTCTATTACATCATCTCTGCAATTGTTGTGAATGGCTCAGCCCTTCGGTTGCTCCCCTTGTTTCTCGAGTCTAGAGAGCTAGCTGTCTGGATGAGACCGTTCCACTCGGAGTTGAAAAAACTACATTGTGGGGTCCCTCAGGGTTCCGCACTCAGTCCTGCCCTTTTTAGGTCTCGCCTACGCAGCGCGCATGCGTTGCATAGGAAAAAGACCTTTTGAAATCGATTCCGTTTTTGCCCTAAAAACGTGCACGCGTTGCATTGCTTTCAATGGCAACGCGTGCACGTTTGGCGATTCCTTTGCGGGAGCGAGCTTTGACACCATATGTTTGTAATTAACTTGCAAACATATGGTGCCCCTGCTCGCTCCCGCAATGGAAACGCAAGGGAAACAGGCGCAGGCCCCCTCCTCTCTCCCCTCCCCCTGCTGCCTCTCGTCAATTTGTCTCTTCGTGCGTGAACCGCTGCACACCTACGCGCGCTTTTCAGGCTTCTGCATTTTGTGAAAAGCGCCTCCCTCCCCACTCAGTTCCCTGACGCTATACTTAAGGACAAAGACACGATAATGGAAAACGTGGATGGGCGCAGTAGACGGCAGCTTCCATTCCCCCTCTACGGAGCGGCTAATGGTTCCATTTCAATTATGACTCGTATAATTACAAGGAGGCCCAGACACCGATAAGGTAAGCCTTTGGTGGAGTGCGTGCATTTGTCACTTCGCGCGAGAACCGCTGCGCACCTACACGCACTTTTCAGGCTTCTGCATTGTGTGAAAAGTACCTCCCTCCCCACTCAGTTCCCTGACGCTATACTGAAGGACAAAGACACGATAATGGAAAACGTGGGTGGGCGCAGTAGACAGCAGCTTCCATTCCCCCTCGTTTTGTCTGAAAAACAATTTTGCTAAATTCTTTAGCAACAAAAAATGCTATCGTATCTTTGACAGAATTATGTGTACAGCGTGTGAATTAACGTTTACATTTTAATTGTGTCAAATGATTAACCGTATCGATCATCATCTAGGGGCTTAGCTCATCAAGGCCAGGGAATTTCTATGATTTTGGGTATTGTAGTCCTCACTTTATACTGGGATCAAAAAGACTACAAATCACAGGAGGCAAAAAGCGGGATAGGATTAGCTACTCCCACATGGAACTGGGAAACTTGAGAGCTCTGCTTGTTTAGACAAGCACTGTCAAAGTCAATAGGTCTTGTCTTTGGGACCGTATTAGCTTTGCCAATGTCTTTTGGCAATGCTGTACAGTATCTGCAGGATATGGTGCAGCATGACAAGAAGTAAAAAAAATAATAATAATAAAAGGTGCGATGACGCAGTCACCTACATCATTTCGTAGGCATCACCATGCACTCCTACAAAATGACACATGCGCCATTTTTTGAAAATTGTTGATTCAAGATGGATCGTGTAAGGTCGCTTGGCAGAGGTCGCAGGCCGCCTCAGGTATGGCGCGTAGTGCAGCAAACCACAGGACACAGACACAACATACTGGGTATCGGCAAGTGACGACCGCCCTCCCCTCTCGCACATGGTTTGCGACCTTGTAACTTCCTTATTTTTGCCCATTTTAGCTGTTGGCCTGGAATTCACGAAAGAGAGCATGGCGAGTCAATCACAAGAAGCTCAAGTTTCAATATGTCTCTTACTTTCCCACTCCCTTTTTTTTTTTTTTTCTCTGCCCCTTATCTCTAGCTCTGTCAACACTCTCTAATGTCCCATCCCTCACGCTCTCTTCACTCTCTCTCCCCCTACTCACGCCATCTCTGAATTGTCCCTTTTCTCCCTCTATTCTGCCCCTTCCCCCGCCCAGCTCTCTTCATATCTCTCTTGCCCCCCTTCTCCATTTGTTATCGCCCTCTCTCGTTTGGACATGATGTAGCCTCAGTTTTGGGGTTGCCCTGTTTCCCGCCGTTGGGAACCCTAATCTCTCATGACTTTTCTCCTGTGGATGCACCGCCCCCATCTCTTCAGAATCCCCCATATCTGTTTGGAATCCACCCTTTCTTTTATCCCTCTGTTGGGCTCGTGGATACCCCCTCTCTTTCTCCTCGAGGTTCCACCCACCCCATTCTATTAGGGATGCTTTGCCCTCACTCTTCAGGTGACACTTCCCTCTCTCTAATGAACCCCTCGCTCTCTTTCTGGGATGCCTTTCTCTCTTTTTTGGGATTGCCCGCTCATCCTGTTGAGGATCCCCCTCTCCCTCTCCTTTAGAGATTGCCCCCTCCCGTTTGAGATGTCTCATCCATCCTCCCCTCGTGGCACAGGGCTTCCTGCCAGGGAATGAACCAATCCCTTGTTCACAGGGGAGTGAGTCAGATGGGAGAAGCCTTTCCAACCACACTTAGACTGGCACGTGACTCATCCTCACACCCTGACCGCCATAAGGTACCTCCCCCGCCCTGTCACCCACTCTATAATCTGAGGAAGGGGCAGGGAGAGACAATATCAGGAGAAGAAATAAAGCAGAGCCCTGGGCCTTTCCCTGAATATACTAAAGCCCTTCAAACCCTTGTCGTATATCTGTGAAGTTAGAACAGTGAGCAATGTAGTCAATATATAAAAAGAATCCTATTACTATTAGATGTATAGAAAAGAAGAGCATGGCTAGGATCCGTGACATGCATTTTACTTCAAAATATTTATGGACTTGAGTTAGAACTTAATATATCTTGTTCAAAATATTGCTGGGGAAAAATTAGCTCACTATTGAATTCAATATTTTCGACCAAATATCTCAACCAAAAGTACTAAGGCAAATGCGTAGTCAGTGCGCAGCTTGTTTGTGTGTCCTTGAAGCCTCTACAGTTCCTGCGTGTCCTTGAAGCCTCTACAGGTCCCTGTGTAGTCAGTGAATGCAGGGTTGTGTGCTGTGCGCAGCTTGTTTGTGTGTCCTTGAAGCCTCTACAGTTCCTGCGTGTCCTTGAAGCCTCTACAGGTCCCTGTGTAGTCAGTGAATGCAGGGTTGTGTGCAGTGCGCAGCTTGTTTGTGTGTCCTTGAAGCCTCTACAGTTCCTGCGTGTCCTTGAAGCCTCTACAGGTCCCTGTGTAGTCAGTGAATGCAGGGTTGTGTGCAGTGCGCAGCTTGTTTGTGTGTCCTTGAAGCCTCTACAGTTCCTGCGTGTCCTTGAAGCCTCTACAGGTCCCTGTGTAGTCAGTGAATGCAGGGTTGTGTGCAGTGCGCAGCTTGTTTGTGTGTCCTTGAAGCCTCTACATTTCCTGCGTGTCCTTGAAGCCTCTACAGGTCCCTGTGTAGTCAGTGAATGCAGGGTTGTGTGCAGTGCGCAGCTTGTTTGTGTGTCCTTGAAGCCTCTACACTTCCTGCGTGTCCTTGAAGCCTCTACAGGTCCCTGTGTAGTCAGTGAATGCAGGGTTGTGTGCAGTGCGCAGCTTGTTTGTGTGTCCTTGAAGCCTCTACAGTTCCTGCGTGTCCTTGAAGCCTCTACAGGTCCCTGTGTAGTCAGTGAATGCAGGGTTGTGTGCAGTGCGCAGCTTGTTTGTTTATCCTTAAAGCCTCTGCAGGCCCATGAGTGGTCAGTGAATGCAGGGTTGTGTGCCGTGCATGGTCTGTTTGTGTGTCCTTGAAGCCTCTGCAGACCCACAGGTAGTCTATGAGTGATGTGTTGTGTGCAGTGCATGGCTTGTTTGTGTGTCCTCTGCAGGCCCATGCGTAGTATATGAGCGATGAGTTGTGTGCAGTGCATGGCTAGACATGAGCGCTTCTATCATATTCAGAAAGTCATCGTCAGGGCAAGGTCCTCAAATGCAAACATCTGCAGGAGTGCAAGATTCCATCACATACAAAGATTTCGAAGCGCTGCAGGGACCACAGACCCATGCATACATGCAGCAGAAGGGCGAGTTCAACATATACACAGACCAGTTCTCGCAGACAGACATGCAACAGCAGGGCCGCAAATCTCTACGCCAGTTTCCATCACAATGACAACAAGCATTGGCATAGCCAATAGGTCTCGCCTTTGGGACTTTATAAGTATTTAGTTATGCAGCACAATATCCTTGGTGCAACATCACCAACTGTTGCATGGCTAAACACTTATAAGGTCCCAAAGGCGAGACCTATTGGCTATGCCAATGCTTGTTAATATTGATATGTTGCCACTTCCTGTCTTGGTTGAGTATTTTGGTATCAAAATGATATCATATGGATACGACACACAATTGTTGTTCTTGTATAAAGGTGAGTCGATGGAAGCTAAGATAGCTTTCACAGCTTGTATGAAAGCAGTCATTGGCTGGCTCTGGACTAACAACCTCCAGTGTAATCTGGACTAAACCGAAATTCTGCTGTTTGGCCCTGACCCTCTGTCGGGATGGATGGGTGGTGGCCTGCAGACTGCCCCCCTCCAACGAATGCAGCCAGTAACTTGGTGGTGCTATTTTAAGTCGGTCTGACTATGAAGAGGCAGGTTGCCTCTGTGGTCAAATCATGTTTCTGGATTTTAGGAACACTGAAAAAATTCCTGTTTTTTCTACCTTGGGATGCACAGAATATTGTAGCTCAGTCTTTGATCTTGGCCAATCTTAACTATTCCAACGCTCTTTATCTCTGCCTTCCCAAAAGCTTGATAGACTGCCTTCAATTGGTTCAGAATACCGCAATTCGACTACTGTTCAAACTCTAAAAACGGTCTACAGTGACAGCCTTTTGCAAGCAGCTGCACTTGCACTGGCTTTCTGTTAACAAAAGAATCATCTTTAAAGCTTTAATTATCACTCATCGCGCTCTACATTGTACTGGTCCTAAGTACCTGAACAATAGGAACCTGGAGTACGGTCCTCTGTGATCTCTGCACTCCATGAATGCTTAACTTCTGGTTGTTCCGCACTTTAAGAAAAAGAGGCAAGGGGGCTCTTCTTTCTCCTTTCTGGTAGCCTCAATTTAAAATGAACTACCCATTCCAATTAAGAAACACTACTAAGGAGACTGCCTTCCGTAAACTGTTAAAGACTCACTTATTTATCAATTAAAGCTTCTCCTTACCTCAAATGCCGTGTTCCGCGCAGGGACACTCTTGAGTAGCTGTGCACTATAGAAGTGAATTCATTCATCCATTCATTCAAAAATGTCAACAATACGGAATATTTTTCTGCACTTTAGATTCCTCCCACTTAAAATAATGACTGTAGTTTTCAGTTATAAATATGACACTGTGTCTACCAGGTTCTGGGAGCAAGATGCCTTCTGTGTGTAAAAGTGACACTTAAAAATGGGAGAAAAGTAAACTGAAGAGTTAACTTTATGTTTATATGGATTCCATAAAACTCATCATTTACATTTTCTCCCATTTCCAAGTGCAAACAGCAGGCATCTTGCTCCCAGTAGCCTGTACACATGGTGTCAAATTTACAACAGAAAAAATATAGCCATTTGTTCAATGGGTGGAATTTAAAGTGAAGAAAAATGCTTCATAAAACCTTAAAATGTAATTGGCTTAGCTGAAAGTGGAGAAAACATTAAGACTTAGTGACCGATTACGATGTTGTAAGGAACGGTATTGTTGAATCCGATTCAGAACCCTTGTTTCCTACCGAATCGTTTAGTCTTCCCTACGACTGATTACGATGCCCGGAAACAATTTGAGCAGACCAAATCAGTTCCGAAAGGCATCAGGAGAGCCCGAGTCTTTCAGAGCTGATTCGTACAGCTCTATGGACACGGTTTCCGGAAGAGCAATTACGATGACCAATTCGGACAGCCGTTCCGATTCGGTTTGACCGAGATGAAACGGCTTTCGGAATCGGTCTTAGGGGGCCTGTTGCGGGCCCCCTTCACCCGGGGCATCCGAATGTGGACCGTGGGGGTACCCAAGGGACCCCTCTTCCCAACCATGCCACAGGGTGCAAGGTTTTCCCCAACCACCTGTTTTCTCAATGGGAGCCTGTGTTCACGTTCAGGACACAGGCTAACATTGAAGTGAATGTGAGTCCGACCGAACGATGTTGGGAGGCATCGTAATCAGTCATCCGGACTCACAGGACCCGATGCATTTGGAAACTAGTCCGAAACCGATTCGTTCGGGACAGTTTCCAAACGATATCATAATTGGCCCCTAAATGTTTGAGAGAAATATTTTTCATCACTTTAAATTTCTCTCATTTAAACAAAAAAGACTGCATTTTTCAGGTAAAAATATGGCGCAGTGTCTACTGGCCACTGGCAGCAAGAGGCCTGATGTTTGTAAAAGCGACACTTTGAAATGGAAGAAAATTAAAATGAAGACTTAACTTAATCATTAAGGTAACTTTTCATTTTAATTTTCTCCCATTTAAAAGCATTCAGAAACATCATTTTGTTCACATGCTTCAATATTGAGTTGAAAATGACTTTTATTTAAGAGTTAAATACCTCACTGTGTCAATTCTTCATGTCTGTGCCTCAGCCTGGGTCATAAATCTGACTGAGCACTGCTCCTTATCAGCCCTGGTGTTAATATTGTAAAATAAACACAGCCTTCCCTTAACTTTAAAAGGAAAATGTGACCCTTTGCTTATTTAAAAATGGACTCAAGGCTGGGAGCTACTCTAAAGGTGTACTAGCTACTGGTAGCTCAAGATCGACTGGTTAGAGATACCAAGGGGCATATTTACAAAGAATTAGCATTGGGCAGTGCCGCAAGTCATTTTGCTTTGCTGCCCTACACTAATTCAAAAAGGCAGGAATTTACAAGATACAGTGCATTCCTGTCCTTTCAGCCAGCGCCGTTGCACAGTTAGCAGCCGTGCACCAACACAGGCACCCTTGCACCATGGTGTAAGAGTATCTGTGTTGTTGGCATGATTTTTTTTGTGCAGGAATGGACACCTTCCAGCACAAAAGCAGTCATTAGAGGTGTCTTCCTCTTTCTATGTGGGCTTCAGAATGCAGCATACATGGAAAGAGGAAAAAAGAAGGAGAAATGAAAACATTTCTCCTCGTTACGTCCCCCCTGGAGAGGTGCACGATTTTAACGCAGTCCCAGATTCATGCCATGTTGTAAATCTGGGAATGTGTCCAAACCTATGGGCGTGCGTGGCAACACCCATGGCATGCCTCCCCAATGCAGTGTGAGGCAACGTAGTGACTTGCCTCACTGCATATCTACAAGGCCATGAAAAGCCAAGCAGGGTGTGCTTCATGTGGCTTTGTAGATATGGCTAAGCCCTGTGCGCCACCGGAACGTCTCAAAAAGTTACGTTCTGATGGTGTACAGGGCTTGTAAATAAGCCCCCAATTCTAGAAGACCAAAAAAATTACCTGAGTAGTGGTGAAGGTTGTGGAAATCAGCAGGCAGGTCTGCCTAATTCAAATAACTATGTGGGATTGGTTTAGGATCAAAAATGGCTTTAATCTGAAAGAAAAACAGATTTATTGTTACAAGGGTTGACAAAAAGGTTTAAGATCCCCTACAAAGACCCAGGAAGTGCTAAGGAACAAACACTATAAAATGGGTCTTTATTAAAAGAGGTATGAGCTGTCTGAAGTGTTTCCTCCCTATGAGAAAATGGCACTTTTTGCATGGCCACTCTCATTTTTTTACTGAATTTTGTTGCTGGTTATTTACCTCTGCACACTCGGACACTGCCTTCTATTGCTCACTGTATGTGCTCTGACCCCTAAACCATGCTAAACTTGGTTAGTTTGTCATTGGCATAATTAACTCTTGCAAGAAATTGGGTTGTTGGTTGAAGGGGATGGAAGTCATACTCAGACAACGATCACAACCGTTGTCAGGGTGAACCACAAAAGTCACTAAATTAACCTGTGCTTAACTCTCTGGTACCTTGGCACAAAGCAGTCAAGCTTAACCTGGGGGCAATGTGTAAAGTACTTATGCAGCACAAAAACAGTAATAAAGTAAAAACACAACACAGAAAAATCCAAAACCATTTTAGACATAGAGAGTTAATGTTAATAAATAAAATGAGATCATAACAACAAAACTCCAATCAGTAGAACCGGAAATATACAATTTAAAAGTATCTAAGTAGATATAGCGCTTAAAAGCACACAGCACCACTCGCGGTCATCTGGTTGTGCTAGACCGTGGGAAAGGCACAAGTTCAGTCCTACAACGTTGGAGAGCAGCTCAGATACTGGTTATCTTCACAAAGATAACCAGTTCTTTTCAAAGGAGGCGGCAGCGAGGAGCAGAGAGAGAGTCTGGGATGGTCGTTGCAGGAGTTTCACATTGGCGTAACCGTGGGCTGTCGTTGCTTTAGCACAAAGTGCAGATCCCATGTTGCTGGTCTGTCACTGGTGGCCACTGTAGGGCAAAGAGTGGGGTTCACCGGAACTACGTGTTGGTGGTTGTCACGGGCAGCAGAGTCTCAGCACAAACAGGGCTGTTCGCTGTCAGGAATAACTAAAACTTCAAGAGTGTCTCTCTCTTCACAGGAGGAGCTCAATTGATGCCAGCCAAAGGTCCATGACCTGGGAGGCACTTCTTGGGGATCAGGAATGCCCTCCAGTGGAGATCAGCAGGGCTCAGGCAGGTCCAGCTGCAGGTCCAGGACAGGTCTAGTGCAGTAGGGCAGCTGGGCAGTTGCAGGGGTGCCTCTGGAGGTTGTTGTGTCCCTGTACCTCAGACGGGAGGTCAACCAACTGACCCTTGGAGTCACTCGCTCAGGTTAGCCTCGGAGGAAGGAAGCAGGTCCAATCTTCCTTCTCAAAGACCAAGGCAGTCCTCAAGTAGCAGGGCAGTCCTCTAGGGCCAAGGCAGTCCTTCTTCTGTAATATCTACAGGTCAAAGTATGTACTGAAGAGTGACTCTGGAGGTGCAATATTTATACTTGGTGCCAGCCATTGAAGTAGGGGATTCTCTATACTACTCCAACATATCTTTCTGGAAAGTTCTTCCCTTCCCCTGTCAATGATCAAAGAATTCTGGGGTGACAAAAGACTAGTGTCAGGTTCCTTTGTGTGTGCTGGAGGCAAGACCTTTGAAGTGTGAGTGGGGCAAGGCACAGCTCCGCCACCTCCCATCCTGTCCAGAATAGGCTGCTGTGACTACTTTAGTGGATGCCACAATGAGTGTGGCAGACCCACTAGTAGCATTTAATTTAAAGGCCTGGGGTACATACAGTACCATTTACTAGGGACGTGCAACTAAATTAAATGTGCCAATTAGGTGTAAGCCAATTTTACCATGTTTGATTGAAAGAGCACACACACTTTAACACTGGTTAGCACTGGTAAAGTGTGCAGTCGTAATGCCAGCAAAAACAAATTCAGCAAAACAAGGAGAGTGAAGTCAAAAACTTGGGAGAAATACCACACCAAAGTTCTCATGTCTAACAATTCTCCTGTAAGGCCATAGTATATGGACTAGAAACTATACCCATGGCATGGAAAGGCAAATCTCACTCGTGGACTGCAGCACTAATAGGGCCATCCACTACTGTGCAAGAGGAAAACATGGCTTCAGCCCTAGCCACGAAGCCTGACTGCTGAGGTTTAAGCCTGTAGCTGACCAGTCAAAATAACCCACACCAGCCTCTTTGCTTCAATTCATCACCTACATCGAGCAGGTGAGAAATGGAAGCACATTTATTCCTTGAAAGGGGACACCACATGTGAATCTGGACCCACTAAATCCGGTTCCACGTTAGTCCCCATTCCAGGGAAAAATATTTGTGATAGCTGGATTCATGTGTGGGGATAGTGGCTGGAAGCATTATTGCCAGCCACACAGTATCCCTGTATAAAAAACACAGCTACCTGGCAATCAAACTCTTGGAGGGCATTATTTCTAATAACCTTTAATTAGGTTTTTTCTGATAAAGCGATAAAAAAACTAAAGTGAGGTGATAGGATATGGCTTTAGTCATTAACCAAACCTGTGTTAAGGGGCCATTGGAGAGTCAGCGTAGATGGCAGCATCCTTGCAGTTGGGCACTGTAGGAGAGAAATAGTGAAATGGGAGCCAGGGCCAGACTGAAAACCATAATCGTCCCTGGCAAAAACACTCTTACCAGCCGCACACGGCAGGAGTATGTGACTTTAATAGGGTCATGGGAGCACAGCTGGGTAATGGAAGTCCATCATGCTCTAAAAACTGCCCACCTAGCCTGCAGCCCACCATGAGTGATACTATGACCTGTTCAACCTTTTAGCCCCAAAGTGGTGTATGTGTATGTATCTCTCTCACCTGTGCACGTGGAGTGGTACCGTTTGAGTAAGGTAGCACATTTGTAATGGTGGTTACTTTTTGGCTGTTAGGTAAGCATATTATTGCAAGAAATATTTTACAGGTGCATCTTACCGGATAAAATTGTCAGACCACACCTCAGGAACACGGTACTTATGGCAGAGACGTTTTTTAAGGAATGGGCAAAACAAGCAATTACCACCTCCCCCTTACAAAGAGTCCCCTGGTAAAGTGGAAACCAGATTCCGACATTAAAAAAATATTGTTTTAAAGCTGGACATGCTTAACAGAAGCATAGTATGCATGCTTGATCTGCCAGATCTTTAACCTGCCACTCTCATGCAGCTGGTGTGAAGTTGTTGCAAGCCAAAAAATTCAAGATACAAGTCGAAAGGAAATGACTTTATCTATATTTGTTTCATTGGTACCATTTGCCCGGCGACCACACACATCTTGAGTTTTTAGATATTTTTGCGTGCCCCTGTATTCTTTGGCATTAAGAGGGCTTAAGTTAGCTGAAAAATAGGTAAGAAATTCAAAATTGTTCTCTGTAGAGGGCCTCAAAATATGTTTTGTCCAGGGCCTCAAACATTCTGAAGATGTCACTGGATTATGGAAATAGATGAATCATGGAAACGCAACCCAGGAACAGATTTTACTCTCTTAGAAAATTAGCTAGCCTAAAAGGCAACACATACTCAAAACAGAAAAATAAAGCAACGGTTATTAGGGGTTTTGATTGTGACTTGGTTTAAAGCAAAACATGTGCTTTCACGCCCCCTGGAGGGTAAATGGGTTCAGTGTTATAAACCAGATACATCCTTTTAGTCCAAAACGAAACAGGCCAAAGTTAATTCACTCCCTCGTGGTAGCATTGTTTGTTAAGTAATAGTTTTCTTTTACTTTGTAAAGCAACCTTTCTTGATTAAAAGGTTACGGTAACATGTAGGTATTTATCATAGAAACTTCCACATAATACCAAATGGAAAATTAACTCAAAATATAGAAGCTTACAAGATATGAGTTTAAAAGAAGAACTATGTCGCCGCAATAACTCTCTGATCCCTTCCCTAACAGCTCTGCTTTCTCATGGGGAAAATGTCTGAAGATCATGTCACATTAATTTTTTTATTATATAAAGTTGCCATATTTTCAAGCACAGCAATCGTGAGTAAGAGTTCAGCCTACAGATCAGAGGCGGCTCCTCCACTAGGGCGGAGGAGCATCACCCTACTGCTTTCTCGCAGTGCAAGAAGCAGAAACATAAAATGGTAAAACTACCATTTTATGTTTCTGCTTCTCGCACTGTGAGAAAGCAGAAGTGTTTGGTTGGGGGTGGGCAGGTGGGCGGGGCTGCTCTAGGGCAGGGGAGGAGTGGCTTGCCCACTGCTGAGGGCGCTGACAGTTTGGTCGGCCCTCTGATGCCGACCAAACCAGTCATGCGCACTCTGCCTTTTCTCCATGAGAAAATGGTATCCCCATAGGCGCCTGGATGGTCGGGGTCCTGACCAATCACAATGCTGCATTGTGATTGACTTAGGGGAGGGGAGGGAGGCTGCCTGTTTCCTGTTCCTGCCGGAGGCAGCAGAGCAGGAGAGGAGCAGAGACGACGCGGGACTGGGCCGGCGAAGGTAAGTTAACTTTTTTAAATTTTAAATTAAACCCCCCCGTGCGACCCCGTTCCCGCTCGACCCCCCATCCCCCCACCCGCGAGTCAATCTGGCCGCGACTGCTATAGAGCTATTATATTTTAAGTTTGGTAAATTTGTTACCGGTATGAGAAAGACTCCACCATGTATCTGATAGTTTTTCAGATTCAAAATACATCACTGAATTTGCATAACCGCGAAGTTAAGCATTTGTAAGTAGTTGACGCATAAGTGCTTTCACCTGCATTATGGACAGATCAAAGTGAATAAGGTAACTTTATCTTAAAAAGTAATATATTCCACCTTGTTATCTAAGCACTGGGGGGGGGGTAAATTACAAGAGGCTTGAGCCGCGGAGTGCCACTTTCAGTGATCTCCGGTGGTTAAGGACCCCTCAATCATATCTATGAGGCTGCGCAAAGCCACCGTGCATGGCTTTGTATGGCCTCATAGATATGGAGTAAGGCAAGGCCGCGCAAAGTGCTGAGTTGCCTTACTCTGCATTAAGGAGGCATTCCATGGGTGTTGCGGTTGGCGTTCCCAAGCAACACCCATGGATTTTGACACTGCCCCAGATTTACAAACTCACACAAATCTTGGGCAGCGCTAAAACCTTACTCCTCCCCAGAGCAGGCGTAACGAGGAGAATTGTTTTCATTTCCCCTCATTTTTGTCCTCTTTCCATGTGTGCTGCATTCTGCAGCACATAAACAATGAGAAAAGCACCTCCATGGATTGTTTTTGTGCAGGCAGGTGTCTCTTCCTGCACAAAATCAATCCTGCCAACAATGCAGAAAACCTTGCCCCATGATGCAAGGGTGGCTGCGATGGCGCTAGCCACCAAATTGTGCGCCGGAGCTAGCTGAAATGACAAGAATGCACCGTATATCATAAATATGGCGCATTCCTGCCATTTCCTTTTGACACAGGGCAGCGCTGCACTGCCCTGTGCCTAAAGCTCGTAAATGAGGTTCTAGGTCGGTATAATGACTGAAAAAGAACAAAAAATACCCTATGTAACCAAGGGACAGCACAAATTGGTGGCCAAGTGAGCCAGGCTTTCAAAAATAGTCCTCTGACCAATGAAACTTCTGTCCACAGCTGTTTTCAAGCTTTTTTTCCTTCTCATCTTGGTAGGTCTGGTGCTAGTAGAGGAATCAGGAGTCCTGAGAAAATGTAGGCGTGTACTTCAAGGCAGAGAAACATGGTATGGAATACAAAATATCAGTGTGAGAACATTGTCTGACATAAATATCAAGCCCTAAATATTGTTTACAAAAACATTGCCCTATTGGATTTAATAATTGAAAATCGAAATCCAATGTGGCGATATTTTTGTAAACAATAATTATGTCAGACGATATTTCTGACAATGATATTCTTAGTTATATCTCCAGACCACACTCTATCAGAGTATGCGAAGAGCAACCTGTAAGCATGTTATCAGTGGAGATTGAAGGAGCTATTGACGAAGGAAAATATACACATGTAGATTTACTCATGTGCAATTTTTCTACTACTCCTATAAGTAACTTTACTACTTTTTGCTGACCACCATAGTGGTGAAAGGCTTCTGCCTTCATTAGGAGTTAAGCAACATGAGCGCAGTGGTGTTGGCAGCATTCGGCAATGAGGCAGTACAGGCTTGGTGCTTCCCGCATGGCACTTTATTCACAGTTCAGTCAATGGTGGCCCTTTCCTGGCATATGGGGGTTGCCGATTCAATCCTTCACACGGGCAATGACCCATTCATTGCACAGCTCTCTCCTCACACCTTGCACCGGTAGTCCCCTCATGCTTCCCCACTGGACCTAGCTTCCTCCAACACTCTCCTCTTCCTCACAGGGCACACTGGTCTTGACATGCAGTAAAGTCTACAATGTGTTCCGTTGGGTCATACAATTGCTTAATTCAAATGACAATTAATCGAAATCTGTGAATGTTTAGCACAACCGTATTTAATCAATCTTTTTTTAAACAAAAATGTAAGTCAAAGCACACAACACAAAAGACATACTCAGTATGTAATACACATATATTTCATTTAAATATCTCCTATTATATATGGCTGTTACAAAAATAAATCACAGGACAAACAACAAAAATTAAGTGACTAATTTGACATAAGGTGCAACAATGTTCTGTACAAATTTACAAACACAAAATTCATCAAGACATAGAAAATACATATAAGTAGAAATATGTTCTCTTTAAGTGTATGGAGTTCCACAACCACACTTTTTAGACATTAGCATTGATTAAAAGGTGAAGTGACTCAGGGCGTGGACTTGATTAATCGTTGCCGTTTCGACCCCAGGTGTATGTGTTAATGAATAGACATCACGTTGGATCTTCCTCAGGATAGGTCTAAGCCATGTAGATAGCCAAGACATAAGAGTTAATGAAAAGCACCCTTCCTTGCCTGGATGGAGTCCACGTGTAAGCGTTAGTCAAAGCCAGGATTGTATCAAGGTTGCCAACCAAATTGATTCTTAGTCCAAAGCCGAAAGAACTTTTTATTTCTTAAAAGTAACCATGAGTCCCATCTCTGCCCTTTGAGTCCTTGATCCAGAACCCAAAAACTTTTCAATATCTTAAAAGGCAAATGATCCAATATTCAACCTCCGAGTAATCCTCACGATTTGTAGCAATGAATGCAGGGAAACACCAGCGTTCATGCCTCATTCGTAAATTTTTCTGTGACATTCAATGGGATCAGTTAAAGCATGCATCGAAAATGAGGCTTGAAACGCAAGATCAGTGATGCTACGGAATTAATAGAAACAATGCCACATTCGTGTCTGATTTGCAGGTGGCAGTGGAGAGTGGCAAGGTGACAGAGAACTCCCTGCAAGCTTGAGCTCATATTGCCATGGCTCAAGTGGTGATTTTGTTGCTGTCTGTGCTTCTTCTGTTTTGCACCAACATTTCCTTCAACCTAGCCCCACCACAGGGCTACCGCTGCTTGATGGATTAATCTCACTGGGGCTTGCTAGTGACTGTACTGCACCAAGTGCAAGAGCAGGATGGAGTGCGGACCAACCTCAAGGTGAGAGCTGCGGGATGCTTAAAAAAAAGTGATCTTTTTTTTATTTTTATTTTTTACACCACTATGTTACCAGTGACGCAAATAGCCTTCCACCAAGAGTTGTATTATGCTGTTAGGGAAATTAGTTTCATAGTCTGCCAGTGAGGTCATTGTATCGTGTAGGAGATCAGTAGTGGCCCATGAGAGCAATGTTGGAAATTTTCAAGTTTCCCTTTCTAAGTAACTAAAGCACTCTATGTTTTTGCTTGGCATTCTGGGACATGTAGTCCTGATTTAAACAAGTAATATTAAGAGCTCTGCTTAGTGTGATTAGTAGAATTACTTTAAGACCAAACGCTTTTTATCTAAGGTGATATTCTGCCATTGAGATTTATAGTCTCAGTGGGGGCAACAATCTATACCTGACTTTAGCAGTCGTAGTGAAACCAATAAAATATCTGTGACCTCAGGTCTTTGGTAGTGACATTAGTTAACATATCTTCAAAGGCGGTGTAATATCTGGGAACAATTGGAGCACGAATAGTCCGTGAGGCCAGTATTTCCTATGTGGAGGAGGAGTTTCGGGCTGGCTCTCCTGTTATTCCATCTGCTTCCAATCACTGCAGTTTATTGACTAGACAGGTTGGTAATCTGCTTCACACATTGGACTTAGGGCACGGTGTAGTGAACTCCGTGCACAGCCGGGGGAGCACCCGCACCTGGGCACAACGGTCTTAACTCCAGAATACTTCCAGGCCGGGTCTGGACCTGAGAGATATGCTACTGTATTGTTTGTTTACAGTGTTTGAATGTGGTTACCACTGCTTAATTTGAGCCGGTGCTTTCCGGTGCTCAGCACCAGCACTTAATTGGTTTCCGGTGCTCTGCACCAGCACCTAATTCTCAACACCATACTCAGAACAGTCTACCACATGGTGGCACTGCTCATGTAATTTAGAAATGAGCAGAACAACGGTAGTTTAGGAATACAATATACATTAATACCTGCCTCCCCAGCCATTCCTTTAGCTTTGGGGACCTGGAATAATCTGAACTATCACTTTTACATGCGAGAGAGATGGTTAGTAGTTGTTTTGGCAGCGATGACAGGGACGATGGGTGGTGCAAGCTGCAGTGGCCTCCTGGTCAGAGCCCTGGTACTTAATATTTTACAAACTAAGCACTGGTGATTATCCTTCCATCAAGCGTCCAGTGCTTCATTTAAAGGGCTGTAAATTAGTGCATGCCATTGAAGAACGAACTGCACACACCTTACAGGCTTGCATGATTAATTGGACAGTTCACAGAAGTGGATAGTACCAAACAAATGCAGTGTTTTTCTGCAAGCATTGGCTCGCTAAGTGTATGCAACCTGAGCGCAAGTATGCACACTGATAACTTTTCGTGGGTTATTTATTTTGCATATTTGGGGTTGGGTTTAGTATCAAACAATTGTATTGTTTTCTTCAAGCAAAATATAAAGATCGGCCAATCACGTGACCGCTTTTTTGTTGCTGGTTATGTTGCAGAGAGACTCAGAATTGTTATCAAGCAGATATTTAATTGATGGTTTTGTCTCTGGAGTAAACAATTTATGTAAGTAGTCGAAGGCGATTTAGCGAATGATGTGTGCTTAGCTACTGCTTCCTTTATTGTTTTCGATGACTTTGGAAAGTTTGTTTGCCCACAGTTGGCCAGAGGGCCTAGTCTTTTCACATGGAGGTTGCAGCAGCAGCCAGGTGATGGACCAATGTAGTGTGGTTTCCATTTGTGCAGTATTGTTTTACAGCACACTGTGACCAGGCCTGAGGATTAAGGGTCCACCTCACATCTCAGTTAAAATAAGGCCCACATCACATCAGAGTGAGTGCGATGAATCCATGCAACACTATTCTGGCGTACCATTGATCACCCTTTTTTTAAAGATATCTCAACTCCGAAAATTGAAATTGCGGTCCCTCCACAGGACTGGATCACATACTTTGAGTCTATTTTTAATCCAGGTGCCCTTAGGGTTAACACAACACAAAATAGAAATTTTATATTAGTTGAACCTGTAAAATTACAGCCAATTACGCCAGTAGAAATTAAAACTGCCCTCGTAAAGAGTGCTAGCAGGAAAGCTGCAGGACCCGATGGGGTACCCATCGATGTTTTTAAAAGCAATATGGATTTTTGGACCCCTATTTTATTGAAGGTTCTTAATGCAGCAATAGGGGGAGTTTTACCTGTATCATGGTCACAAAGTATTATCGTACCTATTTTTAAAAAGGGTAATAGAGGGATGGCGAACTGCTACCGTCCCATATCTCTTCTGGACTCAACATCAAAATTAATGGGAAGAATTCTTCTGGGGAGGCTAGAAGAATGGGTTAATGAGAAAAACATTCTCTCAGAAGCCCAGTTTGGGTTTAGACGAGGTATTGGAACGGTGGAACAATGCCTAAATTTGGAACTCCTAATAGGAAAATATACACTGGCTAAGGAGGGGTTCTACATCTATGTTTTGTAGACCTCACCAGTGCATTTGATTTTGTCAATCATGTTAAATTGTGGCAAACCTTAAAAGAGTTAGGAGCACCAAATGAGATTATTATATATTTATCCCAAATTTATACCTTTTTAACTTCAAGAGTTCGTTTTGGATTGAGGGGCGAATGTACACAGGATTTTATGGTTACAAGAGGTGTACGTCAAGGTTGTGTATTGGCACCTCTGTTGTTTTCATTATATATTAATAACGTGGATCTCTTTTTGCAAAAACAAAATGTAGACTGCCCAAAAGTTGGCAGACGCACAACCCCGGTTTTACTCTACGCGGATGACGCTGTCCTTTTAGCAAGGACAGCGAATGGATTACAATGTCTAATCGAGAATTTTACTCAGTACATGTCAGAAAAGGATTTAAAGTTAAATCTTACTAAAACGTTTGTTATGACATGTGGAAAGGCTAAATTGAAGCATAGACAACATAATGTGGGAGGTGTAATCTTAGGTAGAGTGCCAACCTTTGCCTACTTGGGCTTACTTTTTAATAGAAAGGGCAGCTGGAAACCTCATATTGATTCATGCAACCTGAAATTTTTGAGAATCGCTGAGGGAATCTTTAGATTCTCTGCCAAAATGGGAAACAAACCTGTGAGGAGATACTTACTTTATATAGAACCAAGTGTGTCACCGGTGTTTGTTACGGGGCTGCAATATGGGGAGAGCAAATACCACATCCCTACAAATACAAGAAAACACATTTTTAAAAAGAGTACTGGCAGTACCAAATTCTACAGCTAATTATATTGTACATAAAGAATTGGCAATATCATATATAAATGATATTATTGGAATAGCGGGTCTTACATTCTGGCGAGGGTTGTGGGTAAAAGAAGAGACAAAATTTACCACAGATATAATAAAGGACTGCCTGACCCTTGATCACTGGAAAGAAATTCCATGGCTTGAGTATATCCAAAAGTTACTGTTAGATTGCAGGATAGACTTTGATAAAAGGGATCCTGCATCCATACAAGATATCAGTAAAAATGAGTTGAAGTCAAGATATATCTCGGCCATGGATTGTGTTAGAACCAATGAAGTTAAACAAAAACATAGTGTTACCATCTATTGTCAAATCCCCTCTGTGCAGGGTAATCAGATATACCTTACAATGATAGGAAATACCCAACACAGATTTTATTTAACACGATTAAGAATTGGCATATTACACTATATAACCGCTTTTCGTGATAAGAAAAAGGGTCCACATAATCTACCTAATTGCCCATGTAATGGAAAAACCCCTCAGTCTACACTACATTTCATATTGTTCTGTCCTTTTTACAGTGATATTCGCAAATCCGTTTTAAAACCACTTTTTTAACAAATAGGTTGTATAATTATAAAAATGCTTTTAACTTTTTATGTAGCTTGGACAACATGAAGATTATGTGCACTGTCGTTCGTTTCATACTCAGGGCAGTCAGGAGAAGAAAGGAATTAGCACATTTAGATGCGCTATCATACGAGAAAAGTGATTATATTAACTAGTTGTGTTATAAAACATGTATGTCTGTGTGACGTATAAAAGCAATTTTATTCTGGATTTATTGTATCCCTGTGTAATAGGGATGTACAACTAGATTAAATGAATTTGTTAAATTCTACACTTTTTATACATGCTCGTGTTAGTGTACTGCGTACTGACTAGCCCATGGAATGAAACGTATTGATCGCTGTACTAAGTTTTGATAGCATGTATTTTGTAGTATGCATACTGACATGAAATTATGGTATAGTACTAGTCCTTGCTTCTGATTTAAAATGCATTTTGACTATTGATCCCCTGTAATTTTTATGAAAATATTAATTGTAAATGATTTGAATTTTTAAATTTTGTAAATAGTACCCTTGATTAATTTTATTACTGTTTTTACAAGTATGCTTTTATGGTTGTATATTTTACACCGAATAAAGCTGGTTTGAATTGAATTGAATTGAATCCATAGCTCTATTTATTTGTTGCTTCAGAGAAGGTGCCAGCTGCCTTTCAAAAATATAACATGCAAGCAGTAGTCCAGAACTAAAACCCAATCAGTTTTGATGTTTTATTAAACTATATATAGCCAGGTTGTTGAAAATTAATTGAACGGTCTCCCAATAAACCCATGGAATGTAAATTGTGTGTAGTTATTTGCCTTTGTTCTGCGGCAGGGGGGGAAAGCTTTGATCATATTCAGTAATTATAGGCCTGCAGTAGATGGAGGGGGTGGTGGTCACATCCAGGCCTGACCCGTGAGCACAAATCGCCCACCTGCTGTAGGTCAGAGGTCACACTATGAGCCCGCACTTGTAAACATGGGGTGGGTGGAACTCTATGGAATCTTGCTGAGTTTTTATGTAACTCCTAGGAATTCTGTGGGGTGACACTCCACGAGTTCCACCGTCGCTGTAGCGTGAAAATCCTGTCGGCGTCGTGGATGATCGTTGCTGGAGCTTCGCATTGGCGATCACCTCAAGCTGTTGATACTGTAGCGCAAAGTGCAGATCTTGTGTTCCCAGTGGTTGCTGGTGGTTGCTGTAGCATGAAGAGTTGGGTTCAGTGGAGCTTCGAGTTGGTGGTCAGCGTGGGCGGCAAGATTTTGGCATGAACAAGCCTGTTTACAGTTGTGAAAAGCCCAAAACTTCAGTATTTCTCCTTTTCTTCTAGGAGGAACTCAAGGATGCCATACCAAGGATCCAGGACCTGAGCGGCACTTCTTGGGGATCAGGAACTCACTCCAGCAGAGCTCAGGCAGGTCCAGTTGCAGGTCCAATGCAACATGTCAGCTGGTTAGTTGCAAAGAGGCCTCTGGAGCTATTTGTGTCCCTGTAGCGCAGAACAGGAGGTCAGTCAGTTGACCCTTGGAGTCACTTTAGCCTGGTATGAAGGGTGCAGGTCCAGTCTTCCTTCTCAGACAGCAGGACAGGCCTTGGGCAGCTGGACAGTCCTTCTGTAGTATCTACAGGTCCAGGACTGTACTGAATAGTTGGTCTGAGGGTCTCCTGTTTATATCTGGTGACTACTTTGAAGTGGAACAACCATCTGGAGTCCTCCCCCTACAGAAGTGTCTGGAACCCCCTTGCTTCCTGACTGGTCCTAATCTGTCTGCAGGAAGAATAGGTTAGTGTGAAGTCCTTGTGTGTGAGCTAAGGCAGCATCTTTTAGGGGCAAATGTGACAGGTGACAACTCCACTTCTCTCATCAAGTTAAGATGGCCCATCATGCCAACACCCAGACCCTCTATAGTATGGCTGTCTGGGAGGAATACACAAATGCCAACTGCCAACTACACCTAGTCATGTGACCGAGGAAACAGGCTGCAGGCACTAAATTGTTAGGACAAGAAAATGCCAAGTTTCTAAAAATTGCCTTTTCAGATTAGAGACATAAAATCCGACTTTATCATTAAAGAGGGGTTTAAATTACAATTCCTCGGGCACAAAACATGAAATTCCCACCTGTTCCCAAACAAAAGTTGTCACTTATCAAATGGAATACAGTTACCCATTGTTATCCTATGGGAGAAGCAGGCTAGCAATAGTGACAAACAAATTTGAGAGTTTTTCACTATCAGGACATGTAAAACTTGAAAGTACATGTCCAACTTTTTAAATAGAATGCACCCTGCCCTAGGCTGTTTAGAGCCTGAACTAGGAGAGAGTTGTGTGTATTAAAGAGGAAGGTTTAGGACAGGCAAATGGTTTATTTTGCCAGGTCAAAATGGCAGTTTAAAACTGCACACTCAGGCTGCAATGGCAGGCCTGAGACATGTGTTGATGGGTCTACTTGAGTTGGTGGCACATTAAGTGCTGCAGGCTCACACGTAGCATTTAACTTACTAGCCCTGGGTATGTGGTATACCACTTTACTAAGGACTTTCAAGTAAATTAAATATGCCAATTGGGTGTATGTCAATATTACCATATTTAGAGGAGAGAGCACAAGCACTTTATCTCGGGTTAGCAGTGGTAAAGTGCATAGAGTCCTAGAAGTCAACAAAAACTGGATAAGAAAACTAGAGGGTGAAGGCAAAATGTTTGGGGATAACCTTGCAGAGAGGGCCAAGCCCAACAAGGCTGTTATGTACAAACAGAGTTGGAGGGACACTTAAGGTGCATTTAACACAGAAGGATGTTTGGCAGCCCTTCACACCAAGAACTTTCTTAGTACTGTAGGCCAAGAGAAAATCTTCTAGAGGCAAGGGGCGTAGCTTAGACAGTGGTATTTCGGTGGAGGGGTTGAATCTCAAATTTCCAAACTAAAAAAGCAGTGGGCTGCAGGGTCGAGGGGTGAGATGACGAAGGTTCAGGATGGAGTGTTTGCATGTGGAACGGGGTCAGTACTGATTTGCATTGAATGGTCCTCTGAGCAGAGTGGCACAGTGGGTAAAAAATGAAGGGTTGGAATGCTACCCTGAGCGATAGCCACTGGTTAGACTATTTGCAGGCATTCATACTATCATCTTTTAGGTGTTTGATTCCCATTAGTATGCCTGGACACCTGAGACTCGCACGGTTTTACAAGCCTACTACTGCCAATGCTTGTGAATTAAAAAAAATACTTCCATGTATGCAGATTACTATTTTTCGATAAACCAGTCACTGAATACACTTAAATTTCCACTCCAAAAAATGAACAAGTTAAAAGCTATAAGCAAAAGGAGAATGATGAGAAAAATGGACACAGACATAGCAAACATGACTCGGGCCCTAGACCCAACTACCATGTCAAGATTGCATTTGAGGATTTCATACCCCAAACACCCCCTGAAGCTACGATCCTGCCCATCCAACCTGAGCCAAGTAGTTATCCCTGGAAACTCATAAATATGGTCATGTACAAGACAATGTCCTGGAGTCACAGCCCTGCATCACTTATTTTAAATGAATTTTCACTGCCCACATTCTTCTTTGTCTCTTCTACAAAAAGCCTTAATGGTAGCGGTGTCAGATTGGCGTTTGCAGGCAGGGCTTCATGTTTCCAGTCCTCGCCTTTTATAGATCATTTTATCAAGTGACTGACTTCACCATGTATTTAGCCCAAGTTGTAAATAGAGGTTGACATGCCGGCAAAATCAGTGAATGCTTAGCGCAACCACTGAGCCAAAGCCGAGCCAAGGGTCTGGATTGACTCTAATAATCCAAGCACAAGCTAAGCCATGAATAGTTTTAGCTTGTAAATCAAGTAACAAACATAATGTGAAAATATGATAGTCTCTTCAAAATTCCAAAAAGTGTATTTCTTTAACATTCAGAACCGTTTTGCCTTAATAAATCAGATTATATCACTGTATAGACAGACATTTGATAAAATTGATAGTTTTTAGTCATGAACTTAGCAACATTAATCACTTGCCCCCAACGACAATGCCATTAGTGAACTAAGAGGCAAATGCTGGAGCGGGAATCAGTTTCTAACTGAAATCTCGGTTTACCATCATCCAGGTTAATCCTCGCTGACACTGGGTCAATAGACCTTTGCCATTGCTTCAGAGAAGATCAGGAGTAGCACATCACAAAAAATTATAATCACAATTTCTAATCTATTTTCAGTCAATAATGAGAGCTTAGTGTAAATTAAAGTGTTTTATTATTTAAAAGTTTAGTCAATCATATTTGTTAAATGTCATAAGTTTAATTCTTATTAATCTCAATAATCAAATATGAACAGAAATCAATAATCAATATTAGTCAATCAATAAAACATCATAAAATGCATTAAGTACATTCAATGAAGGAAAGAATCCCTATTGTAGGAATGGGAAGAAATAGGTGTCAGTAAGAACCCATGAAGGATTCTATTTAGAGAAAGAGAGTGAGAGTTCAAGCATAAAGCTCATAAAATCATTCATGAAATCAATGATCAATCAAAGCAGAACTTCCCATAAAGAGAGGTTTGAGAAACTCAATGGAGTCCAAAGCCGCGTGGAATAAGGATATATGGATGGGATCAGCAGCAGTAGTAGCCACCGCAATCAGTAATGGGTAAAAGATGTGGTAGCCTACTCTAGGAACACACACTATTATAAACAGTCGAAAATTATGTTGCCATCTTCATGTTGCTTCTTCTCCCTCAATCGACCAATCATCTTTCGATGCTCTCATGGGAACATGTTCACTCCCTATCTTCTCACAGGAATACAATAGTCTACAGACAGCATTTCTAAGTTGCAACTAAATCATATCATTTCTAAGTTTCATAGTAGGTATTCTCCCATCCAGGTCTACTTTCCCATGTATTAAACTACATCTCTAATCTTCTAATAGATCACGTTTATTCATTTCTAACAATGATCTATGTAAAAGCTGAAACATCTATATAACGAAAAGAAAACATTTTGCACACCATCCTTTGGAAATAAACAAGTAAGTTAAAAGAGGTCAAGTTTAGTTTAAATGTGGATTCTTATATGTGAACTTCTTCATTACTTCATTAAATGGCAAATCTCTAATCATGTGTTAACAGTGATCTATGTGTAAGTAGAAACATTTTGCAAAGTTAAACTAAAACATTTATGCAGCTGCTATTTATTATGCAAAAGATGGTCATGCAAAGGTCAAGAAATGTCCGTTTAATGCATATCCAAGCATTTCTTGTCATGTCATCTTTTCAGGCAATGTTGCTTCTGCATTAAGGCCTAGTATGAGTAAATTTGGTTGCCTAGTGCAGCTTTTGCATTAGATTTATGTTTTGCTCTGCACATTAATTATCGTTTTCTTAAAACGTGCCTACAATCCCCCCTCTGATAATATAATCAATAAGCAAAGCCCTATTATTAGCATGGGCACCAATATAGCTCTTAAACGTCCTCCTCCAGCAGTAGCAAACCAGTTGTCAATTTTAGAAATTCCTTTGTCAAAACCTTCGAAAATCCCAGGTTCTAATTCTGCTTTCAGATCAGAAATGTTCTTTGTGAATTCTCAAATTTTCCTACTTTAATCAGGAATGTATGAGCAGCAATGCTGAGCTTTCAGCATCTTGCAGACTCCACATTTCTCTGCAAGCAAAATGTCTAATGTTAGGCTGTTTTGTAAAACCATTTTCCTACTTTGATCAGGAATGTATGAGCAGCAATGCTGAGCTTTCAGCATCTTGCAGACTCCACATTTCTCTGCAAGCAAGATGTTTTGTAAAACCATTGATCTAATTGCTACTCTTTTCTGTGTTAACAACTAATACAGCTCCAGATGTACTGGATGCCAATTTGTCCACAACTGTTGAAAGTTTTCTAATCTTTTCATCATTCAATATAACTCCCACTGGTGGAATGATTGCACCACAAATGCCACCAACTTGTTGTGTTCCATCACCTAAGCTATGTGTATGTTTGTGTCCTTGCTAAAGCTTCTATACTATACACATGGTACATCTCTGGAAACAGCAAAGCTAAGTAGCAAATACCCTTCCAATCAGCAGGTAACTGGAAGTAGGCATCTTGTCCACAAACAAAATAAACTCCTGGAATGACTGTTTCTTCTCCTTGGAAAATGTGCCATGTACCCCCATAATTTCAAATGTGTGTTCACAACTACTAATTCCCACATGTCTGCTTCTCGATTGGTTTCTTCTTTTGTTAAACACATATTTGTTCCTTTTGTCTTCTGTCTAATTTCAGTTTTGGGTAAACCATTTTCTTTTTGAACTCATCTTTTTTCTTCCCAACTTTTTAAAAACATTTTCCTCTCTATTTTTACCTTGTGATATGTTTGTGCTCCTTCCCTCTGCTGTCATAATGAATACTTTCTGTAAGGGTCTCATTAAACAGATTCAATTGTTTTCGTAAGCCTTAACAGTGTCTATGGGTAAGGATGGTCTAAAGTATTACCAAACTGTGTCCATTTCTTTTGCTTGTGGGAGTAGATGCATGCTCTTCTGTAATGGAACTTTTGAAAGAGTCATGACATAATCCTAGTAATAATATTCAAAGCACTCTTGTCTATAAACTAAGCTAAGCAAAATACTACATGTGTTTGCATATGACAAAGGAATGTGATGGTAGGTCACTTCCTCTGCAGCTGGCGAAGGTAAATAGGCACAGTCATTTGCTTCCAAAGCCTGTGTGTATTCTTGAGCCAATCTACAATAAACATTAGTTGAGTAATCTTCTTTCTTGTAATTCACAAATGATGCTTTCAACTTCTCCTCATCTGTTGTGTGTGTAGATGTCATAGTGCAAGTGTAAACATAAATTCCTCTCTATCTGGTGTGAAATGAAACCTCATTATTATTGCTATGATTACTAACACTCCTACTAAAAATGTAATACCCATAATGATCTTCCATCTATTCTTGTTTAAACAACACATGTGTATCTGTAGTCAGATCGTTTAAGCAAAAATACAGCAGCAATAATTCAACAGTTCAGTGTCGATCTTAAAGCAGTTTCTTTTGATTGTTTTTTTTTGCAGTTTGTTCTTTCAGCTTTATTTACAAAGATCTTCATATAGTAAACCTTAAACCTACTACATCGTCTTCTAAGTGTTAACCCTACTCTTCTGCTGCAGCCCTGAGCCTAGGGAATCTTCTTAAAATAAATATTTCAGTCTTTCACACTTTCAGTCAACATTTTCTCTTAAATGTCTCTTAAACGTTTGTTTCTTTTCAGAAATCCTTTTCAAAACAGCTTTTTTCCCAAATTAGTTTTTAGAGTGACGTCAAGGGGGTTCAAACAGTTCAGATCTCAGGCCACTCAATTCATCCACTGACACATTCAGCACTTGTTTTGCATAGAATGTCCATTCAGGTGCAGAATACCTTCGACAAGGCACTCTCACTCATTTTGATCTTCTCTGTTGAACTTCTTCTGTGTCACTTACACCACTTGACTCTGTCTCTTCAGTGATAGTCGGTGGTATGTGATCAACTGACACACTTGATCTCAGTTTTCTTTGACCATAATGTTGGGGCCATTCAGCATTGCGGGTGACTCTTCTTGATCCAGTGCTTGTTTCTTCACCCGGATCATCGATCTTTTGATGTAGAATCAACTGTTTTCTCAGGTTAAGATCTGGTCTCTTCTTCTTCTTCTGTGTCAGAGACTTCAATGCCTCTTTGTATAATCACAGAAACCTGGATTGGTGCAGCTGTTTGTCGTTCTTCACCCCTTTCTCCTTCTTTCTGTTGTGTCTTTGGCTGTTTTTCTCCGTGCAATGGTTCAGCTTTCAGTGATTCTCTCACCCATGCTCTTGGTTCTGGCTCAAAGAACCCTATTTCTTTATATGGAATTCTCACTCTATGAGTATACATGGCATGCACATGCACCCAGTTTGGTACTCTGGCACACTTAATAGCAGTGTTTGTGATGAGAATCAGATACAAGGGGCCTTTCCATTTTGGTTACAATCAAGACGTCTGCATGTGCTTCTTGACCAACACCCAATCGCTGGGACTGAGTTTGTTGCACTGTTATTGATGCAGATTTGAAGTAGCAGCTTCGTCCTGGTGAGAGACAGAACCCACCACATCAGCCAATCATTTGCAGTAATCGAGTATCATGTCACCTGTGATGCTCAAAAGTAAATGTGTAGATGCAGCAGGCTCTCATCGCACACACCATCAATATCTCATGGGGAGATAACCCTGTCTTCCTGTCAGCAATACGTCAGAGACTCATCAACACCAAAGGTAAATCATCTGACCATTTCAGTGATGTGGAGACACAAACTTTGGCCAATCGGGATTTATGGTTCTATTGAGCTGTTCCACAATTCCAGAGGCTTCTGGAAGATAATGACAGTGTCATCTCTGCTCAATCTGTAATTCTGCGCAAAGCATCCTCAGGACCTCATTATTGAATTGAGTCCCACGATCTGACTCTAGAGAAAATGGTAATCCATAAATAAGTATAAACTCGCACAACAGCAGTTTAGCTACAGTGAGACTGTCATTTCTCTGTGTTGGGTAGGTTTCCACCCATTGATAGAAAATGTGCATTATAACCGGACATATCTCAACCATTTACAAACAGGCATTTCGATAAAGTCCATTTGAATTCTTTTGAAGGGACCATGTGATCTCCCTATGTGACTCAGTGTTATGGGTTTTCTTTTCCCTACATTCATCTTTTGACATGCCTCACATCGATGGCACAATAGTTCTGCAAGCATCCTGAATCTAGGCTTAAACAAATTCTGTCTGAATAATCTCACCATTGCATCTCTTTCTAGATGTGTTGAACCATTGAAATGTCATGCCATGGAAAATAATAAACTGTCTGGCAACACTGGTCTTCCATCAGCTGACATCCGACTGTCATTTGCATTTTTCTCCCACCCTGTTCTAATCCAAACCTGCTGTTCTGCTTCTGAAACATTTTCCTGCAATATCTTGAGCTCTTCCCATGTATCAGCTACTAACAACAACATCAAAAAAGCAGTATCTTCCTCAGATGCATTTGTGTAAGCCCCATTGAATGTGCAGGCCACAAGTGCACAATATTGTGCAACTTCGTCAGCATATCTGTTTCCAACTGTGATATATCTATAGCCACGTCTGTGAGCTGCACATTTAACCACTGCAACTTCAGTTGGTAATTGCAATGCCTCAAGCCGTTTTCTTACATGTTCTTCATAACAGATGGGTGAGCCAGAAGAGGTAATAAAACCTTTTTGTGACCAAAACCGTCCAAAATCATTGACAACACCAAAGCCATACTGACTATCTGTAAATATAGTCACTCTCTATTGAGCTGTCAGACTGCAGTCAATTCTGCAACTTATATTGAGGTAACACCCCAAAGCAATGATGCTTCCACAACATCTTGAATTGTACAGACAGTGTAAGCTGCTCTCAGGGTACCTTCACTGTTTCCCAGACATGAGCCATTGACAAAAATTACATAATCAGGCTCATTCAGAGGTTTGTCTTTTATGTCTGGCCTTGGCTTGGTGGATGAGTCCATGATATCTAGACGATCATTTTCAACTTCATCTTCACTGAAATCCTCATTCACAGTCAACAAATTTGACAGATTTAAAATTTGACAGTTTTTTAATACAATATTCTCATCGGCAGGGATCTGCTGCTCATACTTGACGAGTCTGCTGTTTGTCATGTACTTGGTCTTTGCATCTCTATGCATCTGAGTAAGCACTGAGAGAGTACAGCCCTCCCTCTCACTGTAAAACAATATGAACATTTCACTGTAATCAGGCATTCCTAGTACTGGGGCAAGACAGAGACTTTCTCTCAGCTCTAAGAAAGATTACAAGCAGTCTTCATCCCATGGAAGCAGATCCGGCACATCTTTGTGTGTCAGCTTTAGCTGCAAGGGAAAGGTTTGGTATCCACTGTCTAAAGTAGCCAACCATTCCCAAAAACATTCTCACTTCTCTTTGTGTTCTGGGTGGATTCATCTGTAAAATAGTCTCCACTCTCTCTGGTGACACCTTTATCGCCCCTTTCTCAAGGATATGTCCCAAGTATTGGACTTCTTATTGACAGTGTTGCAGTTTACGTGGAAACACTTTGGGCCTCAGTACGATATCGGTTGGAGTTGCCTCCGACCGACATCGCCGCGGATATGGAACCGACTGACCTCCGATCGGCAGTCCCGACACCGCAATTAGGATGCGACCGCACGTGGTGCGGTCGCAAACTTCCATTTAACAATGGGAGCTTGTGCCCCGAAACCGCCCTCAGCACAAGCTCCCATTGTAAAATGGAAGTTTTTGCACATCCCTGCACCACGTGGCAGGCACCGTCAGGGATGCAACCGGAGGGTCAGGGGAAAATGGGGCCCTGCTAGGGGCACCCAAAGGCATTTTCCGACAGCCTTTCCATGTGGGAAAGGCCGACATGGAAAGGCTGTCGGAAACCAACATCATAATCCAGATGGCAGAAAAGCCATCCTTAAGGGATTATTCCGACTGGCCCACAGGCTCCTTGAGCCTGTCGGAACCAAGTCGGTTTCCCCGGCCGGTGTACACTTCGCCCGCCGACATTGTAAGTCGGTGGTCGTAATGTAAACTTTCCACGTCGGTCGGAAAGCCTCTGACCAGCAGTCGGAGGCTTTCAGACTGACATCGAAATAAGGCCCTTTATTTCCATTCTCAGTTAGGTGATTCAATAGTGCAATCGTATCCTGTTTGTAAGCTTCTTGTGTATCTGATGCCACAAGTAGGTCATTGATATATTGCACAGGAACTGAATTACAAGGCATCTACAGTGACTTAAGATTCTTTCTCAAGATTTGATTAAATGTGGGTGGGGATCTCTGTATACCCTTGTGGAACTCGGCACCATGCCAATACTGTCTCTCAGAATACAAAAGAGAATAGAAACTGTCTATCCTTATACAATGGCACACAAAAGAAGGCTTGCAGAGATCCACAACGGTAAACCATTCTGCAGCGCACAGAATCTGAAAAAGCATGGTGGCTGGATTCCGTACCACAAGACACCATGGAACAACAATGCTGGTAATCTTTCGAGGATCCTGCACAATCCGATATTTACCATTGGGCTTCTGCAAACCCATGATCAGAGAGTTGCAAGGACTTCCAACAATTTCTTTTAAAATCCCTTTCCTCAACATGTCTTCAATTACTGGTGTTATTCCTGCAACTTTTTCGGGGGTCAAATTATATGGTGGCTTTCTTTGATATTTAGCGTGAGGTTTCACTGTGACTCAGACAGGTTCTACACCTTTAATCAGTATGATATATTTCCCTGTAAAGTCCCATACTTCAGGGTTCACAGTTTCTTTTAATTCTGGTGGTAAATATTCAACTGTTCTCACTGGGTACAATCCTACAGCTGTGTGTTATCGGGACATTTTAAATGCGACATATTCATCATGCGCATAAAATTCAACACCATCCGGTGTCCAGTAAATGGTACAATTTAACTTGCACACTAAATCTCTCCCTAGGACGTTTAAAGGATTAAAATCACAGACAACGAATTGATGTGTTTTCCACAAACAAACCTATTTTTATAGTAACCTTTTCTGAAACAGGGTTGGTTATCTGTTTATTAGAAACTCCTACAATGGGGATCTTCTTTCCCGAGAGAGGTACATCTGGGATTTCTGCTGTTCTAACACTGGATCAGGTAGCACCAGTGTCGATCAAAAATGACACTTGGTGGCCATTAACTTCTCCTTCTACAAATGGTCCACTCTGGTCTACCTCCAAGACTGCACCAAGAACACATTCTTACTCCTCCCATGGCACTTTCATTGGGAAATGTTGGAGCCGAAACTGTCATTATCTAACATAGGAACTGTTGAAATGGATTCTGGTTCTGATTTTAAATGTGATTAAATTTGCTCTTGGCATCTGATTCATATTGAATCTAGGGATTCCCATATTTTGTGGGGCCATCTGGGCTTGTGGAACTTGCTTCATTGGAACCTGTTTCGACATTAGCACTTGCATTTTCTGAACCGGTACATTCTGCATCTGCCTCTGATTTCCTCCTTGCATTTGAACATTTCCGTTCACTCTATCTGGATTCAACCTACACTCCCTCTTCCAATGCTCAATCTTATTACAGAAATTACAAGGGGTCATTTTCTTCAGCGTTGAAACATCTACACCAGAATTCGGATCAAACTGAACATCCTTGCTTCTACCACGTGAAACACCAAATCCTCCTTGAGCACTTGTGTCTGCAAACCAAAACCTTGCATCCCACTCTGGTTTCCTGCAAACAACTGATTCTGAAAAGCTTTCTGAGCAAATCTCCTTTGGGCTAACATTAACTTTTCCTTAAGCATTTTCGGTTTCATCTCTTGTTCATCTTTACAATATTTTGCATACCTCAAGATATCCTCCAACAAATTTAGCTGCCAGCAAATCACACGCTATTGTATGTGCATACTGGTCTCTGGTCTTAACCCAAGAACAAACTGAGTTACGAAAAAATCCAAAATCACTTTGTTCAGGATATTCCAGTCCACTGTGTTGTTGAAACACCTGAATTAATCGCTCATAGTAATCATGCCTGATTCTTTTGACTCTTGTGAGGTTATTTAAACTTTACCCAATCAATATCCTTTGGAGGAACATTGCCTTTCAGAAATGTAATCACTGAATCAAATTTTTCCATAACCTTAGGAGATGGTGCATTAGTGCAGGCATCTCATGTTGATTCTGAACTCAGCCATTGTTCAGCAACCTCAACCCGGCCCACAAATCACTTGAGACTACAACATCAAGGAATGTATTTAAATCAATCCACAGCACTTACGAAATGTTAACAAATTTATCAGCTTGTTTATACCACTGTACAGTCTTCTTTCTCAATTTTGGAAAATTATTCGTAAATGCTACAAGATCGCCTCTGCTCCGAGGTACATGAACAGACCCTCCACCTGGTATTCCTCTCAATGGATAAGCAGAAGCATTTCCCTCATCTTGGGAACCTGGCAATAGCTTTTTATTTGCTTCATCTGCCTCTTATTGTTTCTTTTTACTTCTCAAGCTTCCTTGCCCATATGCTCTTTAACTTCTCAAAATTCCTCCATTTACGAATGCATTTTACTAATTCAGTTATGTGTAAATGCATTCTTGAAGAACACATTGTTTTAATAGCTTCTTAGTCCAATTGTACCCTGAAACTTTTCTGCAGTGGGACACTTTTGGAAAGATCGACTTCATATTTTGGTGCCATATCAGTTAGTCGATCATGTGTAATTGCTGCACGACAGATAATTTCTTTACTCAGGTAAACTAATTACTTTTCCTAAAACTGGTTCAAATGCTCAAGATCTAAACATTCTTCCAATCCAACTTTTAACTTTGGAGCATTTAGTGGTCTCTCCTTTTCAGGTTCTGGTATAACTTGATATTCTACATTCTCTGTCTTTTTATTCCCTGCAGCTTCTTCAAACCATGGTGAAAAAATCACATCTTCAAATAAATTTCTCTCTCCCTGTGCTCTTTGTGTCATAGAGACAATCCTTCTACTGTCTCTCAATGAATGAATTGTTTGTGTTGGTGTCCAGGCAACAATCTGTGATTTCTGGATGTCGGGATGACCCCTGTCACAGTTACTCCTCCTACAGCTCCTTGAGCTTCTAGATTAGGGGCAATATTTATTAGGGCAGTTGCAACTGGCATTGCCACAGTCTGTGTGGTCACAGCATGTTGTACTTTGACAGGAACCGTCACAATCAAAGCAGGAAGATATGCTGCTTTACCAACAGGTACAGGTGCAATTTGGAATGTTTGAAATTGTTACTCAATCTAGATTAGACTCTGTTCAACAGTGTAGCCACTGTAGCAATAGTAGTTGTATCACTATCAGTATTTGTTGTAGGGGCCATAGTGGATGAGCGGCTAGCATACATCCAGAATTGTATCCCCTGAATCACTATCGGTTTGCGGCTTGGGCCTGTAACTCGGGTTCAGGCTCTTTAACAACTTGAATAGCTCTCGGCAGTGGGCTATAAGGCTAGATTAAATCAAAACATCCTAAACTCAAGCATTTAAAAATGGTCTCATATGTGATAATAAAGAAAAATGAGGCTCTGGGAAATAAAATGTTTGCCTAGGATCACACAATTTGAACAAGCAGGGAAGCGGGTATTGATTCCAGGTTGCCTGCTTTCACATTTTGAAATTCAGCCACAATATGTTTATCTGTCTCTCCCTCTCTACTGTTTTACATCAAAGGTCACTGTTTTGTTTTTAGTTTTTAGTGCACAGCAAGAAATCCGAGTCAAACACAGAAGACCCGAATTAGGGCCTCTATATTAAACAAACAAGCCAAGAATGCGTTTATTTTGGGGGGTGTCACCCCCCAAACACCAATTCTGAAGCCACGTCCATGGTAGCGGCTTATCTAACCATTATCATGTGATGTGTCATAAAAAATTGAATAAATTATCAGGGTAGTGAAGTTCGTCATGGTGGATGTTCTAAGGGCATCATGGGTATGTAGGCTGCAAATTGCATGCATTTGAATCATTATACTATAATCTTTGCATTATCCTAGTCTCTAGAAACAGGCAACATGGACAGGTGTTGGCAGTTTACAACAAAAGATGATTTATTATTGACTGTTCGTACATAACTTTTATGTATCAGAATGTTAGTAACTATCACAGTAGTCTCAACAATCATAATGGAAAACAATGTATCAGAAATATCTCGAGTATTTTACATCACTCAATCCTACTCTCTATTAGAGAAGTCTGGTCACAACATTTTAAAAAGTAGGTACAACATTTATTGTGTTTCAGGCATAACCTAGCATCTTCTACAGCTTAAATGAAGAATGGAAAAAAACACAATTCGCCAAAGTTTCAAAACTACCAGGAATTGTGCTTTCCGAAGCAGGCACTCATTTAGAGTTGATTAATGTTGTGTGACTACGTAAGGCAGTTAAGAGGATTTATTTTGTTCGTGACAAATGTCTAACAACAGTGTGTTCCTGACATTCAAGTATTAGAGTTTGGAAGGGAACATTACAGTGTTTTGAAATGTCCAGCAATTACACGTTTGCTAATAGGATATGATCAGGCATTATCGTCATCTCCAGAAATGTATCCAACTCGAAATTATGATAATAGCCAGCAGGGCCGGACTGGCTACCGGGTGTTTTGGCATGCTGCCGAGCTGGGGGCTGAATTCGTTGATGGGGACCTGCGTGTGCTGAACGAAATTCGTTTTGCTTTGTTTATTTCGAAGCACACGCAGGTCTCCATCAACGAAATTAGCCCCCACCGCAGTGACATCAGCCCCCAGCTCGGCAGCATGCCAAAACGCCCGGTAGCCAGTCCGGCCCTGATAGCCAGTCTACCTTCTAATGCAAATGAAGCTTCGAATGGCAGTAAAGATTGAAATGTTTTGTAATCAAACTGGGTGAAAACTCGTCAGCAGCTAACCACAGCTTAGGGCCAGTGTGGTATTGTGAGCCAAGCATTGGACGCACGAGCACATCAGCATCAAAAATCAGGATGATATTGCATTGCACCAACATCCAAAGCGAAAAACAATGCAAAGTACCATCCTCATCAAAGCTAAGTTGAATTTGTCAACCCCACAAAATGGAGCACTACTTAACATATGCACAAATACAGTGAAAACATTTCCCCCAGTGTTTGCACCAGCAAACTTCAGGTGGAAACCACGGGTAACAGTAAGGGCCATCCTTAAGGCTCAGCTTAACTGTCCTCTCTCCCTCCGTGAGATACAATGAAATTTGTAATACGCCAGATGCTGACATTGGCTGCACAAGAACCATGGGCAGGACCGGACTGGCTACCGGCCGTTTTGGCATGCTGCCGAGCTGGGGGCTGATGTCACTGCGGTGGGGGCTAATTTCGTTGATGGAGACCTGCGTGTGCTTCGAAATAAACAAAGCAAAACGAATTTCGTTCAGCACACGCAGGTCCCCATCAAGGAAATTAGCCCCCAGCTCGGCAGCATGCCAAAACGCCCGGTAGCCAGTCCGACCCTGACCATGGGGTTGGTTGTGCAAGCTAAAATATACAGATTGACGGTCACTCTGTTTGGGTTAACTGAGGGCATCATCAAGCAAAGGTATAGGCAGAGCAGTGCAATTATATCAAACCTCCTCTGATAATTTGCACATTGAACAAACAAGAGGTACAGAACCAGTGCATGTGAAAGTTCTCCCTATGCTCTACCTGCTGTTCTCTGTCTTCTTCCAGAGCGGTGCAGCGGTACTGGTGTCTCACAATCTGGATTTTCTGCATTTCCGTGCCGGCTACTGAAAGCAATGTTTACTATCACACCACAGCAAAAGAGGTTAACTAAATCAGAACTGAAAATGCATCCAGCAAGGACCACTTTCTACGGAAACGTCAATTTTGCCCATGCCATTAGTGCCAGGGATTACATACAGCTCACATATGTACAGGGCCGGGCTGGCTACCGGGCGTTTTGGCATGCTGCCGAGCTGGGGGCTGATTTCGTTGATGGGGACCTGCGTGTGCTGAACGAAATTCGTTTTGCTTTGTTTATTTCGAAGCACAGACAGGTCTCCATCAACGAAATTAGCCCCCACCGCAGTGACATCAGCCCCCAGCTCGGCAGCATGCCAAAACGCCCGGTAGCCAGTCCGGCCCTGCATATGTACCACCTGCTGGTATGGCAGGTATTAAGAGGAACAGGAAACAAATGTGCTCCATTAATGTGCAAGCACAATGTAATACAAACTACCACTTCACAAATGTGCCAGCTACATTCCCAGGGACTACACATGCAGCTTACACTTTCAGATGTAATTCCATCAATCCACTTTAGTGTTGCATATGTATAACGCCTACTCGAAGGAATGCATGTCACACGTGGGTACAATAAATCATTATAAGCAGATGTCAAGTGACAAGTAACAAGTGCATTAAGTTCTCAACTCTATGACATAGATGATGAGGGTTTTCCATTGAGACAGTGGCTGATGACACTATACTACCATGCTATGACCTGAACCCAAAAACATACACAGCACTGTACAAATGAAGACACACAGCATTATATGCCTTTGATGACTCCCCATAATGAGATGTGCAACACTGGAATGCTGGCATGCACATATGCTATTAAACTAAGGGATTAAGAGGACGGAAGGTTGAGAAGACCCATGATCACACAGAACGTCTTTATTTGTGAGTCTATGAACATATAGTAGTTAACATGTTTCACCTACCCGTTAAAAGCTCAGGTATATGCTGCTGAATATAGCACATGATTTGCACATATGTAGATGGATATATCTGTAATATGGCAGAGGACTATCATAACACACATTGGGCATGGAAAGCACAGCATATTCAAGCTGACTTAACTGTGCAAATAGAAAGACATAAAATGAAAAGAGAGACAATATAATAAAAAAAGATGTCTCTTTCCTCACCCTGCAAAACTATAGTGTTACTACACGTTTCATTGACTTGGCCCTTGTATTAGCTGACCCGAGAATTATTATGTTTTCAAAAAAAGTGCTGAGGGTCCTCGATTAGAGGGCTGGAGGGCAGATGTTCTGTGGTGGGTGTCATGGATCAGAAACACGGGGAAGGGAGTCAAATGAAGGCTTTCTTACTTAACACCCGGTCGATAAAAAAACATGAGCTTCAGCTCTATGACCTCCTAACAGATTTAACACCAGACATGATGTTTCTAACCGAAACGTGGCTGAACGAAGCCTCTAATCCCACCATTGCCAGTGCGATCCCCCCTGGATACCAGATCCTAAGAAAGGATCGGCCAGAGGTTAGGGGCGTAGCTTTAATCTCGAGGAGCTCTTTTGCCTGCTCTTTGCTGTCTACCGCGGAGATAGAGGGGGCTGAGAGCCTCGGCTTTCTCCTGGCCGTATCTGCCCATCAGTCTATCGGGGGCGTAGTAATATACCGGCCGCCAGGGCCAGTGGGAAAGTTCTTGGAGTCTATCAGCCATGCTATCTCCCCTCTAGCTGCTAAATATAGTCATTGTCTGGTCCTCGGGGACTTTAATATTCCTATGGATAAACCAGCGGAACCTGAGGCCACCGGGCTGTGTGAATCTCTTGGCATACTTAACCTGACCCCTTATGTTTGCCTCCCTACCCATGAAAAGGGTCATACGCTGGACCAGATCTTCTCTACGAACTGGATTGAAATGGACGTGCCCCTCCATATAGCATGGTCTGACCATTTTCTGCTAGGTTTTAGAGTCCGTATGGAGTCAGGTAGTCCGCAATCATATTGCAAACCCCGCGCCAGTAGTTTTAGGCCCTTTCATAAGCTTTCCCCTGGAGGCATTGCATAGTGCACTTTTTCTATACCCTATTCCTCATAGTGGAAACCTTGAGAGGGATGTGCTCTCTTTAGAGACCTGGTTACAGCTCCGTTCGTTAGAGCTTGCCCCTCCTACTACTCGGCTAGCAAAAACTAACAGAGCCTCGGCCCCTTGGTTCACTGAGGCCCTTAGGAAGAGTAAAATTGTGTGCAAACGCCTTGAGAGAGCGTGGCGGATTAATTTTAATTCCTCTGACAAAATCACTTATAAACTGGCCCTGAAAGTCCATTATAGTAAAGTCTGCGCAGAAAAGAAACTTTTTCTCTCCTCTAAAACTGAACAGGCCGGGAATAAAAGTAGAGAACTTTTTAATATCGTAAAAGACTTCTCATCCCCTAATGCTATTAGCAGCCCGTTTACCCTTACCAGTGATTGGACCAACCATCTGGCTTGCTATTTCCATGACAAGATCAAAATCATCCAAGATTCCTTTGAGGCACAGCCACCGGTGCTGGAAGCAAATACGGGTTCGCCCCCTCGTGCTAACCCTAATATTGGTTCTTCCCTCATGCAGTTCCCTGCTATCACCTTGGATAAATCTCTGGAATTAATGAAAGCACTAAAGTCTGGTTCACCTTCCGACCCTTGTCCAGCCAAAGTACTGGCATCTATTGTGGAGGTGATTAACCCAGCTGTCAATTTGGTTCTGAATACCTCTCTGTGAGAGGGGAAAATGCCTCAGAGCTGGAAACACGCAAACATTCTCCCGCTTTTAAAGAAACCCACGGCTGATCCATTGGTAGCCGGTAATTACAGGCTAATATCACTGCTGCCCTTCTTTTCCAAGGTTCTGGAGAAATATGTAAATATAGTCACCACGGAATATGTGGAGTCCAACCACTTTCTTCACCTGAGTCAGTCTGGGTTCAGAGCTAATTTCAGTACTGAAACTGCTTTGTTAGAAGTCTCGGAAACCATTAAAGCAACATTAGACAAAGGTGGCACCGCGGTACTGGTATTGCTGGACCTTTCCGCGGCCTTCGATACCATGCCCCACGACTGACTCCAGCGAAGACTCCAGGAGTGTGGTATTGGAGGCACGGTACTTAGATGGTTCGACTCCTTTTTAAATGGCCGTCAGCAAACAATCTGGGCCCCCTCTTCTCGGCTCTTATTCCCCCTATGCAAGTTGGGGTTCCACAAGGCTCGATTCTGAGCCCGATATTGTTTAACGTGTACATGGCCCCTCTTGCGCTCCTTGCGGAAGAACACGGCGCAAAAATCGTGTCTTACACCGATGACACGCAATTGTTGTTCACCTGTGAGAAGGGGGCAGATTTTAAAGGCAGTGAGATAAACGCCTGCTTAGCAGAAGTGTTCTCCTGGCTTAGGCAAAATCAACTGAAGTGTGACCCGGAAAAGTCGGAGATTATTTTTTTCGGCTCCCATCCGTGTGAAGTATGGTGCCAATGGTGGCCGCAGGATATGTCTCCCCCTGTTACTTCAGTTAGCACCGTGAAAAACCTTGGGGTCAAGTTGGACACCGCCCTGTCCATGAAGGCTCAGATTCAAACTGTGGCCGGGACTTGTTTTGGTTTATTGAAAATGTTAAGAAATGTCCTCCCCCTGCTCCCGGTCTCACACAGGAAGACGGTTGTCCAGGCCCTGGTGGTATCGAGGTTAGACTACGTCAATGCCCTGTACCTGGGCCTTCCGGACTACCTATTAGGTCGTTTACAGGTGGTCCAGAATGCGGCTGCCAGAGCTATTCTTACGGTAGGGCCCAGGACACAAATGTCCCCTCACTTGATATCCTTGCACTGGCTTCCGGTCTGGAAGAGGATTAATTTTAAAGCGTTAGTCTTGGTCTTCAAGGCCTTTCACAAGATAGGGGCCCCTTACATTAGGGAAAGGTTTCAGCTAACCCTGGGCATAGTTCGCGTAGTAGCGCTATGCATAGCTACGCGAAGTGCACTTCGCACTACGCGAGCTACGCGTAGCACTACGCGAACTGCGTAGTGCGGTAGGGAGATGCTGTTCACAATGATTGCACAGTGCCGGATGCTTGTCCGCATTGTGCAATCATTGCAAACGGCATCTTGCACAGCAAGCTGTCGTTTTCTGCCGCTCGAGTAGATTTTTACTCGAGCGGCAGCTTTCTCAACGCGGACTGGTAGTTTCTCATCGCGAGCGGTCGCGAGCATACGCGACCACTCGCAATGAGAAACCTGACCTCCCCGCGTTGAGAATCTCGCCGGGAGGTTTATTTTCCACGCTCGCGATCGGCAACTTGATGTTGCTGATCGCGAACGAGGAAAAAGTCTCGCCGGGATGTCATTTTGCTCGCTCGCGATCGCCAACTTGACGTTGAGGACCGCGAGCGAGCAAAAAATGCCAACTACGCTACACGTTTTTGCACTGTGCTACGTGCAATTCGCGTAGCGCGTAGTTGCGTAAACTACGCAAACTACGCGAGCGTAGCGTAGTTTTCCGCCCAGGCCTAGTTTCAGCACTATGTCCCTCAACGGACCTTGAGGTCCTCTGCACAGCTTCTGACGTCCATTCCAAAGTTCCTCCTTTCTCGGGTGGGTGGCCAATCTTTTCAAGTGGTGGCTTCTCGGCTATGGAATAGCCTGCCCCTCCCTTTAAGACAGGTGCAGGATCTCCTCACTTTTAGGAGGAAACTAAAAACCTGGCTATTTCAACATTAGAGCCTGGCTTGTCTGCCTGTGTCCAGTTTGTGTGTTGCGTGGTCTTTTCCAGCGCCGGGACACTCTGTTGAGTAGCCGCGTGCCTTATAAATACCTAGTTACATTACATTACATTACACGAGAAGGAGTGACATTACTCCAACTGGGGATCATCAAGGTAGGATGTCTATGGACTTCGCCAGGACATGGCACACAGTGCTAGCTAATTTTCAGGGAGGTGGAAGTGTGAGTATGAGGAGGACCCTGCTTGTGGACCATGCAGATGGTGCTCTCGCCCATGTACTGAGCCTTCCCCTCAGATTATATCCGACTTCTGGTTCTGGGTTTTATTTTCTCTGTACTCCTGTCAGCCATGGGCATTCATGCAGGCATTTCACACTCTATGTCACTGCACTCCATGCCAGTCTAGTCTCCTCTGCACCACTCTATGCCCTGCACTCTACACCCCTGTACTCTATGCCCCTGCATTCTATGCCCCTGCATTCTACGTCATTGCACTCTACTCTACACCACTCTACACCACTCTACTGCACTCTAGACCACTGCACTCTATGCCATTACACTCTGCATCATTCAACTCTATGCCACTGCACTCTGCACCACTCTACTCTACACCTCTGCACTCTACCCTGCACTACTCCATTCTGCCCTGCACCACTCCACTCTATGGCTCTTCAGTCTGAGCCTCTCTACTCCACTCTACTCTATGCCATTCCATTCTACGCCACTGCAATCTACTCTGCACTGCTCTACTCTATGCCACTGCTGCACTCTACGTCACTATACTCTACGCCAATAAACTCTAGACCACTTTACTCAAAATCAATGCACTCTAAGCCACTGCACTCTATGCCAATCTACTCTGCACCAGTGTACTTTATGCCACTTCACTCTAGGCCGCTCCACTCTACTATACTCCACTTCACGACACTCCATTCAACGATATTCCTCTCTGTGATTCTCTGCTCAATTAAACTCTGCTCCACTGACACTCTACACCACCCTAAGCCACTCCACTCTATAGCACTCTTCTCCACTTAATGCCATTCTATGACACTACTCCTCTCTATGGCACTCTACACAACTCACTCTATGCCACTCCATGCTACTTTACTCAACTCTATTTTATGGTACAGTACTCCACTCCATGCCACTCCACTCCACTCTAACACTCTATGCCACTCCGCTCTATGATACTCTATGCCACTCCACTTGATGCTACTCAACTCTACAACACTCTACTCCACTTTATGCCACTCCACTCTATGACAATCTACTCCACTCTACACCACTCTACTCTACAATACTCTACTCCACTCTACGCAGCACCCTCTACACAACTTCACTCTGCTCTACACCACTCCATGAAACATTATGCCACTCTACTCTATGACACTCTACTCAACTCTGACACTGTGCTCCACTCTACACCACTCAAAGCTATGCCCTTCCACTCTATAACACTCTATTCCCTCCACGACACTCCACAACACTGTACACTACTCCATGACACTCCACTCCTCTCCTCTCCACGCCATTCAACTCTATTGTACCCCACTCCACGGCACTCTACGCCACTCCATAACAATCGACTCTACTCCACTTTATGACACTTCACTCCACACCATGCCACTCCCCTTTACCCCACTAACCTTTAGCCACGCTTAACAGCAACCACTCTGGTGTACAACATTCCTAAAACATATTGGCAAAGCCAATAGCTTTTGCTTAGGCGAGACCTATTGGCTTTGCCACTGGTTGTTAGTCTTGATATAGTTCTCCTGAGATAATACTAATCCAGGATGCTTGAATTTGAAGTACTGCTGGCTTTTCTTATTCCTACTAATAAATCCTATAGTAAATATGGTGAACTGAGTTGTCTTAGCAATTGGAGAATCCTTTCATTTATTTGATTTGACAAGCACTTGATAACCCACACACATAACAGTGACAGTTTTAACTTTAAAAGGAATAACGATATTAAAAGAATAGATCAATTGATGAAGACATAGGAGGTCACTTATGTGGCACCACGTGGCCCGCTGGCCTGCCAGGACCAGCCGAGATCCTGGTCTCTGCTTCCCTTTGTGAGGACCTCCTGCCACATTTAGAGATACCAGCCTATCTTGTAAGGATTTATGTGATGAAAGTGAGGTCACTTATGTAGTAGATGTACTTTCATCACACTTGAATGCAGAGCAAGTCACCAAGTTTTATTGACCCACTTAAGATTCTCTTTTGCTTTTCAGCAACAAACCTAAAAGAGTGAAACTGTTGCTGAAAAAAAGAATACAAATTGCCCAGATGTGAAGTGTATTTTCTCCCTGTGCATCAGGGGCACTTTCACATTTTCCTGTCCTCGTCTTTCATGGATCGCAAGGTAGCACTGGACAGGCAAAAATAAGTCTTTACCCCTCAATTTAGGGTTGAGCACATGCCAATAGCCCCTTAATTTAGGGGCAAGCACATGTCACTGTGATGCAGCAGTCCAGTAGGAATGGACTGCCTAGGGTATGGGTTTCTGACAGCACAGCCAGTTGAGGATCCATCAACAGAAAACCAGCCATGAGGTGGGAGAGTCTTGAGTGTAGGGAGCGGGAGCAACATCAACTTATGATAGTCTGCCTGTCCTTCCAAATGCTAAGTAAGGCCCACAGAGCTCTGCATGCCATGCTCTCTATTCCTTTATCTCAATACCAACGTATGAATCTTGGAGTGACCAGCGCCATGAGGGGAACGGCTCCCATCAACACCAACACCGGACCACAGCCCCCAGCAGCCCGAGCGGTCGCCCGTGACGCCTTTGCTTTCGCGCCCGGAGGCACATTAAAGCTACCATCAGCCTCCCGCAGCGCGGGACGCGAGAGACCAGCGCCGTGAGGGGAACGGCTCCCATCAACACCAACACCGGGCCACAGCCCCCAGCAGCCCGAGCGGTCGCCCGTGACGCCTTTGCTTTCACGCCCGGAGGCACGTTAAAGCTACCATCAGCCTCCCGCAGCGCGGGACGCGAGAGACCAGCGCCGTGAGGGGAACGGCTCCCATCAACACCAACACCGGACCACAGCCCCCAGCAGCCCGAGCGTTCGCCCGTGATGCCTTTGCTTTCGCGCCCGGAGGCGCGTTAAAGCTACCATCAGCCTCCCGCAGCGCGGGACGCGCCCTGGCCCAGCCCAGCCTGGAGGAGGCTGGGCTGGGCCATCCCTCTTGGTTTTATTTCCTGATCGCCCTTCTAAGGATCTGCCTCAGGTAATTTGCCCCTGACTTTATCTTTGATAGCTGCCGCCGAAATTTACTGCTGATTCTTTTCCAGAAAACAGAGACTAACGCAGTATGGGAAAACGAAAGCCTGCCCCAACCGCAAAACCAAGCAGTACAACTCTTGATGGTTTTCTGAAGAAGGCGGTGGGTGCACTAAGCAAAGAGATAGAGCGTGCGGAGCGCAGACTTTCACTGCCGCTGATGACAGAACCAGCGCCGGACACCCAGCCCTTGTTCCAAAATAATGACACTCTTTTGGTTTTAGCAGATATTCATCAAGCACCGATAAGCCCCAGCACTACTGTCTTAATACAGGGAGAAATACAAGGCTCGTGTAACACGGCAGTAAGCCCTTGCCCTATAGTAGCGGTGCATGAAAATTTGATCTTGAATGGAGGCAAGAGGAAACGAACTGAAAGAGTTGGGACTGGTAAAAAGGTCAACACTCAGTCACCCAAGACCAAAATACCAAACAGGCAAAAAGCATCGCCATAGGGAACGCTACTAAACCATTGACCAGGGGGCTATCGTATGAGGGGCAGTCTGATTTGGATATCATTACTGAGAAATTGAGTAAATTAGTACAGGAGGCTATGGCACCGATATCTGTAAGATTAACTAACATTGAGGAGCAGCTAGCTATTGTTTGCAAAGCTTTAGGACCAGTAGACAAAACCCCAACACACATTCAAAACAAGAGAGGTCCACCCGCAAGGGGGTTAGTTAGAGGTGGCAGAGAAACACAGGGAGTGGGCACACTGGAAGGGACCATTCCCAGCAATGCCCCAGTTATACATAGGACCATCACCCCACACTCCGATTGCATAAGATTGACTGGAAATACTAACTTTCCATCTGAGTTGAATGACAATCAAGCTCTACATGATAATCATATCATGCAGAGCCACAATGTAGGTCATGATGTCCAGCCTCGTAGTTCACCCCGCCCTAGGGCAAGGAATAGGACACCTGTTCTGGATATAAGGCATAACTCTGATGAGACTGACTCTCTAGGGGGGAGTGGGTTAGTAAATTGCCTACATCTGCCCCCAGAAAGCACTCCATATACCCTAATATTAGCGGGGGTACCAAGATTGCCTCATAATCAAAAAGAAAGTTGCCAGAGCCTTATAAACAAAGCGGCCCACTGGTGCTCCAAAAAAGTTCCATCTCCTGTTAACTGGCTTAGGCACATCATTATGGCTAGGCGTGTGAGATGGATTGGTGAAACCAAGAAGAGCATTGACGTGGACTGTGTCGTTCTTAATTTTAATGACACAAACTGCGTCCTTCATGCCCTGCACCATATGAAAGATTCACATACTGATCATATTAGGACAAGGCCCCTGGGTTTCTTTTATCCTCCCAAGCAATTGATAACACCAGGTCAATGGCCTATGCGAAGAAGACGTATCCCTGACACTTCAATGTACCCCTCCATTTTCCATCTTAATAGGTACGAGGCACTTAGGGATCTTAATGAGGTGGATTGACTACCTATGCAATACAGTGGGTGTACGAGTGATGATAATAAGCACAAGATAAATAGAACCACAATGAGGATCATAAACAAAATTGACCAATGCCCTCTAAATTCACCTGAGGACCTCCATATGAGTGTAGGTGATTTAAGAATTAATAATACATGTATTTTAACACCATGTATGATGGTTGCAAAAACCATCCACGAAAATGGAGAATCAGGGGAGGGCTTGTTGCTAACATCTCCGGTAAATACACCAACACCACCAGTCTCAGCAGTAGGCAGGTATACGGGCTATTCCATTCACTCCCTTAAGCTAATCTCGTGGAACATAGCAGGCATTAAGAGTAAAATCACCGACGAGGTTTGGCTGGCTCATATCATGGAATTTGACGTAATCTGTCTACAGGAGACGTGGTCGTTAGATAGTATAGAGCTCGAGGGTTACCAGGCATTCACTGTGCCCGCGACCGCTTCACGCTCGGGGAGGGCAGAGGGAGGCTTGGTAACCCTACTCTCAGTTAGATTTGGGTCCATAAAAGTTAAGTGCCTAGGATCCACTCAGTGGTTCCAAATAATTATGATTGTCAACATGCTCCAGGAGAGAACGTTACTTGTAAACTGGTACTATAATATCTTTGATCCCAAAGATACTCACGTTATTGAAACCCAACGATCTGAAATTGCCATAGCTGCCGGGAAGTGGCAACCTTTATGTATCTTGTGGGTAGGGGATTTTAATTGTACCATGTGCAAATATAGTAATGAAAGAGTATGTGGTATTTGGGATACTGATGATCAACCTTTAGCACATTTTATTCATACCCCCCCAGGGAGAGGTATTGAACACTGTCATTGTGGAGAACAATTTGGAAAGTTTAGCCAATGACTCTGTAGCTCGGTGTCCAACCTTTGTTGGTGGGGGAGAGAAAGTACCATTGATTTTATGTTTATTTCCAAGGAGTATCTTCCCTTAGTAATTGATTTTGTTATAAAACCTGAGATAGTAAGCGACCATAACCCACTAATAGCGACATTTAAAGCTATAGCCAAAACTATAGTGGGTGATAACCGTTGCATTGAATATACCCGGAATAACGGTGTGAGGATAAACTGGGGGGAAATCAACCCAATTTTATTTGAGGAGGAAATCATTCAATTAAACCATGACCTGATCTTAGCCTGCCTAGAACATGACACTTCTCCAGCCATACTAGTACAACATTTTGAACGGCTCAGTTCCATCATAGGTAATAAACTTACACGTCAGGCTAAGCCCAAACAATATCGGGAGTTTCGTTGGTTTAATGCAGAATGCTCCAGGGCGCACAAGTTCTTAATAAATGCCCTGAAATTAATGCCTTGAGATAGAGAACATATAAAGCAGGCTAGGTGTTTATATAAAACCACTATTAAGGCCAGAAAAGAAGAACTAAGGCACATTGCTTGGCAGGATTTAGAGAGGGCTAGTGCCCTCAAAGATACGAAACGTTTTTGGGCTGTTATTAATCGCCCCCAGTTTACAGAGGAAGTAGGGAAAGTGGAGTGCATGATTCTGGGTGACACTTGGGAAACACATTTTACTTCAATTTTTAATCCAAATGGTAGGGAACTAGTTGCAGGGCACGAGGATCCAATAGTCGACATGGCACAAGCAATAGAACTTAGTAGTTCACTTATGATGGCAGAGGTGGAGGAAGCACTTTTAAAAGGAATAGGTAGAAAGGCCCCAGGCCCCGATGGAGTCCCACTGGACTTTTTTAAGCTGACTGTATATCTCTGGGCTCCCCTGTTGACCAACCTGTTTAAATCCATTATGGTTGGCCCGATCCCTCTATCGTGGAAAGAGGCTATAGTAGTCCCAGTGTTCAAAAAAGGGAAGAGAGATGACCCCGCCTGTTATAGGCCCATTTCACTAATCGATTCCACGGTGAAGGTACTGGGCAGGGTAATCCTCGCACGTCTGGAGACATGGGCCAATGGTAGGGGGATCATCTCCAAAACGCAATATGGATTTCGTAAAGGACTGGGAACCACAGAACAGTGTCTGAATTTGTCCCTGATCACGGGCAAGTCCATGAAGGCAAAGAGTGGCTCTGTTCACCTTGCCTTCATGGACTTGTCAAGTGCTTTTGACACTGTTAATAGGGGGAAACTGTGGGTACTGATGGCAGAGATGGGTTTCGAAAATGCATTAATTCAGCTTTTAAAAAGATTACACTAACACCTCTGTCTCAATAAGATTTGGCACTCACGGGGAAAGAACAAAACCTATTGCTTCAACAGAAGGAGTGCGCCAAGGGTGCATTTTAGCCCCTTTCCTCTTTTTAGTATATACTAATGGCCTGGAGGACTTCCTGTTGAGGCAGAAAATTGATTTCCCCCTAGTCAAGGGGCAACCGGTTGCGTTACTTTCGTACGCAGATGACACAGTCCTTATGTCATTGACAGCAAATGGCCTACAAATCTCCCTGGATGCCTTTACAAATTATATGGCGACATTAGACTTAAAGGTTACTTTTTAAAGTCTTATATAATGGTCTGTGGCCCAAAACATGCAAAGTCCAGGAGTTTTAATGTCAGAGGCAAACCGGTCGAAAGGGTGGAAAAATGTACATATCTAGGAAATACGTTCAGCAGGGATCTTAAATGGGATTTTTAATTACAACGAGGGCCCAACAAACCAATAGAGTAGTGGAGGGGCTTTTTAGATTTGCTTGCAAGCTAGGCCATAGGCCGGTGCCACAGCTTGTTACCCTATATAATGCAAAATGTGCATTGGTGGCATCATACGGGGCAGGGGTCTGGGGTAATCAAAAAAGCCGCTTGTTACAAGTGGTAGAAAATAAATTCATAAAACGCTTATTGATGATCCCAATCAGTACGGCCACCTCTTTCTCTCACCGAGAGGTAGGGTTGGATTACCTGGAGGATCCCATTAGCTCTGCCCCTTTGCTCTTATGGTCTAAAATTTGGCTGAAAGAAGAACTACAGTTCACTAGGGAAATAATGGAAGACTGCCTTAACCTTGATAAGGTGATGACTATTCCCTGGTTTCGGTATGTGAAGGAAAGATTTTATGACATTGGGCTGGGTGAGTTTTATGAAAATCCGACAAATATCCCCGTAAATGCTAAAGGTATAATCAAGAAGCAATACGGGGACTGGGCACACGCGAAACATTTTCAACAAGAGGCGCCTGGCCCGAAATGTGCTTTTTGTCTAACCAGCAGTATTATCTAGCCTTCACCACGAATTGTCAGATGCGTTTTTATTTAACTAGATTTCGCCTTGGCACATTGCACTTTTTGTTTGCTTTTCTTAGACAATCTGGGTGGGTGGAAACCCTTAGTTTCTGTCCCTGTGATAATAGTACTCCCCAGAGCACTATGCACCTTACACTTTTTGCACACTTTATGATGATCCGAGAAGGAGATTTTTGAGACCAATACTAAAAATATCTCTCCATGTACATATTTAGAGGGATATGAGTGTTTGCAACTATTGGAAAATTCTATCATTTGTTCTGCAATGATGAGTTTCATTAAAGTAGCACTGGGTATTAGGAGACGATATGGAACGCAGTAATTGAACCGGGCAGGGAAATGAAATGATTTTAGTCTATGGAAATTATAACGTTTTTAGCATAACTAGTGTTTTAAATACCCAGGCGGAATTTTATTTTTTTATGTCGGCGATAGCAATAAATAATTTTATTATTTTTTTAATTGAACTTAAACGAACCCATTGGCTTCAAAGATAAATATGGTCTTCTCCTCAAAATGCACTTAGCACTTTATGTATAATGATAACCTAGCTTGTAATTGAACCTCACATGAATTTTACTATATCTCACTGTGACGAATTAATTATATCCCATTGTGATGAATTATGATAAATGTTTTTATATTTGATGTTTTTTTTTTTTTTAGAATGCTTTTATGGTTGTATACTAACCGAATAAAGCTTGTTTTGAATTGAATCTTGGAGTGTTAATAAGAAATGATGATGAGCAAAACGTCACACCATTAATCAGGATGCCAACCTCCAAGACTATAATTCCATGACGATTGGGACTGGCTTTCCATTGCTTTGTCCATCTGCTTAGGCTGTGAATTGTTGTGCAGGTTTTAATAATAATTGGACAATCTAGTTTCCACATTGAGTTAAACAGACTATCAGTGTGATTAATTATGGATCTATTCATCACTGTACATTTCAGAGAAAACCCCTTGTGATTTAAACATTCCATTTAAAAAGAATTATAAAACTAAATCAGATAATTATGTTTCATAAAAGTTTGGAGAATAAGGTGTAGTGTAGGGACAAGTTAGGGTTAAGCTGGGAATTAGGTTCAGGAATATATTTATGGTAAAGTTTAGTGTAAAGGACTTGGGTAGAAGTCAATATTATGATTAGGTTAGGTTCAGTTTAAGGCTTATGGACAAGTTAGGGTTGGGTTTATGAGGCCTTCCAATGTTAGCTTTTGGATAGGGTCAGGTTATTGTTAGGGTAGGAATAGGCATCATGGTTAGCCTAGAAGTAGAGTTAGGCTAGGGTTAGTTTAACCATTACAGTCATGGTTATAGTTAGACACAAGGTTAGTTTATGGGTTGGAACAAAGCTTGGACAAGATAAGGGTTAGGATATGGGTTAGGAGCAAACGTTAATGTAGAACGAGGAGTAGGCTAGTATTGGGTCTGGAATATCACTTGAATCTGGTATCCTGGGTTTTGGATTTTTGGTATCAGCCTCATGCTAATCTATTATCCGCACTAAGGCCCAGGCCTGCCCCTTAATGTGAGTGAAGTTGTGGGCCTGCTTTACACCTGGAGGGAACCCATTTTCGTGGCTTTGCGTGGCTTTGTGAAGAAATGTAACACAAGGCAGTTGCTTGCACTGCATTACATAACATTTGAACTTGGGAGGCATTCCTTGGGTGGAGCATGGACCTTCCATGCAGCCACCTATTGATTTTAGTGCATTCTCAAATATACAAAGACTTGTAAACCTGTGAATGCTTCAAAATGCTAAGCCTTCCCAAGTGAGGCTTAATGAGGAGAAATAGTTTTATTTCTCCTTCTTTTGACAATCTGCAGCACACATAGAAAGAGGAAAATGCCTCTAGGGATTGTTTTTGTGCAGGAAGGTGCCCCTTCCTGCACAAAAGCAACCCTGCCTGTAACACAGGCACCCATGCACTCTGGTTCAAGGGCGCCTGCATTGGCACTAGGCTGCACACAGTGCACCAGCGCAAGGAGAGAGCAGAAGTGCTCAATATCTTAGTAAGTATGGAGCATTTCTGCCTTCTCTCTTTCCCTCAGTTCAGCACAGCAGCTTTGCTTGCTACCCTGCGTTGCATGAACGTTTAATAAATGTGCCCCTAAGTGTCTGGGCTCCACTGGAAAATCTAGTACTGCTTGGAATTGCCTGCCCACCCATTCCGTCCTTTTGCCTAGTGAAATCTCATCCCATAAAGACATCTGAACAAGGGGGGTGAGACTAGTGAAATTCCTTTGGCACTCACTGCCCCAAGTACCCCTGTGCTGTGATCATTTCCTGACTGTCCCATTCTTCTTGTGACTTCAGGGAGGAGAGACTTCAGCCCAGAAAGACACCTGGACACTGGTGTGCCTGTCTTCAAAGAGACAGAGATTTCTCAGACTTCTGTGTGGCTCGTGGTCCCAGTAAAGTTTGAAGCCAGTGGCGAGCAGACAAGCATCAGGTAAGCAGAAGTTGTGCTAGTCACAAAAACTATGGCAGTGAATTTGACCACTAAACCTGATCTGATTTGCCCCCTGAGGTACTGAGAGTTCAAATGGAAAAGTCCTCTGTGTGGTAAAGCGCGTGTACTCCTGCCTTGAGTACCCATCTGTACTGCATTTTGCATGTCGGCGCTTGCCTGAATAGGCCTTCATTCTCCTTTTACGAGCCAAGTCTTTTATACAGGTGTCAGTACATGATCTACTGTTGGTCCATTGAGGTAACTTGGTTGTCTTGGCTCTCCCGAACATCAAGGTTGCAGGGCTTTCACCTGTGGTCACGTGAGGGGTCGAACGGTAAGCTCGACCAGTAGAATTCAAGACAGTTTTAAGGTTGAGCTTTTCCAATACAGCACGCTGAACAGCTTTCTTTAGAGTACTCATGACGCATTCGACAAGGCCGTTGGCCTTTGACAAAAGAGGTGTGCTCTTTTGATGCTTCACATTAAGATGACTGAGAAAGTCTCTGAATTCTCGAGTGGTGAAAGGTGGGCCGTTGGCAGATTTTAAGATTGCAGGAACACCCCATGTCACGAAGATGCCATCTAATCTCTCGATGACTCTTTCTTGAGTGATAGATGAAAGATCTTCTATCAATGGAAAACGGAAATATTCATCAACAATCACCATCAGGTGATGTCCATTGTCAAGAGGACCGAAGAAGTCAGCAGCAATTCTTTTCCATACAAGCTTTGACATCTCTGACATGAGAAAGGTGTGTTGAGTGATTTTCGATGAAAAGCAGCTGCATAGATGACAAGTCTTCAATTCTCTTTCAACTCTCTCATTGAGATGATGAAACCAGACTCGGTCTCAGAGAGCTCATTTTGTGGCAACGATTCCACAATGTCCTTTATTGGTCACGTCAATTATCTGTTGTTGCAGACTCTCAGGAATAACAATTCGCAAACCTCTCAGGATAATGCCTTCTTGAGTAATGGTCTGTTCATCTTTGACATTTTTAAACTTCTGGTAGTCACTGCCACTGGTAAGATTTGAGGGTGCTGGTTCCAAGACTGATGTGTAATAATGTATTTTAGTTTTAGCATGTCACTATTTTGACTCGTGGTAGTGACAATAAGCTCCAACGAAATGCACCTAGTGTGTTTGATTTCCAAATGAAATTTATGTAGGCTTCAGCTTGTAAGGGGTGCCAGGGCACTGCAGAGACATGCTTGAGAAGGAGTCAGCTGGGTTTTGATCTTTCCATGGACGGTGGACGTTTGTGTAGTTGTATGCTTGTAATCTTAGAAACCAACGTTCAACGCAAGGAGGCATCTTTGCCTTTGGATTGCCAAAGATGGTCAACAATGCTTGATGATCAGTCACAAGCATGAAAGGCTTTCCATATAAGATTGCGTGGAAATGTTCACAAGCCCACACCACTGTAAACTTTCTTTCTTAGATTGTGAATAAGCACGTTCAGTTTAGGACAAACTTCTGCTTGCATATGGTAATATGTCTTCGAGGATTTGGGTGTCTGCTGTGCTGTGCAAGGATTGTGCCTAACCCAATGGGGCTAGTGTCAACAACAACCTCGGTATGAAATGTTGTCTCAAAGTATGCCATTTCAGTTACGTTCTCAATAGCTGGTTTGATTTTCTTGAAGCTTTGCTCGCATGTATGTGACCAATGAAATGATATACTCTTTGTCGTCAAGTCTCTTAACGAAGCACTTACATTGGCAAAGCATCATATATATCTAGAACAGTAGCAGGCCAGGTAAAAGGAATGAACATAACATGGAAATATTGCGCGTGGAACTGTCAGTTCACAACGCTTGCAATTTAGCTTGATCGGGTGTCATACCCCCATCAGAAAAGATATGGCCAAAGAATTTAAATTTTGTCTTATGGAACTCACATTTCTCAGCATTCAAAGTTATACCTGCATCAGCAAGCAAACGAGCTTTATCGTACTCCTCCTGTGTAGCTCCAAAAACTAATATATCATCACAATAATTGAAAACATTTGTGACAGGCTATATGTTACATCAAATGACATCTTGAAAAAGCTCTGCAGCTGATGACACACCGAAACTTGGTCTTTTATAACGGAACAGACCAATATATGTAGAAAAGGTTGTATTGTACCTGCAATTCTTCTCGAGTTCCAACTGATGATATACTTTATTCAATTCAAGGCGAGAGAAGACCTTCGCACTATTCAATTGTGTTATAATGTCGGCAATGTGCGGACCTGGATATCGTTCTCTTTCAATTGCCTTGTTCGCTTGATGCAATGCGTACAGCTCCTTCCCTGTCCTTTTTGGGTACCACTACTAAGAGAGAAATCCATGGCGTTAGACCAGTGGAACGCTCAATGATATCATGCTTGAGTAAGGACTCAAGTTCTTTTCAGCAGCTTCCCGTAGATGAAATGCAATTTGTCTGTGTCTTTGTGCAATAGGACAGACGTCCTCATTAATGTGTTAATGTACTTTCATAGTCTTGAGTTTTTCTAACCATGAAACAACGAAGGGAACTGACTTACTATATTGTTATGAGTATTCATGTTATAGTTCACTGATATGAGTCCCATATCAGCAGCTGTGCTGCAGCTAAGTAAACAGGCACTTGACGCCGTACCTTGAAGTACATGAATGGGTGCTTTTACTTTTTTTTTCTTGTGTTTCATCATTGCTACAAATGAACCTTGACTTTCTAATGGCGCCGATGTAGCCCATGTATATACTTTGGTTTTCAATGGTGTAAGTTGAGGCTAGGGGTGGGCGGAATTTGCGTAGTCGCGCTACGCAAAGCGCCGCGAAATGGTAAAAAATCTCCGCGAGCACGCAAAAGTTCTGCGAACACGCGGAATTGCTTGTTCCGCCCGTTCGCGATGCTTTTTTCCTGTTATCGAACGAACGCTGTTTGCGTGCTCGGGGAGAAATATCTCGCGAACACGCATTTTGAAAGCGCGAACAAGCAAAAAATTCCGCGAAGCAGCGGATCGTGGAATTTTTGGTAATTCCGCGTTCTCCGCGGAACGCGAAATTACCCAAATTCCGCGAGCGGAACGGAATTTACCGCCCAGGCCTAGTTGTGGCAATAAAGATAGTTAACTGTATTTCTCCTCTGGCATAATGTTTATCGACGACCCCTGTTGATAATAAAAGGTATTGAACAACTGTTTACTTTTAGTGCAATCTTCGGACAATGTTTGAATGACTTTGGTGCTTTTTCATGTCGAATTTTCTTTGACCTTTACTTTTCTTCACATGCGGCCAGTCCAACATGCGCACGTTTTTCTGAGGTAAACATCAACATTGCACAACCATCTTCTTCACTTTCACTTAACATTGATACTGAAGAATTTTTTGACAAATACATAGATGACAATCAACTTCGTTTGGTGCGGGCTAGCCTCAACTGGTGTGGTTGCTTGGCCTTGTGGGTGGGTGTCGAAAGTCTCTTCTGGAACGTTTGGGTGGCCATTTTGTCTTTGCGCTGTTACGCACATACTTTTCCTTTGCCTTGAAAACCATTACAAAATGGTTCTCCTTCCCACAGCCTTTGCAGATCTGTCCAATGGCGGGGGATTTAAATTCGTGTGGAAACGAAAATCAGTACCTGAAGCACAACCTATTTTTCGTGGCGATATCACTCTGTGGCTTTCAACCTTGTACTTTTGCTTACTTTTCATGTACATGGCTGACTCGCTCTGGGCACCTCCAGCCTCCATGTCAGCAGCTTGTCGATCAGCATGCTCTTCAGCTCTGGCAGCCCTTAGAACTCGCTCCAGACTAGGAATTTCTCTCAGCATTCGTCGTCTGAATGAATCTGACAGGCATCTGTCAATAACTCTAAGACGCATAGCTTCCTCCTCATTAAATTCATTGAACTTGCAGTGTTTGATGAGTGTATTCAGTCTCTTAACAAATTTGTCCATGGTTTCACCAATGTTCTGCTGTTCGTCACTGAAAATGTACCTTTCGTAATTTGGCTGAACTTGAGATTCAAGGCTGCTTTGATTTGACAGTATGTAATTTCATCAGCTCGTGGCATTTTCTTTATGACTTCTATAATACCTTTACCAGCAAGATTCTTAAGATATTTGATAACCTTCTTGTTATCTTCTTCTTCTATCACATCAATGAAATCATCAAATGTCTCTATCCAAACAGTCCATCTGTCACCAATATTTTGCTTTTGGGCAGTATTGAATGGTGATGGTGGTTTCAGGAAGGTGGCGGCATTGTAACCATATATGAGATTGGTTGACACTAAGGGTGGAGTTCTCCCCGACACTGTCTGCTGTCCACTAGGACCCACTTTATCCATGCAATCTCTAAGGCTCTGTGCTGCGCTGGCCTCTGGGTAATCTTGAACAGTCTGTGGAACCTTGACCTCCCTCTTGGTCTCCATTGGAGCCCTTCACTTTTATGGAGACCTTTGCAGTTGTTCTGAGCTGTCACCCGGCAGCTTTGGTGGTGTGCCCAGGGCCGGACTGGCTACCGGGCGTTTTGGCATGCTGCCGAGCTGGGGGCTGATTTCGTTGATGGGGACCTGCGTGTGCTGAACGAAATTCGTTTTGCTTTGTTTATTTCGAAGCACACACAGGTCTCCATCAACGAAATTAGCCCCCACCGCAGTGACTTCAGCCCGCAGCTCGGCAGCATGCCAAAACGCCCGGTAGCCAGTCCGGCCCTGGGTGTGCCTGCCACTTCATGTATGGAGGGCTCCGTAAGCACAACCCGAGCACTTCTTCTTGGGCCACTCCACCCATCGCTGTGGTATGAGGCATCTCTTTACCAAGTTCTGCTAAGCAGATGGCCGTTTCTTGTCTGTGCATTGCTTTGCTTTTAGATGTCTCTTTGTACTGTCTTACACCTGGTTGATCTCCTCGCAGCTCTTCTGATCCCAGCGTTATCTTGCAATTTGCTGTCGCTATTTGCTGCTCTTTCAAAACCTGGTTGTATCCGCCTTCAACGTTATCACTCCATTTGATGTATAGCTTTAAGTTGCATAGTTAGCGCGGTACCTCTTTTTAAGGCCTTCCCAGCAGGTTCTTGGCCAGCGATGTGCCGACTTCTCAGTGAAGCTTTCGTTATCTTCAAATCCTTCACACTGGCTGGAGTTGCACTTTGACTCCATATATGGCAAACGTCGATTCTGCACTTCGACTGAGGCACATGTGGCACACACAAGCAATTTGCTGGACAATGGCACACTCTGTGGGAGCACACTGTTGATTGTCGGGTATCTTATCCCATCCTCATCGCCAGCTGTAGCGTCCTCTCCAGCCTGGGTACCCACCAATGACTATGCCATACACGGAGCTTAGTATTACACGTCTTTATGCATCTGCGTGTAACCGCGTGTAACCACAAACTCAACATTCTAAACCTGCATCCACTTCACTATACTCTAACGCTACAGTTTTACAGAGTCCATCAGGAGCCAAAAGGGTTACGTCATTGCTAACTCACATTGCACTACATCAGGCAAACAAGGATCATGTATGTACGTCATGACATAGACCTGTCTCATGGATTGCGGTATTGTTGGATCGGGAGGGGCGCCCAAAGCGCTACCCTCATAGTGGTGAAAGGCAACCACAAGTGCGGTGCTGGCAGCATAACGGGTAGTGATCAGTAAGAGTAAACAAGTCCTTTTTACCCTGTGTCACTGGAGTGAGGCCTAAAGGCTCACTCATCTTTTTTAAAGTTCCGCTGCTGTGTGCTTAACTCACCTTTTGCCTACATCAGATAGATGTAGAGTGCTGGGAAGCAGGAAGGGTAGTGACTGTGCGCCTGATGCATGCGTAACTGGGAAGGGAACAGTATAGGGGTACAGAGGTACTGTGCAGGAGATGAATGGTTAGTGCATGCACTGAGTGGATGTATACCTACAAGGAATGCATTACATGAGAGATGTAGTGCTGTGCAGTGCGTGCACAATGAAAAGCATGGCTGGGTGTATGTGTGCTTGTGAGAAGTACAGTATATGAAGGTTGAATAGTTTGTGCTGGCAGTGTGTGTGTTTGCTAATAGCACACCTTAGTACAATACAGAAAGACTACAGCACTAACAGATTGAGCAGATGGAATGTGTGTGCTGAAGGTATCTATGTCTGTTGTGGCACAATACATGGCGGTAACAGTGCTGGACGGTACGTGTACTGTGAATGAACACTGAGTGCAAGTGTACCCTCAAAGGTACATTATATGGAGGACCTGTGTTCCATTTTGGGAAGCCCAGGCCTGCCTGTGAAGACATGAGGAGTAGAGTAATTGCCCCCCCCCCCCAGATAGATTTGTCTATTGCTGCATTCCTGTAAGCTGTGTGGGACACACTGGAGGAAGGGAGAAAGAGGCCCACCTTTACATTTCAAAAGTTAGCTCTTTGAATCAGTGAGCGATCACAAATATGGGGCCTGGACACATCTCAGGAAGGAGATTGAGCTGGTAAGGGAGTCATAGAGAGTAGGGCTATGAGTTTAGGATTAACCTTTTTATGCATACATCACCGTGGCTGACATCCAGGTGTGAACTCTAGTCACTCCCATGGCTTGTGCTGTGACAGATAGCCTTTCAAAAGGAAAGAAGAAAAAGAAAAGTGTATACTTAAAAGAAGCAGACTCCAAAAATAAAACTTCAAAGACTCAGACCCTAAATCATGTTTGGTGTCTGGAAATGAACTATAAGAAGGACAGGTTGAGACCCCAAAATTTGTCATCTGCCACGCAGCCAGATGGGCTGGGTGAGATGGGGACGCTCTCCTAGACTTCTGCCTGTGGCCAGGGCTGAGGACCAAGGCCAGCTAGTCTCCCTGATGGGTATGGGGACATCACCTAGTTAAACCAAGACCACCTGCCCTGGAGCATTAGTGCCTGCCTGCTTGCCAAGAGCAGTGTGCCCTGTGAGGAAGAGGAAAGCATTGGAGGGAACGAGGTCCAGTAGGGAACCCTACAGAGAGGACTCTCAGTGTGAGGTGTGAGGATACAGCTGTGCACCGATCGGGTCAATGACAGTGTGCAGGATTGATTTGGTGACCCCTGTATGTCAGGAGAGAGATGCCGTGGATTGAGCAGTGCATAGAGCGCTATGCGGGAAGCGCCAAACCAGTATCGCCTCATTGCGGTGAAGTGATTGTTACAAGCGAGCTGGGGTTAGTGACCGCATTAATGCTGACCGCGTATGCCAGGAGGGGCTTCCGTGGTGTGGGCAATTGCACCGGAGGAGTCTGCACTTGAGCTTTAAAGTACTTTCGCAATCCCTTAAGCCAAGAGGGGCTGCCGGTGCCAACATTGCCAGGAAGTTCTGACTGTTGCCCAGGAGAAAACTGAGGTTCCGGCCAGCAGGTTGAGCCAACACGTTGAGATCTGCCCCTGACTGACCCCGAGGACTGTGAAGGACACTGCGGAAGATGCCACATATTCCCTGGGCACTGGTTTGGAGGTGACGGACTGAATCCACCCTGCCCCTCGTGTGGGGAAGATTGACTTACCATGTCTTTGCAGGTTGGGAGCATCTCTGATCACTGGAAAACTTGGCCGCGCTGCTCAGGAGGGAGAGCCTGTGTCTGCCGGGTGCTGTTTAGTGTACTGCGAGCAACCCAACTTCTCCTAACAGGATAAGAACTTGTGAGTGTCTGTGATTAGGGTACTCACTGCAACGCTGAATGCTTCCCTGCTGCAGGAGCAGGTAAGACTTGAATTCGGCCTGTTGGGCCCACGGGAACTCACTGCTGATGGTGCTGTGGCACCATAGACACTTTTGACTAATTCTTAAAGAGTCAAAGGGGAACTCTTGAGTACGGCCCACTAGTGAGAATTATCTTTATGCAGCCATCAGTGAATGGGGAAGAACCTCGACCACATTACAAGCAAGAGGATGGGACAGGGATTTGCCTAACGAACACTAGAGCCCTGCTCTCAAGGGGATTGTGTTGTTGCTTACGAATGTTGTTATTTATTTGAATGAGTAGACTTAGAAATAAAATTCTTATTTTTCTTATAAAAGCAAGTATTTGACTGGACATTGATTTATTGACATTACTTCTGCACTTGAGTTATAAGTCGTGTTCACTAACCTGTATTTATATATCACTCCTGTGGGAGCCTTTGACGGCTCGTCCACAGCTATCACTGAGAGTCGAGTGCAGAAGGGGTACTAGGCCCAGTTGCTCAGGATCCAAAGCAGGTCGGGCCCGAGGACATCAGGAGTAAAAGGCCTCAAACACCATGGTAGGGCCCAGTAACCCCTCCATGCCACTGTGCCCACATTGCATGAGGGGCCTTTCATGTCATAGCCTGTGTGGTCAAAATGCAGGGCTGTTCATGTTCTCTCACAGTCTACGTGGTCAGATTGCTCTTCACTCACCTCTTGTTCACATCACAGCACACAACACGTTCAGTTGTCTATTCTCATATAGTACTATACACATGATGTGACATTACTCTCATTTGCACAATATCTTTTACCTTTTATCTGCTCGTGATCCACACGAGCACTGTAAATCCTGGTGGCAGTTCTCTGATCAGTGTCCAGAGAAAGTTAATGCAACAGCTAGGCCTGTCTCCAGGAGGGGCAAAGGGGTCATCATTCCCCAGTCTGTTATGAACACTAAGATAGTTCCCATCTACAAGTGTTTATTTTCCAAGTTTGCTTTGCTTTCAGCCCTATTAATATTTCTATTAGAAAGTGTGAGATTCCGTCTCTGTGCAAACTGCTGATAAATGTGCTTGCCTGGAGTGCCGGCAGACATTTCTCGTTTCCATTTTTATCTTTACAATTTAACTCTTCATTGTAGACTGGCATCGTACTCGATGATGCACATGTCGGCGCACCTGCCATCGTGGCAGCTCCCTTTGGGTATTCAAGGTGAAGGAGCAGGGTAAATGAAAAATGTTTAACCTCCTAATAATTTTCGTAAAATAATTAATAAACATGTTCGTTTAAGTAAATAACCAACAAAGTATGTTACATGTGAAGGGTTAAAGGTAACACGCTATTTTGTGGGCAAAATAATCAACTTATAATTGTTTACGTGTCTAACATAACATAATATTTGCGTACTAATAACATAATAAACGCATGATCTGTGCTTTCTAAATAAAACGTGTGGTTGCAAAATAAAGCGATGGTAAGTAAGGGACGGCTTTATATGTTGCTTTTTGCTAGGTAATACCTAATTGGGGTATGTAGAAAGACGGGAGGGAAACAAAAGGGTTTATATTCTTTATTTTAACAATATTTTGTTTATCTTTGAAAATAGTGCGCTTAGGCCTGTTGAGCAGCGATATAAAATGGCCGCCATTTGCTAGAGTACGCATGTCCAAGAAACCGTGTGGTAGAGGGGAGAGGCTGTGAAAAGGATGATCACGTGATCGTGCTGAGAGGCTAAGACGGAAGTATGGTCAAGGCTATTGTGACCTTTCTGAGCAGATGTGTGCCAAGATGATCAGCAAGAAGCGTGAGAAGTCAAACTGAATAAATGGACGGAACTGTTGAATCTAAAAAGTAGCAGAAAAAGATACAAATTGGACTGATCGAAACGGATGAGCAATGTCATAAACTGTGGGAAACGATGCAAGCATGGACATTCCACAAGGAACTGGTTAAGACAAGGAAGTTTGATTAAAATGTATATGGGCCTGAGTGAACCAATGAGAAAGAATCACGCCATGAAGATGCAACATTTTTATTCAGTAAGCTAGAATTAGGGTATAAGAAGACCTACTCTTGGTGGGAGGGGAAGATGCTGGAAAGTGAGATGCTGAAGAAGTTAGATGCTGTAGATGGGTGAAGTTGCGGTTGCTGATGCTGACGAGCTGATGCTGCTGCTGCTATTTTTTATTTCCAGTTGAGTATAAGATGCTGCTTTAGGAGAACCTTTTTATTCCTGATAGATTTTTCATTTAGAACTATTAGATTTTTCCAAGACAGATAGATTGATCTTTTAGAGTTCTTACTATGACAACCTTATTTTTCTGTCTAATAGATATGCATGTCAAATTCAATTTATTCTTATATTGATGATAAATGTAATAATCTGAATAATAAGCTTAACCTCATTTCTTGCTTCGAAACTTTATATAAACTTTATTATTCTTTAAACAAATGACTCAGTGATTCTTTAGCTCAATGATTAAGGTAAATTGATAAAGAGTTTATTGTGATTGAGCTGGTCTTAATCACCATCAACTGATTCCTACTAGTTGGTCCATCGACCAATGAGCGGAATACCTTAAAGCAAATGAGAAACATTATGTCATGTTAAAAGAGGTATCCCGTCTCCTTCCAGCGAATCGTTTTCTCCTAGGTTAAGGACGGAGGAAATCCAGGGAATAAATGAGTAAGTGAATGTATCTGCGGTGTTATGGGCCCCACCGTCATATGGATATAGTTTGTGTGTTGGAGGAATAGTTGCACCTGGATGACCGAAGCATATAGGAGAATAATTTTATTGTTAGCGCTGGATCAGATTTCTTGGTAGCAGAGTTATGGTTTCTATAGATTAGTTTGGTGATTATTGATTATTGATTATTGATAAGTTCATGTCTAACACTTTATGTTGAGTCACGTTATGTTATATGTAAGTTTTCACGCTTCCGGGAAGTAGGAAGTGGAACACGTGTGGCAAGAGAAGTCACATGGAATGGTGCATTATCTGAGTTCATATTGGTGATAACACAGGTGGTGTTATGATAGGGACATTTTTCCGTATAAAAGGTGTGTGAGTGAAATAGTGATCGGTTTTCTTGTGAAACTCTGGCCTTAATTCTCAGGAGCAGTATAGTCTCCACATGTGTTTTATCCCCAGAGAAACGGGTTTACTGTTTGCTTGAAAGAAGGGTAAGGTAGAGGGAAGTGCTACTTTATCGGCGAAACTGAAAATTCTGTGGTAGGGTAGAGGTAAGCGCTGCCTACTGGAAAATACAGAGTTCTTGTGTAAATGGTCGGAACTATCTCTTCGGTTTAGCGAATCAGACAATGGAAATGTGTTTTAAATGTTGTAACTAACGAAGAATTGTCGAAAAAGAAATTGCAGATAATTTTGTAAAGGAGGGGTCAAGAGCAGAAGTGACGTAGACAAGAGTCGCGCTGGGATTGGACAGTGCGTTAGTCACACGGAAACAGGAGCAGAACTGACGTAGACAAAAGCCGCGCTGGGATTGGTCAGTGCGCGGTAGACAGAAATCGCTCTGATTGGAGCTTTGGTGTGAATCGCACTAGGATTGGTCGAATAGCCTAGTGACGTGGAAGTTTGTGATTGGAGTGTTAGTGTGAGTCGCGCTAGTATTGGTTGGAATAACGCATAGAGAACAGTGTTGAGTTGCGGATCGTTTGAGGAGAAAGAGCGATTGTGAATCATGTCGTATTATGAGTATGGTAGAGAGAAAACGTCATGGATGTCGAAAGTTAAGAACTTCTTTAAGAAAGACAAAAAGGTAGTAACTAGAGAGGGACAAATAATTCCTCCGCCGAAATCACCAGCTTCGCATATGATGCTGAAATATGGATATCATACATGTATATGGTTAGAAAATTGGACAAAATATACCAAAAATGATGGAGCATTGGCTTTCCCTGAGAATGGTTCATTTAATGTAGCTGTACTACGAAACTTGAGAGAAAAGATGGCAATGTTAGAACCTAGACCTAGACCGACACAGTTTGAAGCTTTAACGGAATGGGAAGATGAGATGTATGAGCGAGAGAGATTCAGAGGATTAAAGAATCATGAGTTTGTGCCTGGAAGGTTATGGGGAGTAAATCATGAGGACAGAATAAAGCGTTGGAGATGTGCAAATATGACTGGAGGTTTGTTTCCAGCTTTTACAGTTGAGGAAGAAGCAAAGAGAAAGTGTACAGAGAAAAAGAAACATGTAGTTATAGAAAAGTATGTGTATGGTGGTAGTGAAACGGATGACGAATTGCTGGAAGATATTTTAAACAGAAACCCACCTCCATACCAACAGACTTCTGCGGTGATGACACCTAATGCACCGCCAATGGAAGCTGGGAGGAATAAAAATCCCGAACGAAGAGATGAGATAAATAGGTCACAAGATCAATTAAAAACTTCACAAAATGAAGAGATAGAAAGTGACAATGCAACTGAATTAGCAAAAACCACAAGAGAATTGACTGAGAAAATAAGAGCATTGACAAAGAATATGGAAGCTGTAACTGTACCAGTAACAATAGGTCCAGTGATGCCAATTTTTGAGAATCAGAAAATTGATGAACGTTCTTTAGTGATTCCCATTAACCCTGGGCAAAGCACTACGCTACGCTCGCGTAGTTTGCGAAGTTTGCGCTACTTCGCACAACGCGAATTGCATGTAGCACAGTGCAAACACGCGTAGCGTAGCGTAGTGCAGCAGTCATTTTGCTTGCTCGCGGTCCTCAACGTCAAGTTGGCGACCGCGAGCAAGCAAAATGACATCCCGGCGAGACTTTTTCCTCGTTCGCGATCAGCAACATCAAGTTGCCGATCGCGAGCGTGGAAAATAAACCCCCCGGCGAGATTCTCAACGCGGGGAGGTCAGGTTTCTCATTGCAAGTGGTCGCGTATGCTCGCGACCGCTCGCGATGAGAAACTACCAGTCCGCGTTGAGAAGCTGCCGCTCGAGTAAAAATCTACTCGAGCGGCAGTAAAGACAGCTCGCACTGTGCAAGATGCCGTTTTCAATGATTGCACAGTGCGGACAAGCATCCGGCACTGTGCAATCATTGCGAACAGTGCTCTACGCAGTTCGCGTAGTGCTACGCGTAGCTCGCGTAGTGCGAACTGCACTTTGCGTAGCTTCGCGTAGCGCTACTTCGCGAACTACGCCCAGGCTTAATTCCCATGAATTCACTTTGCAAAGAAAAAGAGAAGGGATAGAACTGAATAATGAAAGTGCACACCATTTGGCTAGTACCTATAGACCAAGCCCACCTACTAATTTGACGATAAATGAGAATGAGATTAGGAGAATACCTATGGTGACGGAGTCTGCATCAGGGACACCAGAAAGAAGTAGCAATTGGATAGAATTAAATAGTACGCCTGTAGGTCCGACTCCAGATGAGTTAAATGAATGGATGAAAACGCTAAAAACAAAAGAAACAGAAGTAAAACCATTAGATGTAATTAGGTTGAAAATAGACATGGAAGAATTGATTTTAGGAACGATTGGTACAGAAAAATTAAAAAATTATCAGGATGATGAGATTATGTTTTTGTGCAAAAGTCTTACATGGAGAGCTAGAAATTTACATGACAAATTGGAAGAGACAGCAAATGAACTAGGAGTAGAGTTTGTAAAAGTGAGAACGTTGCAGAAACCATACAGAGTAGATTTTTGTGAGAAAGATATAGAGAATTTGAACACATCAGGAAGACTGACCCAAATAAAGGAGTTAATTGTTTTATTGAGAAAATGGGGTGATGTGGATAGATGGAGAAATAGATGGACGAAAAAGAACGAGAAAACAACAGATAAAGCATCTTTGGCTTTTGCAGTGACAGATAAGGAACCAGTTGTAAGGAGTACCCGATGAGAGAAACTCCAGGTGGTAGTTATGTGCATGTTCCATGGACTAGACAGGATATACTGTCATTTACAAATGACTTCCCAAAGTTGAGAGAGAAGCCAGTAGAATGGTACAGACAAGTGGAAAGATTTGTTAAGGTGTCAAAAGTGTTGTGGATAGACTTGGATGGATTGTTTGATATAGTGGTGCCAGCTGATTTGTGGACAGAATGTAAGATTACTATTGATTGGCCAACTGTAGAATATCCAAGGGATACTAAAACAGGAGCGCCAGGACCAGAAGTGATGAGGAAGTATGACCAAGTAATTACCTTTTTGAAGAATAAGATTCCACCAAAAGAAACAGATTGGGTAAAAATAGACAGAACAACACAAGAAAGTAAAGAATCAGTGCATGCTTATTACGAGAGGCTGTTGTTGGTTTTCAAACAGTACAGTGGTTATGAGACACTAAATGAGAAGGATATGAGTCATTTTGTATATAGATTTGTGTATGGATTGAAACCAGAGATAAGTGAAATGATTAAGCAGCATATGATTTGCTGGCAGAATAGCACAGTGGATGAGGTTTTGAGATATGCTAAGTATTGCAGTGATGATATTGAGAGTAGACAGCAAAAATTGAAAGAAAAAGCCATGTGGGCACAGGTGAAAGTTGCAGAGAAGCAAGAAGCTCGATTGAGTAATACCGGTAATGAAGCAGGACAGGTTAGATCTCGACCAAATATAGGTAAAGGAAAAGGACAAATGAGTATAGATGAGGCAAAGAAAAAGTGGCCATGCCACAACTGCGGAAAGCTAGGGCATTGGAGAAACGAGTGTAAATTTCCTCCAAAACCTAATGTGGAAAATCAATCATTAAATTCACAGGTGCAGAGTGAGGTAGTTACTCAACAAAGTCAGGTGCCACAACCACCACTTCCCAAGAGTGTTAACCAACAGAAATACAGTGCAGAAACAGGATTCTACGGAGGAGAACAGGTAACACAGTTGCCGCGTGCAGCTGCAATTTCTCAATATTGGTTACGACAGGATGAGGATGACACGGATGAAAGTTTCTGACGGTGCCTAGGAGAGGGGGAAGAGTGCGTGCTTGGCGCAACTCTAGAGGTAGACCTGCGCCAGAAACTCTGCCCCTTTCACAAAGCATAATTACTCACGATCGCAACTATTATACCTCAATTCAGGTACCTGTGTGTCTCACAACCTACAGTGTGATTTAATTCCACCCATTTCTTCAGGCTGCAGCACGTGTGGCTGGGGGGGCCCAAGTACCCACAACAATACTCTGTGTTTGAACAGAGAAGAAGTAGGACAGACTAATCCTAAAGCCACCAATCCACTGTTTGATAACAATTTGGTTAGCACTCAGACTTGTACTCTTACTAATAAGAACTCTGCTTCTACCAGGTGTATTTTACTTAACACCAGGTCTATGGTGAAACACAAACTTGATTTGGAGTGTATGATTCATGTAGAAAATCCTGATCTTGTATTTCTCACCGAAACATGGGCAAACGAATACAGTGATCCCGACTGGCACATGGCTGTACCAGTCGGTTATGTCGTTTCAAATTCGGACAGAATGGGGGCAAAGGGTGGTGGAATTGCGATTATTCATCGACTTCAGTACATAGTTAGGTTTAATTCTGAATCGAATCTAGACGCTGAAGCAATGTCCTTTATTATAAAACTTAACAACCTAGAAGTACTTTCTGGGTTGTTGATTTATCGACCACCTGGCCCTAGATCATCTTTTGTATCTTCCCTCCAGACTTATTTGGAATCATGCTTAGACTCGCTTTCTTACACCATACTAGGTGATTTTAATTTTAATTTGGAAGCTAATAATAATCCTGACTCTTTTAATTTACTAGATAAATGATCTAGTTTCGGACTTAACCAAATTGTTTGTGAACCCACACACTTAGCAGGACATACATTGGACGGCATCTTTACCAATAACTCTTCTATTCAAATTAAGTCCGTATGTCCTTTACCCTGGACTGATCACTTTGCTGTGCATTTTAACATCACTCAAGCAAATTTGAAAGGTGGTCGTAGAAATAGATCTGCGACCGTTAAACATCGGGCCTGGAAATCAGTGAGCATGACTGATTTAAAGTCAGCACTAAGTGAAAGGCCTCTAATTCCTATTGATTCCAATCAAGCGGCCTCATTGTTTCACAACTGGTTAAACAGAGCTGCCAATATCGTCGCTCCGGAAGTGATAAAGCACGCTCGACGGTGTAAGGTATCGTCCCCCTGGTATTCGGCAGACCTTAAAATAGCAAAAATTAAGTGCAGGCAAAAAGAGCGTATGTGGAGACTCCACTACGGTAGCTCTTATAGGAAAGACTACTGCGTTGCGTTAGAAGAATATAAAAGTGCTATCACACAGGCCAAAACGGCCTACTACACTTCTAAGATTCAAGGAGCAACAAATTCACCAAAAGAACTGTTCCAAACTGTTTCCTCTCTATTAAAGTGCCCACGGGATGATACCTTTACTCCTGACCAGAAGTTTGTAGACAAGATGGCTGGTCACTTTCAAAATAAGGTCCAAACTGTTTACAATCATCTCCTAAATGCTGATAAGGTTATAGCGAGTGATGTCTTAGCCCAGCTGGAGACCATGTCCTCCCACTGTGATTTATCGCACTTCTCACTATTGGGAGTCGAGACAGTGGCTGACCTGCTGATAAAAACCAAGTCGGGCTCTCCTCTAGATCCTTGTCCCCCTCATATACTACACCTAGTTTCCGAGGAGATAAGCATCCCACTATCCCCTATACTTAACCAAAGCATTGCATCAGGAGTATTTCCAACCATCTGGAAAAAAGCCTGCATTCGTCCTCTCCTCAAAAAACCTAAGTTGGATCCCTGGACGAGAAAAACTATCGTCCCATCTCGTGTCTACCTCTACCTGCTAAAATCCTTGAGAAAGCCATGAATGTGGAATTAACATCGTATCTAGAGAATAACAACATTCTGGATGCTACTCAACATGGTTTCAGATCATCACACTCTACTGAGACGGCATTGATTATGGCAGTGGAGGAGATACGTAAGGTGATGGACGGAGGAGGAGGGGCTCTTATGGTCCTGCTTGATCTGACAGCAGCCTTCGATACCGTGAACCACGAGGTATTAATACGAAGGCTACGGGATATAGGTATCAAAGGCAAAGCTCTTGCCCTCCTTTCCTTCTTCCTATCATCCAGGAAACAAGCGATATTCTGGGATGGATACCAGTCCAAGGAATTCACACTCCCCGGGGGAGTCCCACAGGGCTCGGCCCTATCCCCCACTCTTTTTAATATATATGTAGCTCCTCTGGCTAGACTAATTGAAAGCTACGGCTTTAGGATGGTGTCTTATGCTGATGACACGCAGCTTATAGTGTCAATAACACAGCCCGTGGATGCTGTGGCAATCCATTTCAGCAACTGCATCTCAGCCCTGATGACTTGGATGAGTGTTAACTTTCTAAAGCTTAATGTAGATAAAACCGAGGTGATTGAGTTTGGTCAGAAAATCTCGGTATGGAATCAACTGTGGTGGCCACATGTAGCCGGTCCATGTCCGGCCCCTGTCAAAAAAGTCAGGAATTTAGGCCTTATGGTAGATAACGATCTTACCTGGGCTCCCCAGATTAACCAAGTCTCATCAGCCTGTTTTTTTATGCTGAAAGGTTTGAGGAAAATTCTTCCTTTCATTCCGCTCTCCCTGAGGAAAACAGTGGTAGGGGCCACGATTCTATCTAGAATCGATTATTGCAATGCTCTCTATTTAGGAGCAAATGCTGCGCAATTCTCTAAATTGCAGTCAATTCAGAATGCAGCAGCGAGAGTATTGCTTAATCTTCCCAAACACCATCCTACATCAACCGGCTTAAAACAACTTCACTGGCTTCCAGTACGACAACGGGTTGACTTTAAGTCCCTGTGCTTGGTACACAAAGCCCTGTTTGGTGGAGGATCTAAGGATGTGCAAACTTTGTTTTCTCGTTACGTTCCCACACGAGCGTTAAGATCAGCATCACTTGATCTCCTACAACTCCCCAGGATTAAGAGAGTAAGGTGTGGAGGTAAACGCTTCTCTTTCCTGGCTTCCAAACTCTGGAACTCTCTGCCCACACACCTGAGGTGTCTGCCTAATAGATTGGTCTTTAGGAAGAAAGTTAAAACTTGGCTCTTTTCACAACCCTGAATGTGTTGGCCTGGGGCATTACATATCACTCAGCGCCAAGACGCCTCGGCATTAGTGCGCTTTATAAATACTTTTCAGTCAGTCAGTCAGTCAGATCAGTCTGGTCCATTTGTGGATGGAGAAGTGAATGGTGCAAATGTAACATTCCTTGTTGACACTGGAGCTACCCGTTCTACTGTTAGGTCAGTGGAAATTCCAAACCTTCCTCTCTCAGGTGAACATATCCAAGTAGTTGGAGTTTCAAATCAGCAAATTAAGACGCCTCTTACTAAATTAGTGGAGGTAAGAATTGGTCCATTTAGTGAAATGCACCGATTTGTGGTATGCGATTGTAGTCCCGTGAACCTTTTAGGACGCGATTTATTGTGCAAGATGAATTGCACTATCTATTGTACCCCAGATGGAATTGCATTTCAGACCCCAGATGAAGATGTACTGTATAAAATGACAATGGTGAATTTAGAACCAGAAGTAAATGATTTGTTTCCTGTATTTGATGCAGAGAAAATCCCAATTGAATTGAAAAAGACAGTGAAAGAAGAAGTGTGGGACTTTACAGGAGAAGATGTAGGATTAATGAAAGAAGTAGATCCCGTTAAAATAACAGTGAAAGAGGGAACGAGTTACCCAAATACGCCCCAGTATAAATTGACACCAGAAATAATTGAAGGAATAACGCCAGTAATAAATAAAATGATTGAACAAGGGATTCTAAAAGAAATCATGAGCAGTCCATGTAATTCGCCAATAATGGGACTGAAAAAGCCAAACGGAACATATAGAATTGTACAGGATTTGAGGAAGGTAAACAAAATTGTTGTGCTTTGTTGCCCAATAGTACCGAACCCTGCTGTGATTCTATACCAGATTCCACGTGAAGCAGAATGGTACACAGTAATTGATTTATGTCATGCATTTTCTCTATTCCATTGCATCCAGATAGCCATCCATTATTTGCGTTTAGGTTTGGAGAGCGTATTTTGGCATGGTGCCGAATTCCTCAAGGGTACACAGAAAGTCCCTCAATCTTTAATCAGATTCTAAAGAAATCGTTGGAAGATTTAAAAATGCCAGAAAAGTCAGTGATGGTTCAGTATATTGATGACCTACTGGTGGCATCAAAAACAAAGGAAGCATGTGTCAATGATACAATTGCTTTGCTGAATCATTTAGCAAAAGAGGACATAAAGTGTCCCCATCAAAATTGCAGTTTTGTCAACAAGAAGTCCAGTATTTAGGGCATAAAATTGAGAAAGGAGTGCGAAAGGTAACGACTGAAAGAATAAAAATGATTCAAGGAATGAGAGCTCCAATGACGCAAAGAGAGGTAAGAATGTTTCTGGGAATGGTTGGATATTGTCGACAATGGATAAGCGGTTTTTCGCTGATTGCTAAACCGTTGCAAAAACTGACAAAGAAGGATGTTAAAGATCCGTTTGAAATGAATGATGAAGAAATGAAAGCATTCAGAGAGCTGAAAAAGAAATTGTGTGAGGCTCGAGCATTAGGAATGCCTGACTATGAGAAAGATTTTGAGCTGTATTGCAGTGAAAGAGATGGATGTGCATTTTCAGTTTTGGTACAGAGACATGGAACTATGAAAAGACCAATTGCATATTTTTCAGCTGTTTTAGACCCTGTAGCGAAAGCGTTGCCTGGATGTTTGAAAGCAGTTGCTGCTACTTGTGTGAGTCTGGAACAGAGTGAAGGCATAGTGATGGGATATCCACTGAGAGTATATGTTCCCCATTCTGTGGAAATTCTCTTGACAAGAACGAAAACTCAATACATGACACATAGTCGACTGACTAGGTATGAAAAAGTAATTTTGAGTACAGATAATGTGACCATTGACAGATGTATGAATGTGAATCCTTCGACATCGTTGCCAGATGAAGAGAGTGTAATTGAAATGGATGAAGTAGATCACGATTGTCTGAATGTGCTTGAATATTGTACAAAACCAAGATCAGACATACGTGATGAGCCTTTAAAGGAATCAGATTATATTCTGTTTGTGGATGGCTCATGTTTGAGAACGAGTGATGGAGTTCTAAGTGCAGCATATGCGGTTTGCACAGTAGCAACTGTAATGGAAGCATCTTGTCTGAAAGGGATACGGTCTGCCCAAGTCGCAGAACTAGTAGCTCTGATTCAAGCATGCAAGTTGGGAAGAAATGTACGAGTTACGATTGTGACAGATAGCCAGTACGGCTTTGGGGTGGTGCATGACTTTGGTCAGATTTGGTCACAAAGAGGTTTCTTGACGTCTGCAGGAACGCCAATTAGAAATGGAGATTTTGTGAAAAAGTTGCTTGAGGCGATACAGCTGCCTAAACAGATTGCTGTTGTGAAGTGCAATGCACATAAAAATGGGGAAGACTAGATAACTGTTGGTAATAAATATGCTGACGAGATTGCACAGTACTGTGCAAAGAATGTGGTTTCTTTAAACAAAAGTCGAGAAAGAGAGCATATTTCTTGTCCTTTGCTTTTTACTAACCCTGTTGAGACATGGGATGAGGTGAGACAGTTACAGGAAGCTGCAGATGATGAGGAAAAAGATACATGGATAAAAGCAGGATGTAGAAAACATGAAGAAAATGATGTTTGGGTTTACAGAGATGAAAGACCAGTTATGCCTGATAGCATGATTTCTGACATGGCACGGATGTACCATGGACAAGCCCATATTGGGAGAGATTCAATGATCAGACTTTTAGAAAACATGGTATAATCCAAAATTCAGAGCCATAGCTGAGAGTCTTTGTCAGAGATGTCTTATTTGTCAACAGTTAAATCCAGGAAGGAAGACAGTAGTGAGTCTAGGAACAATAGGACGAGAAGGAGGTCCGTTCACTAGAATGCAAATGGATTTTATTGAAATGCCACCTTGCAACAGACTAAGGTATGTCCTAGTGGTCGTCTGTTTGTTTTCCCGTTGGGTGGAGGCATACCCAACCAGAAGGAATGATGGAATAACGGTAGCAAAACTTATGCTGCGAGAATTCATTCCGAGGTATGGTTTTCCAGTCACGATTGAAACAGATAGAGGAACACATTTCCAAAATGAATTAGTTAAACTGATTTGTGAAGCACTTAGTATTAAACAGAAACTGCATTGTGCATACAGACCAGAGGCTTCTGGAATAGTAGAGCAAGTGAATGGAACAATTAAGAACAGGTTAGGAAAAATGTGTCAAGCTACAGGACTCAAATGGCCAGATGCCTTGCCATTAGTTTTAATGACAATCAGAAGTATTCTGGAAAGGAAAACTGGACTCAGTCCCCATGAAATAATTATGGGACGAGCAATGAGACAAGCACAAGTACCTGTCAACAAACTACTGACTATAACTGATGATCTAGTGCTGGATTATTGCAAAGGATTGGCTGATGTGGTGCGTTCTGTGTTTCATCAGGTTGGACCGGATGCGACCACTCTTGAAAGAAAACCAGCTCACGACTTGAATCCAGGAGATTGGGTCCGCATAAAAGTCCACAGGAGAAGAAACTGTTTGGTTCCTCGCTGGGACGAACCACGACAAGTGATCCTGGTGACAACCACTGCAGTCAAGTTTGCAGGAGTGAAACACTGGGTGCATGCCAGTCACACCATCAGAGTTCCAGAACCTGAAGATCGACATGTGAGTCGACATCTGGAAATATTGGATAACAGTTCAGCATCAGAAGCAGAAGAAGAAACAAACAGGGTGCCAGAACCTGAAGATCGACCTGTAAGTCGACATCTGGAAGACCCAACTACAAGTGCAACGACAGAAGAAGTAGAGGAAATAGCTGAAGTTCCAGAACTTGAAGATCGACCTGTAAGTCGACATCTGGAAATATCAGATACCAGTTCAGAATCTGATACAGATCATTCGGATTGTGAAGAAATTTTGAAAAGAAATTGGAAATTTGAAAGCATAAGAGAAGAAACTGAGCCAGAAGATAGTAACAGTGAGCAACCAAGTACAAGTTGTGGTAAAATCCTTCGGAGATAATATTAATAGATGAAGAAGGGAGAGTTACAAACAGTAAGATCCCCGAGGAGCAATAGGGACAAATAGTCAAACAAAAGAACAGGGAAATTTAGAAGCAGATAGAGAGACTGACACAAATTCGGAAGAACCTCGAGGAGGGACAGAAATAGGTGAACGAAGGAAGATAAGAAAAGAACCACAAGTAGAGGAAGAAAATGAAATTATAAGTTTCAAAATAAGAGGTAATAACGAAAGAATTGAAACAGAGTCTGAAGAAAGTGGAGAAGAAAGAAACCAAAAACTAGAGTCAAGAAAAAGAAATTGGAAAACAGAAAGAGAGGAAAAAGGAAGTGAGGCAAAAGGCCAAGAAAAGGAGACAATTGGCCCAACGAAGTAAGAAAATTAAGATACAGAATCATAAGGTTAGATGGGAAAAGTGCTGAACAAGTGAATGAAATAACAAGTCAGAGAGAGCAAGAAAAACAAGGTGGAAAACACTTGCAGAAAACGAAAAGAGTAAAGAAGGTAAATCCGAAGTATAGATCGCCTGAATGGTTGTATCTTGCTTTGACTGATATCAAAGAAGAAAAGAACACTCACGAGAACCCAGAACAAAGAAACCTAATGGGTGAAGGTGAGGTGCAACAAACCTGAAGAAGTTTAAACAGTTTGTACCGCACTTGACAAAACACTGGATCTGACGAATTTCTGCCGGATATGACAAAGAAAGAATTCTGAAAAAGAATTAAAAGAAAGTACCAAGCAAAGACAAAACATTGGCGTACAGAGTGGCAAATAAGTCATTCCTGAGGTGTAGTGACACAATTTTCTGGAAAACAAATAAATAAGGTTATAAAACAAAATGGAGAATACTAGAGATAGAAAATGTAAATGTGAGTTTTTAAGTAGATGGTGTAAGATGTGCTGTTTTTGTACAGGATTATTAATGACAGTATGGGTGGTTTTAGCAATCACTATTCCAATTAGTTTAGCTGTAGTAGAAACTTCTAATAACACCGAGAAAGAAAAAGGAGCTAACACTCAAGAACCAGTTATATTAAAAAGTAGTGCAGAATTACACAAGGACAAATCAATAACAGATTTTTCTAAGAATGTTTTTACTAAATTATTATATGAGTATGTCGAAACAATGGATGTAAGAGATTGCTATGTTTGTATGCAGTTGCCTGCATCTGTAGCAGAGGGTGTGACTTATCATCACCTCCCTTTGACGTATGGAATAACATGTAGTGTTTTAGCAAGTTTATTTTATTAAATAGGTAGATTAGAATATTATTACACTGACATAGATAAGATTTTTGCGAAAGTTTCTGTAGTTCCCGAGCTAAACAAAATAAAAGAGGGAAAAACGTTTGGTGAATATTTTTTAGAAGATAAGATTTTAACATTAGATAATATAGTTAAATACAACCTTACCTGTGAGTTAAAGAAGGAAGAAAAAGTATTTTTAGAGATGGTTGAAGAGAGAAGAGTGAAATTTCAAAGAAAAGTGATAGAAGAGACAAAAACACCTCTTTGGGCGTTTGAGGAAGACAATCATGACAAGAAAAAGACAAATGCAGCTATGACTCTGGATTGGCCCCAACAGGGAAGGTTGTGCGTTAGAAGAAATAAGACAAGATATGACAATTATTTTGGGGGTTCCAGTATTTGCTATGACAATTATCAAATTTTAGGCGGATGGGAATTCAAAGGGGGAAAAGATCCAATATTTCCAGGGATCTATTATGTTTGCGGAAATAGGGCTTATTATAGGTTGCCGGACCATTGGTATGGGTCATGTTATTTAGGCCTGGTCTTTCCAAAGATTTTTCATATGGATAGGAAAGAAAAAGGAACACACAAAATGATAAATACCTTTACACGTAGAAAAAGGGAAAGTTTTTCAGAAATAGTAGGTGATATTTTTGGCGCATTGATACCAGCAGTGGGAATATCTTTGAATGCATTTAGAATTCGGAAATTATCCACAGTGGTAGATCGTTTATCTACAAATACTGCTGGAGGGTTCTTAATGGTAAATACCGAGATGGTTGCCATGAGAGCTATGGTAATGCAAAATCGACTTGCCCTTGACATTCTTTTGGTAAAAGAGGGTGGAGTCTGTGGAATGCTGAAAGTCCAACATTGTTGCACTTACATTCCAAATAAAAGCGAAAATATACAGAAGTATATAACAAATATTACAAGTTTGCACAAAGAACTTGTTCCACTGGAGGTTGAAAGTGCTTTTGGAAAACTTGGTAAAGGGTTTTCTTCAGTAATAAATTGGTTAACAAGAATGAGTAGATTAATAATAGGGAAAGTTATAATAATAGCAACCATGATAATATTAATAATATTAGTACTGAAGCTTGTAATCACATGTATAAAGAGAAGAAGAAGACAAAATAAATTAGAAAAAGAAAACATGATAAACAAGGAGAGAGAGAGAGAAATGGGTGAAATAGAGTTAGAAGAAATAAAAGAGAACATGTACAAGAAGACGAAGAGACAAGTTGAAAGGGATACAGTTGTGTAAACTAACAAAAGCAAACGGATAAAAGATATATGCTGTCTGAGAAAATTGTATAACTTGGGTTTTGTGGTGATATTAAAAATCACCAAAGGGGGGAGTTGATGGAGCAGGGTAAATGAAAAAATTTTAACCTCCTAATAATTTTCATAAAATAATTAATAAACATGTTCGTTTAAGTAAATAACCAACAAAGTATGTTACATGTGAAGGGTTAAAGGTAACACGCTATTTTGTGTGCAAAATAATCAACTTATAATTGTTTACTTGTCTAACATAACATAATATTTGCGTACTAATAAAATAATAAACGCATGATCTGTGCTTTCTAAATGAAACGTGTGGTTGCAAAATAAAGCGATGGTAAGTAAGGGACGGCTTTATATGTTGCTTTTTGCTAGGTAATACCTAATTGGGGTACGTAGAAAGACGGGAGGGAAACGAAAGGGTTTATATTCTTTATTTTAACAATATTTTGTTTATCTTTGAAAATAGTGCGCTTAGCCCTGTTGAGCAGCGATATAAAATGGCCGCCATTTGCTAGAGTACGCATGTCCAAGAAACCGTGTGGTAGAGGGGAGAGGCTGTGAAAAAGGATGATCACGTGATCGTGCTGAGAGGCTAAGACGGAAGTATGGTCAAGGCTATTGTGACCTTTCTGAGCAGATGTGTGCCAAGATGATCAGCAAGAAGCGTGAGAAGTCAAACTGAATAAATGGACGGAACTGTTGAATCTAAAAAGTAGCAGAAAAAGATACAAATTGGACTGATCGAAACGGATGAGCAATGTCATGAACTGTGGGAAACGATGCAAGCATGGACATTCCACAAGGAACTGGTTAAGACAAGGAAGTTTGATTAAAATGTATATGGGCCTGAGTGAACCAATGAGAAAGAATCACGCCATGAAGATGCAACATTTTTATTCAGTAAGCTAGAATTATGGTATAAGAAGACCTACTCTTGGTGGGAGGGGAAGATGCTGGAAAGTGAGATGCTGAAGAAGTTAGATGCTGTAGATGGGTGAAGTTGCGGTTGCTGATGCTGACGAGCTGATGCTGCTGCTGCTATTTTTATTTCCAGTTGAGTATAAGATGCTGCTTTAGGAGAACCTTTTTATTCCTGATAGATTTTTCATTTAGAACTATTAGATTTTTCCAAGACAGATAGATTGATCTTTTAGAGTTCTTACTATGACAACCTTATTTTTCTGTCTAATAGATATGCATTGCAAATTCAATTTATTCTTATATTGATGATAAATGTAATAATCTGAACAATAAGCTTAACCTCATTTCTTGCTTCGAAACTTTATATAAACTTTATTATTCTTTAAACAAATGACTCAGTGATTCTTTAGCTCAATGATTAAGGTAAATTGATAAAGAGTTTATTGTGATTGAGCTGGTCTTAATCACCATCAACTGATTCCTACTAGTTGGTCCATCGACCAATGAGCGGAATACCTTAAAGCAAATGAGAAACATTATGTCATGTTAAAAGAGGTATCCCGTCTCCTTCCAGCGAATCGTTTTCTCCTAGGTTAAGGACGGAGGAAATCCAGGGAATAAATGAGTACGTGAATGTATGTGCGGTGTTATGGGCCCCACCGTCATATGGATATAGTTTGTGTGTTGGAGGAATAGTTGCACCTGGATGACCGAAGCATATAGGAGAATAATTTTATTGTTAGCGCTGGATCAAAGGCTAACATGGCTCTGTCCTTTAATGTAAATATGTGGAATTAATTTTACGTATATTAGGCTGCGATAGCCGAGACTAAGGTGATAAGATAGCAATGTCTCAAACTCTGAATTGTTTTGAACACATTAGATCGAATCACTGGCTAAATCCCTATAAAAGCCTGGGGTTTTGACCATTGATTAGAAGAGGTCTTCTCCTGAGAGGTAATCACCAGCGGCCATGTCGATTTGCTGATTCCTGTTCCCTATTCCGCTCTCGATCGGAGAGATACATATTGGAGAACTAGCTGAATAAGCGGGGAGCAGTCTTCATGGGACTCATGTCCTTGGCTGCAGCACATGTCTGTTTTTCCATGGCAGAACTCTGATATAAAACAGCCAGATTTGCTGTTTCAAAAGGTATGCTATGTGATTCATTGTAAATACTTGACAGGGAAGGATAATATCTAATGTTTTAGCCTACTAAATTAGTATAGGGTTTAGAAATGGCATTAGGGCCCAGGATGCTATCTAACTTGCAAACATGCTCGAAATGTTTCTGTTGTACTCATGAACAATTTTAACTGCAATCCTATTTGCATTTTGTATCGTTACCGTTCATTTTATTTGCACAAAATTCAGACTTTTAAAATATACTTTTAAAACTACAAGTTCCGATTTCTTAGTGTATTGCTTAAGTGTGTTGTCTGCAAGAGGAACACATTGCTTTGGTTACCACTGTGTCCCTGAACTAATTTGACAGGACTGCTGATAAGTAACCTGAAAACGCTGACTGCGCAAAGAATAGCTTGGTGAGTATGTGTTAGGACTGGGGTCCATTGGGCATGGCACTTGTAATCCATTGATGCCTGGGATGAATTGCTTCCTTTATGTGGCACCTGTTTCATACATCCCGTCCTACCATGCACTACCGGATAATGGTCATATTCTATGTTAGGAAACAAAACTTGTTGTGGGGTGACTCAAGGGCAACATTTTATACTAACTGTATCAGAGGTAGTTAAATGCTGTGGAAGAACTCTGTATCCCTCTTCTTGAAGGATAAGTAAAAGTGTCCCCTGGCGTTAAATCCAGACAGATAAAATGCATTTTGATAATCTGATTAAACTAGTGGCAATTGTAAATCAGAAAGAAGTCCCTGTGACCGCCTCGGCTGAGACCTTTGACTTACAAACTGCGTCAGAAGAGTGTGCACAGAACTTGCACCGTGGGTTTAAGATCCACCTACTCCAGTTCTGAAGGAAAACCCCAGAATGTATATCAAGGCCTTGCACTTTTTCATGCCCATCTGCTTGTGCTGCAACATTTATGCATTGATTTAAAGTGAAGCATGCCCTATTTATTAATGGCAAGGCAGCTAACACAGTTGACACCACTGGATGATTTCAGATCCAGGATCTACAGTGTTTTCTGTTTCACTGTGGGATTTTGAAACAGGGCCTTACACTATAAAGGCCCACTTAAGTTTGTTGACCTGGTCCCGCAAAAACACCTGAATTGCCTGCAGCAACTGCTTTTGGTGTGAGAAGTGCTGCGCTCAATGCCCATTCTTTTCAGGAAGAGCAAATGAAGTCAATGTCCCAGAACAGGCAGCAGGTAGTGGGTAGTGGGTGGACTAGCGTCTGTTACCTTGAATTTCACAAAAACAACACTGTCTTTCCTACTGTCTGTAGAGTGGCATTATTGGTGGCAACATCCAAGGACCCCTCAACACATTTCGAAAGATACTTCATTTTTGCTATGCCTCGCATAGTTAGTGGACCTAATCTTCAAAAGGAGACTTGATTTCACAACTATGTCTGTTTCTTCAAATTGTTTTGAGGAATTTTAAAGGAATGCAAAGCAAGCCATATTTTCCATACCTAATGACTTATGGTGTCGCTCTAGAATACACCACAGTAACTGGTATGAGAAATGCACATTTTACTGGACACTGCCCTCCATGGAGGGTACTGGGACATCAAGCAGGGTGGCTGCCTCCTGAGTGACGTGTTATTATGTAACATAACAAAATTCACAGGCCAGATGATGTATTTTTTGGTGACATTATTATTATGCTAGTTAGTCATTTTGAAACCTCAAAAATCCTTTTTTGTTGACAGATTAGTGGCAACAATCAGGTATTGAGGTCATGACTTAAATTAATATCATCAAGCTGGAGGGTTGAATAATGGTCTGAAAGTGTTTTAAGGGCGGCATTGGATGGCCCTTCGATGGCGACACCTCCAACTGCCTTGTTAGTTATATTCTATGGATAAAGGTGTTCTGACTCTGGGAGTTATCAGAGATGGTGCAGCAGTTTTTAGTTGGTTGGGAGAGAAAATATTTTTTTCTTTAGTGTATGTTGATGGTCGGTAGCTGATTATCACGTTTTCAATTTTTGTTCCTACTTCATGGTTATCTGCCCTCTTCACCATCTGGCCCACCCTCACTGCTCATTGATGTATGCTGTGAGGAAGGCATATCAGGGCCATAAGCTCTAATTTCCCCTTATTAAGGACTGCATGAAGGTCCATTTGTGTACTCCTGGAAATAGGTTCACTCCATTTTCCTAACAATGTGGCTCTGTCAGGGTGCACGCTCAGTGAGATTGCCTGTTTTTTGGGTTTCTAACCGACTATGTTAAGCAGTGCTCCATCTGCCAACAGTTCTTAGATTTAACTACCCAAGGCTTGGAGTGCTGTGGACACAATTTCAGATGTCATATCACACTCTTCATATGACTGCTCACCTTGAAGAGACCTCAAAATAATCTCAGCTGATTGGAGCTTCTCCTCCATGCCAGTGAAATGTGTGTTGCCTGCTGTACATGTGGCAATTATGATTCTGGATATAGATGGCCACGAGTTCCAGGTAGAAGCAGCCATGTATTTCAGCATGGACAACACAATCCTTTCTAGAAAGCTCTTGGGGTGGCACAGAGGATACGTACCTCCAAAGTGATTGAACTGGTAGCCCAAACCTTTGCAATTTATAGACAAATTCCACTAGCATTTTCACATTTCTTAAATAACTATTAGAAAACTTCCCTAGCTAGACCGCAGACCCACATTTTCAGCTGAATGGGCATGTGGAAATTTATCTCATGTGAGTTTTCTGACTGCCCATAAACTTTACATACCCTAACCCAGCATTATTATGATTTTGCATACACCCATGTATTTTGATGCAAACCCAGATTTACAAAGATTTGTAAACCTGACTTTGCACCAAATAAAATTGCACCGACCCAACAGAGGCGTAACAAGAAGAAATATATTTTTTCTCCTTGTTACTTCCTCTTTCAATTTGTGCCGCAGCACACACAGAAAGAGCAATATGCCTCTATTGATTGGTAGAACCGAGGAACAAGAAAGCAGTAAAACAACTGCGCAAAACGCAAAAAGGGGGCAGGGTAGAAACACCCTGACCCCCTAGGCCTTTTTTAAAAATCGGCAAAAAACGCGCTGGGTGCGCAGATCCTGCCGATAAAAAAAAAAAAAACGAAGCGCGGGCTCCCGCGCTTCGTGGTTAATTGGCCCCCGGGTGGGCCAAGTCCCGGGGGCATGCGGGGTTTCTCAAATAATAACATGGGGGTGCCTCTAAGGCCCCCCAAGCCCCGGGGACCGCCACCCCGGGCTTTATAAAAATAATGCTGGCGGGGGGCACACGGCCCCCCTGCAGCCCCGTACAGCCACCCCCCGGGGCTTCTTTTTTTTTATTTTTAAATAACCTGTGTGGGGGGGCTCGAGCCCCCCCACATGCCCCGGGGACCGCCACCCCCCGGGGTACTAAATAATAAACTGTGGGGGTCCGTTTAGGACCCCCGAGCCCCGGGGACCACCACCTCCCCGGGGCTGTGTACAGGATGGGAGGGGGGCCGCGCGGCCCCCCTCTTGGAGCCCTTGTTGGCCCTGGGGACCACCACCCTCCAGGGCCGGCTCCTGCAGTGTACCGGGGTGCCTACCCCCGGGACACTGCTGTTTGCAATCACAGGACGGGAGCCTCACGGCTCCCGCCCTGTCATTGCAAACTTGCTTTGCTTCATTGAAGCGAGAGCAGGGAAACCTGCTCTCGCGTCAATGAAGCAAAGCAGAATTGCTTTTCCATAAGGGGAGCTGCATGTCAGCAGCTCCCCTTGTGGAAAAGCAATGCCGGCTCCCGCAGGACGCGGGGAGCCGGCGGGACCATGGGGGGATTGGGGTCCCCCTCACGGTCCCCAACGAGTGGCCAGGCCCCGGGAGATGGGGTCCCCGGGGCCATTAGTGGCCCGGGAGAGAGGCCACGCAGCCCCCTCCCAAAAATAAAAAATAAAATTAAAAAAAAAAGACGCAAAGGCCGGCCCCGGGGGATGGGGTCTCCGGGGCCTTAAATGGACTGAGGAGGGGGGCCACGCAGCCCCCCTCTGAATATTTTATTGAAAAAAACAGTGGGCATGCCCCGGGGGATGGGGTCCCCGGGGCCAATAGAGGCCCAGGGAAGGGGGGCCACGCGGCCCCCTTCCCGCTTTTTTTTATTTAAAAAAAAAAAAAATGCTCAGGCCCCGGGGTTGGGGTCCCGGGGCCAAAAGTGGCCGAGGAAGGGGGCCACGCAGCCCCCCTGCCATACAAAAAAAGTAAAAAAAAAAATAAGACCGGCATCGTGCCGGAGGCCCCGCCCCTCGCTGTAGCAGTCTGCAAACGCGCCCCTGGCGCGTTTGCAGATGAGAACGAACTCCCCTTGAATACTGGGGGTGCCTGGGGGCCAACTAGCCCACCAGGAACCTCCAGTATGCGCCAGGGAGCTGCGTTGCTGAGAGGTGTACAGAGGCCACGCCCCTTTTTACACCTCTCTGCAACGCAGCTCTGTGGCGCTTTTTGGAGGTACATGGTGGGCTACTTGGACTCCACGGACCCTCAGGATTCAAGGGGAGTTAATCCCCCAACTTAAAATGCCCCACGGGGCGCGTTTTCACAGTGGTGAAGGGAGGGGGCGGGGCTTCAGGTGACATGTGTGCAAACAGGCCCCGTGGTGTGTTTTAAGTTCAGGAATTAATTCCTCTTCAATCCTGAGGGTCCCTTGGGGCCAACTAGCCCACCAGGTACCTCCAGTAAGCGCCACGGAGCTGCTTTGCAGTGTGTTGTAAAAAGGGGCGTGGCCTCTGAACACCTCTCTGCAACTCAGCTCTCTAGTGCATACTGGAGATACCTGGTGGGCTAGTTGGCCCTAGGGACCCTTGGGATTGAGGAGGAATTAATTCTCCAACTTAAAACGTGCCACAGGGCGTGTTTGCAGACATGTCACCTCAGGCCCCACCCCCTTCCTTCACCATTGTGCAAATATTCCTCTAAAATCAGCCGAAATACGAATTCCGATTTACTCACCTGTTATCAGGAGAGACCTCAGTGCTGCATCTTTGAGCCCAGTACTGATCCTGAAAAGTAATTTTAACCGTACTTACCAGTAACTTGAATTTCCTTCCATAGGCTAACATTGACTGGTTTCACTTGGAAATTCTTCTAAGTGTGGGGTTTTGGAACTTTATAATATTCCTCTAAAATCAGCCGAACTACGAATTCCGATTTACTCACCTGTTATCAGGAGAGACCTCAGTGCTGCATCTTTGAGCCCAGTACTGATCCTGAAAAGTAATTTTAACCGTACTTACCAGTAACGTGAATTTCCTTCCATAGGATATCATTGCCTGCTTTTTGCTTAAAAAGTTTGTGTCGATTTTTGAAACTTACAAATATCCCTCTAAAATCAGCCGAACTACGAATTCCGATTTACTCACCTGTTATCAGGAGAGACCTCAGTGCTGCATCTTTGAGCCCAGTACTGATCCTGAAAAGTAATTTTAACCGTACTTACCAGTAACTTGAATTTCCTTCCATAGGCTAACATTGACTGGTTTCACTTGGAAATTCTTCTGTGTGGAGTTTTGGAACTTTATAATATTCCTCTAAAATCAGCAGCACTACGAATTCCGATTTACTCACCTGTTATCAGGAGAGACCTCAGTGCTGCATCTTTGAGCCCAGTACAGATCCTGAAAAGTAATTCAAACCGTACTTACCGGTAACTTGAATTTCCTTCCATAGGCTAACATTGACTGGTTTCACTTGGAAATTCTTCTAAGTGTGGAGTTTTGGAACTTTATAATATTTCTCTAAAATCAGCCGAACTACGAATTCCGATTTACTCACCTGTTATCAGGAGATAACCCAGTGCTGCATCTTTTAGCCCAGCACTGACCCTGAAAAGTAATTCTAACCGTACTTACCAGTAACTTGTATTTCCTTCCATAGGAATCCATTGTCTGGTTTTCAGCAGAAAAGTTTGTGTCGATTTTCACAAACTACAAATATTCCTTAAAAATCGCCTGTATGACTTAAACGCATTCTTTCAACTGTTTACAGGAGATGCACCAGTGCTGGATCCAGGATCCACCACTGAGTAAGAAAAAGTAACGATAACACTACTTACCTGCTAAGTGAATTTCCTCCCTTAGGATAACATTGGTGATTCTATGTGAAAAAGTTTTTGTGTCAACTTTTAAAATACAATAATATTCCTTAAAAATCACTACTGTAACCAAAACGCTTTTACTCAACTGTTTACAGGAGATGTCGCAGGACTGAATCTAGGATCCAGTCCTGTGGTTAGAAAAGTAATCCATAAAGTAACTAATTGCATTTAACTAGAAATTCACATTGAGCTCAATGTTGCATTGTGTTTGAAATTGTGTTGCCCATTGCAACAACTGTAACTACTGTACTTAAAAGTCTATTGCCTATTTGCAAAGTAAAGTAATTCATTCTGAGAAAGTATATTTTGTAATGTAATGTATAATGTAATTACAATGTAATTTAAAAAATAAAATATCTAAAAATAAATAGTTTAAAAAAATGTAGTAAATCAGTATCAAAAAAATAAATATAACAATTAATACATTTCAAAATTGTCATTTACAAAACCTTTGAAATTCACTGAATAAAACCATAGGTTTCAGACATGTTATAGTTAGGAATTAGCATTTAAAAAACCTTTGAAATTCACTGAAAAAACCATAGGTTTCAGGCACGTTATAGTTAGAAATTAGCATTTAAAAAACCTTACAAATTCACTGAAAAAACCATAGGTTTTAGGGACAGTTATAGTTAGTTGGACATTGCACTCATACAAAACCCGTGAAATTCCCCCGTTATAGTTAGTTCAGCTAACTATAACTCGCGCCCCCGCAATGCACTGCTGATGACGTCACATATTACATCACTCATGACATGGTCAGTGACATCACTGATGACAACTCAAATGACATCACTGATATATATATATATTCCTCGACCGTAATTCCCCGTTTTGGGAATCACTTTACCAAAAGAGCGCACTCTGGAGCAATGTATCTTTTCAATTATTTTATTACTCGTGCCCGATTGACATACGCGTTTCGGCATTACTGTCGACACTGAAGAAGGCAGTAACGCCGAAACGCATATGTCAATCGGACATGAGGAATAAAATAATTGAAAAGATACATTGCTCCAGAGTGCGCTCTTTTGATAAAGTGAATCCCAAAACGGGGAATTGCGGTCGAGGAATTGGTTACGCAAGCCACCGTGCGGTGAGCAGCACCCGCGGCGTGAGGAGCGACGGCTGGTGTATTGGAGTGTGGTGATATATGTATATATATATGTATGTATATATGTATGTATATATGTATGTATATATATATATGTATATATATGTATATGTATATATATATATATATATTACAAAAAAAGAGTTGCCTCTAGGTGGGATGCACTCCCAGGTGGAAATTACGCCAAAGCAAGGGCACACGCCATGAACAAAGTCCTTTTCTGGTTAACCTGCCAGACGCGTTTCGGGCCAACGCCCTCTTCAGTGGCAGACCATGTGACGTGCCGGCATGCGGCAACCACCAGTAAATCCCCATAATAATAACGCTCAGGTGAACCACCTGAAGCAATGCTTCCTGGGACTGGTGGTTCAGTAAAACCCAAGTGGGTCGCCGCCGGCACTCACATTCAAAAATGTCTTAAAAGGGTTGCCAATGTTCGCGCCGGCACCCCTGCATATAACAGGCACCTCCTGTTCCACAGTTAGCTGCCCCAATAAAACAGCCACGGAACCGAAAGTGTTTCGCGGTGGTGCAATCCCGCGACCAGGCAGGCCGCTGTACAAAATACGAAAAAAGAGTTGCCTCTAGGTGGGATGCACTCCCAGGTGGAAATTACGCCAAAGCAAGGGCACACGCCATGAACAAAGTCCTTTTCTGGTTAACCTGCCAGACGCGTTTCGGGCCAACGCCCTCTTCAGTGGCAGACCATGTGACGTGCCGGCATGCGGCAACCACCAGTAAATCCCCATAATAATAACGCTCAGGTGAACCACCTGAAGCAATGCTTCCTGGGACTGGTGGTTCAGTAAAACCCAAGTGGGTCGCCGCCGGCACTCACATTCAAAAATGTCTTAAAAGGATTGCCGATGTTCGCGCCGGCACCCCTGCATATAACAGGCACCTCCTGTTCCACAGTTAGCTGCCCCAATAAAACAGCCGCGGACCCGCAAGTGTTTCGCGGTGGTGCAATCCCGCGACCAGGCAGGCCGCTGTACAAAATACAAGAAAAGAGTTGCCTCTAGGTGGGATGCACTCCCAGGTGGAAATTACGCCAAAGCAAGGGCACACGCCAAGAACAAAGTCCTTTTCTGGTTAACCTGCCAGACGCGTTTCGGGCCAACGCCCTCTTCTGTGGCAGACCATGTGACGTGCCGGCATGCGGCAACCACCAGTAAATCCCCATAATAATAACGCTCAGGTGAACCACCTGAAGCACTGCTTCCTGGGACTGGTGGTTCAGTAAAACCCAAGTGGGTCGCCGCCGGCACTCACATTCAAAAATGTCTTAAAAGGATTGCCGATGTTCACGCCGGCACCCCTGCATATAACAGGCACCTCCTGTTCCACAGTTAGCTGCCCCAATAAAACAGCCGCGGACCCGCAAGTGTTTCGCGGTGGTGCAATCCCGCGACTTCAGTGGCAGACCATGTGACGTGCTGACCCACAGTGGATTTCCAAAATATTCTACTATGCAACTTATTGTCTTTAACATAGATAGTCAGGTCTAAAAAGTCAACCTCCAATTTGCTTATGGTATTAGTCAACCTTAAATTTAAATAATTCTTGTTTAATTCTCTCCCAAAGCTGACTGCACTCTCCACTGTTCCTTTCCAGATCACAAACAAATCATCGATAAAACAAACATTATCTATCCAATCATGTTCAAATTTTGATTGAGCACCTGCTCCTCCCACCAGCCCATACGCAAATAAGCCTAACTGGGGTGCAGCAGGTGCTTATTGCAGTCCCAGTAATCTGTTTGAAAATGTCCTTATTCTATAGAAAGAAGATGTTAGTGAGGCACCATTTTATCATATCAAGCAACATCTGTGTATGTTTGAGCAGACAAAGTGGTCGTGCCCCTAAAAAATGCGTAATGGCTTTTAGCCCTCTTGATTTTTATATTAGTATTAAGAAAAACGCAGAATGATTAACTGTGAAACAGTTGATGTTTCACTAGACAGGTTCCCACTAGGGAAAGTCAATTTTTCAATAGATTTGCCTCTAAATAATGGTAAAAAGTGAGGCATAGGGAAAGAATACTAACCGCTAAAGTAGTACACAATTACCAGACGGGTCCCCATTAGGGAAAGCACATGTCATTAGTGATGTAATATGTGAAGTCATAAACAGTGGCCAAGTTATAGTTAACTCTGCTAACTATAACTGGTTAATTTCTGTGTGGTTTTCAGTTTAAAACGTTAATGTTGTCACTGACATATTCACTTAACTATAACGTTACGTTAACCTTAGGTTTTTTCAGTGAATTTCTAGTTTTTTTTTAACGGACATTAATATTTTACTACCATACCTAAAGCCAACCCCCCACAGGGCCTCATGTTTTTTTATAGCAGAGGGGGGCATGTGGCACCCCTCTCTAAGCCTCATTAAGCCCATTAGGCCTTGGGGACCCCATCCTCAGTGCCTTATTAGGCCCTGGGACCACATTCCCAAGGGCTGTGTTTTTTTTACAGGGCTGCAGGGCCCCATTTTTGGCCCTGGAAACCAAATTGCCGGGGGCCCAATTTATTTAACAAGAGAAGGGGAGCCGTGCAGCCCCCCTGAGCCTTTTCTGGATCTGGGGGCACCATCCTCAGGGGCCCGCATTATTTAAAGGTGCGTGCGCTGGTGCCCACTGAGGGCACCTACCATGCATTCGTTGGGGGCCATGGGGGGAGGCCGGGGCCCCCAATGCCCCAGCCAGCTCCCGCTTATTTTGCGGGAGCTGGCATTGCTCCCACCCACAGGGAGGAACTATATCTGCTGCTGCCTCCAGATCTGTTTCCCTACATAAACAGATCAAATGTTTGATCCCAGCTGGAAGGGGAATATTCAGCGTTCCTGCCCACTGGGTGCGATTTTATGTTTGCTCGTGCGTGGCGAGAGATTATAAAATGCTCTGAACAGACAAAACCACTGTGTCTCTGGGGTGGACTCCTCGGACATAGCTAGTGAACCGGCCCCGGGGGATGTGGTCTCCAGGGCCATAGAAGGTTTGGGGAATAGGCCCCTCCCCTTTATTAATAAAATCGGCCCAGGGGTGGGGTCCCTGGGACCTCTGTAGTCTTGGGGAGGGGGACTATGCACCCCCTCCCCTTTTATGCAGATTTTGGCCCTGGGGTGGGCTCCCTGGGGCGTATAATGGCTCGGGGAGTGGAGTCACATGCCCCCACATCTTAAATAAGCAGTGCAGTGAGTGGGATCCCAAAGACCTTTTGGTTTCTTTCTTTTTTTATCCCTTTGGGTTCCCCCATGAGGCCTAGAGGGGCAGGGTAACCCTAATTTGCCCCCTTTTATTTTTTGTATTTACTACTTCAGGACAGGGGACTAAGTCCCGAGTCCTGTAATGGCTGCCAGCAATATTTTTCTGATGTTGCTGACAGCCAATCAGAGCGTTTGCTCCCATAGGAATCTGGCTCCCATGGAAGTGAAGTGGCCCAAAGGAAAAGCTCTCTTGGACAATCAAGGCACTCCTTTTTTGAAATTGCCATTCCTGCAAGAGTCTCTTCAGCCTCTCCCAGATCGAACCATTCAGATATACAAATATTTTTTACCATTAATTTCTAAAAACTACTGAGCGGACTTACACCAAATCACAAAAGAACAGTCTGTGGACCAAAATCCAACTTCTTGCCAAATTTGGTGTAATTCCGTTCAGCAGTTTTAGTTGCAGCCCTTCTTAAAGAAGTCTATGACAAATGCATGGGTATTTTGCATTTTGGGCTCCCCCTTTTTCTTGGCCCCCGCTTGATGGATCACCCCGAAACTTTCCAAGTAAAAACCTTTTTGGAAAGTTTCATGGAGATGTCTAACGGGGCTAAAGTGATTAGTAACACAAAATCACTTTTCCTAGGTTGCAGCTGACCTAACTATAACAACCTCTGACCAGCTCTCAGGAATCCTGCTCTAAGGGACTTACTAGAAGTAAGAGGAGGGCTTCTTGACCCCCAATGTCCCTCAGCATCCAAGAGGACGTCATCCCCCAACCAGTATTGCACAAGGAGGCGAGTTTGCAGAGAGGTGGAAGAAGGGGGCTTGGCCTCCAAAGTCCTCACAGCAATTGCACACTGTGGAACTTACTGGAGGTAACAGGAGGGGTAGTTAACCCTCAAAGACCCTCTTGAGCAAAGGGGACTTCATCCCCCAACCAGCAGTGCACCAGGAAGTGCATTTGCGGAGTGGTGGAGAAAGGGGGCATGGCCTCTGACAACCTCTCAGCAATCCTGCAGTGAGGGACCTACTGGAGGTAACAGGAGGGGCAGCTGCCGCATAAAGACCCTACGCAGCCAAGGGGACTGCATCCCCAACCAGCAGTGCAAAAGGAGGCATGTTTGCAGAGTGTTGGAGAAATGGGGCGCGGCCTCTGAAGACCTCTCAGCAATCCCGCTGTATGGGACTTACTGGAGGTAACAGGAGGGCTTGTTGGCCCAAAGGACCCTCTGCAGCCAAGGGGACTTCATCCCCCTACCAGCAGTGTGCCAGGAGGCGCATTTTCAGAGTGCTGGAGAAAGGGGTCGGGCCTCGGGCGATTTGCCAGTCGTTTTTTTTTCTCTTTTAGGAAGGGGGCCACATGGCCCACCCATCCCTGGGCCATTTTGGGCACCGGGGACTCCATCTCCCCGGGCCAGCCTTTTTTCTGATGGGGAGGCGGGCCGTGCAGCCCCCCTCCCCAGGCCGAGCCTTTTAAAAAAATTAATTAAATTAAAAAATAATAATAATAATAATGGGAGGGTGCTGTGCGGCCCCCCTCCCAGTCTGATTTCGGCCCCTGGAACCCGATCCCTGGGGCCCAACCTCTGTTGTGGGTGCCCTGGTCACAACCAGGGCACCCACTTGTCACTGATGGGGTCTGAGAGGGGAGCATCAAGGCCCCCACTGTCTCTGCCAGGTCCCCACATCCTGCAGGAGCTGGCATTGCTTTTGGACAGAAGGAGCTGCTGAACATGCAGCTCCCTCTGCCCAAAAGCAATTCTGCCTGGCTTCCAGCAAGCAAGAGCATTTTTAATGCTCTTGCTTGCTGAAAGCGGAGCAGTATTTGCTATGGCTTGGTGGGAGTGGTAAAGCTCCTACCAAGCCATAGCAAACAGCTATGCCCCGGGGTGGGCACCCCGGAACGTAGCAGGAACCGGCCCTGGGGGATGGTGGTCACCAGGGCCATCTTTGGCTCCAGGAGGGAGTCACGCGGCCCCCTTCTTTCTTTCAATTTGCCCAGGGAGGTGGTCATCCCCGTGGCTGCGGGGGGGACGCACGCAGCCCCTCGCCTTCAATTTGTCAGAAGCCCCAGTTAGGTGGTGGTTCCCAGGGCTGTGGTGGGCCATGTGGTCCCCCACATTAATAAAATGTAAAGCCCCAGGGAGGTGGTGGCCTAGAGGCTGTGGGGGGGTCCTTGCACCACCACATTCTTTAAACAAAAAGCCGCAGGAGGTGGCGGCTCCCAGGGCTTCGGGGGGCTATCTGCAGCAGTCTGCATTTTTACTGTAAAGCCCCAGGGAGGTGGTGGTCCCCAGGCTGGAGGGATCCAAGAGGCCCCCCATTTAATAATTAAAGTAGCCCATGCGGGGTGTAGTGTGTGTGCTCCCCGCATAGTTTAAATTAAAAACCTCGGGCCTGGGGTTTGAATAAACTCTAGAAGGGGGGCCTCATGTGCCCCCCCTCCTTTATGTTTCATATGACCCCAGGATTTGTCCCCCCGGGGGCTTCCTTTAAAAGAAGAGTGGGAGCCCGGGCTAGTTTTTTTTTTCAATTTTGCCACAAATCCGTGGATCAACCCGTGAGTTTGCAGCAAAATGTAAAAAAAAAAATCTTTTTAATTCATGCCGATTCCCTGTGGGGACCACCCCACCATATCTGGGGGGGTCAAAGTATTGCTACCCTGCCCCCTTTTTCTAGTTTTTACTTTTTTTGTGGGACTCGCTGAGTCCAAATTGGCTGCCAACACTTCCTGGTTGAATTGTTGTCAGCCAATCAAATTTCAGTAGAATTTTGAGCTCCCAGATATCTATATTTTTTAAACTTAAATATCTCTGAAACTACTGACCGGATTTACACCAAATCACAAAAAGCACGCTTTCTAGACTTTCTGCCAAATTTTGTGTAAATCTGTTCAGCGAAAAATCACCATTGATATAACATGGGAAAACGTATTTTGGCACACCCCCTTTTTCTCAATTCCTGCTTGCGTGTGCTGTACAATGCAGCACACTTGCAAACTTAGAAAAAAGGAGAAATGAAACATTTTTCCTGGATACTTTGGGGAACTTTAAAATGTAAAACTTGGTTTGCGTTAGATAGCAAATCTCACCCCAACACTTTGCACCGGGTCTGCAACACTTTTGTGATACAATCCAAGCCCAAGCGTTAGCATATTTGGATCATAGTTTGTTGGTGAGTGCAAACATTAGCAGATTTTGGTCTTTTATATCCAAATGATTCGTGTGGGATGGACGATATTCCATCTTTTAAAGGTAGGGGAATGCATACAACCATTGACTACATTTTCATAAATACTGCCCTGGAAGCATATGTTAAAAATTACACGGTTGTGTGGTCACAATTTAGTGACCACAATCCTATTCACCTGATACTGGTAGGGGGCATCAGGCTCAATTCTGAAATCAACAAATGGGCCTCTACTTCAGCAATTAAGAACAAAGATCAGGGCCGTAGATTAAAATGGTGTAAGGTCATCCCGGAAGAGTTTTGTAATGATTTAGTTACTAAAGTAGGATTGGAAATGGAGATGTGTCTTGACAGTAGGGCAAGGGACAGTAGGATTTTAACCGCTTATGGTGAAATTTGTAAGCAGGTGGCAAAAGACCTAATGTATAATTGTAAGGATTACACAAATAGAGGAGAGAGGTAGTTTGACCACAGGTGTTCAGTTGCCCACCAGAAGTTGATGGTCGCTTTGAAAAATAGACCACAAGATAAACCTTTGATAGCTGTCCTTAGGAAAGACTATAAGTTAGTAATAAATACACGTAAGTTGGATATTAAAAATGAAGCTTTGAATGATTTATTGTCAATTGATGTAATAAGGAATAGTGCCAAGTTCTGGAATGTTGTAAATAGACCGTTCTTCTCGGATAACAAAGGTAGTCTGTTGGAATGTAATATCCTGGAAGAGGATTGGTTCGACCATTTTAAAGGTATATATGGAGATCAGGGGGATCATGAACCTCCAAGTACCTCATATGTAGGGAAGAAATATTCTTTAGTTTTTACGGATAAGGAAATAGCGGTGGCCATTGATCAAATGTCAAGGAATAAAGCCCCTGGACCGGATGGTGTTCCAGCCGACCTATATAAAGCTGATATACCTTTATGGTCTTAATTACTAGCTAACGTTTTTAATATAGCTTGTGAATTTGGTTTACCCCAATTTTGGTCACAATCAGTTATAGTCCCGGTTTTTAAAAAGGGGAATAGAGGAGACCCGCGATGTTATAGGCCAATCTCATTGATAGATTCTGCTGTGAAGGTTTTAGGCAAACTCACTGAGTGGCTAAATGACGCTAACATCCTCTCAAATTTACAGTATGGGTTCAGGAAAGGAAGAGGAACCACGGAGCAGTGCCTAAATTTGCTTTTATTATCTGGAAAATACACAATCGCGAAGAAAGGGTCACTTCATTTGGCCTTTATGGATCTTTCTTCGGCCTTTGACCGTGTAAATAGCTCCAAATTATGGCACTTGTTACTAAAGTTGGGTCTGGATGAAAATATTGTAAATTTTTTGGCGGATTTGCATCAGGATCTTACAGCCACAGTGTGATTTGACCAAAAGGGTAACCTTACGCGAAGCATTCGTATTATTAAAGGAGTTAGACAGGGTTGCATCTTAGCCCCACTTTTATTTACTCTATACATTAATAATCTTGATACAGTTTTAGTGGGTGCAAGTATGGATATCTCCCGTGTAGGGAAGCAGTTAATCCCGGCTCTCTTATATGCGGATGATGCTGCCCTACTAGCTAGAACGGCAATCGGCCTACAGCATCTTTTAACAACCTTTGCCGAGTTTATGAAGTCATTGGATCTGGATGTCAATTTTTCTAAATCCCACACCATGATCATGGGTGTAAAGCCCAGGAAATGTAAAACTCATTATTGTGAAGGGAATGTAATATCACGGGTGACGTCGTTTCTATACCTAGGGGTGTTATTTGATGAAAAGGGTACATGGGTCCCACAAATGAAAGCCAAAAGGAATGCAATGGCCAGATCCACCCTTGCAGTCCTGGATTTTGCACGTAGATTGGGTTCTAAGCCAATGCACGCTATGTTAAACATCTATATGTCCAAATGCATCGCTATAGCAAATTATGGTTCTGCACTTTGGGGATACAGAGAAGCTGGAGATATCCAAATAGTGGAAAATAAATTCCTAAGAAACCTTCTATCCGTGCCACAATCAACATCTACTTATATTATCCATCAAGAAACCGGTTCAGGTTTCATATCAGATCTAATAGGAATGGCACCTTTACTTAAATGGATAGGTATTTGGATAAATCCGGAGCTTGGGATGAATTGCGAAATTATTCGCAATTGCTTAGCTCTTGACCTAGCAAGTAGTATCCCCTGGCTAAGCTACGTGAAAAGAACTGCCTTTTATCTGGGAAGACCAGAGCTATTTAGCTCCCCAGAGAAACTCTTAAAGGTGGATATGCTCTGGGTTAAAAGTACTTACCTGCAGTTATCACAGATGGATAGAGAGGCTAGGGAATTAAGTAAGGCTCTTGTGCGGGCACACCAGTTGTTATCCACCTCACAAGTGATTGAACCGTGTTTAAATATAGTCACCAACCAGCATCACCATTTCCTTTTAGTGAGGTTTAGATTTAATCAATTGCATCTACTCCTTGCTGAACCAGTGGGATGGAAAAAGCCTGAGGACCTGAGTGTTTGTACATGTGATAATTTTTCTACACAGGACTCAATGCATTTTGTCTTATTTTGTGAGCATTTTTTGCACATCCGAAATCGGTTCATTTTACCCATTTAAAAGGCAAAGGTTTTATACAGGCTAGACCTGCTTTTATATATTTACAAATGTTGACCAATGTTTGGGAAATTTTTAATATAGCTAGTTTTTTGACTGCAGCGGTCAGAATAAGGAAAAAGAGAAGGATTGCTATTAATTAGAATACTTTTTAATCAATAGGGGAGAACCCCAAGTTATCATACAATGAATTATTCCTGTGTATATTGATAATCAAGGTGTTTTTCCTTCTGTATTTTGCGATGTTTGTATCTTAATATTTTAATATTTATTGTATTTTTATGTAGTATGCTTTTATGGTTTTAATTAACCAAATAAAGTGAATTTGACTGACTGACTGGGTGCTTTAAAAATACTGTCAGTATTTTTTTTGTCAACTAGGGTGAAAGGGGAAGGTAAGGGAAGTAACACCACCAGAAACATAATCTGTAAGACACAGCCAACAACAACAGAGGTCAACAGCAGTACCAGTACTTTAGCCATGTTCCTGCCACCACAATATGAAAGATAAGGCAGGCCCTGTTACATTTTACACATAAGACTTTGTGCAGGACTTGCATCACAAAAGTGACACAAACCCAGGGCACAATGTTGGATTGAGACAATTGCTCAGAGCATAGTGCTATGAACTACTTTGTGCTACCTTGAGTCTCAGGGCATTCTGTGGGTGGTAGATAGGCCTTCCCTTGCAACCACCCATGGGTTTTGACATAAATCCCTATCTACTGACATTGGTAGACAGGGATTTGTGCAAAAAAATTATGCCACCTTAAGGCAGGCATAAGATTTGAGAAAATGTTTATTTTCTCAAAACTTTTAAAACTTTCCATGTTTGCTGCACTGTACAGCACAGACAAAGTGGGGAAGTATTAAAGCATAATTTTATTGTTTTTGTATTGGAAGGGGTCCCCTTCCAGTTCACAGAACGCTCATGACTTTGGAGCAAGGGCATCTGCGTTGGAGCATAGCAGATAAACGTGTGCCAGCGCTGGGGGAGAGATATCTAGATCTGTCACTATTTTTGGGAGAAAGAACCACTCCTTACGGCCAGTGCTTGTGGAAAAGGCCACTTTATTGGAAGCAAATGCAATCTATTCTACCTTTTGGCTTAGCAGTGCACTCCAAATCTCATAAACTTAATCTACATAATAACTGCCTATTCCCTGCCCCCACCCCTAAACGTTACCTAACCCACATTGTGTCCTTCCCCCTTTCTGGAATATAAACATTATCCACTTAAACACTTTTAATAACAATTTGACAACTTGTTTGCCTTTGTTTCTTGCAGCAACTTACCCTACTTCTTCCGCTTCCCCACGCTAATCCAGGCACCATACCCTCAGATTGCCATGAATATCTTTCTTTCCTTTCTCTTTTCAACCTATTTGTTATCCCTTTTCCTGCCTTGTCACTGTGAGCTCTCTTTTCCACCTGCTTCTAGCGACAACATACTTAAACATAAACACCCTTGCCTCCATGATCCCTCCTTTGTATGCCTCCTAATGCTTCTGCAACAGGTGGGTGGTGGGCCATTGTTATACACAGAGGAAATGAAAAATCCCCTCTGTGCTACTTATCATCAACATGGTGGCCACAGAGCTGCCGACATGATCCACACAGTGTGCATCAGTGTTCTACTCCCTATGCAGAAAAGGTGATTCCCTACTCTCGGTACGCGGTCAATCTTGGAAGGAAGAACCATTCATAATGCCCAGTGCTTGTGGAAAAGGCCTCTCCATTGGAAGCAAGCAGAGCTCAACCTAATCTATCCTTCGGCTTAGCTGTACACTCTAATTCTCGTGAACCTAATCTATGCAATAACTTCCTATCACCTGCCCCCCACCCTTTATCATTACCCACTCCACTTTGTGACACTCCTCCATTCTGGAATATAACATTATCCACCTAAATTTAACTGAAAAAAATCTCTCCTTCCTTTCTTTCTTCAACCTGCCATCCCATTCCCTGCCTTCTCCTGAGCTCTCTTTTCTGAACCCCATAAAAACCCTACGGAGGTGTTATTTTTACCCCCCACTAGCCTTACTCTAGTCCCCTCACTTTCCACCATTCCTCCACCAATTTCATGACCTTTAATAAGTATGTCCTGTTCCCCAAAAAAGATAGGTGCACCCCTTCCAGTCTGGCACTTCCACTCTTTCCTCCCTGCTGCTATCATACGAGGATGTCCCAGTAATCTCTTCCAAGGCCTCCGCACCATGTACCACACAACCTTCCCCCCCTTTTCTTGAAACCCTGGGGCATATTTACAAGCCCCTTGCAGCACAATTGCACCTCTGGAGTGTGACTTTTGTGACACTGTGGAGGCGCAGTGTGTAGACCCATGTCTACGAGGTCACGCAAAACCACGCTGCATGGCATTGCATGGCGTTGTAGATATGGAGGAAGGCAAACCAGCACAAGTCACTGCCTTGCCTTACTCTGAGTCAAAGAGAGGTTCCATGGACATTGCATTGGGTGTTCCCACACAGCGCCCATGGGTTTTGACGCATTCCCAGATTTACAACATATATTATCAAAAAGGTAGTCCCTATACGGAAGTGCAGCCTTAGACTTCCACAGCAATAGGATCTTAAAGAAACTTTTCTGCAAGTTACTTATTTATACAATAAGTGCATTTATTTATATAATGCAGAAAAGGTTCATGACAATATGACACATTACTTACATTTATCAAAAGACATGGTACTCCTATAAAGTGAAGGTGCAGTAAGAGTGAATAGTGTGTTATAAAAGTGCTCTTGTGCTATACACAAAAATATATACATGTGACTGATTGGGATTATATGTTATTGTAAGTGGCATTCATGGTATTAGTGTCAAAAACCTCAATCAGAATCTAAAATCAGTCCACATATGTTTTTGTCGACGTTTCAACCCCTTAACACATTGACTTAGAACAGGGTCATCATAGAGACAGAGTAAGGGTAAGAACAGGAGACACCAGAGGATTGGGGCACAGAAACCCACAACTGTAGATGTGTCAGTCATAGCTGCATGGGATTCACAACATGGCATAAATCTGGGAATGCGTCAAAACCTTAGGAGAAATGCTTTAATTTCTCCTCGTTTTTTCCTCTTTCTATGTGTGCTGCACTCTACATCACACATAGAAAGAAGAAAAGGCCTCTTAGGATTGTTTTTGTGCAGGAAAGTGCCCGTTCCTGCACAATAACAATCCTGCCAACAACACAGACACCCTTGCACCATGGTGTAAGGGTGCTTGCATTGCTGCATGGCTGCAAAATGTGCGCCGGCTCTGGCTGTAAGGACAGGAATGCACCGTATCTTGTAAATATGGTGCATTCCTGCCCTTACGAATTGGCGTAGGACAGCGCAGCAAGAAGCCTTGCGGTGCTGCCCTACGCCAACTTTTCGGGTCTTCTGGCTTCTCTTCCAGCTTGGGTCTTCTGTCTATCTGCCAGTGCCTCATGCGTGGCTATCCAGTTCTCCAGAAATGCTTTGCTTCCATTGGGGGCTGCGCCCTCCCCTCCTGACACCGGGGACTCTCAAACGTTGCTTCTACCAGCTGCCTCCACCATATAAGGGGCATATTTACAAGAAATTGGCTTAGGGCAGCGCCGCGAGGCTTCTTGCAGCGCTGCCCTATGCCAATTTGTAAGGACAGGAATGCATCGTATTTACAAGATATGGAGCATTCCTGTCCCTATAGCCAGTGCCTTGGAGGCGTAAGTTTTTGGCGCATTCACAGATTTATGCCATGCTGTAAATCTGGGAATGTGTCAAAACCCATGGGTGTTGCATGGGAACACTCAAAGCAATGCCCATTTTGACTCAGAGTAAAGCAAGGCACTGACTGGCGCTGGTTTACCTTATGCTCCATTTCTAGGCAGCCATGCAAAGCCATACAGGGTGGCTTTCTGTGACCTTGGAGATTTGGGTCTGCACACTTCGCCCCCAGAACATCACAAAAGTGACGCTCCGGAGGCGCAATTGTGCCGCAAGGGGCTTGTAAATATGCCACCGGGATCCAACGTCTTCTTCTGGTGCACTCTCCACTTGAGGTGCTGCAATTTAGTGCTGTTCTCACATGCTGTGACCCATTGTATGGCTGCTCTGCTCCTGTCTGTCTACCGCCTGGAATATCTATCCCCTTTTTGTCTCCTGTTCCTTCACCGTTTTCTTGAAGGCCGTGGCCTCACACTTGCATGGCCCGGTCTTCCCTCTGCTTCTTCAGTCTTTTAAGAATGGACCCCTCATTCTAGGTTCCTGCCTTGCTCTTTACCTTTGTGCCTTGGGGGCAGGGGACACTACACTGAGAAGGGGGCCTCAGTGGCGTAGCTAGCCCTTAGGCCGTCCGTGGCGCCCCTACGTTTGCCACCCCATGGCGGCCATATGCAAGAGCAGGGGGGTGCTGACGATTCCTTCGGTGGCGGCCTCGCGACAGCCGCTGGTAAGAGCAGGGGGTGGCCGCTGCCACCCCAAAACTCATGCTGCCTGGGCCGGGCCGTACCCCATGCTATGCCACTGGGGGGGGCCTCTTTTCCTACCCCTTCCTAGTGGGCATTCAGCATGCAGCAACTGCTGCAGGCACCCCCACAGGGCCTACTGCCCCCAGGCAGCAAGTGCCCCCCTCTACTGTCATAAAGCGTTTCACCACCTCTTTATCAATCCTGGCAGCTCGTGCACACTTCTGAAGTGGAGTCTATCACATAGTCATACGATCCATTGTTCTACGCAGAGGGAATTAATAATTCTGTGTATGTGCTGCTTATCGGGGACCTTGCGGCTATATGGCCACCAACATCATCTGCACCGCACGCATCAGGGACCTCCCCCAAGAAATTACCTGCGTGGAAAGAACAGCTCCCTCCATATGGGGCCCATTTTCGCACAGGTGCAATGGAGTACAGCAACTTTAGTTGTTGCTCTGCATTGCACCAAAAATCAGTTAATGTGCTTCGAAATGCCTCAGCTAGCTCTGCTAAGTAATTTAGCCACACTAAAGGCTTAAAACCTACCCTCTTCTCTTGTTGCCTGGAGATCTCATTGTTTATATATCCAAAGCCCCAGACTCTATGTGGCTATTAAACTGTCCACCTCGTGTGTCTTGGCTGTACTCTGCTGTTGGGTCTTTTACTTGATTTCACTTGCCATACCTTCAGAAAGTAAAAAGTGGAGAATGAGAGACGTTAGTTCCATCTGACATCCTCCAACTTAACGGTCGCCTCGTTCTCTTCTATTTAATCACTGAATTCATCCTGTACAGTTATTTATTTTGCCTGTTATACCTGTGGTAATGGTTGCTAGTTAAAAACAATGTACTTTGTATTTAAGAAAAGGAAAAGCCATTCTAGATGAGCTCCTGCAATCCTCATTTATTTGACCACACTATATTTTAGGACAGCATACACTCATTTTAAATCAATAAAAAGTCAACATTATAATGTTCTGGTGATGTAGCAGGTGGGATGCTCATTTCGATGACTTTTCCCCAGCAATTCTTCCAGAATAGCAATTAAGTTTAACAACTTAAGAAATTCCTGCGTTCTAGCCAGATTGGCATTAAGGCAAATGGAGAACTCGAAAAAGTTCCAGACCGACAGCTTTGCAAGCCAGCATAATTTAGCGTGCCAAAGAAACATTGTGGTGTAACCACCAGCAGCGAAACCTAGACATAATGATCCAGCCATCAGCATCTCAAATCTTTCCAATTATTAGAGTAACGCACACTGACAAAAACACAGACTACAAAAAATCGCAGTGAGATGCAGTGATTTGTATTATGGTGGTTAGGACAATTTACTGCAATTAAAGATTGGACTAAAAGCACTTATTAAAGTACTCTTGGATTCTCAATTGCAGTCTCCACTGTTGTCTCGTTTTAAAAATAAAGCAGTGGAGTATCTGAATAAGAAAAAGTACAGCATCTGCATTAAACCAAATATTTACAGCGAGTCTTCCAGTAACATTCAAGTTGAAGCCGTGTGCTTGAACTGGCATGTGTTTTTGCATTACTATATTGATTTCTATCCCTTTTACCTGGTTCTCAGTATTTATCTCCCGTTGACAAAATTGCAATTTGATCTGTCGGTAGTGTAACTATACTCGCTTACAGTAGATGAGTTGAAAGTCTTGTCATCCAAGGCACAAGACACGTCTAGCCTGGTTCTAACTCGTCACAAAACCTTGATATTTGGAAAGACAATAGATATAGTTTGAGTATGAATTATCAAATGTTACATTTTCCTCTATTTTTTACATTTGGGTTTACTAGCAGATGAACGCGATACATGGCAAATCTATTGTAATTTAAAAAGCCAATAGGTATGCCATTAATATTGATAGAGCGCCATGTGCTTGTGGAATTTGTAGGGGTGCATCATAATCACTGATAGCTCGCACCCGCATATATCCAGCTATATATCAATGAATGCCTAGCAAAATGTAGTCATAAACTGCAGTTATTGGAGTGAATAAGAAGCATAATTGTGTTGTTAAATGTAATGTTTAACTGAATCGTGCGTGAATTAATGCATGGATGAAACAGCCCATGTGTAATCAAGCTGCAGTAGTTTAAACGTGTACCATATTAAGTTGCGCATATAGTTCACCTTCGCATATGAAATGTAATGAACCAATGCTTATAGAAGTGATTTAGATTTGTGTAAAGGCCTGACTGCATATACCTCAGGAAAGGCCTGTTCGTTCTTATGTTAGCTTATTTTGCAGACAGAGAAGGTTCTCTTGGAAAGGCTCTCTGGGCATCGACAGTAGATTTAATTAGCACAGTGGAGGGTTTCGGTTGAACGTATCTTCTGTTGCAGGTGCAAGGACACATGCCTCGTTAGTTAAAGACTGGCTCTTTGTTTCAGGAGTTAGAGCGATGGGAGGCATGGAAATGGGAGTGCAATGGAATTTAGGGATGATACTTTCAGCGGAGAAGGTGCCTGGGACTCAAGGTCATCGCAACCGTCCAAGATGAAGTAACCGTTTCGATGGAAAAGTACAAGAAAGAAGGCCTGGCCAAAGAGGCGTGACAAAAGGCGTGTTCAATTGTATTGGGTTTTGTATTAGGGATAGTGCCCTGAGGGTGGAAGTCAGAGAAGAGGTAGGAGAGACCAGAGAGGAGGACAGAGAGGGATTTGGTGAAGGAGCATCTAAAATCTGAGCTTAGGTACTAAGTGAATGCACTTCTTAGGAAGTCTTCACAGCTGACACCTTTACTTACTCTTGCCTGGGAAACTCGTTAAGTAGGTATGCCATCAAGTGATAGGGTAGGGACAGAAATTTGCTTATGCTATCTTAGATAAATGAGGAATAACGTAGAGATTGGAGCTGTTATTGCTTGTCTAATACTTCTGGAGCTAACGATTCTTCTCATCCTGAGTCGGATGAGACTGCTGCGTAGGATGCTATTTGTATTAGTGCCCATCTATTTCTTTAACCTCGTGTTGAGGTGCTTGCATGTGCAGTTATTCCTGGCGGTAATAAACCCTCAAAATTGAATTTGGAGTCAGTGGTTTTTTAAAGGAACTGGGTTCTAAGATGGCGGCATAACCGAGAGGATTTTCTTCCCTTTACACTATTCAGCAGGTAAAAAGTTCCTGGCGACCTGGAGATCCTGAGAAAAGATAAGATAAGGATCAGCGTTATCAGTATGATATACTCATGAAAAAGCATTTCTGCATGATTGTGTTTGCATGCGTTAGCATATCTACCCGAGACCTTTTGGCCTTGCCAATGCTTTTTCGAAAAGCCAGCCGCTAGCTGGGGTAAGAACTAGCCAAATGGCAAGAGGATTGGAGCGTTGCTATATTTTGTTGCCACTATCATCACTATCCACTCTGCCCTCTGCTAGCCATGCACTTAGTCCTCCTCTCACACATTCATCCATCCATGGAACTGCACACTAATTCAATCACCCATCTTTGCACCCAATAACTCAAACATTCATCCATATATAGGTCCACCTCTTTGTTCATCCATGCGTTCACTTATCAGAACATCTATTCTTTCGCTCATTCTCACATTTGCCCACTCACTGATCCGTGTTTTACATGTAATCGCACACTGCTCCACAAAATATCTGTTTTCATCAAGACAAAGCAGGGAACGCCCACAAAGAAGCAAGCAACTCATTCAAGCTCTTTACAAACCAAGATGTAATGAAGAATATAAACATACTATTAGCCCTGGTGCCGAACATTCATCATCCAACAGCTACTCAATGATAACTGCCAAAGCCCTTCAAACACCAACATTCTATAATGACATAACAAAGGAACGCACTGTCGGTGCACGGTGCCAAAACCACACGTTTACCCCCCTTAAATCAATAAAATGCAATTACAATTAAACTAAAAATAGGTATATCTGTAGTATGTAGCAGACTCCAAATCTGCAAAGAGCAAGTTGAATATATGAATAAACTAAACATAGAGAGAACAGTAGAAGGTGCAACATGGACTATGACATAGTCTTTGAGCTGTGGTGGATGTACGGGATACCATCCAAGCTTACTCATGCTTACACTCTCTCCTCCACTTCTGAATGCCTCAAATGAGTGGTTTGCCTCGTTGTCTTCTGCTGCCTCAGTATTCTCTACATGCCCATTCCCATATACATCCCCCACCTCTTGAACATCATCTTCCTCCAGCCACTCATAACCCTGTAACTCTCCTGTTTCAACATTCCCTCTCCCAACATATTTACCTCTGCACACCTCCATCCTCCCATGTGTCAAACTCTGCCATCACTGAGATGGGCTGAGTTGTTAGTGAACACTTCCGTCACCACCAGTGGATCAGAAAACTTGCTATCTCCGTTACTGACCCTCCTCAGTTCACCTCCAGTATCTCCCTTCTTTAAGGTCACCACTCTCTCTCAGTGTCTCTCATCTTAGTGTGTTTTTTTTTGGGGGGGGGGGAAGAGATCAGTTGTGCTGTCCCTGGTTTCTTGGGAGGGCTCAGAACTCTTTCCATATTTACAAAGAATTCGAGAAAGGCCCTTGCACAGTGAAATCTTGTGTCTGAGGGTAGGGATAGATTAGGGGTGGCGGAAACCGGGGCTAAAAGCGCAGATTGCGAACAATTTTAGGCAGTGCCTATGTAAGAGGGTAAAGGATACACAGTCCTCCACTTATTGGTGGATTGTGTATTCTTTCAAGAGGAAAGGAGGCAATTTTTGAAACCCGTTTTCTTAATGTACGGGATAAGGTCGAGAGTTATGGGGTTAAGCTTGTTGTGTGGGTTGGTTCATCGGGACGTGGGCATTTCTGTAGGATAATTCCTGAGCAAAATTGTTTCATCTTATGCCAGGTTTTCTCCAACCAATCATGTTCTAGACTAGAACCTGTCCCACTCCGGTGGTTAGATTTGTTTTCTGCTTTACCAGGCCGCTGCTGATCTTATTGGGATGCGAGCTTGGTTTACAACTGGACTACTAGCGCCTTTGAAAATGGCTGCATAAATGAAGCATGTGATAACATTTTTTTTGCACCTTGCAGTTTGTACTGTGCACTTTATTAGCTGAATTTGTGATATGCAGCAGATTTTCGTAGGAGAATCCCTGAATAGGAATTTTAAGAGGTCAAACGGCCTTTCAATGGGTCAATGAATGTTCAGATGACGTTCTTTGCACAGCGCACTTTGTTTCATGCTTCTTAATAACTATAACTGTGATACTCTATTGTTTTTACTCTGACAGGGCTAATTAGGAGTATAGCATTTGATACAGACACAGACAATGTGGTTGAGGAGGAATTTAAACATTTATTTTTCTGTGGTTGTAACTTGGATGGTCGTAGGTAACCGGGCTAGATTGGTACTGCTTCTGGATTTTCTATCAAATAAAGATGGAATCCAGCTCTGCATATTTATGGATCCAACAGAGGTTTTGTGCAATAACTTGTGGTTGGATTTAATTGTGTAATGATTGGTATGTGATCCGACTTTGTAGAAGAGATTTTAGAAAACAGTTTTTTTAATGAATACAGTTGCAGTCATATTGATGTACCTGTACTCTTATTTATTAATAATGTTATGGATTTTCTAATTGTTGTGTTTGCTGAAGCAAAAGTGTCCTGTGTTTCTGTAAGAATGTAGTTTTTGGAAATAAAGAATGTATTTGATTTGAAAACAGTGACTCTCATCATAGTGTTTTTTGTAGATTTTTCTAGCCCGGGAAATATATTCTCTCACAGCCTCCAGAAACCAGCCAACTGTCTGATCAGTCCTGACAGCCAATCTAAACTGTCCTTAGTGTTGGGATCGCTAAACAAATAATAACAAACAGTGACCATCTAGTCACCACATGAGTAGTGCCATTTGGCCTGTAACATTTTTTTTGTTTTTAAAATCCAACTTCTATTCCTGCTTCTTGCCAATTGAGCAGTACCTTCAATCACTCTGGCTCAGCAGCTTCAATCACTCTATCTATTATTACCCCCCAGTATGGTACTCAGAGTTAAAAACGTGCACTACCCCTTCCTCTTTCAACATTCTTGCACACAGTCAGCTTCAAAATGAGGTCCATTATCAGTGATCATTTCCCTTCGCAAGCCTTCACTTCTGAAAAATCTGTCCAGGAAATTTACCACCGCTCCTTTGTCAGCTCAATCAAAAATTCCACCTCAGGATATTTAGAAAAGTGATCAACCAAAACAAACAAGAGCTCTCATATTCCTCAACAACTATTTCTATGATGGCCACACTGATAGTTTCCCAAGGAGCATCAGGACACTGTACAGTGCTTAAAGGCGGATTACACAACGTTTATCGGCCCCTGCGCACTCGTCACAGTGCCTCACTTTCCTTTCCACCACAATATCAATGCCAGGCCATCAATAATACTGTTTTCTCCTTTTGTACCTTTAATGATGTTAAGGTGTTCTACATTTCACAATTCCACAATTCTCTCTCTCAGTTGGACAGGAGGCACAATCCTCATGCCTCTAATCACCCACCCACCATCTTCAGAGAGCTCATTCCTCACCTCAAAATGCTCACAAATTCCATAGACAATCGTAGTACTGAATATTGAGACTATGAATATTGTGATATGAAAATTGAACGATAAGTGCATGTAGGGGAAGTATAGATTAATTATTGTTAACTCCACATCTACATACCTTAAAGATATATATATATATATTCACTGAAAAAACCACAGGTTTCAGGGACGTTATAGTTAGTTGGACATTTCACTCGTATAAAACTGGCACACTGCTGCTCGGGGGATGAAGTCCACTTCAGTCTTGAGGTCCTCAGGACACAGGAGGAACTCATCACCCCACCAGCAGTGTGCCAAGAGGCTCGTTTGCAGAGTGGTGTAAAAGGGGCGTGGCCTCGGACCACCTCTCAGCAAACCCACTGTGTGGGGCTTACTGGAGGTACCTGGTGGGCTAGTTGGCCCCTAAGGACCCTTAGCATTCAAGGGGACTTAATCCCCCAACCCAGAACGCTTCTGGAGGCGTGTTTGCACAGTGGTGCAGGGAGGGGGAGGGGCCTCCGGAGAGATGCCAGCTTTTCTTTTTATTTTTTGGGTTAGAAGGGGGGCTGTGTGGCTCCCCTTCTCTTTATATTTTGTGGGTCCTGGGGACCCCATCGCCCAGGGCCTGAGCCATTCACAAAAAAATATTTTGAAAAAAACGGGAAGGGGGCCGTGTGGCCCCCCTCCCGAGGCCGATTTCGGCCCGGGGACCCCATCCTCCGGGGCATTGCCTCTTTTTTAATTTAAATTATATTACAGAAGGGAGGCCACGTGGTCCCCTTCCCTGGGCCACATTTAGCCCCGGTGACCCCATCCCCTGGGGCCTAGCCTCATTTAAAAAGAAAAAGAATTTAATTACGGGAGGGGGGCCGCGTGGCACCCCTTCCCGGGCCACTTCTGGCCCTGGGGACCCCATCCCCCAGGGCCTGGCCAGCCTTTATTTTTCATTTTAGAGGGGGGCCACGTGGTCCCCCTCCTAAGGCCAATTATGGCACCGGGGACCCCATCCCCCGGGGCAGGCCTTAGTTTAAATTTTTTTTTTAAATAAATAAATTAAAGGGGAGGGGGGCCGAGGGGCCCCCCCAGGCCACTTCTGGCCCTGGGGACCCCATCCCCCATCCCCCGGGACCTGGCCAGCCTTTATTTTTTATTTTAGAGTAGGGCCGCGTGGCCCCCCTCCTGAGGCCACTTCTGGCCCTGGGGACCCCATCCCTCACAGGGACCACGGGGGGAGCCCCAATGCCCCCATGGTCCCAGCCGGCTCCCCACCTCCTGCGGGAGCCGGCATTGCTTTTGGACAAGGGGAGCTGTTAACATGCAGCTCCCCTTGTCAAAAAGCAATTCTGCTTTGCTTCTTGGAAGCGAGAGCAGGTTTCCTGCTCTCGCGTCAAAGAAGCAAAGCAGTGTTTGCAATGACAGGGCGGGAGCCACACGGCTCCCGCCCTGTCATTGCAAACTGCAATGTGCTGGGGTGGGCACCTCCGGGACATTGCTGGAGCCGGCCCTGGGGGGGTGGCAGTCCCCAAGGCCAAGGAGGGCTCCAGGAGGGGGGCCGCACGGTCCCCCTTCAACAGACTTAAAGACCCAGGGAGGTGGTGGTTCCCAGGGCCGGGGGTCCACAACAGACCTCCACATTTAAATAAAGTGTGCCCTGTAATTCGTACTTGTAAAGCGCACTGCCACCCCAACTGGGGCATCCTGGCGCTATACGCATACCGCTGTGGAACCCTTCCTGGCTATTCCCTGTGAAATGTCCACTCCTGGGCACCCACAAGGTGAAGCCAGGCATCCCAGCGCTGGTGGGGCCGTAGTGGAGATTAAGCAAGCTATTGCCCAGAGTTGCAGAGTGGGACCCATGATTAGAATAGGCACCGAGGCGAGAATGATCAGGTCTGAGGAAATTGAGTCCCAGACCTGCCGAGGCGGGAATTGAACCCTGGTCCCGGGCCAGATCTCTGCATCAGGGTCTGCCGCTCTAACCATTGAGCCACACTTCTCTGGGGAGGTGGTGGTCCCTGGGGCAGTGTTGGGGGGGCAGGAGTCCCCACCACACTTCTTAATTTAGATTGAAGCCCCGGGAGGCAGCGGTCCCTGGGGCTTGGGGGGCCGTGAAGCCCCCCACATAATTAAACTAATGCCCCGGGAGGTGGCAGTCCCTGAGGAAGCGTGGGGGGGAAGGATCCCCCCCACTCATTTTATTGCAAAGTCCTGGGGAGGTGACTGTCCTCGGGGCTGCGGGGGGCGGTATGCCCCCGCACATTATTAATAAAGCCCCGGGGAGGTGGCGGTCCCCGGGCTGCGGGGTCCCACACGGCCCCTGCATATATATGCACATTGCCCCCGGGACCTGGCCCACCTGGGGGCTCATTAAAACAAAGCACGGAAGCCCGTGCTTCGTTTTTTTTCAGCGGGATTCGCGAATCCCGTCGAATTTGTCTTTAAAAAAATGCTTTTGTTGGCCCTGGGGGTCCCTGTGGGACCCCCTGACCAGACCTAGGGGGTCAGGGTGTTTCTACCCTGCCCCCTTTTCTTTTTTTAAAATAATTTTGTTCCCTTTTTTCTTGTGACTCGGTTCTACCGAGTCACAAGATGGCTGCCAACACTTCCTGGTTTGGAGTGTTGGCAGCCAATCAGAGTCAAGCTCGTGCTCGGGAGGGTTCACAGATCCACCGCAGTCACCAGATATCGATATTTTTTTTTTTTAATTATTTCTCAGGAACTACTGAACGGATTTACACCATTTAAAGCAAAGAGTGCACTCTGGACCAAGAGCTACCTCTCTGCCAAAGTTGGTGTAATTCCGTTCAGCAGTTCGGTCTGTAGCCGTGACAAAAGTTCCTGTGGAAATTAACATGGAGAAAACGCGTTTGGGACACCCCTTTTTTCTCGGACCCCGCTTCACGAATCACCCAGAACCTTTCAAGACAGGAGCTGACCGGGGCGCCCCATTAGTTTTGAAAATTTCGCAAAGATTCATCAAACGGCACCAAAGATATTGGCAAATCAAAAAACGCTTTTCCTATGGAAACTAGGTCCTAACTATAACTGCCTACTGGCGACCGCCAGTAGGTAATATATATATATATATTACTGTAGTACAGAAGTAGAGCTAGAAAGGTGTATGGAAGACGCTACAAAGAGGTTTAGAGCAAGGGGCTATAGTAAAAGAATTTTAAAAGAGGCAGCAGAGAAAGCAAAGTCCAGAACGAGGGAAACTCTACTTGAACAATACAGTGAGGGATGTGAAACAAAAATACCAACAGTAATATCTGATACAAGCAATGAGGATACAACAGCTAGACTCATTACGAGATTTAGCAGGCAAGGCAGGCAGATTAAAGCCATTATAAAGAAAAATTGGCAATAGTACTTACCGATGCTGTTATGGCCCCCAGATTACCAGAGGTGCCGTCAATAACTTTCAGACGAGCACCATCCATGAGGGCACAGTTAGTCAAATGTAGCCCAGAAGTCAGCCCTACCACGTCATGGCTAAAACCAAAGAACGTTTTTTTTAAATGCTCAACATGCAGAGCATGTAAATTTGGTGTTAAACACCACTCACTATGAGACACCATTCAATACCAATAAAATAGCCATTAGAGGGAATTTTAACTGCAGGACTGACTTTGCTGTGTATGTTCTCATGTGCACTTGCGACTTGAGGTATGTGGGTAGCTCTAGGCTGCAAGTGCACGTGAGAATCTTACAGCACTTATGAGCCATAGTCAACAGCGATGCCACATACCCGGTGGCACAGCATTTTAAGGCAGTACATGGCAACAAACTAGACTGCTTAAAATACTTTGTTATTGACTCTGTCCCCAGCCTCAGACGAGGAGGAAATAGAGAGAGAATGTTACGTCAGCTCGAGACTAGAATGATTTTAGAGCTTGACAGTAAAACACCGCATGGGTTAAATAACACTGAAGATTTACACAACTATCTGTAAAACATCCCTCAGAATACTTTAATAAAAGGCAGAGAGCCCACATACCCACCTTGGTATAAGCAAACATTATGGACTCAGTGACTGGACATCAGCACTATGTTCTAAACAAGTACCCAGGCATATTTTCACAATAAAGATATAAGACAAAGAGAAGTACAACACCGTAATAGGCTCATTAACTGATAGTAAAAGGATAAGAATTTATTGAGCTTAGAAGCAATGCGCCCTGTATTTTAACTTAATTTATAAAAAACCCAAAATATTTTAAAATATAGAAAAATTTAAAAATATAGAAAAATATTATTTTATAAAAATGAGAAAAATTTCTGACTTAGGGTGATAATCAATTTTTGCACTTTAAAGCACTTTAGCACTTTTATAGCAGTTAGCACTGTAAAAATTAGCAAGCACTATAGCACTTTCCAGGCTAATTATGCACTTTATATTGCTGCTATACGCTCAGGTCTTTTAGAATTTCCAATTTTATAGTTTTTGAGCCTTTTCTTTTTAAGGTATGCCATAACAATGTACATAATGAATATACATTACATGAGTTTACTGTGGAAGGATTCTGTACTGCATTTATGCGGATATATAAGAGCATCGCACTTGTAATTCTTATTATTTGGATGTCCATCTCTGCGGTATTCTCAAGCAAATAGAAATGGTTGAGCAATTTTAACTATTTCAATAAGATTATGGATTTTAATGTATGTATTTATGGAAAATTTTGGCACACGTATTGATGATTAATATTCATGAATTGGAAAGCTAAGAAACAATGACCCCACAGTGGGATAATTCATGTAGCGTAAATGCAACAACTTTGGCAAATATAGTCTGTTTTCTATATTTAGGAAATTACGTCACAGAATGGGTGGGTATTTTAAGATGGCCACAAAACAATGTCAGTATGTGATCAAGGTCACCTTGTGACCGAAACGTGTTATGACTGTGAGGTGTGGTGAAGAATAAATAATACCTGCGTATTAAGTGGAGTTTGTGCCTTTCTGTTCATCTGTTCAACCTTACCAAGGAGGAGGAGGAGGGGCATACGCTGTTGGATATATATATATATATATATATATATATACTACCTACTGGCGGTCGCCAGTAGGTAGTTATAGTTAGGACCAAGTTTCCATTGGAAAAGCATTTTTTGATGTGCTTTTAACTTTGGCATCGTTTGACGAATCTTTACGAAATTTTCCAAAAGTTTCTTTTTCAGATCAGCTCCTATCTTGAAAGTTTGGGGGTTATTCGTCAAGAGGGGGCTGAGAAAAAAGGGGGGGTTCCAAAACATGTTTTCTCCATTTAATTTCCATAAGAAACTTTAGACAAGGCTACAGGTTAAACTGCTGAACGGAATTACGCCACATTTGGCAGGGAGAAAGGTATTGGTCCAGAAAGCACGCTTTTGTTTAAATGGTGTAAATCCGTTCAGTAGTTTTTGAGAAATATCAAAATGTATAGACGTCGATATTTGAGAATTCTGACATCTGATTGGCTGAGGCGTTACGAGCACGAGCTTGCGGCTCGTTGGCTGTGAATGGTCGAAACTAGGAAGTGTTGGCAGCCATTTTGTGACTCAGTTGAAAGGAGTAGGGGGAAAAAAGAGAAAAATTGTATAAGAGGGTATAGTAGGAACACTGTGGACTTAGTTTAAGCAGTCTTTACGTTGCAGAGGCAGGGAGTTTGAATGTTGCGTAGGCCGTGGAAATCACGTCCGCAGAACAACGGTGCGTGGTATTGCGGCAAGGTTGCGTTGTCTCTGGAAATCCCATCCGGAAAACAATGCGCTGTATTGCGGCAAGCAGTGTGTAGGGTGCACACACAGGTAGTGTGAATGTTGCGTAGGCCGTGGAAATCACGTCCGCAAAAAAACGATGCGCGGTATTGCGGCAATGTTCAGTAGGCTTGTGGAAATCATATCGGGAAAACAACAATGCGCCGTATCGCGGCCTTCCTTTAATATAATGCACAGTAATGTTTACTTATAATGCGGTGTTCACTTTTATCACGGATAGTGTCACTTTGTTAGAGGAAATTTAATATTATGTGAGAGGGCGTGTTCTGTCCCTGTGCGCGGAACAAAATTAACGTTTAATTGGCTGAGGTGTTCCAACAACGAGTTTAATGTTCATTGGCTGCGAACCATTGAAAGTAGAAGTGTTGCTAGCCATTCCCTCCCCCTCCGCGGAGTAGGAAGGACATCTGAATGGCTCACATGTTCCAAGCAGGACCTTCCAGAGCTTAATGTTCATTGGCTGCGAACCATTGAAAGTAGAAGTGTTGGCAGCCTTTCCCTTCCCCTCCGCGGAGTAGCAGGGACATCTGATTGGCTGACATGTTCCAAGCAGGACCTTCCCAAGCTTAATGTTCATTGGCTGTAAAACATTGCAAGTAGAAGTGTTGTCAGCAATTCCCTCCCCCTCAGCGGAGTATCAGGGACATCTGATTGGGTAACGTGTTCCAAGCAGGACCTTCCCAAGCTTAATGTTCATTGGCTGTGAAGCATTAAAAGTAGAAGTGTTGGCAGCCATTCCCTCCCCCTCTGCGGAACACCATGGACATTTTATTGGCTAAAGGGTTCCGAGTTCAAGTTTGCTCCTTATTGGCTGGGAACGATTCACTGTTGTCAGCCATTTTGTGACGCACTTCAAAGGAGTACGGGAAAAAAAAGTAGTAGAGGGGAGGGTAGGAACACTATTAACTCTGTACAGTGGTCACAAGGTGGTGGACAGGGACTGTGAAGGTAAAAATAGTTTTTTATATATTTTAAGGGCCATTTATATAATTTGCGTGGGGCCTACAAATCACGGCGGGAAAATAACAGAGTGTGTTGCGGTCTTCTTTTTATTAAGTCTGCAGGTGGGATACTTCCCAAGAGCACTATTTACTTACAATATGGTGTTTACTTTTCTGACGGGGAGGTGTGGTTGCGCTGCAAAAATTTCAGTCTACGTTTGAGGCAGTTTTTATTAAGCAATCACAAATATACTTTCTTAGGAAAGTGAAGCTGTATATATGAGAGGGGTGACAAATAAAAACGCAATTCATAAAATATCCCTTAAGCGTGGCCACACCCTCCCTTTTTTGTCGCCTATAGTTTGTAAAAGTGTTGCCCCATATTCTTGTTAATATAAAAGGGCATCAGTTACTTTTAGATAAAGTAGAAAAGAAGTGCTACAAGAAACACTCCCGCACTACATCATCTCAGGTCACAACAACAATAACAAGTAAAAAACAGTTAAACACAAATGGCGTCATATTACATAGAAATGTACGCTTTATCAAGATATTAAATTAAGCACTATGTATACAATTTTTTTTTAGCAACTACTATTTTATAAAACATTAGCAGTGTTACAAACTGTGAGGTAGTAAGTTATCAACGGAAATAACTGTAGTATATGTTGTTCATTTCTCGCACAGATAGATCTCCAACCCCTTTGAACTACTATAAAGTCACAGTATTAAATATACAGGGTAACTTTATAGTATTCCACAGGAGAACAAGAATAAGGACCACAACAAAAAAATCAAACTTTTTACAATTTCTATTCTGTAGAACTCAGGAAAGTTCTGTCGTAGTGCTTAGAGGTCGCTCACTGCTCCGCTAAGAGATCACGTACTCCTTTAAGAACATATAGGATAGTAGTATAATATACACTACTATTCCAATATATTCTATAGGGAGAAGGAGAATAGGAACCACAACAGAGAAAAAGACAAATACCAAAATATCATTCAGAAATGTAGGGTTTATCAAAGGCATTTAGTAAAAAAGTATCTATGCAAACAATCTTTTTTTAAAGTGCAATTCCGAAAAATATTCTCACTGAAAAAATATCTGATCAAGTGAGTTATAAAGGTCAGTAAGCTGTATTTCAGATGGTTTACTCCTGGCACCAACAAATCTCCAACTCTTGTTGTCTGAAAAAATGACACTGTACTACAATATTCAGAGTGTCACTGATGCCAGACAATAGGGAAACGAAAATAAAGTCATGAACACAAAACAAGATGAATAACGAAATATTTTCCAGTGGTGAATATGTTCAAAGCTTCTTTTATCCGGGACTTCGAGATCTTTCGTCTTCGCGTCGACAGTTCATAAACTCCACTGAGGTCAGTAAGAATGTGAATATTACAATATACATACTCACACTATATGATCTCAGGGGGGAAACAGAGTAAGAACCAGAAGCTGCTGACGTTACATATAAATCTTTAGTCTTCGCGCCCACGGGTCACCAACGCCTCTGAGGTCAAGTATAGTGTCAATATTATAATATACAAAGTCACACTATATGAGCTCAAAGGAGCCAGAAAAGGAACAGTGTTTTCTCTATTGAGTCTGTTTCTGAATACAAGCTGCTGACATTACATATAAATGGCAAAAAACATCAATAACACTTTTTTCTAAATAGAAATCTTTAAATAATCACCAATAGCTACGTATTATAAATATCTGCTATGCCATAATCAATCAACTTACAACTCCGTAATATGTTTTGTTGTCGCAAACGAAGAATCCGACGCTAGAAAACGTAACCTGTATCACAGAATGGACACGCGTAAATAACTTGCAAAAACAAAACTAATCGATCAACGGGTGTGGTTTATATACTTTTTGGTTATTGAGTAGTTTATGGAAGGAACATGCGGCTCCGCCCATTTAGATGTCACGTTTTACAGTTGACACGTGCTCATGTTTTCACTGTTTAACTTGTGCACGTGTTGGGAAAAGTTATAAAATGTGAAGCGGTAAAGGTTTCGATTTCGATCCTCACACGTATAAGTTCCTTAATATGTACATACGTTGGAGAGCTTAAAAACTGTTACCCGGCAAACCGTGTCATTTCCTTTCTCGTGACTAAAAACATCTATTAATTGCCGTAATTCTAAATAGAAGATATAAAAAAATATCGTTCAGAATAGAAGAAAAAAAAAATACGTGCAAATATTTCTCATCACTATGGTTTTAAAATAAAAAAATGCAAGTATTTGTAAAGCGTAGAGCTACCTCCAGAGAGGTGTCCCGGCGCTCGGGGGCATTGGGAAGATTAAGCAAGGTATTGCCCACAGTGACATAGTGGTGGGCTAACGTGCCGCCGGAGCCGGGAATCGAACTGTGAATGCTGTTGTTCGAAGTCAGGTATGATAGCTGCTGCGCCACACTTTTTCCACACTTAGATGTTATTTAGTGCTAATTAAGTTTTAAACATTGTTAAATTATAATTTATAACAGACTACTGTTACAGTTAGTTTTTCACTACAAAAAGTATTCAATTTTTTTTTTAATTTACTTAAAAACAATATAGGTTTCAGGGACATTGTAGTTAGAAATTAGCATTTATAAAACCTTCAAAATTCACTGAAAAACCATAGGTTTTAAAAACGTTATAGTTAGAAATTAGCATTTTAAACACCTTAGAAATTCACTGAAAAAAACATAGGTTTTAAAAACGTTATAGTTAGAAATTAGCATTAAAAAACCTTAGAAATTCACTGAAAAAAACATAGGTTTCAGGGACGTTATAGTTAGTTGGACATTTCACTCATACAAAACCAGAGAAATTCCGCCGTTATAGTTAGTTCAGCTAACTATAGCTCGCGCCCCCGCAATGCACTGCTGATGACATCACATATTACATCATTCATGACATGGTCAGTGACATCACTGATGACATCACTGATGACATCTCAAATGACATCACTGATGACATCATGCACGTGATAATCTGATGCACCTCCTCATACCCTAATATAACCTTTGATACACACACTCTAAAATACAGACTATCATTTTCGAAACCATAGACACACTAATACCAGTCAGTACATACCCACTCACTAATTGCTAGGTCTACACACATCCACTCATTCTCCCATAAAGTCACTCATACATGCACACAACCATCAATATGGCATTATCATATGCACTCATATATCTATACAGACACTCACACACTGCCACTCATCCATAGAGTTACTCACACACCTAGTCAGTCATGCAAAGAATCAATCATACCCATTTACTCATCTACACAGTTACACACACACCACCTCACTTATTCAAGCATATACTAACACATACTTACACTCTTATACAATAACTAATTCAAGCACACACTCATCCATACACCCACTCTCACAAACACTCACTCTCACATATAGTCATTAATACACTCCAATACTCACATATACTGCCTTTCACATATGCAGTTACTCACACATGTACCACTGAAGCATCCATTCACTCACCAACACACCCAAACACACACTCACCCACCCATACATCCCTTCACAGATGCACTCTTGAACTCATACACCCACTGAATCACCCACTCACACATCAATGCAGAGAGTCAAACCCTCCCCCACCCACCCACACACTCAGTGAGGCACCCATACAAATACTCAGACAACTAATCAATAACCCATATAGATCCTCCTTTAGCTACTCACCAACCCATGCAACCGCTTACACACCAACTGACAAACTAAACTGTGTGAATGTCTGTATCAGTCACTAACCCATGCATTCAGTAAGGCACATTTAATCACTCACTTGTACAGTCAGTCACGCACGTACTAAATCCTCCATCCAGACACTTATACACCCACTCATTCTTCAATACACCATGGCATATATTTTTTAAACATATTTAAACTTTATAGAAACACACAGTCACTGGATGATGTCATCAGTGATGTCATTTGAGATGTCATCAGTGATGTCATCAGTGATGTCACTGACCATGTCATGAATGATGTAATATGTAACGTCATCAGCAGTGCATTGCGGGGGCAAGAGTTATAGTTAGCTGAACTAACTATAACGGCGGAATTTCTCTGGTTTTGTACGAGTGAAATGTCCAACTAACTATAACGTCCCTGAAACCTATGGTTTTTTCAGTGAATTTCTAAGCTTTCTTAAATGCTAATTTCTAACTATAATGTCCCTGAAACCTATGGTTTTTTCAGTGAATTTCTAAGGTTTTTTAAATGCTAATTTCTAACTATAACGTTTTAAAACCTATGGTTTTTTCAGTGAATATATATATATATATTTATATATATGTGTGTGTGTATACAGATATTCACAAAAAGAACATATGTTAGAAGTGAGTTATAGTTAGGGGTAATTATAACAGTACTCTACAACACCGCACATTTGAACTACGCAAACATTAGAAATACCATAGTTATAGTTCATTTTTTAAATATTTAATTAAAACATTATTTCCCCAACCTAAGCTACGACCCACAGCGTTAAATAAAATGTCATGGGTTTTTATAAGTTGGAACTGTTTGTACACTTATTACTAAGTTATTAATATGATGTAAATATATACATATATGTATTACCCACTACTTACTACAAAACAGGCCCCCTCCGCGTTCTTAAAATGTGTGGCCCCAGGGGATAGGGTCCCCGGGGCCAAAATAGGGCCAGGGAAGGGGGACAATGCAGCCCCCATTCATTAAAAACAAGACCGGCAACTCACCGGAGGCCCCACCCCCTTTTTTCACCACTCAGCAAACGTGCCTCCTGTCATGCTACTGGTTGGGGGATGAAGTCTGTGGTTTGTATTCTGTTTGATTTCACAAAGAGAAACCATGAATAAGACACTTAGGGGCACATGCATCAAGGTAGGCTTTTGCGATTCCTTAATTGCGATTATTAAGGAATCGCAATTAAGGAATCGCAAAAGCCTATGCATGTAGGAATCGCTATAAAAATAGCGATTCCTAAACATTCCTTAATTGCGACTCGCAAATTGCGACTCGCAATTAAGGAATGCCGTCCCATTCATTCCTATGGGCCTACAGCACCCCTGAAATTGCGATGTGCACCCATGTTGTGCACACACATGCCCCAAGGGCATGTGTGTGTGTAACCTAAAACTTTAAAAAATGCATTTTAGTGCATTTTTCAAAGTTTTTGCAAATTACAGACAAGTTTGATTTGTCTGTAATTTGCGGTCCCAAATAGCGAAATCGCTATTTGAAAGTGCTTCTAGCATTGCATTTAAGGAATCGCAAATTGCGATTCCTTAAATGCATCGTAATTTAGGAATTCGCAAATAATTGCGAATTCTTAAATTGCGCATAGGAAACACTTTCATGCATCTCCAAAGGCCAATTTGCGATCGCAAAAGGCCGATTTTTGCGAATCGCACCGTTTGCGATCGCAAAAACCTTTGATGCATGTGCCCCTTAGTCTAAGAATTCTGATATAGCATGATTTCGAGTAGGTGCTAGTGTGCACATGACAGATTGGGGTTGGACCTATAAGTGTCACTAAGACACAATGGCATGAAATTGAACTAATCATGAGTGTTAGGAGTAATAAAAGTAGCATCTTTCTGTACCAAGTTCAGGCATATAAGATTACATGCCATGATAATATGTGTATCCAAATGTAAGTCCACTTGAGAAATTGAATAATGATGCTTTATTTATAACTTTTGGAATACATGACTACCACTCCCACAATGCCTCATAATGGGATAAGTGGGAGATAGGTATAAAAAGGTAAAAGCGAAGATGGACTTTCAATATGTACCATGACCAAGACCTGTGTGGTTGAAACGCGTAGGTGGAGTAAGATGGCTTGACAAATAAACAAGTAAAGAAAACTCCAAGGAGAGTGTTGCGTTATATTTGAATCTGGTGAGAAATATATTTTCAAGTAGAGTCCAGCCTTGCCGCATGCACCAGCTGACAAGAGCGCCCTTCGTGATATGGACTGTACTGATGGCATATATATATATATATATATATATATATATATATATATATATATATATATATATATATATATATATATATATATATATATATATATTACTTACTGGCGGTTGCCAGTAGGTAGTTATAGTTAGGACCTTGTTTCTATTCAAAAAGTGTTTTTTCTTTTGCCAATATCTTTGGCACCGTTTGACCAATCTTCGCAAAATTTTCAAAGCTAATGGGGCGCTCCGGTCAGCTCCTGTCTTTAAAGTTTTGGGGTGATTCGTCAAGCGGGGGTCGAGAAAAAAGGGGGTCCCAAAACGCGTTTTCTCCATGTTAATTTCCATTGGAAACTTTAGACAAAGCTACAGCCCGAACTGCTGAACGGAATTACACCAAATTTGGCAAAAAGGTAGGTCTTGGTCTAGAAAGCGTTCTTTTTTTAAATGGTGTAAATTCGTTCAGTAGTTGCTGAGAAATTCAAAAAATAAAACGATCGATATCTGAGCACCGAGGAGGGTTCGTGAACCGTCCCGGGCACAAGCTTCACTCGGATTGGCTGCCAACACTCCAAACCAGGAAGTGTTGGCAGCCATAAAAACTGTGGAAAAATGTGAAAAAACAAGAAAAGGGGGCAGGGTAGAAACACCCTGACCCCTAGGCCTGCTCAGGGGGTCCCACAGGGACCCCCATGACCAAAAAAAGTATTTTATTTTTAAAAAAATTGACCAAATTCATGCTGGGTGCGCAAATCTGGCCGAGAAAAACAAAGCTTCATTTTGTATAAGCCCCCGGATGGGCCAGGTCCCGGGGGCAATGCGAAGTTAATTAGTGGGGGCCCGCGGGGGCCCCTGCAGCCCCGGGGACTGCCAACTCCCAGGGGCTTTATTCATTATGTGCGGGGGGCACACAGCCCCCCTGCAACCCCAAGGACCGCCACCTCCCCGGGGCTTCTAAAAATGCGTGGGGGGCTCCTGCCCCCCACACTGCCCCAGGGACCGCCACCTCCCTGGGTCTTGAATTAAAATAAAAAAGTATGGGGAGAGGCTCCTGCCCCACCCCACACTGCCCCGGGGACCACCACCTCCTTTGAAATACTGGGGGGGCGTGTGGCCCCCCTCCTGGAGCCCTCAATGGCCCTGGGGACCACCACCCCCCAGGGCTGGCTCCTGCAATGTCCCGGGGTGCCCACCCCAGGGACATTGCTGTTTGTTATGGCAGGGCGGGAGCACGGCTCCCGCCCTACCATAGCAAACTCCTGCTTTGCTTCATTGAAGCGAGAGCAGGAAACCTGCTCTCGCTTCAACGAAGCAAAGCAGATTGCTTTTGGGCAAGGGGAGCTGCATGTCAGCAGCTCTCCTTGCCTAAAAGCAATGCTGGCTCCTGCAGGAGGTGGGGAGATGGCAGGGACCATGGGGGCATTGGGGCTCCCCCCACGGTCCCCAACCAGAGGCCATGCCCCGGGGGATGGGGTCCCCGGGGCCAAAAATGGCCCGGGAGGGGGGCCACGTGGCCCTCCTCCCTCTAAAAAATAAAATAAAGGATTAGGCATGCCCAGGGGGATGGAGTCTCCGGGGCCAGAACTGGCCCAGGGGAGGGGGGCCACGCGGCCCCCCTCCGGAATAAAAACATTTTTACATTTAAAAAGAGGCAATGCCCCAGAGGATGGGGTCCCCGGGGAAGATAAATGTGCAGCCCCCTCCGGGGCGAAAGTTTGCCTCGGGAGGGGGGGGCCGCGCGGCCCCCTTCCCTCTTCTCATTTTATTTTTGTTTTAAATGTGGCAGGCCCTGGGGTTGGGGTCCCCAGGGCCCCAAAAAGACTGAAAGAAGGGGGGCCACACAGTTCCCCTTCTAAAAAGATATAAAAATAAAAAGCCGGCATCTCGTCGGAGGCCCCGCCCCCTCCCTGCACCACTCTGCAAAGGCTCCTCCTGGCGCGTTCTAAGTTGGGGAATTAAGCCCCCTTGAATACTGAGGGTCCCTGGGGGCCAACTAGCCCACTAGTTACCTCCAGTAAGCACCACACAGCTGGAGTGCAGAGAGGTGGTCCAAGGCCACGCCCCTATTTACATCACTCTGCAAATTCGCCTCTTGGTGCACTGCTGGTGGGGGCGATGAGGTCCTCTTGTGTCCCGAGGACCTCAGGACACAAGAGGATCTCATCCCCTGAGCAGCAGTGTGCCAGGGGCCCTGTTTGCAGAGTGGTGTAAAAAGGGGGCGTGGCCTCGAAGCACTCTCAGCAATCCAGCTGTGTGGAGCTTACTGGAGGTACCTGGTGGGCTAGTTGGCCCCCAGGGACCCTCATGAGGAAAGGGGACTTCATCCCCCAACAAAAAGCATGCAAGGAGGTACGCTTGCAGAGTGGTGGAGAAAGGGGGCATGGCCTGTGTCCACCTCTCAGCAATCCCACTGTGTGGGGCTTACTGGAGGTAAGAGGTAGACTAGTTGGCCCCTAAGGACCCCCAGCAGTGAAGGAGACTTCAATCCCCATCGAAGAGAGCGCCAGGGAGCGCGTTTGCGGAGTGGTGGGCAAAGGGGGCATGGCCTGTTATGAGAACTTAGCAATCCTGCTGTGTGATACTTACTGGAGGTAATAGGAGGGGTAGTTGGCCCCCAAGGATGTCCTTGGGGGCCAAGTACCCCTCTTGTTACCTCCAGTAAGTCCCACTCATTAGGATTGCTAAGACATCTTCGGAGGCCATGCCCCTTTTCTCCACCACTCTGCAAACACGCCTCCTGGCAGACTAAGGGATGGGGGATGAAGTACACTTTACTCCTGAGGGACTTTGGGGGCCAAGAAGCCCTCCTGGTACCTCCTGTAAGTCCTATGCAGCGGTATTCTTGAGCGATGGTCGGAGGCCCAGCACCCTTTCTCTACCACACTGCAAATGCGACTACTAGTTAAAGTAGCATGTTTCTGCACCTCTGACTTAGAGGTAGTTTTAATCCCCCCTGCCCTATTATGTACTAGGGCCTTACAGGGGAGGTCATGCCAATCACAGGGGTACCCCAACCCATAGTGTACCCTAGTGTATGTAGGTGTTTTCACTGTATTCTAAGTGTCTTTTAGCATAGCACTGGCTCTAGGCCTGGTTAGTCAGAGTCAGTTACCACCAGTACTCGTCAGCAAAAAGTTGGGGGCACAGGATGACTTTGCAACAAGGCCTCTTTCTGCACCTTTCTTTGTCTTTCTAGACTTCTGTTGCCTCTTTCTGCATTTCTCTTGCTTCTTTCTGCACCTTTCTTCCTCTTTCTGCACATGTCCTACCTCTGTAGGCATAGTTAGAAATTAGCATTAAAAAACCTTAGAAATTCACTGAAGAAACCATAGGTTTCAGGGACGTGATAGTTATAAATTAGCATTTAAAAAACCTTAGAAATTCACTGAAAAAAACACAGGTTTCAGGGACCTTATAGTTAGAAATTTGCATTTTAAAAACCTTTGAAATTCACTGAAAAAACCATAGGTTTCAGGGACGTTATAGTTAGTAATTAGCATTTAAAAAACCTTAGAAATTCACTGGAAAAACCATAGGTTTCAGCCACGTTATAGCTAGAAATTAGCATTTAAAAAACCTTTGAAATTCACTGAAAAAACCATAGGTTTCAGGGACATTATAGTTAGTTGGACATTTCACTCGTACAAAACCAGAGAAATTCGACCGTTATAGTTAGTTCAGTTAACTATAACTCGTGCCCCCGCAATGCACTGCTGATGACATCACATATTACATCATTCATGACATGGTCAGTGAAAATGGTAGTCTGTATTTTATGGTAGGTGTATCTAAGGTTATATTAGGTTGTGAGGAGGTGCATCTGATTATCACATGGATGATGTCATCAGTGATGTCATCAGTGATGTCATTTGAGATGTCATCAGTGATGTCATTTGAGATGTCATCAGTGATGTCACTGACCGGGACCGCCACCTCCCTGGGGCATTCAATATTTAAAACGAGGGGGGCCTCGCTGGCCCCCCAAGACCCGGGGACCGCCACCTCCCTGGGGCTGAAATTTAAAAAAAACTGTGTGGGGGCTCCTGCCCCTCCCCACACTGCCCCGGGGACCACAACCTCCCCGGGGCATTCAATATTTAAATACGGGTGTCCGTTGCAGACCCCCGGACCCCGGGGACCACCACCTCCCCGGGGCTTTGAAATGGAGGGAGGGGGGCCGCACGGCCCCCCTCCAGGAGCGCTCGATGTCCCTGGGGACCGCCAACCCCCAGTGCCGGCTCCTGCAGTGTCCAGGGGTGCCCATCCCCGGGACAATGCTGTTTGCTATGGCAGGACGGGAGTCATGCGGCTCCCGCCCTGTCATAACAAACTCTGCTTTGATTCATTGAAGCGAGAACAGGAAAACCTGCTCTTGCTTCAATGAAGCAAAGCAGGATTGCTTTTGAGCAAGGGGAGCTCCCCTTACCCAAAAGTAATGCCGGCTCCCGCAGGAGGCGGGAAGCCGGCGGGACCGTGGGGGAATTGAGGCTCCCCCCACGGTGGTCCCCAATGGAGAGGCCAGGCCCCGGGGGATGGGGTTCCTGGGGCCAGAAGTTGCCTGGAAGGGGGGCCATGAGGCCCCCCTATAATTAAAATAAAAACATTTATTAAAAAAAACACGGAAAGGCTGGCCCCGTGGGATGGGGTCCCCGGAGCCATATTTGGCCTGAGGAGGGGGGCCACACGGCCCCCTCCCAAAAAAAAAAAAAAAAGGCTGGCCAGGCCCCGGGGGATGGGGTCCCCGGGGCCATAATTGGCCTCTGGAGGTGGGCTACGCGGTCCCCATCCCCAATTTTTTTTTTTTTTTAAAAAGGCTGCCAGGCCCCTGGGGGATGGGGTCCCCGGGGCCAAAAGTGGCTCAGGGAAGGGGGGCCATGCAACCCCCCTCCCATAACAGACCAAAAAAGGAACAGCAACTTGCCGGAGGCCCCGCCCCCTCCCTGCAGCACTCTGCAAACGCACCCTCTGGCGCTTTCTAATTTGGGGGATTAAGTCCCCTTGAATACTGAGGGTCCCTGGGAGCCAACTAGCCCACCAGGTACCTTCAGTAAGTGCCACAGAGCTGCGTTGCAGAGAGGTGGTCTGTGGCCACGCCCCTTTTTACACCACTCTGCAAACGTGGCTTCTGGTGCACTGGTGGTAGGGCAATGAGGTCCTCTTGTGTCCTGAGGAACTCAGGACACAAGTGGACTTCATCCTCTGAGCAGCAGTGCACCAGAAGCAGCGTTTGCAGCGTGGTGTAAAAAGGGGCGTGGCCTCGGAACACCTCTCTGCAACGCAGCTCTGTGGCACTTACTGGAGGTACCTGGTGGGCTAGTTGGCCCCCAGGGACCCTCAGGATTCAAGGGGACTTAATCCTCCAACTTACAACGCACCGGGGGCACCTTTGCACAGTGGTGCAGGGAGGGTGCGGGGCATGATATAACAAGTTAGCTATGCTGCTGTGTGGGACTTACTGGAGGTAATAAAAGGGGTAGTTGGCCCCCAAGGTTGACGTTGGGGGCTAACTACCCCTCCTGTTACCTCCAGTAAATCCCACACAGTGGGATTGCTAAAAGGTGTTTGGAGGCCTCGCTCACCTTTCTCCACCACTCTGCAAACGCGACTGCTATGTTATAGTTAGAAATTAGCATTTAAAAAACCTTTGAAATTCATTGAAAAAACCATAGGTTTCAGGGACGCTATATTTAGAAATTAGCATTTAAAAAACCACAGAAATTCACTGAAAAAACCATAGGTTTCAGGTACCTTATAGTCAGTTGGACATTTCACTCATAACCATAACTTGCGCCCCCGCAATGCACTGCTGATGACGTCACATATTACATCATTCATGACATGGTCAGTGACATCACTGATGACATCTCAAATAATATCTCTGATGATATCATCCACGTGATAATCTGATGCACCTGCTCACACTCTAATATAACCTTTGATACACCTACCTTAAAATACAGACTACCATTTTCGATACCATAAACACACCAATACCAGTTACTACATACCCAGTCACTGGTTCTTAGGTCTACACACATGTCCACTCATTCACCCATACAGTCACTCACACATGCAGTCACTCATCAATACAGCACTATCATTTGCACTCATATACCTATACAGACACTCACACACCGCCACTCATCCATAGAGTTACTCACACACCTAGTCAGTCATGCAAAGAATCAACTCCCATTTACTCACCTATACAGTTATACACACACCACCTCACTTATTCATACAAATAATAACACATACTTACTCTCTTATACAATCAATGATACAAGCACACACTCATCCATACAGCCACTCACACAATCACACACTCTCATGTATAGTCATTTATATACCCCAACACTCACATATACTGCCTTTCACATATGCAGTTACTCACACATGTACCACTGAGACATTCATTCACTCACCAACACACCCATACACACACTCACCCACCCATACAGCTCTTCACAGATACACTCTTGAACCCATACACCCAGTGAATCACCCACTCACACATCTATGCACAAAGTCACACACGCCCCACCTACCTACACAGACACTCAGGCACCCATACAGATACTCTGACAACCAATCAATAACCCATATAGACACTCATGTAGCTACTCAGCAATCCATGCAGCCGCTTACACACCAACTGACAGACTGATACAGACATTTACACAGTTTAGTCACTAACCCATGCATTCAGTCAGACACATTTAATCACTCACTTATACAGTCAGTCACGCACCTACTAAATCATCTATTCAGACACTCAAACACCCACTCATACTTCAATACACTTTTGCATATATATTTATAAAACATAATTAAACTTTACAGAAACACACAGTCACTGGATGATGTCATCAGTGATGTCATCAGTGATGTCACTGACCATGTCATGAATGATGTAATATGTGACGTCATCAGCAGTGCATTGCGAGGGCGCGAGTTATAGTTAGCTCAACTAATTATAACGGCCGAATTTCTCTGGTTTTGTAGAGTGAAATGTCCAACCAACTATAACATCCTTGAAACCTATGGTTTTTTTCAGTGAATTTCTGTGGTTTTTTAAATGCTAATTTCTAACTATAATGTCCCTGAAACCTATGGTTTTTTCAGTGAATATATATATATATATGTATATATATATATATATATATATATATATATATATATATTCCGCCAGTAGATAGTTATAGTTAGGACCTATTTTCCATAGGAAATCCGCAACATTCTATCCCCAATAACTTTGGCGCCGGTTGACGAATCTTCACAAAATTTTCAAAACTCGTGGGGTGCCCCGGTCTGCTCCTATCCTGAAAGTCTCGGGGTGATTCGTCAAGTGGGGGCCGAGAAAAAATGGGGGTCCCAAAATGTGTTTTCCCCATGCAATTTTCCATAGGAACCTTTAATCGCAGCTACAGCCCGAACTGCTGAACGGAATTACACCAAATTTGGCAAAAAGGTAGCCCTTGGTTCAGAGTCGTGCCTTTTGGTTAAATGGTGTAAATCCGTTCAGTAGTTCCTGAGAAAATCAAAAGTAAAATCACATATATATCTATGGCCGCGGAGGATCGGCGCACCCTCCCGATCACCAGCTGTATGCTAATTGGTGCCTCGGTAGAACCGAGGCACAAGAAAAGAGAAAAACAAGTGCGCAAAACGCAAAAAGGGGGCAGGGTAGAAACACCCTGACCCCCTAGGCCTGCTCAGGGGGTCCCACAAGGACCCCCAGGGCCAAAAAAAGAATTTTTTTTTTAAAAATCAGCAGGATGCGTGGTTCCCGCCGTGAAAAACAAAAACAAAGCGCGGGCTCCTGCGCTTCATTGTTATTTGGCCCTGGGGGATGGGATAAATTAGAAAAAGAAGGGGGGCCACACAGCCCTCCTTCTTAAAAAAAAATAATAATAAAAGACCGGCATCGCGCCAGAGGCCACGCCCCCTCCTTTCAGCACTCTGCAAATGCGCCCCCTGGCGCGTTTGCAGATGGGGAACGAATTCCCCTTGAATACTGGGGGTCCCTGGGGGCCAACTAGCCCACCAGGAACCTCCAGTATGCGCCAGGGGGCTGCGTTGCAGAGAGGTGTTCTGAGGCCACGCCCCTTTTTACACCTCTCTCCAACGCAGCTCTGTGGCGCTTAATGGAGGTAGCTGGTGGGCTAGTTGCACCCCAGGGACCCTCTGGATTCAAGGGGAGTTAATCCCCCAACTTAAAACGCGACACGGGGTGCGTTTGCACAGTGGTGAAGGGAGGGGGCGGGGCCTGAGGTGACATGTGTGCAAACATGCCCTGTTTCGTGTTTTAAGTTGGGGGATTAACTCCCCCTGAATCCTGAGGGTCCCTGGGGTGCAACTAGCCCACCAGCTACCTCCATTAAGCGCCACAGAGCTGCGTTGCAGAGAGGTGTAAAAAGGGGCGTGGTCTCTGACCACCTCTCTGCAATGCAGGCATGTGGCACTTACTGGAAGTACCTGATGGGCTAGTTGGGCCCCAGGGATCCTCAGGATTCAAGGTGACCTAATACCCCAACTTAAATCGCGCCACAGGGCGCGTTTGCACGGTGGCGAAGGGAAGGGGCGGGGCCTCAGGTGACATGTGTGCAAACACACCCTGTGGTGCATTTTAAGTTGGGGAATTAATTCCGCTTGAATCCTGAGGGACCCTGGCGGCCAACTAGCCCACCAGGTACCTCCAGTGCGCGCCACAGGGCTGCGTTACAGAGAGGTGGTCCAGGCCACGCCCCTTTTTACACCTCTGTGCAACGCAGCTCTGTGGCGCTTACTGGAGGTACCTAGTGGGCTAGTTGGACCCCAGGGACCCTCAGGATTCAAGGGGACTTAATCTCCCAACTTAAAACGGCCACAGGGCTTGTTTGCACACATGTCACCTCAGGCCCCCCTCCCTTCACCACTGTGCAAACGCGCCCGGGGCGCGTTTTAAGAGGAAGTTTTAATCCCCCTGACCTATTATGTACTAGGGAGTTACAGAGGAGGTCATGCTAATCACAGGGGTACCCCAACGCATAGTGTTCCCTAGTGTATGTAGGTGTTTAAACTGTATTCTAAGTGTCTTTTACCACAGCACTGGCTCTAGGCCTGGTTAGTCAGAGTCAGTTACCACCAGTGCCCGTCTGGAAAAGGTGTGGGCACAGGATGATTTTGCAACAAGGCCTCTTTCTGCTCTTCTGTTGGATCTTTCTGCACATGTCTTGCTTCTTCCTGGATTTTTCTTCGTCTTTGTGGACTTCTGTTTCTTTCTACATTTCTTTTGCTTCTTTCTGTGCGTTTTTTCTTCTTTCTTCACATGTCCTACTTCTGTAGGCATAGTTTCAAACTAGCATTTGAAAAACCTTTGAAATTCACTGAAAAAACAATAGGTTTCAGGCACGTTATAGTTAGAAATTAGCATTTAAAAAACCTTTGAAATTCACTGAAAAAACCATAGGTTTTAGGGAAAGTTATAGTTAGTTGGACATTGCACTCGTACAAAACCCGTGAAATTCCCCCGTTATAGTTAGTTCAGGTAACTATAACTCACGCCCCCGCAATGCACTGCTGATGACGTCACATATTACATCACTCATGACATGGTCAGTAACATCACTGATGACATCACTGATGACATCTCAAATGACATCACTGGTGACATCACTGATGACATCATCCATGTGATAATTTGATGCATCTTCTCACACCCTAATATAACCTTTGATACACCCACTTAAATTACAGACTGCCATTCTCAAAACATAGACACTCCAACACCAATAACTACATACACACTCACTGATTCTTAGGTCTACACACACATCCACTCACTCACCCGTACAGTCACTCATACTTACAGTCACTCAGTACAGGACTATCATATGCACTCATACACCTATATAGACACTCACACACCGCCACTCATCCATAGAGGTACTCACACACCTAGTCAGTCATGCAAAGAATAAATCACACTCCCATTTACTCAGATGTACAGTTATACACACACCAGCTCACTTACTCATACAAATACTAGCACATTCTTACGCTCTTATACAATCACTGATACAAGTGCATACTCATCCATACAGCCACTCTCACAATCACACACTCTCACTTATAGCCACATATACTCCAACATACATATATACTGCCTTTCACATATGTAGTTACTCACACATGTACCACTGAGATATACATTCACTCACTAACACACCCATACACACACTCACCCACCCATACAGTCCATCACAGATGCACTCTTCAAACCATGCACCCAGTGAATCACCCACTCACACATCTATGCACAGAGTCACACACACCCCACCCACACAAACACTCATGCACCCATGCAGCCGCTTACACACCAACAGACAGACGGATACAGACATTCACACAGTTTAGTCACTAACCCATGCATTCAGTAAGATACGTATAATCACTCACTTATAGAGTCAGTCACGCACCTACTAAATCATCCATTCAGACACTTATACACCCACTCATTCTTCAATACGGCTTTCCCTATATATATTAAACATATTTAAACTTTACAGAAACACACAGTCACTGGATGATGTCATCAGTAATGTCATTTGAGATGTCATCAGTGATGTCATCAGTGATGTCACTGACCATGTCATGAGTGATGTAATATGTGACGTCATCAGCAGTGCATTGCAGGGGTGCGAGTTATAGTTAGCTGAACTAACTATAACGGGGGAATTTCACGGGTTTTGTACGAGTGCAATGTCCAACTAACTATAACTTTCCCTAAAACCTATGGTTTTTTCAGTGAATATATATATATATATATATATATATATATATATATATATATATATATATATATATATATATCCACAACAAGATGCTTCACTCCGAAAGCATCCAACCCTTACAGGGCGACTCGGTGTCACAGGAACGAAGGTTCCTGAGAATACAAACCAGCACTCACTTCTTATTCACTTTCCAAAAAGAAGTACACCGACTACGGCTGCAGTGGTTTCATAATAACTAACAACATTTTTTTACCTAAAATCCTCCCATTGGTCAGACAATATGTTTTGGATCGTTAATACTGACCAATTTTCCAGTAAATAATTCAATGTCATAATTAGTGTTATATTTTTACATCCAAAGTGGGTTGTTAAATGACACAGCATTTTGTAGCTAATATAAAAAATGTTTGCATAACTAGCAGTATTGGTCTACTTTTGTAGCGGAATGTAAAATATAATGCAGTAGCAATGGGTCTTACAACTCAATTGTGTTTGTTAGGTTTTGTTATCATATAATTAAAGTTTATGTCTCTTTGACATATGGTTTCAAGAAAGCATACAGTACACAACACATAAATGGTAGGTTTCCCTCCGAATACTATACTATATAGGTTTACACAGTCATATCTCCATAAATATCACTGAAATAGTTGTCAGTACAGCTGCATATTTTTTAAGTCTACAGTCTAGTCTGTTTGTTATATACTATGCTTCTTTACTACGGTTTGGGCTATATTAGCAACCCAATCTTACATATAACCAATCACACTGTTTCTTTCATGCATGTAATATTTTAAATGGTATCTAATTGGACAGTGCTGTAGGCCAGTTCATCCATGTTTGACTTTCCTAGATTCACTCAGTGTTTCTTGAAGGTTCATGGTACTCTTCAAAGAAGATGGTTCGTGTGTGGATCATAGGACACAGTTATATCTTTTGGGCTTGAGAGTATGCCAAGATAAATGGAATTGAGAATAATTTAGGTTTGCCAAACTTTGAAATCACATGGGTGGCTGAAAGAGGTTTAAGGTGGAATAACATCCTGCCTCTTATTTCATCTCTTAGTGATTGTGAGCATCCCCAATTTATAATTTTTCATTGTGGAGGCAATGACATTGGTCACCTCACTGGTGTCCGAATTTAAATAGAGATGAAAGGGACGTTTACATCTTTAATGACCTGATTTCCTCACACCCATTTTGTATTTTCAAACATTTGCCAAAGGATAAAATGGAAGTGCTCATTAGCAAATGGGGGAAAGTATGAGAAAACGTGCAGACATATAGACAAAATGGTGTCTGCCTTCCTAAGAGATCACAACATGTCTTCAATATGTCACCAAAATATTGTCTTTTCACAAATCATATCATGCTGATGGTGTACATTTTACCTCAGATGGCAATAATGTTTTCAATATTTAACATCCAGCAATTCCTGCTCAAGCATATCTAAATCCAAAGTACACGCTTCTACTCAAAGGCTCTTTTAAGAGCCAACCTAACAAGAAAGCTAAAGATATATGTGTACTTTAAAAAAAAAAAAACTTTTATGGTGCTGTGGTACTCTCTAGATACTTATGCAATAGTAAAGCGGTACTCCGTATTATTTAAAAAAAAAAAAAGAACATATAGGCATTTGCACATATTATTCCCTTCACATCAGTGCTATAGTAAAGTAATACTGCTTTACAGTAAAACTCATATCTAGCTTTTTAAAGTGATTGTTCAGGTGTATTCCAAAACACAGGGAACAGCTCTGTAAAACAACATGGCTTTCTACATGGTTTAGAAAAGGACAGATCAGACAATCTGATAATCCCTTGTCATCGCTATGTACCGCAGTGATACCCCGGTACTGCCGCAGCCAAAGATATCTGTAGTATCTTCCTGTTGTGTTTATAATGTTCCCTGTTACCTGGTTACTAGCTGCTCAGCCAGTGTGAGTGTTCTGTATGAAATTTTGGTGTGATGGACATGAGTGGAATGCTTGGGTGGCTGGTGTGAGAGTTGACAGTTGGAAGATAGGCTGAGCGGCAGGCAGGCTGCTCCTGGTGGGGCTGCTACCATTGATGTTATGGATTCCTACAAAAACACTACTCGGCTATGTCTACCTCATCCTTACATTTTGGTGATGATCTGGAGATAAACTCATGCTGTACAGCTGGTTTTAATGAAGATTAAAGATCACATGATAAAGAAGTCGTTAAAGCTTAAGAAACCTAGAGAAACAACAGCATAAGCACATACCCAGAAAGAAGATGTTCATAAATGAGCAGACTGCGCTAGTACATTTCCAGGAGGAAATGGTTCAAAAGAGACAAGACAGACAGCGCAAAGTAGTTTTGGAAAAAAGTTTGACATGTTTTGTATGCGGAAAGAAACTACCACAGACAGCTCAAGTACATTTCCAGGTGTAAGTGTTTGCAAAAGATACAAGATCCACAAGAAATGAGCGATATGTGCATCACAAGAAACTAAAGAGATTGGAGCAGCACGCCTCGCAGCCCCACCAGTGTTCCTCACATCGGACAGCCCCAGCCCAGGCGTGCTTTGCTCACAAACATCACTATTGTTGGACTTTAAAGAAGCATCAACTATCCAGTTGAGTATCCTGTGTTAACTCTGCACTATTTAACACCTTTTGGGACAGATTGTATGTTCGCTACAACAAGTATGTGCAGCTACTTCTTCTCTACAGAATGTCAGTTTGTGCCTTTTGATTTGGCCTTGGCAGCATTGGATCGGAGGAACATGTTACTTTTCCACATGCTGTCTTTTGGAAAAGTGCACAATGTGCACAGTTTTAGATGGAGCCTGGCCACGGTTTGAGTTACTTGGACATTCAGCCAATTTATTTCATGATTTTGTTGTCATCAGTATTTGTGACCGTTAAACCACTACACAGCGGATTCAAAGTGCAAGCACGAGTTACCTCGCGCATTTTTACCTGCACTTTTGAGTTCCGCGGTCTTCTCCATGGCACCACTGTGATGTCTCTTCATCAGTGCGGCGCTGCAAGCTGCTTCAGGAAGCTTTGCAGCACGCCGCAACCACTAGCCACCCAGCGCTGCCATAACAGAGTGCCGCCATCTTGAGATTAGCGACAACATGCAGACTGAGGGGCTAGGAATGGTGGTCGCAAGTTTGGCTTGTTGTCTTGTGGTGAAATTCTGCTTCTCCTTGTAGAGGAGGCACTGCAAGCTGTGGACGCCTTGCTAAGTTTCCAGTACCTCACTGTGGTGAGGAGTCGGCTGCAGCATCAACCAGCTTCCGCTTCTCAATTAAGATGTCATTTTCTGCTCTCCTGGCAATTATCGACGTATGGAGGTCGAAACAGTTGGTGACTCCATGTCTGGCGTAAATTATACTCTTCCGATTGTTACGAGGAGGAGTGGACAAGTTCTGGAGGTTAGAGGCTCGTAAGCAGTGGACAAGTATTTGAAGGTATTTTTCTTATTTACGCAAGCAAGACAGCATGCGAGTTCACAAGCGACATCCTCCGAAAAAAAGATATGGACATGTCGGTCATCCGTTTCCGCTTAGAGGCAAATGCTTTTCAGTATGAGGTGCATGTTACATGAGTTTATGCATACTATCTGTTTTTCAAGAAGAGTTCATTTTATTTTGTGTGGCTAAGTTATATTTGTATGCCAGCACATTTCTCACCTTTCTTGTTATGCTGACATTTGGATATTCCATCTTTTCATTGTACAGTTCATGTTCTACTTGGGAATGTGTTTGTTGTTTTGTATGCCCATTTCCTTATGTTGGGTGGGTGTATCGAGCCTTACAGGAGGGTCGTATTTTGTTTTTGGATGTGTTTTGGCTTGTTTTTTGCAAACCTTGAATCCCTTTCTTAAGGGATGGGAAGGGGTTTTAGTCCCACTTCCACATTGTAGCCACTATTCCCATACTTGGGGGGGTGGTTAAGGGTTGTCTCTCTCTTTTTCACAGTTTATGGGTGGAAGTCCCATTTAACGCGCAATGTTGTCATGTTCCTAATGTGTATAAGTCACCATGTGCTTCACGTTTGTCATGTAGTGTGTATAAGTCACTTTGTGCTGCACGTTGGTTTTGTAGTGTGGGTTAGTCACGTTGTGCTTCACACTTTGTTGTAGTGGGTGTTTCCTCTCCAAACCTACTGAGATCAACTGTGGAGTACCCCAAGGATCCTCGCTCAGCCCCACGCTCTTCAACATCTACATGGCCCCCCTCGCCACCATCGTCAGACAGCACAGGCTCAGCATAGTATCCTACACCGACGACACCCAGCTCATCCTCTCCCTCACGAAAAATCCCGAAGACACCAGACTCTGCTGCCAGGAAGGAATGAAGGACGTTGCAGCCTGGATGAACAACAGCTGCCTGAAGCTCAATTCGGAGAAGACAGAGGTCCTCGTCCTTGAACCGTCCTCCACTGCCTGGGACAATACCTGGTGGCCTTCCACCCTCGGAAATCCACCCGCTCCAACAGACCACGCCCGAAACCTCAGCATCATCCTAGACTCCTCCCTCACCATGACCGGCCAGATCAACGCCGTCGCCTCCACCTGCTTCAACTCCCTCCGCATCCTCCGCAAGAACTTCAAGTGGATCCCCCTGAATGCAGAAAGACCGTCACCCAAGCACTCATAACCAGAAGACTGGACTACGGCAATACCCTCTATGCCGAAATCAACAGAACCCGGCTACACAAGCTCCAAACCATCCAGAACACCGCAGCCAGACTCATCCTTGGAACCCCACAACACGAGCACATGACCCAGCACCTACGAGACCTCCACTGGCTCCCCGTCGAGAAGAGAGTAACCTTCAAGCTACTCACCCACGCCTACAAATCACTCCACAACATCGGACCCAAATACCTCAACGAGAGAGTATCCTTCCACGTATCCAAAAGGAATCTTCACTCCACCAACCTCACCCTAGCAGAGACCCCACGCATCCACAGAACCAGAGCAGGCAGAAGAGCCTTCTCCTATGTCGCAGCAAAGGACTGGAAACGAGCTCCCAGTCAACATCAGACGCTCCACTACTCTGCACGCCTTCAGGAAGTGCCTCAAGACCTGGCTCTTTGACTGATCTGGAGCTGCACACCCCCTCCCCCCAGCACCTTGAGACCCTCACGGGTGAGTAGCGCGCTCTATAAATCCCTGATTGATTGATTGATTGCTAGTCCCATCTACGCAGTTTGTAGTGGGTGTTAGTCCCATCTACACACTTTAAGTCATGGGTTCCTCTCCCACTTTTGCATTTATGGCCCCTTACATTAGGGGTGGCAAGTTGGGTTATAGTCCCTTCTCCACATTTTACTTGGTTTTATTCCTTACATAAGGAGTATGTACATGGGTGCGGTCCATTCATAGTGTTTGAGTCAATTTTATGGTGTACGTACATGGGTGTGGTCCACCCATAGTGTTTGAGTTCTTGGGGTGCCTTACTCCCATGTTTCTCTTCACAGTGTTTATTGTGTCTTGTCATATGGTGTTATCTCACTATGTGTCAGTGAGCTTAACGTTCTGTGAACTTTCCTTTTGTTCTATTATTAAAGAAGGAGGATGTGTGATTGTTTGTTTGTATCTTTTCATTCTTCTTTCCTTCTTTGTTTAGTCTTTGTTCCCTCTCGTGGTGTGGTTTTTACCATTTATCCCTGGGTTATGGACTATTGACTTCATTTGTACATTGTTGTGTATAGTTGTGTTTCATTTTAGTATGTCTTTATTATTTTCAATTTTAAGGGGAGAAGATAATGTAGTATCTTCCTGTTGTGTTTATAATGTTCCCTGTTACCTGGTTCCTAGCTGCTCAGCCAGTGTGAGAGTTAGGTATGGAATGTTGGTGTGATGGACATGAGTGGAATGCTCGGGTGCCTGGTGTGAGAGTTGACAGTTGGAAGATGGGCTGAGCAGCAGGCAGGCTGCTTCTGGTGGGGCTGCTACCATTGATGTTATGGATTTAATAAATATCCTACAAAAGCACTACTCGGCTACGTCTACTTCATCCTTACAATATCACTAACAAAAAATACCTTATAACTTAACATTTAATGACTCTACTTCCCTGCACTACCCCACAGAATCAACTGCATACCCTACTATGCAATACTGCCAACTCTTTCAATAATCCAGCTGACGGCTTTCGCGCTACGTGAAATACAAAAGTCTATGGAAACTGCATTAGATTTGAAGCCGTTAGGGACCCCTCTTTTCTTTGCACCCTCTTGAGCAAACACCATGAAACTTTCAGTCATCCCAAAATAAAATGGGAGCAGCAGGTCTGCAAACTTTTGGGCACATTCATAAAACAGGTGCAAAGTTACTAACGGGCAAAAATCGGAAAGAATCCCTATCGCTGGTCCCCCTAACAATAACTACAGAGTGGCTACTGCCACTCTCTTTTATATATATATATGTATAGTCATTGAAAAAACCACAGGTTTCAGGGACGTTATAGTTAGTTGGACATTTCACTTGCACAAAACCAGTGAAATTCAGACGTTATAGTTAGTTCAGCTAACTATAACTCGCGCCCCGCAATGCACTGCTGATGACGTCACATATTACATCACTCATGACATGGTCAGTGACATCACTGATTACATCACTGATGACATCTCAAATGACATCACTAATGACATCACTGATGACATCATCCAGTGACTGTGTGTTTCTGTAAAGTTTAAATATGTTTAATATATATAGGCCAAAGTGTATTGAAGAATGAATGGGTGTATGAGTGTCTAAATGGATGATTTAGTAGGTGCGTGACTGACTCTATAAGTGAGTGATTAAATGTATCTTACTGAATGCATGGGTTAGTGACTAAACTGTGTGAATGTCTGTATCAGTCTGTCTGTTGGTGTGTAAGTGGCTGCATGGGTTTGTGAATAGCTACATGAGTGTCTATATGGGTTATTGATTGGTTGTCTGAGTATCTGTATGGGTGCCTGAGTGTTTGTGTGGGTGGGGGGGTGTGACTCTGTGCATAGATGTGTGAGTGGGTGATTCACTGGGTGTATGGATTCAAGAGTGCATCTGTGATAGACTGTATGGGTGGCTGAGTGTGTGTATAGGTATGTTGGTAAGTGAATGGATGTCTCAGTGGTACATGTGTGAGTAACTACATATGTGAAAGGCAGTATATGTGAGTGTTGGAGTATATAAATGATTATAAGTGAGAGTGAGTGATTGTGAGAGTGGCTGTATGGATGAGTGTGTGCTTGTATCAGTGATTGAATAAGAGCGTAAGTATGTGTTAGTATCTGTATGAGTAAGTGAGGTGGTGTGTGTATAACTGTATAGGTGACTAAATGGGAGTGTGATTAATTCTTTGCATGACTGACTAGGTGTGTGAGTAACTCTATGGATGAGTGGCAGTGTGTGAGTGGCTATATAGGTGTATGAGTGCATATGATAGTCCTGTACTGATGAGTGACCGAAAGTATGAGTGACTGTATGGGTGAATGAGTGGATGGGTGTATAGACCTAAGAATCAGTGAGTGGGTATGTAGTTATTGGTGTTGGAGTGTCTATGGTTTTGAGAATGGCAGTCTGTAATTTAGAGTGGGTGTATCAATGGTTATATTAGGGTTTGAGAAGATGCATAAAATTATCACGTGGATGATGTCATCAGGTTTTTTAAATGCTAATTTCTAACTATGCCTACAGAGGTAGGACATGTGCAGAAAGAGGAAGAAAGGCGCAGAAAGAAGCAACAGAAATGCAGAAAGAGGCAACAGAAGTCCAGAAAGACAAAGAAAGGTGCAGAAAGAAGCAAGAGATGTGCACTAAGAACCGACAGAGGAGCAGAAAGAGGCCTTGTTGCAAAGTCATCCTGTGCCCCCAAATTTTTGCTGACGGGTACAGGTGGTAACTGACTCTGACTAACCAGGCCTAGAGCCAGTGCTATGCTAAAAGACACTTAGAATACAGTGAAAACACCTACATAAACTAGGGAACAATATGCGTTGGGGTACCCCTGTGATTGGCATGACCTCCTCTGTAAGGCCCTAGTACATAATAGGACAGGGGGATTAAAACTACCTCTAAGTCAGAGGTGCAGAAAGACGCTTCTTTAAGTAGTAGTCACATTTGCAGAGTGGTGGAGAAAGGGTGCTGGGCCTCCGACCAGCGCTCAGGAATTCCGCTGCATAGGACTTAGACAAGGTACCAAGAGGACTTCTTGGCCCCCAAGGTCCCTCCGGAGTAAAGTGGACTTCATCCCCATCCCGTAGTCTGCCAGGAGACACGTTTGCAAAGTGTTGGAGAAAGGGGGGCATGTCCTCCTAGACGTCTTAGCAATCCCACTGTGTGGGACTTACTGCAGGTAACAAGAGGGGTAGTTGGCCACCAACGACAACCTTGGGGGCCAATTACCCCTCCTATTACCTCCAGTAAGTCCCACACAGCAGGATTGCTAAGTTCTCATAGCAGGCCACGCCCCCTTTGCCCTCCACTCTGCAAACGCGCTCCCTGTCGCGCTCTTGGATGGGGATTGAAGTCCCCTTCGCTGCTGGGGGTCCTTTGGGGGCCAACTAGCCTACGTCTTACCTCCAGTAAGCCCCACACAGTGGGATTGCTGAGAGGTGGACAAAGGCCACGCCCCCTTTCCCCACTACTCTACAAACACGCCTCCTGGCGCTTTCTAAGTTGGGGTATTAAGTCCCCTTCATTCCTAAGGGTCCCTGGGGGCCAACTGGTACCTCCAGCAGGTGCCACAGAGCTGCGTTGCAGAGAGGTGGTCCGAGGCCATGCCCCCTTTCTACACAACTCTGCAAACGCAGCTCCTGGCACACTGCTTCTCGGGGGATGAAGTCCACTTGTGTCCTGAGGTCCTCAGGACACAAGAGGACCTCATCGCCCCACCACCAGTGAGCGAAGAGGCGCGTTTGCAGAGTGGTGTAAAAAGGGGCGTGGCCTCAGACCACCTCTCTGGAACGCAGCTCTGTGGCGCATACTGGAGGTACCTGGTGGGCTAGTTGGCCCCCAGGGCCCCTCAGTAATGAAGGGGACTTAATACCCCAACTTAGAATGCACCAGGGGCGCGTTTGCAGAGTGCTGCAGGGAGGGGGTGGGGCCTCTGGCGAGATGGGGGGCTGTGTGGCCCCCCTTCTTTTATAATATTTGGGGCCCTGGGGACCCCATCCCCCAGGCCTGAACCCTTTTTATCACCATTTAAAAAGAAAAGAAAATCGGGAAGGGGCCCGCATGGCCCCCTCCCGAGGCCAATTTAGACCCCGGGGACCCCATCCCCCGGGGCATGGCCTTTTATTTATTTATTTTTATCGCGGCCCCCCTCCTAAGGCCTATTTTGGCCCCGGGGACCCCATCCCCTGGGGCCGGCCTTTCCTTGTTTTTTTTTTTTTTTTTTTATTATTGGGGAGGGGGGCCATGTGGCCCCCCTCCCAGGCCACTTCTGGCCCTGGGGACCCCATCCCCTGGGGCCTGGCCTCACCGTTGGGGACCGTGGGGGGAGCCACAATGCCCCCACAGTCCCGCCTGCTCCCTGCCTCCTGCGGGAGCCGGCATTGCATTTGAGCAAGGGGAGCTGCTGACATGCTCAAAAGCAATCCTGCTTTGCTTCATTGAAGCGAGAGCAGGTTTTCCTGCTCTCGCTTCAATGAAGCAAAGCATAGTTTGCTATGGCAGGGCGGGAGCCATGCTCCCGCCCTGCCATAGCAAACAGCAATGTCCCAGGGGTGGGCACCCCGGGACATTGCAGGAGCCGGCCCTGGGGGGTGGCAGTCCCCAGGGCCATCGAGGGCTGCAGGAGGGGGGCTCCCCTCCATCCATTTGCATAGCCCCGGGGAGGTGGTGGTCCCCGGGGCCGGGGGGCCGCAACGGACCCCCATATTTAAAATTCCCCGGGGAGGTGGTGGTCCCCGGGGAAGTGTGGGGAGGGGCAGGAGCCCCCCCACACACTTTTATTTTTAATTGCAGCCCCAGGGAGGTGGCGGTCCCCGGGGCTTGGGGGGGCCAGTGAGGCCCCCCTCCTTTTAAATTTGAAAGCCTTGGGGAGGTTCTGGTCCCCGGGGCAGCATGGGGGGGTTGAGACTCCCCCACACCTTTATAAACACAGCCCCGGGGAGGTGGCGGTCCACGGGGCTGCGGGGGGCCACATGCCCCCCGCATTCAAATTAATAAGCCCCGGACCCCGCAAATTAATCACTGATTGCCCCCAGGACCTGGCCCACCCAGGGGCTTTTTTTTTTATTTTCACGGCAGGATTCGCGACCCCAACGCGAATTCTGCCGTTTAAAAAAAGAATGCTTTTTTTGGCCTTGTGGGACCCCCTGAGCAGGCCTAGGGGGTCAGGGGGTTTCTACCCTGCCCCCTTTTCTTCTTTTTCAACCTTTTTTCCACTCTTTTCTTGTGACTCAGGTTACCGAGTCACAAGATGGCTGCCAACACTTCCTGGTTTGGAGTGTTGGCAGCCAATCAGAGTGAAGCTCGTGCCCGGGAGGGTTCGCAAACCCTCCTCGGTGCTCAGATATCGATATTTTTCTTTTTTTTATTTCTCAGGAACTACTGAACGGATTTACTCCATTTAAAAAAAAAGGTCTCTTTCTGAACCAAGGGCTACCTTTTTGCCAAATTTGGTGTAATTCCGTTCAGCAGTTCGGGCTGTAACCTGTTTCAAAATTCCTAGAGAAATTAACATGGGGAAAACACGTTTTGGGACCCCCCTTTTTTCTCGGCCCCCGCTTCACAACTCACCCCGAAACTTTCAAGACAGGAGCTGACCGGAGCGCCCCATTAGTTTTGAAAATTTCACGAAGATTCGTCAAACGACGCCAAAGATATTGGCAAAAGAAAAAACGCTTTTTGAATATAAACAACGTCCTAACTATAACTACCTACTGTATACATATATATAGAGATATAGATGTATAGATATATAGATATATACAAAAGAAGATTCACTCCACCACGGAAAGAACCGGAGGGACACAAACGGGGAGCCAAGAAGAAAACCTTTAAGGCAGCATCGGAGGCATGACGCGTTTCGGGTTGAATCCCTTTATCAAATGCCAGACACCGACTCCTGCCACCTGTATCTTATCTGTGATCCATCTTGCTGCCATTGGTGGAAGCCCAGCTGAGTCGAATGATTTCCTGAACGCCTGGACGCTGTCTCATCAGAAGACTTTGTTTTCCAGCATGCACCATCTTGGCTGCCAGGGAAGCATTTCATTGTCGGCTCATAGATAACTCATAATTGAGTGCTGGCGATCGTGATTGAGCTTGTGTAGGTGCGGTTAAAATAACACAGTGTCCTTGCTGCTCCAAGGTCTCCCCCGGGCCCCCTTGACGTCTCACCGCAAAAGTCAAAGTCCATAGTAGTTGGAGACTCAGCTACAGTGACGCTGGTCCCTCCGTGCAGTCACGGACTGCATTAGCAGCAGCATTACAATGTTCATTGGTTGCGGGGCCCTGAGCTTATTCCAATACCTTGGACACAACGAAAGCTGCAGAGCAGTTACCCTCGAGCTCAGGCCACAAACGAGACGGGTCCCCCAATCACACCCAGGGTATGGCGCGAAAATATCCAAAAGAAGATTCACTCCACCACGGAAAGAACCGGAGGGACACAAACGGGGAGCCAAGAAGAAAACCTTTAAGGCAGCATCGGAGGCATGACGCGTTTCGGGTTGAATCCCTTTATCAAATGCCAGACACTGACTCCTGCCACCTGTAGCTTATCTGTGATCCATCTTGCTGCCATTGGTGGAAGCCCAGCTGAGTCGAATGATTTCCTGAATGCCTGGACGCTGTCTCATCAGAAGACTTCGTTTCCCAGCATGCACCATCTTGGCTGCCAGGTGAGCGTTTCATTGTCGGCTCATAGATAACTCATAATTGAGTGCTGGCGATCGTGATTGAGCTTGTGTAGGTGCGGTTAAAATAACACAGTGTCCTTGCTGCTCCAAGGTCTGCCCCGGGCCCCCTTGACGTCTCGGGCCAAAATATAGATATATATATACATACATATATATTTATTCGTGGAGTTAGGTAGACAAAATCTATACATTGATATTTTGTCCCTCAATATTTTTCCCCAGTAGTAATGTCCCATGATGTTCCCTACTCAGTAATCAGCGTCCACACCTTCATAGGCAACTCACATTTCCCATCAGTTTATCTTCCTTACACACTTTCTCCCATTTAACCCTTTGTGTGCGTCATTTCTTATGCATCACACTCCTATAATACACAGTAATCTTTGCTACAATCTTTGGGAGCTTCAATAAAAAGTAAAGGTAATCGGCTCAGACAGTCTGCAACCCAATTCTTAACACCTGGTACAAGTTGGATCCTGTGATTAAAGTCCACTGATCTCATGGCCATACAGGCATTTCAGGATGTAACATTCATGGTCAATGCTTTAGTCAATGGTTTGTATGCACACTTAACCAACACCTCGGTGCCCCAAATGAACTGGCGGAAATGTTCCAACCCCCTGACCACTACTTGAACTTTCCTGTGGAATACAGAAATATTTTCTTCAGCTGGTGTGAGCACTCTTGATGTAAAGGCAATAGTCACTTCTTTCCCATAGTCTCCGTTCTGAGAAAGATCAGCACTTATGCTTTTGCAACTAGTGTCAGTGGTCATGGTGTTCCTAGTCGTAGAATCATATCCATGCAGAGCCATAGCCCCTCAATGTTGTTTTTGATGGTTTCAAAATCTTTTTGGTTACGCCTTGACCATACAAATCTTTCCTTGTCCTTTAATAATTGTCTCAAGGAATAAGACTTCTCTGAGAATTTATGGTCAAATTTTGAATAGAACTCAGTCAACCAAAGAAAGGACCTAAGATCTTCCTTATTTATAGGGACTCCAGGTTCCTTGATCACTTGCACACGTTCTTCCTTAGACTTAATACCTTCTGCACTAAACTCATGGCCTAAAAAAGTAAGGTTCTGTATAGTTATTTAAATTTTACAATATTTTGCAGCCAACACATGCTTCTCTACACACTCAAAACAGTTTTCATAAGCACATCATGCAGACCTTTTGTCACTTCCAAAAATTAGGATGTCATCCTAAAAATACATACCTTACATCCCCTTATATAACTTTGACATCAACTGTTTAAATACTATATCAACTGATACCACAGAAATAGATCTACAAATGAATTGTGAGCATCCCATGGGAGTGAGAAACGCCTTATGTTTTTTGTTATCAGGATGCAAAAACACCTGATGATAGTCAGATAATAACCCAATAAAAAAAACATAACATAACTTTGGTGATGGTCAGCATTAAATTAATACATATTAACAGAAACTTTTCTACCAGTATGTTAATATTGAGATCCATGAGGTCAACTCATAAACTGTCAGGGTTGACATGTTATTGACCCCAAGAAGACTAACACAATGTAGAACTGGTGCTTGGGCAGCACTTAACTCCTTTCACCAAATTCAATAGACTGTGTTTTTGCTTGAATTTTACTTGCTCGAGAATGGAAGCCATTTTGGGTGTAGCTGGCTGTTTACTCTTCATTCATCCAGGGTCATGCCTGTTAATGTTACTAATTATGAGATTAGCATCTGCAAGTTCCAGTTTCCTAACCTGAAAGTCTTCATGGCCTTCTGATCCTCAGTGAGTTGGTGCATCGCCTGGAGGCTCCTCACAATGTCAGAGTGGTAAGCAGCGCAATTGTTTGGTAGCGTATTGTCCTCCATTTATTTGAGGGAGTTTTTGTTTCCTTTATCACGTCTAGACACTAAAAAAGATAAGAAAGGATAAATTAAGTTGAGGATGAAGCGTGGATGTTAACATTTAACCATAGACTGTTCACAAGTAACAAACGCAGGACAAGTGTCTGAATCGGTGAAGAGAGGCTGTACATGTTAATTTCCAAAGGTTTTAAAGATTCCAGGAGTTCAAGGCATGGAATTAATTCCTGTGAGGTAACTTTTAAGGAAAATAATCCAGTGATTATAAGTCCAGGTATTGGAAAATAAGATTGCAGAAGAAACTAGAAATGATTATGTGGTTACTTTCTTTCATTGTTTCTAATTATTGATATGGCTCACCTTTTCTCAGAAAAGCAAAGACCAGAGGACCCCAAGTTTAGCATTAGCACTTAAAAGTGAAAGTGGAAAAGAGGGACTGTTAAGGTAGGCTAGCATTTTATTTATAAGTGTAGTGTATTGGAGTCACATTTCATTCATTGCTTTGTTTGCCTTTAAGAACGCAGTCATCACCTTCACTACAAGATGAACGTACAACATTGGGGACAAGACTAACAGTGGTGGACAAGCACACACTTATCTCTCTGTTTTTTTCTCATTTTCATTCCCTTTTCCCGTTCAGAGTGGCTCAGTCACAAGTGCTGATAGGGCTCAAACACAAGTGCTTATTTGGCTTTGGGGCTGGAGCAGTAATTGGAGGGACCCAGCATATGTGGAATGGTTTCGGCCCCACAGGATTGCACATCCTAACAGGTTAGTGCTCACTCGTGATAGTACATGGCATGAAAAGATCTTTCCACTCACCTGTCTGGCCACGATCAAAGGAATAATCCACTTAGCAGCCTCAATCAGTTTAATAATGCCATCACTATGTTAGGCCCCGGGAAAAGTGAAGGCCGCAGACCAGTCTTCCCCTGGGGAACTTCGCGCAGGGGCAGAAGGACAAGGTGCGGAGGGGGTCAAGGGGTTGGGTAAAGGGAGGGATTAGGGTGGGCTATAAAGGTGTCAGGAGAGGAGGACCCAGCCTCTTCCTGACACCTAGCACCACCGGGGAGGGAAGTTTAATTTAGTGGCTGGGGGTCCATCGGGCCTCCTAGCATTGTGGTGGGTAGCAGGTTTATTAAAGTGTGGAAGCACCTACCTGCAAGGAATCAGCAGGGATGGCGGTGCCTGATCATGACACGGTGCGAGGCGTGCTGGGAGTGCTGGGGCAGATGGGCCGCGAGGACCTCTTGCAGCCCGGTGTTTTGGACCAGGCATGGGTCGGCATGGTCCGACCCTGCGCTCCACTTCAGCGGGAGTTGCAGCGGCGGTGGCGGCATGTAATGAAGAGCTGCCATACACGGGGACAGCACAAGCAGCAGACGTCCAAGCACGGAGGCAGACCCTGCCCACGCGGCTGCAGGACGATGCGGCTGACAACGTGATGGTGAGCAGGGAGCGGGGCTGCCATTTCATGAACCAGCCCAGCAGAGCGCTGGCGCCGGTATGGAAGTAAGGGAAGATGAGCTCCAGGGAGAGGATGCCCCTCTGGACCTCACATGGAGGCCTCTCCTAGGAGGCAATTAAATAAGACAAAGGTTGGCCTGAGTCCCATTTTAAAGAAATCCAAATGAGCGCGGGCCCAGGTACCTTCACACATGGCAGGGCTTTTGATCAGGGAGGAGGGCGGCCAGGCTGCACGTGGTTGGGTGGGGGGAGGATTTTCACCTGCTTTACCTAGGTGGGAGGGTTTAGATCTTGAGGCCAAAATTAAAGAACAACATCTCATAATTAGGGAGACAGAAGAAAAATGGGACATGATGTGTGTGCCAGGGAGAGGGAGGGGCAGGAGGCTCCCGGGTGGGGATCAGGGCTCCATATGTGGGAGGAAGTGACAGAAAAGGTGCAGGGCCCTGAGGAGGAGGCTGGGGGGGCAGGTGGGTTTGGGTCAGGGACAAGCGGCAGACAGAGAAGGGGAAAGGGACACTCAGCATGGTGGAGAGGCCTGGTGGTGCTAGGGACCCTCCCGGTTGGAGCAGCCTAGGGGGGGACAAAACCGGCAGGTGAGGCCGGTAAGAGTGGGGTGGTGCCAGTGGGGTGCAAAACGGCCTCGGGACACTCTCTGAAGCAGCAGGTGGGTCCGTAGCGGCCTACCCTCCACCAGTCACGGCCGGCATGACTCATGGGTGGGGGAGCAGGGAGCAGGTCACGCGAGGGGTGGTCACACATGGAGGGAAGGTTGATTTAAAAAAAAAATTAAACTTACCTTCGCCTCCGATCCAGCGTCGTGTCTCCTCTCTCTGTGCCTTACAGAAAGCAGGCAGCCTCCCTCTCCTCCCCTAAGCCAATCATAATGCTGCAATGGCAGCGTTGTGATTGGCTGGTATGCCGACCCCACAGGTGTCTATGGGGATGCCATTTTCTCTATGTAGGCTGCATGCAGCCTGCATAGAGAAAATGCAGAGTGTGCATGACTGGTTTCTGACCAAGCAGTCAGTGCCCACAACAGTGGGCAAGACACTCCTCCCCTGCCTGAAGCAGGAATGCCCACCCACCCCCAACCAAACCCTACATTCTACCATTTTATGTTTCTGCTTCTCTCACTGCGAGTAAGCAGTGGGGCGACGCTCCTCAGCCCATGTGGAGGAGGCACCCCTGCCCTCCACCGAGGGATCGGGCAGCGACAGTGATAACGCAAGAGTGGAAGGAATGTGAAAGGACAGAATAGAGCAGTGCATGAGGAGGTGTGGATGTCAGCAGAGAATGAGGTTGAAATACTGCTGGATTACGGGGATGAGAGTGACGAGTGGGAAGAGGGTGAGGTGCGTGATAAGGAGGACGTGATCAAGGGGGCTCTGGGGCATCGGAGAAGGCATCCAGGAAAGTTGCTGTCTTACAAGAGGCAAGTGCTGCTAAGGACAAGTCGAAGCCGATGGGGCAGAAGAAGGCCTGCAGCTGGGGCAAGGACAAAGAGGTCCACGGACGATCATCAGGTAATGGGGACTGGTGGGCAGCATGGGAGGGGGACCCAAGGCCGTGAATAAAAAAGCCTGCCGGTCAATGGGTGACAGGTCAGTAAGAGACTCGGCGACGAACACAGGTGCAGCTGAGGCTCCTGCGTTGGGCGCAGATCACAGCGGGTAAAAGCTGTTAGTTGGTGCGAGTGTCCAGACGGAAAAGGTGGATGGGAGTGAAGGAAAAGAGGACAAAGGGGACAATAAACACCACAAAAAATTGCCATACATGGGACTGGCGATGCTGTTGGGCTTGCATCTGTCTGACAAAACAAAAATTAGGATATGGAAATATGAATACGTTGATGTGTTCAAATTGCTCCATAGGGAGATTCAGGCAAAGGAGGGATCAAAGGAAGAGGAGTGGGAGCTGACGAGGAGACCGAGGGTACCCATTAATATGGAGAACTGGACCTCAGCTTTCCTAATCTATGCTAGCATTTATTGTGAGAAGCATTTGGATAGGGCGATTGCCTTACTGAAGTATATGGATATTATAGGGAAGGCATAGATGCATTTCGGGGGTTTCACCTGGCTGAGTTACGATGAGGAGTTTAGAGCTAGAATCAGCGTCAACCCAGATAAACCAAGGGGTAAAGTGGATCAGGAGTTGTGGATGCAGTGGATGTCATCCACACAATCCTCGGCATCCACGCATATGGCCAGCAGCCAGCCGGTGACATACCGGTCCTTTCCTGCGTGTCCTGCTCAGCCAGGGGCACGAGGAGCTAGTTTTGGGGCAGGAGGATCAGGAGTCCCACCAAAGCAGGGGGAAGTCACCACGGGAGTATGCTGGAAATTCAATAAGGGATTCTGTGCCAGGCCCCCATGTAAGTTTAAACAGGAGTGCTCCAAATGCGGTGGACGACACCCGCTCACGCAGTGCTTTACCCTGTCCACCCCAGCCAAACAGTGGAGAGCCACTAAGGGACTAGGACAGTCTGGCCCTAAGGGGTCCTATCCCGGTTAGGATTGAGGCCATGGGCCCATGGCTCTCGATTTACCCCGACAGAGAGGTGGCGCTATGAATACAGTGCGGTATCATCTAGGGTTTCTGGGTGAGATACCAAGGTCCCTGGGAAAGAAGATGGGCGGACAACTTGAAATCAGCCAGAGAATTGCCAGAGGTAGTGGCAGCAAAATTAAAAAGGGAAGTTGAAGAAGGGAGGATAGCGGGCCCATTCACAGGATGTCCAGTGGGGGACTTGATTATATCACCTCTAGGGGAGATGCCTAAAAAAGAACCAGGGGAGTACAGGATGATTCAACACCTATCCTGGCCTGAAGGGAGGTCAGTTAATGATTTCATCGTGGAGGAGGACTCGAGGGTGCTGTACGCCTCAGTGGATGATGCGGTTCGCCTAGTGAGGTTGTATGGGCAGGGAGCGGAAATGGTGAAGTGTGATGTAAAATCTGTGTTTCGCTTGCTGCCCATACACCCAGCAGATTTCCCGCTACTGGGGATGCAGTTCGGGGGCGCCATCTACATGGACAAAGTCCTGCCGATGGGATGTGCAATTTCTTGTGCACTTTTTGAGATGTTCAGCACTTTCCTACAGTGGGTTTTCATGAGGAGCAGCGGTCACCAGGAAGTGTCTCATTACCTGAATTACTTTTTGTTCATAGGGAAAGGAACCTCGGGAGATTGTGGGAGGGCTCTGCATCACTTTCAAGAACTGTCACAGGCATTCGGGGTCCCTTTGGCGCCAGAAAAAAACAGCTGGGCCCAGCTGTAGACTGACTTTTTTGGGCATTGAACTGGACTCGGTCCACTGGGTGGCCAGGCTGCCTAGCGACAAAGTGGCAAACATCCAGGCTTTTCTGCTGTGGGTGGTGGGTGAGAAGAAGATTGACCTGAGAGCAGTACAACAACTGCTGGGTTTTCTCAATTTTGCAATCCCGGATGGTGAGAGCGGGAAGAACGTTTTGTCGGCACCTCGGCATGGCCATGTCCAGGGCAGTGCTATCACACCACAGGGTGAGGATTTTGATGGGGGTCAGGGCAGATCTGAGTGTTTGGCAGACGTTTTGGGCTGATTTCAATGGGGTGTCTTGCGGATGCTTTGTCTCATTCGCAGTGGCGGCGATTTCGAAGACTGGCCCCTGGAGCGGAAGAATGCAAGACAGAGCTGCTGGACGACATCTGGGCCTGGGGGGAGTGAGAGTGATAGGCCTGGTCGAAAGGTCTTTGGCGGAATCTACAAGACGGAGCTACAAGCTGGTGTGGTCTGAATTTGGAGATTTCATGGGACATTCCATAGCCGCATTGAGCATGGCGAGGCAGGACACTGAGCAGGGAGTGTTGCTTTTGGTTTTACGATGTATTGACAAGGGTTTGTCGCAGACGACAATAGCGGGAAAATTGGAAGGGATATCTTTTTACAGCAAGTTCAGTCAGTCAAATATCTTTATTCGGCTGACACACAGCCATAAAGGAGTGCATCAAAAAGAGAATTATTTAAAAACAATTAAAATATGATACAGACGATATATAATAAACTTCATGACAATAGAAATTCATAATCGGGAACGTAACAGTGATAATTAAGTCATGGTTTCGACAAATAGCAGCATGACATACAGACGACGTATAATGGACTTTATGGTAACCCCCTGTCCCTATAACCATAAAATCCAAAAATGATTCATTAAAATCCAGATACAGAAAAGTAATTTCCCAACCACATTTCATAAACGGACAGCTGTGGAAATATATCTGTAGACCATTAAACATGTATATTCATCATTTAAAAGCTGGAGGTGAAATAGGGCCAGCCGGCATTTCCTGATATTTAAAATTTTTAAAAGGGGGACAATAAAATCCCGCCTCAGCTTAGTATAAAGTTGACAAAAAAACAGGAAATGCAGCATATTCTGTGTAGATTTGGAGTCACAAGAGCAATGATCCAGTTTAGCATTGCAGTAAGCTTTGCAAGGATAGGAGACCAGTGTAGGAAGGTGGAATCTGACTGCATGGTTGCCCCCACTTTTTTCCTGGTGTTTTGCTGGTTTTCGACTTAGTTTGGCTGGGATCCTGCTATTCAGGACCCCAGCCTATCTGCTTTCCCCTTAAATTGATTTCATGTACTTTAGGTAAACTCCAGATTGGATTCTGGGGTACCCTTGTGAGTCCCTAGTATATGGTATACTATGTACCCAGGGCATGGGTACCCCAGAGGCCTCCCAGGGGCTGAAGCATGTATTATGCCACCCCTGAGAGGCCATACAATATGACACAACAGGTGTGCTATAGCAGCCTGTGTAAGGTGGTGTATGCACCCCTTACTGAGATATAGGTTCCCTATATCTCTCCATATCACTGCACATGTAAACCTATCAGTCACCTCTATGGCAGGCCTTATCAATCCTGAAGGCAGGGTGCTGGGTTTCATGTGAGTGGGTGCCCATGCATGAGCAGAGCCCCTCTGCAGCTTTCGGAATCTTCATTCCGGGGTTGTTTGTGATGCAGCCAGACCATATACTCTTAAGTGCATTATAACCAAACGGTAAATGCTAACTTTGGAGTGGCTGCATGGAAAACTGTTGTGTTTGGTGTCAAACACCTTGGAATCATACTCCCCACACCAGTAACTGGTGTGGGAGTATGATCCCACCCTTCTAGAGGGAGAGACATGACAGCACCGGTATACCCGGTACCAGCTAACAGAGCCCTGGCATCACAAAATGGATGCTGCAGCCACAGACACGAGTCTGCCCTCCTGCTGCTGGTTGAAACTCCGGCAAGGGAGGCCTGGACAATAGGTTTCCTGTCACAGGGAGGTGTGACCACCTCCCAGACAGGCTTTAGTGTATTGGGGCTAGGTGGGTGCACTCTCAGAGTGCTTTGAAGTCTGCACTGGGGGCACATTTGGTGTCCCTGTGCATAGTCCAGCTCAAACCGGTTGCAGGGGCACACAGCCCTGCTCTGGTGCAAAACTGGGCAAAGGAAATGGGTGTAGCCATCCCTCTTTCCTGACCCTCCCATAGGTGGGTCCCCAGAGTTTGTCAATCCCCTTCCTTGGGTATAAAGTAGGAAACCCTGACTACAGGATTTTAGATTACACCTGGACTAAACTCTGATACCAGAATCCAAGTACTTCAACGATCTGCACGACACTGGACAACTGAAGAATCTCCCTTGGAGTAAAGGAGTAACTCCCCTGCAAGGAAGGCACCTTTAACGCAACTGACCAGTTGGCATCTCCGAGCTCCGACGGACTCCGAAGAATATTGCCACACAGGAGGTGGGTTTTCCTAGGTCTCTGAGGTCGATCTGTACCCACAGCAAGTCTGAGGCCCGTATCCCTCGTGGAAGACTGTGCAACCTGAACCCCTGGACACTGCAACCATTTGCAGAAGCATCAGCTTTCCGGTGACCCCTGAGGCTGAGCTTTGGGTTACTTGTAGCCCTGACCCCGAGCAAAAATTGCATTGAAGATTTTTAGGCCTACACTCTATGAGTGTTCCGTGGGCTGCCATTTTGTGATTCCTCTTGAGGTCCCTTCGCGATCCCTGGTCCGTTGACCTGTGGGTCCCCAAGAAGGCAACTCTAACTTTTATTGGGCTTCTCTAGTTGCTCCAGACGTGCCCTGACTCTCCATTGCTTGGGGAGTCCCCAGGACCTTGCTGGTCTACACAGAAGCATCTTTTCTCTTCCTGCATGGGTTGCTGTTGCCAAGGCTTGTTGTGGTAAATCTGATCACCGACACCCCAGCACTCGACATCCTTTGTGCAACAGCTCGAATCCAGCTCCTGGTTGTCATCGACATCTCCAGGACCCCGTGGCTGCTGAGTCAAGCTTCACCTCTTCGCACCTGAAGCACCGGACATCGGTGGGCATTCGATTGCTCCGCTCCTGGTCACTGGCTAGTGATCCAGACTCCCGGACACTTTTCTTCTTCATGGCAGCAGCACTTTGCAGCAGACCGCCATTGAAAATGACGATGATTCCCGACAACCTTTGACACCTATGCACCCGGCTTCCCTGGGTGAGGTAACTCGAGTACTCCGGTGCTCACGTGGGTGTTGGCCTAGAACCCCTTAACCCCTTGACCGCGATCGGAATTCCGCTCGTATGCGGGACATTCCGATCGTGGGTGGAGTCGTGACGAGCTCAGCTCGTCATGCGCACAGCGCAACCGCGCAGCATGACGAGCTGAGCTCGTCATGAGCACGGAAGGGGTTAAGTCTAAAGGGGTTTGCTGAAAGTCCTCTCCTAAGTGTCCTTTATCTTTCAAATTCCAACCCCGACTGTCCGCATTGAATCCTACGGCGCTCACGGATGTGTTCACACACTGCACACGTCCCCCGTGGGTCCCCTGTGTCACTACCTTGGGTGGTTCCTTGGGGTCCCAGCGATTCTACGTGCTCTAGGCACTGTGTCTAGTCAAGTCATGGGTCTTATACCACTTTCTTAGTATATGGTTTGGTCTCCCCCTGGAGCCCACTGTGTATTGTGCTATTTGCTGTCGTTTTAATACTGTGATACTGTGTATCTTGAACTCTAATCTCATAAAGAGATTAGTAGTTAGTGTTTAGAAATAAATACATTTATTTTATATATATCTTGTGTGGTTCTCCTTTCATTTAGTCATTCAAGAGGTTATAATCTGGTAAACCAAGCTGCTTTACACTGCTTCAAGACTTAGCCTGAAGGCTGCTCTCCATAGCTACCACTAGGATAGCTTTCAATAAAGGTTGTCTTTAAACCTATCATCAATAAGGGTCGTTTGGACTCGTGCAAGGTGCCCACTATAACTAGTGGACAGCATATGCCAGGCCAACTTCTCACATTGGTGTGCAGCGGTTGGATTCAAGCTTGCTATTGCTTTACCAGATAATCTCTTTGAAGTGACTAACTGAAAACCACCATAGGTACATAGGTACATATAAATCAAGTTTAGAATACAGTAAGATCTACTGAACTTAGAGTTGTGTGTCAAGGGCTTAGCACACCCTTTCTACAACTCAGGAGAGTTTCAGTTCCCACTAGAGTAGGTAGGTGCATACACCACACCACACTAGAATGTCTGCAAGACCTGAAGTCAGTGACTCCTTGCCCACTAGGTATGACAATCTCACATTCCAGGAATTGAGAAATATGTGTACCTCCAGGAGACTGAAAACAGGGAGACATGCAAGCACTCAACGCCTCATAGAGGCTTTGCTGTTAGATGACCTCAGAAAGACACCAGGGTTTGATGAGGCAGGCAGGTTGGGTGGGGCAGTAGAAGAGGAAAGGCCAGGTAGTGAAAACTACTATGACCCAGACTCTGATGCTGGCCAGGGGGATCAACATGATTCCCACCTGGAAAATCCAATTCTTCCTGAAGGAGAGGAAGGCCTCAGTGCCCCCTCTTCACTCCCCCAGGAAGGGTTAATAGTCTACCAAGAAGATCAAGATCTCCTTCTCAGGAATCTAATCATTCTGGTACTTCTATAGGGTCCTCTGCTTCTCATAAAAGGGCATCCTCTTATGAGAAGAAGTGCCAACTGCTTGAGTTTGATAGAGCTAAGCTCAGAATCAAGAGAGAGCAATTGGCCTTAGACAGGGAATCCCTGGAGCTTCAGAAAGCTTCTCAAAAGTTGGGGCTAGAGCCCCATGGTGGCAGCCACAGTGTCCCTAGCAGTAGAGAAGAGACTCATCCCCATAGGAACCTGAACAAGATTGTCCCTCCCTAATAGAGTGGGGATAACATCCACAAATGGATAACTGCACTGGAGAGGGCCTGTAAAGTACAGAGGGTCCCTCAGGAGCAGTGGACAGCAATCTTGTGGTTCTCCTTTGCAGACAAAGGTAGAGACAAGCTCCTCACAGAAAGAGAAGAGGATGCTGATAATTATAAAGTCCTGAAGAGTGCTCTGATTGATGGGTTTGGCCTAACCACTGACCAATACAGGTTGAAGTTCAGATACACCCAAAAGGCACAGACTCAGGACTGGGTTGACTTTGTAGATTGTGCTACTAAGGCTCTGGAAGGTTGGATACATGGCAGCAAGGTGCATGACTTTTTAGGATTGTACAATTTGATTATGAGGGAGCAGATCCTTAATAATTGTCAAAAACAGCTTTTACACCAGTACCTGGTGGACTCTAATCTGACCTCTCTCCAAGAATTGGGAAATAAGGCAGACAAGTGGGTCAGAACCAGAGTAAAGCCAAAGAATCAGGGTGGTGACCAGAAGAAAGATTCTACCAAGCCCCAAGAGAAAGGTGGGGATAAATCCAAGGATAAATCCACTACAGGGCCCAAAACGTCCTCTCCGGGGGGGGGTCTCAAACTCCTTCCTCCCCTGAAAAGAAACCTTATTGCCATAACTGTAAGAAGCCTGGCCACTGGAAAAATGACCCCAGTTGCTGCAAGGCTGGCAATAAGGAAAATGTTCCTCCCAGCAATACTACCACTCCTCCTGACAGACAGAAATAGAAAGAGAGATAAGGCTCAACACTTGGAGAGTGTACCAGAAGCAAATGTTCAGAGACTCTCTTTTTCCCTATCTCAGGCGCTCACTTGACAACTTTAGACAAGATAAATAGTCCTTCTTCAACTGGATTTTTGAGATCTTTACAATGCACTCTGGCTTAAAAAAACAGTCCACCATCCCCACTATCTCCAGCTGTTTTTTTTATGTAGTTAAACCATGGTATCTTCAACATGTGATCAAGTTTAAAACAGCCCACTATAATTGCACTTTACAGCATGTTATATTTAGGTTTTGATCCCGCCAAAGATGAGATTCTGAGCAGAATGTTGAAAGGTTGGGGGGTGGAACGAGGGGGTGGGGGGGAATTCCGAGGGAGGCCATAACTTTTGAATTGTTGCAAGGTTTGTCGGGGGTATGCCAGAGTGTTATGACACATTTGAGGTGTCGATATTTAGTTCATGTATGATTTGGATGTTTTTCGGGGGTTTCCGGGGCTCGGAGTTGTTGGGAACGGTACGACAGACGGGGGTGTCCTATGAAGAGGTGAGACTGGATCAGGGCCGACTCGGGATTTGGCTGAGTCACTCTAAGACGGATCAGGCTGGCAGGGGTAGATCGGTCTGGTTGAATGAGAGTGGTTGCAGAAGTACTAGAATGGCGGGATTATTTATCAAGACCAGGACGGCCTTTGACAGTGATTTTTTACCATGCGTCAGGAGGTCGGGTGATGGCTTTTCAGCTGCTGGCAGTGTTGCGCATGGCGTTACGAAACGTGGGCAGGGACCCAGCCAGGTTTGGGACGCATTCCTTCTGCATTGGCACTGCTACAGCAGTGGCGCGCTTAGGATGGTCTTGGTGCAAAATTCGCCAGATATGGAGATGGAGGTCTAGGTGCTGTGAGAGATATGTGAGCAAATAAGGGATGCAGAGCCAAGGAGGGGCGGGAGCAGGAAGTACTAGCGCATGGGAGGGGGGGATTTTTCTTCTTTAAACACTAATCTATTCCTTCATGTTGCAGGTTGTGTGAGCAGCCCGGGAACCAAGACGGTTACCTGGATCATGAGACATTCTTTTGTGCAGCCAAACACGCAGATCAGCAGGTGTATGGTCGTAACCTAGGTTTGAGGAGCAGCCACCATGAAGTGTTCTGGTGGGGAAAAGGGGGTATGTGATGGGGGGCTTTATTGCAGTGGTTGACGAAAATTGTGCCGCAAATAGGCTGCCCAGACATGCTGGTTCTACATTTGAGCGAGAACGCAGCCATTGAAAAGGCCCACAGGAAATTGAATAGGGCAATGAGGGTTTTCTGCCAGGCGAGAGGCATAAAAGTGATTGCTCATGTGGGACTAAAGTTGGAAGAGCCTTTATTGTTCAGGGATGATGGAATGCACCTTTCGCAAATGGGGCATGCAAACTATATGATGGAAATGCGAGATGCGATTAGTAGGTTGTGGAATGAATCTATCTGGTACAGCGGGGAATACTGAGAGTGTGCGAAAGGTGCACAGGATTGGTTGGGGGGGGCAGGTAACCGCCCTACGGGGGTTACCTGGTTGGCAGTACTTTGGAGGGGTGGTGAGTCACCTACGGGCGGATTCACCTGTCAGGGGGGACACAGGTGACTGATGGTGGGATGCAGGATGCAATGAGCAACGGAGGAAATTCAAGAGAGGATGTTGGAGGGGAAGTGAAGCGGAGAATGGGGATATGGAGGAGGTCGTAGAATGAAAGGGGAGGAGTGAAACAGGTGAGATGGTTTGAGGATGGCTGGGAAGAATGAGTGGTATGATTATGAGAAAGTGATATGCTTGCAATATTGTTTTTGTTAATAAAGTTAACTCTTGCAACCTTGTCCTAATAAAATGGCCTTTTACGCTTCAATTAACAATGTGGAGTGTAGTTATTGCGCGAAGCAACTTAGGGCAAAATTCTTAAACAAATGTTTCAATTAATATTTCTTCATGTCTATGAAGTCTTACTTTTTGAAACATGACTGGAGTTCAGAATCATGGTCATGTTTCTTGAATTGCTAACTGAATTGCTAAGAACTCACATAACTTCTTGATCAAAGGCAAATGGCACGATTTTCAGTAATCCAACTGTTTACTGTACCACGACTTTAATCACAGCTGTGTGTATTTGCCTAATTGATTTGTACTAGAATTCTTAACCTCTGCTACCATCTTGAGGTTGAATGGGGTAAAACCACTGCTGAGAAATGGACAGTCTTAGTGAAGCATACTGCATAAAGTAATTGAACCATGTGATAAGATTGGCTGATATGAAATATAGTGCACAGATAATTTGTTTTTTGCAGTAACAATATAACAATGAGTGTGTGTGTGTGTGTGTGTGTGTGAGTGTGTATGTGCGTGGGGGTGTGTGTGTGTGTGTGTGTATAAATATTGTAATAAAATCATACTTTATATTATAAAGATATTCACTGAAAAAAAGAAAGGTTAAAGGGACGCTATAGTTAGGTGAAAATGTCAGTGAAAACCATACTGTTTTAAACTAACAAAACCACTACAATTCACCAGTCATGGTTATATCAAGTAACTATAACATATTCCCTAAATTAACTGTAATTCACTGTGGTTTTTGTTTCTTAAAATACATTTTCACCAAACTATAACATCCCTTTAACCTTTGGTCTTTTCAGTGAATTTCAAAGTTTGTTTTTTAAGTAAAGTAACATATTATAACAATTCCTAACTACAACGTCACTTTAACCTTTGTTTTTTTCAGTGAGTATATATATATGTGAAAAGAAGCCAAAAATAAGCAGGTACAGGATTTTCTTTATTTCACATCTGTCGCGATCCACATCTGGAAGCAACTGCCATCAAGCCCCGCTCCCCAGTTCCACGCAGGGAACTCCCACACTCCCACATTCCACATTCCACAACAACCCAACATTATGTGTGAGTGACAATAGCCACTCTGTAGTTATAGTTAGCATTCCCTGGGATAGGAATTTCTCAGAGAGGCAATAGCTTTGTCCCTGTTTCACGAGTCTCCAAGAAACTTTGCAGACCTATTCCTTTTTCTACAGTGGCAGATGATGCAAAGTTTTGTGGTGATTTGTTAAGGGGGTGCAAAGAAAAAAGAATGATCCCAAAAAAAGTTATTCCACCAATGCATTTTTCACAGACTTTTTACAAGGATGTAGCAGCAAAATGGCTGAACGGATGTTCATGAAATTCGCAGGAATATAGATTATGGTGTGAAAATTATAATTGTTTCTTTTTTATGAAAATCTGTTCAGTAGTTTTGTAGTAATTAGGGACAAAAACTTAGTGACATATTGGGCCACGATGTAACCTGGTAATTTTGTGCTACACCATGGTACATGCCAATGACAAGGCAGTATATGATTGGGTAATCAAAGCCATTACAAAATTTTAAGACAGCTAATTTGTTTAAACCACACTTAGTCTGTGTTGTGGGTTTTAAGCAGAAATATAGTGTACTAATAGTTTATGAGTGCATAGGAAGGATTGAAGCACTTTATGTAAGTCTGTAAAGGTAGGGAAAAGTAGTTTTATTACTTTAGATATTTTTTTTAAAGTTTACGGAGTACTGTGGTACTACTTAGAAAGTACTGTGGTACTTAAAAAATATTTAAAAAATCCCTCACAAATACACTATACTACACTATATTTCACAAATAAAGTGTACTACAGTGCATTTTCATGTTTTTACATATTTAATGGTTTTTAAAAGAAGGTATGTGGAGTATCACAATTCTGCCTACACAGTACTGAGGTACTTACAAAAATGTAAAAATATTCTAATTTGTAGCAAAAAATTAAAGTACACTGTACTACACTAGATTTCACAAATATAGTGTACTACAGTGCTTTTTACATTTTTTACATACTATTTATTTCTGTAACTGCACTATTTCTGAGGTACTAGCACAGGTTCTCCTTAATTTTTTTTAAATATATGAAGTAATAAAAATACTGTTCCTTACCTTAACATACTGACCTAACCTGCTTAATTTCTTCCTATGCACTCATAATACAGTAATACACTATATTTCCAATTAAAGCCCAGAACACAGACTAAGGGCCTGAATACAATGTCGGTCGGAAAGACTCCGACCGGCAGTCGGATTCTCCTAGACCGTGTAGGAACCTATCCGCCCGACTCGGTCAAAAACATTTCTGACCGACCGATTACGATGCTCGCCATCGGAAGGGGAACGGTTCTGCCATTCTGAATCGGTTCCGACCGGCATTCGGAGAATCCAAGTTGGTCGGAGCTGATTCAACTGATTAATGGACAGTGTTTCGGACCGACCGATTACAAAGTTGGATTCCAACAGCCTTTCCGACTTGGTCTGTCCGACACGAAAAGGCTGTCAGAAACTGACTTTGGTGGCCCCTAGCAGACCCCCCTTCATCCTGAGTCTTTCGGTTTGAGGTCGAGGGGGTACCCAAGGGACCCCCCTGTAAGACCATGCACAGTGTGGCAGGCACCATGAGGTGCCCTCGACAGGGTGCAAGGTTTTCCACAGACACCCTTTTCCCCCATAGGAGCCTGTGTTGTCGGTCGGAACACAGGCTCCCATTGAAGTCAATGGGAGTCCTTCTGAACGGTGTTCGAAAGCATCATAATTGGTCGGAGGAACCACTGACCACGAGTCGGTCGGAACCGAATCCGACAAGGAGTTGGCCGGTTTAGTTTCTGACCGACATCGTAATCAGGCCCAAAGTGTGCCCTAAACACAATGGCTATTTTTTAATTTTGTAAGGGCTTTCATTACCCAATCATATACTGCTTTGTCCTCACGATGTGAAGTTCCCCCTGTGTACTGCAGCACAAAATGTAACTGTTTTTGTGCCTTCTAACTTTAATACAAGTGAACCAATTTAGATCTATTACTTAAAGTGACCATTTCCACCCCATACTCTATATTCCTGCAAACTTTGATCTAAATCCGTGCAGCCATTTTTTCACTAGGTTTAAAATACATTTTACAATACAACACACTACTATACTCCACTATACATCACAGCACTGCACTCTATCACATATCACTCCACTCTACAGCATGCCACTCCACTCTATGACACTCCATTCCACTCCACTGTAGGACATGCCACTCCACTGTACACAACTCCACTGTATGACATCCCAGTTCACTCAATGGCAGTCTACGCCCCTCCTCTCTAAGACAGTGTACCACACTCCACTGTATGACATGCCACTCCACTACACTGTATGACACGCCATTCCACTGTACGCCACTCCACTCTATGACAGTCCACTCCACTCTGACACTCCACACCACTCCACTCTATGACACACCGCTCCACTCCACTCTATGATTCTCCACTCCAGTCTACCACACGCCACTCCACTCTGAGACATACCACTCCACTTTAAGCCACTCCACTCTGTGACATCCCACTTCACTCTACGCCACTCCAATCTACGCCCTTCACTCTAAGATGCTGCACGACATGCCACTCTCTAACACACCACTCCACTCTACTGTGTGACACGCCACTACACTCTACACCACATCAAAACATTGTACTCCACTTTATGCCCCTTCACTTTTTGCCACTCTATGCCACTGCACGACACACCACTCCACTCTATAACACTCCACCCCACTCTATAACACACCACTACACTGCTCTCCACTATATTATATTCCACTCCACTCCATGCCACTCCACTCTACAACACTCTTCTCTACTCTACGGCATTCTAAGTTCCTACATTCAACGACACTCTACTCCACTCATTGACATCCTGTGACACTTTAATGCACTCTATGCCATTGTATGACACATTCCAATCTACCACATGACACTCCACTTTACGACATGCCACCCCACTGTATGTCACTCCACTCTATGACATCCCAGTTCACTTCACTTTACAGCATGCCACTCCACTCTATGATGCTCCACTCCACTCAATGACCCTCCACGACACTCCACTCCACTCTTCGACACGCCACTGCACTGTATGACACGCCACTCAACTGTACACCACTCTACTCTATGCCACTCCACTGTATGCCACTCTACTGTACACGGCACTCTATGCCACAACACTCAATGTCACTTCTCTCTATGACAAGCCACTGCACTGTATGACATGCCACTCAACTATACACCACTCCAGGCTATGCACTCTACTGTACACAACACCACTCTATGACACATGTGAGGGTTGTATTGTATTATGTGGTAGGGTTGTGCGACCTTACCATGTAATACACTTGCAAAACTGTCTTGGTTCCAGTCAGGCTCATTTGTAAACCCTTTAGCTCAAACCTGGGTGCTGGGATTTTGAGCAGTAAGGCTTAAGCAAAGAAACTAGTGTTAAGGGTTTAGAAGCACCAAATATTGAAATAAGAAAGTCACACAACACGAAAGAAATCGTGCACCAATTAATAAAAATAGATTGTATTTTTATGAATTTTTAAACATCAAGATGAGCAAAATCCACCGGAGGGTTCCGGAGATATAGATTTTTAAGTTAAGCGTGAATCTCAGCTTTTTAGTAGGGATTGGCGGAATTGGCAGAGTTTCATTCTGCGAAATTCTACGGAATTCCACAAAAATTCCACATGTTTTTATGGAATTCCATGAAGGGGCAGAGTGGGCACCGCAATGTGCACTGTATACCCCTTGGTGCCCTTACATCAGTATGTAAGGGAACCGAGGGGTATCTATTCCAATGCATACACACTTCAGCGCCCTTACATACCTATGTTACATAAGTAATGCAGAATTACTAAATTCCTACTATTCCACCAGCGGAATTAAAAATTCCACCCACCCACCCCTACTTTTTTAGTCCAAAGCACAAACAAGCATTGGTAACCGTAACGTTTAGGAACTTTTGAAAAAATTGAAGCATTTGTGTTCGGCTATTCCAGCCCAAGTTGGGAGAAAGTCAAAGGGGCCAATATGAAGTATGTGGACAATTACCTGGTCCCCAAAGCAGTCCAGTTTGACACTTTACATTAAGACCAACATAGACTTTGATGGAGTGGTCCAGACCCAAAGTCTCCAAACACATAATGTAAATATGTTGCTATATATATTTTTTTCAGTTTTTTGTTTTTTTTGCTAAAAAAAGGTTAAAGCGACGTTACAGTTAGGTACGCTAACAGCTTAGCCCACATAAAAAAACAAACTAGAAATACACTGAAAAAACAAGGGTTAAAGTGACATTATAATTAGGTGATGAAAGAAGGTAAAAATAATGTTAAAAACAAAATCTCTGTAATTCACCAGGTATAGTTCACTCATGACATGTTTAATGACATCATTTACAACATCCTTGAAATTCCTGTGATGAAATGTAACTGTGGCAGCTTTTTCTAAGACCTTGTGGAGCCACAGAATATAAGGAAGTGGGTGATAAAAATTGCACTGAAAGCACTAAACCTGACTTCTTGATAGGCTGTGCTCCCTACGTCTCCTTTAAATTAGATGGAATGATTCATGCCCTCAAGGGGCAGTTTACAATATTTCTGCTATAAGCAGCCAACAGCTCACAATTCCTTTGAAGATGTTTAGAAGAGCAGGCATTGCCTGTTAAAGAAGTAGGTTTAAGAGCCTTCATATTTGAAATAAGTTGCTCTAAGGAATTGTAGATCCACAAACAGCCTTACCACAAACAGGGGCGCCACATTTGAGGTGCTGGGCATTTAGCAGAATGATGATGTTTCAACCCATGAGAGAGGGCATGCACTGGGTTTCACAAGAGCATGATATTGGCTAGGTGACAGTGACTCTGTTGGACTCATCAAGCCATCACCTGATCTTCACTGGCATCAACAGCGGGTGTCTTGGCTGCTACGCTTAGCAAACCAACCCTGCAAATGTCTAAAATTATAAAGATCTCTCTGAGACTAAACTTGCCGAAAACATATGCAGAGAGTGACGGGCATGGTCTCAGGCAGATACTGTGTTTGATATGGTGCAATAGTACAGTAACATCCTCACCTCTTTAGTTGAAGAGTAGACCTCCTTGTAAATCATCAGGCATAATAGGACTAATAAATTGCTGGCATGGTTCAATAACAATCTTAGGGTTATATAGAGAGAAATAGAAGGTGGAATGTGTATACTGAAGAATCATTGTGAGGAATCATTGTGAGGCTCATAAGGCAAAACTGAAGACCACTAGAAACACATATGAAACAACCATTTGTTTGGTAAAGAAGGATCAAAGTTTCAATCTTATAAAAAGCTTTCTTCATATATTAAAAGATATGTTTGTCCAAAAATGTTTTAATATCTTAGGAGCCACCAGGTAATTAGTGTGAGATAGTATAGAAGCATTTTGTTGATAACATTGAGAGGGTTAGAAGGTCAATCCCAGCTCCATTGTCTACACAGGAGGAAATGTACGACTGGACAAGGTAGAGGTACACCTTTTTGATAGTCTCTTTCTTTGACATATCACAAATTAGTTTCAACCATAATCAACAGTTAGGATTGGTAAGAAGAAGGCAGGCATCAAGCATGTCATTGTCCTACTCGTTTGGAGAGCTAGAGGTTTATAAATAAGTAGAATACACACTAAGGATGGGTCAGAAATATGAAGATGAATGAAAATGTGTTCACAAGCGTTACTTTTTTTTAAATGACCTAACCGTAATTTTAACTTATGTGCCAATCGAGTGACATTCCATTATCAAAACAGAGTGGGTTTCTGGAATTACCAACATTTAATCTAATGCTGAGGAATCCTCTAGTCTAACCAGGTGTCTGGTAGAAACAGTTTGTCTAGATGGTAATTACATAGTGTGCTGAGGGCACACATTTGTAGTTGTCCGGCTCACCCCTTCTATCAATTGGGCTTCTCACATACCTGTCATAGCTCTCTCTCTTGTTTGAGATTCCCTGCTTGACAAAGGGACTATTGAGTCGAAGCTATAAATTGTACTCTTGGGTTTGTTAAAGCAGGAGGAAAAACAATACTGTTTTACTTCGGACTGGTTTCTCCTTCTGCACATACGGGAGCTAGAATACTGATGAATTGTCCCAGGCCATCCTGACTCTGCTTGGCTTCTCCATAAGGACATCCCTGAGGGAAAACATGCTTTGTGTATCTGATCCTAAAGTGCCTTACCCTCTTTTTTTAATCAACCACTGCCCCAAAAAAAGGGCGAAATGATAAAAAAAAATAAGATCTATATGTGCTTACTGTCCGTCAACGCTGTGCCAGCCTTCTTCTCCCTGGCAGAATGCCATGCCCTCTGCCCACCAATGCCTGACTAGGCCCAAACAGATTCACGCATCGGTCCTGCGCACCTACACAGGCCCTCTATTAACTCTGTCACATTCTATTGATGCAGTCAGAGATACTTTGCTTCACTTGAGGTGTAGTTCAGGAGATCGAGGTCCAACCACACCTGCCAAGAGTACACCAACAAGGCTCCGAACAAGCACATCAGGAGTAGCAAGGTCTGAAAAAGGACCGCTGACTCTGAGCCCTGATCCAACAGGAACATCCCTTTGCAGCCCTGGCCAACCCTCCGGAGACTATTTGTAAGGAATTAATACACATTAGACAATGTTATTAAAAAATGTAAAAACACAACTCATACTCACTTTGAGTAATTACCCAGCAAATACAAAATGAACTACTATATCAGTGCCTTTTTTCCTAAGCAGTAATAGCAAACACTGCTGTGATCTGGTTAAAGAAAGGGCAAAGATCACTGTAACACCATCTTACTGATCTATATACTCTCACTTACCCATTTGCTCTATCATCCCCCTCGGCCACAACCTGAGAGTCCTGGATCACACTGACCATCCATACCCTCACTACACAGAGGTTTGCCTATTTATGAAGATGGCAGAAATTCCACATGCAGGAACATCTTGACACCTACAAGACAAGCTTCGGTGAACTGAATTCTGACCTTCACTCAGCCTAATCAGTGTACATTCATTACCTTCTCAAACTTCACTTCCAGTAACTATCCTACATTACTAAGTCTTCCGTTACCCAAATAACATGGACCAACTTTACACCTAATGATGTTGCTTCCTAATTTTCAACACAGACCTTGCCGTTCAGAAACATACTTTTCACCCTTCTCAAGACTCTTGCTCTGTCCTTCTACTCCATGCCTCCTTCTACAACTATCCATATCAGATCCTTCACTCTGATCTTTTATGTGGAACTCATCCCTACACTTTCCGCTGACAACCCTCTGTGCTCCTTACAACAGCGTTTCCCACCAAGGGGCTGATTTCGATGTCGGTCGGAATTGCTTCCGCCCGACACCGACTCGGTCCTGGGACCGACTGACACCCGGTCGGCAGTCCCGACTGGCCCATTACAATGTGACCGAACACTCTTCAGTGACATGCTCCCTTCTCTCAATAGGAGCTCGTGTTACGGCCATAAACCGGCCGTAACACAAGCTCACATTGAGAAAAGAGAGCTGCAGTTCATCCCTGCACCCCGTGGCAGGCACCTCAAGGTGTCTGACACAAGGTGCAGGGATGAACAGGGGGCACCTTGGTGCCCCCTCAGCCTCCAACCGGAGGCCATGCACCCACGGGGGCCCTGCTGAGGGCCCCCAAACACGCTTTCTGACATGGAAACCATGCATCGTAAACTCAAGGGCGGAAAGGCCCACCCTTGAGATTACTGGCCGGCTTCCAACTGGCCAGCCGGAATGACCTGCTGGTTTACTTTCTGACCACCTCCATCATTTATTTAAATATCTTTATTTGCATTTTTCGTATTAAACAGCGGTAAAAAGAACATAAATGAGCATAATACATGAGGGATAGGGGCAAGATAGGTTGCACAAAAATGATAGACATGCTTTCACAGGTTCAGCTGTACATAGCAAGTATAAAACAACATAAATGGGACTGATGCATTGCACATTTGCATATGACAATCATGTTTACTGGTGAATACCTCGTATATGGTCTATATACAGGTCCGTTATACACTGTCTATTGTGTGATCTGCCCCGTCCCCAAGAAGGTCGTTTGTCTATTCGCCTGTATAATATATATCGTACAGTTCTAGATCGCACTTCTCAGTGCAGTAATATATTTTAATGCAAATATGATACTGTTTTTGTTATTAACCAAAGAAATAAACAAAGGTGAAAAAGAAGAGGTAACAAAAAGAGCCATTTTCAATCCGCTGCGGCGGGGTCATAGTATTCTGACAAGGTGATCTTGCATCTGTTATTGATCTACAGCGTATCCATCTCTGTCCTACTGTTCCCCCCTCCCCTGGTATGTGCAGTGCTCAGTTAGGTCTGTCCTGTTATTAATGCTTTGCACTTCCTACCTCCTCGTTCATGGGCCTGGCAGTGTTGTGTTAAGTGCAAGGTCAGGGTATGGGGGCAGTCGTTGTCCAGTATCCAAATCCTGCTCGATGTCTGCACATGGGGAGCTAGTCACACTATCTCTGTCTACGTATTTTATTTCCACAAGCATGGTATCCCAATAATGTGCAATGGGGTATTTGCGCAGTCCTGCTATTTCCTCCCTGTGTAATGACATGCTTTCTGCTTGAGCCCATACTATGAGTGAGTTTTTCCAACTATTTAGGACTGGAGGTTCAGCGCGTTTCCATCTTTTTGTTATTAAGCGTTTGGCTACTATGAGGCCTAGATCAGTGAACCGTGCTGTAACTCTTTGTTTCTTTGACCTGGGATAGAAACCTAGTTTACATTCTTCCCATGACCGTAGAGGTGGTCTTCCAGTGCACTTCGCTAGCGCCTCTAGAACCTCCTGCCAGTACACGCTCAGGGATGTGCATGACCACATCATATGAAGAAAGTCGGCATTTATCTGGAGACAACGGGGGCAAGCCGAGGTAGTCATATTAAAATATTTATTCAATTTATCTGGTGAGAGGTATGCTCTGTGTGTGATATATGTTTGTATGAGACGAAATTTAGAGTTTCTCGGTATGCACGTGGGAATAGCAAGTATAGTCTCCCACTCATGATCCGTCCAGGGGTTTCCCCTGTCTTCCTCCCATTTCAAACGCAAGGTTGTCAGTGGTTTTATCATGTGTGTAAGTAAGGCCTCCACCAACCAGTGTATTATGTGTGATCCATTACCCATCAAGTGTAAGTACTGTATCAAGAGATGCATCTTTGGCTCTACATTAATGTCTCCCCAGGCCGCTGTGAGTGCTCTCTTAATGGAGGTGTGCAGCAAGAATTGGCCTGCCGGCAGATTATAGCCCTCCGCAAGGGTCTCGAACAGGATCAATGCCCCGTCAACCTACAGGTCTCCCAATGTTTGTAACTCGGCTACATGCCAATGCGTAAGCGTGCCAGTATAAGTGCCCAGTTGTCCTCTGGGGGTTCCCAAAAGTGGGAGTAGTGGGGCATACGGCACCGCATGTCTGGTGAGGTATAGACTTCTCCTATAACAGCGGTGGGCCAGTTCCAAATAAGCCTGCGAAGGGCACGCAGGTCGAGCGATCGGGTGGAACAGGTGATATATCTGGGATTTGGACCAAGGTGGCTGCATCGAGGCCGTGTCATCAAGGCCATGACTGGCAAACCACTGTGTCACCCACTGCAGTTGTGCTGCCAGGTAGTATAATTCCAGGTTTGGTACTGCCAGGCCTCCCTTATCAGTAGGGGCATAAAGTTTCCATAGTGCTATCCTTGGGCGGCCTGTGTTCCAAATAAGCCCTCGGAGCATCTGCTCCAGTTCCCGAAATATTCTGGCTGGGACATAAACCGGAAGATTAGAGAGTAATATAATAATTTGGGTAGTACTACCATCTTACTCAAAGCTATTCTGCCCATCACGTTCAACGGTAGAGTCTTCCAGAATTTAATCTGCGCTCGTATGGCGGCCACAGCTCTGGTCAGGTTCCCCTCCAATACATCTGCGGAGTCTCGGTATACAAATATGCCAAAGTATCAGAAAGTATTCGGTTGCCAGCGGAGAAGCGAGTTGTTAATAAGAAAGTTGGGATCCGTGGTGTCTTCCCGGAAGGGGTAAAGACACGACTTCGACCAGTTCACCCTAAGCCCTGACACCCTCTCGAAGCTTCCAAGGGTGTCCGCGAGGGAGGGAGGTATATTATGCAGATCTTTCAGATATATTAACGGATCATCCGCATAAAGTGAGACAGCATGCAGTCCATCTCCAAGCCGGATACCCCAGTCCTCTCCTTCCCGACGGAGTCGCGTCGCCAGCGGTTCCATTGCCAGGGAGAATAGAAGTGGCGAGAGGGGGCAACCCTGTCTAGTTCCTCTATGTACCTCTATGCTATCTGATATTAACTGCCCCATCTGGACCCTGACGGAAGGTTGCATGTAAAGTAGCCTGATCATATGTAAGAATGGGTCATCTAGGCCGTATCCCCGTAATACCATAAACAAATATGGCCACTCGAGGGAGTCGAAGGCCTTTTCTAAGTCCAACACCAAGCAGCCTGAATGAGGCCAGGCGTCCGTAGCATACTTCTGCACCCGGAAGAGTCTACAGATATTGAGTGACATGCATCAAGTGGGAACAAACCCGTTTTGATCAGTATGTATTAGTGACCTTACCAGTGGTGCTAGTCTCATGGCTATTATTGACGCTAGGATCTTGTAATCAGTATTAAGTAGCGCCAGCGGTCTATACGAACCCAATATTAATGGGTCCCTACCCGGCTTAGGAAGAGAAATCAGCAGCGCTTCATTTTGCGTAGCTGAGAGCGTAGAGTCAGTTAGCGAGGTGTCATAAGCCTTTTTAAGCTGGGGCGCCAGTGTGCTCACATATGTTTTATAAAACTCTGCCAGCAAGCCATCTGGTCCGGGTGTTTTGCCCGTCGCTAATGCACTAATACTGGCCTGTATTTCGTCCAAGTGAATAGAATCATTTATCTCCCGCCGTTGTTCGGGCGTGATCTGCGGTAGACCGACATCTGCTAAGTACTCCTGAATGTCTTCGGCGTGGCAAGGATCACAGACTTATTAAGAAGAGTGTAGTGAGCCGTGAATTCCCTGTGTATGTCCCTTTGCGTGTAAAGTGTGGTACCCTGTGAGGAGCGGATCGAGGTGACCGGTGAAGTAGCATCTCCCGTCCGGATCAACCATGCAAGGAGTCTGCCAGCTTTGTCACCTGAGTGATGTGTACGTGCTGAGTGTGCTGCATAATTAAGGCAACGAAGCCTTTCCAACAATTGTGCATTCGTCTCTTTCTTGTCAGCCAGGCGTCTGGTCAGTCCCGTAATTGCGTCACGTTCATGCGCTGCTAGCTCGCTCTCCAAGGCAGTAAGTTCTTTTTCCAGTTGCTTGCGCATACCCGCTTGTGTGCCTATGCAGTGCCCTCTAATGACTGTTTTGAACGCGTCCCATTCTATCAGCGGTGACGACGTTGAGCCTGTATTTTCCTCAAAATATTGTCCCACCGCCTCCCCCACCGAATCCCGGTATACCGAATCCAGTAATGAGTCTGGTTGTAGCCTCCATCTCGGTATTGGGTATGTGTCTACATTCCAGTCTAACCGCAGGGTGTGTGGGTTATGGTCCGAATGGGTTCTCCTCAGATATTGGGGTTCCATAATAACTGGTAGGAGTTCCTCAGATGCCAGTATCCTATCGAGTCTGACATGTAATCCATGCGCTCCAGAATAAAAAGAGTACACTTTGTCATGTGGATTCCTGTGTCGCCATACATCTACTAAGTGCCACTGGGAAACCCAACCATTCAACGCCTTCATAGCAGCTGTTGTGGGCGCACCAGGCAGTGGGGGGAAGGAACGGTCTAAGGTTACATCCAATACACTATTGTAGTCCCCATCGAGGATCATGGGAATGCCATGCCAGGTAGCCAATTTATTCGACAGGGCATCTAGGAAAACTGCTTGCTCAGTGTTGGGTGCATATATCGACGCAATAATGATTGGTTGGCCATCTAGTCTGCCTTGTATTATAACGTATCTACCTTCTGTGTCAATCAATATGTCTACTATGTGAAGAGGAGTACCCGGTCGGACCCAGATTAGTACGCCCCTGGCGTACGCAGAATAACTCGTGGCGTATAGCTGTCCCCTCCATCTCCTCTGCAAATTCTTAACCTCTGCTCCAGCTAAATGTGTCTCCTGAAGAAGTGCGACTTGGACATGGTGTCTCCTGAGATACGAGTAGATTAAGTATCTACGAGAGGGGCTATGAATGCCTCTCACGTTCCATGTACATATTTTGATTGGTGCCATATTGTCGTTACATAGGTAAGTGTATGACGTGCGCTCTGTGCGGGGGTCTTATTTGATGGTAAGGCGTAGATTCTAGAGAGTGACTGCCACTGATCTGTCACAACCTTAGTGATGTAAATGTGCTGACCCAGTACACAGTGGATGGCATAACCATATCGAACTAGAACATAAAATACCAAAAGGGCGAGAGTGCAACTAGCAATCATTCAAACTGTAGCTTTAACAAACAACATTCCAACAATGTCAAGGGGGTTGCCGTATAGGCGTAATATATTTATCAATACAGGTTATGAAGGTACATGTCTCCCCTCCAAGTTCCAATATTAAAGGCATTAACCGGGGCCTAGTATTGTTAGTGTGAGTCAGGTCCATATGTCTTATCGGTGTAACATGTGTGAGTAATTACAAGGCCAATAGTCCCATCCCACCCGCGCCATCTGCACCTAGTATGCGATGGCGCCAAAGAACAATTTTTACAGAACATTATTGCATGACAGGTATACACCAGGCCATTTGTACTTGCATGTACATCAGCTGCTTCGCGATCATCCGAGTCTGGAGGCAAGAAATCAGGGATTAGTGTACATCGTCTGCAGTTTGGGGGTGACCCTCGGGAGGACCCCTGAGTCCTGTGAATAAAGAGTCCCGTCAGACAATTCCTCTTCGCTGTCTCTTTCCTGCATGCTGTCTTCGGACGACATCTCGCTCGGTCCCCCTCCGATTTCTGCTGCCGCCTGTAGGGCTTTTTGTTAGTTTCGTTGCATCTGTTCTTCAGTGGGCCCGAGGGGCTGTGTCTTAAGGTCTTTGTCACGCTTTCTGTCTCTCCTGCTTTTTCCTGTCTGACCCTTGGGGTGTGTTTCTCTCGATCGATTGGGGGCTGATGTGCCTCCTGCAGATTCCCATGTGTCCAGCCATTCGCCTGCCGCTTCAGGGGAGTTAAAGAACTGGGTCTTGCCGTTTGCTACCACTCGGAGCCTGGCTGGGAATAACAGAGAGTATTTGAGGTCCTTTTGTCGGAGCCGGCGTTTCACAGCCATAAAGGAGTATCTTTGTCTTTGGCCCATCGCCGTGAAATCTGGAAAAAACCTGATGGTGCTGTTACCTATTTGGATCTTCTGCAGTTTTCTGATTTCCTGGAGAATGGCGTCCCTGTCTCTGTAATTCAGCACGTGGATCAGGAGTGGTCTGGGGTTAGCTCCCGGAGGCGGAAGTTTTGCTGGGACTCTATGCGCTCTCTCAACGACGAAGTGGGGGGAGAGCGCATCCGTTGGCATCAGGTCACAAAGCCAGGACTCGACATATGTTACTGCATCTCTTCCTTCCTTGCCTTCCGGAAGGCCTACTACGTGCACATTATTGCGCCTCGATCGCCCTTCTGCATCTTCAGCGCGATTTTCTAAGAAATCCACACGGGCTTCGAGGTCTTTAATGTGTCTGTCCACGGCTGCTGTGTGCGGTAGGATCTCTGCCACTGTAGCCTCTGTCGCCGATGTTCTATCCGCCAGTTTACGGTGATCTGCGCGTAGCAGGTTCAGATCAATAGCCACCCTATCAATTTTGTCTGCCAACGAGGCGCAGGTTTGGTCTAATGTTTTGTTCAGCCTCTCCACTGCAGTTAGTACTGAATCTAGCTTGGCCGTCATTTGTTCTGTTGGCCCCTCTCCAGCCATCTTCTCCGTCTGTGCTCTGGTTAAGGGGGGCTGGGCAGTAAGGCCCCCGGCCGACCTCTGTGTGACATAAGGTCCCTGCAATCCGACAGTGATAGCTTGCCGGGCGGCCATTGCAGACAACGTCTAACGCCTTTGAGTCTCGGACAATTTGTTTGGGGGGAGCACAGCTGCTGCGTTGGGCCTATGAAACATATGAATCTGCGCAGCTTGGGTACTCGTCACAGTCCGTGCGTCGTGCTGACCACCTCCATCATAATGAGGCGGTCAGAAAGTAAACTGCGCGGCCCATTACGACCGCAGGTCAGAGCCTTTACGGGCCGCATCGTAATAGGCCCCTAAATGTTTTTATTCATTTAGGAATTTCATAGAACACTACGTGCTACCTTTTAGTGACTTCAGAGGGCAAAAGGGATAGGCACAGCTTTCCATCTGATGACATAGCAATGAGTACATTCAATCAACTCGAGTAGGTTTGGAAGCAAGTCTGCATAGTTCACTTTTAAGAAATCTCCTGAAACGTATGTGCAGGACTGATGGCATCCAAAAACCTTGACCTTGTTCTCCACAGGTTATTCCTCCATGCTCAATCACTTGACTGACCATTGCAGAATCAATTTAGCAGCCGCTGAGCACAGTTTTCTGGCCAGGGTATAATGTGGTGCTACGTTTTACAAGTATTTTGAGCCTTTTCCGAGTAGCCTTTAGGCAGAGACGAAAAGCTTGATGTTTACATTAATTTAGACTGGAAGCCAGTGAAATGCTCTCAAGGCAGATTTGTGTTATCCATCGTATGTAGGTTTAGGCACCTTGTACCTGCTTGGTTTTGTTGTCTATGGAGTATGGTATTGAGTATTTTGGGGAGGCCAATGTAAATGGTTTTACAGTACATCAGGCAGGAGAAGATGAGGGTTCTGTTTAGTTCCACTCTGTGGTCAGTTTGAATTAAAGGAAGTATTCTGTGAGGGTTTGGAGAGTTAGAGATTGATCCCTTTGAGCATGGCATTGTTTATTGGAATGAAAAATAGTCCAGAGTCAAAGAGAATCCCAGGATTCCGTGCTTATGTGGGGTGATGGAAGTCTGGACCAAGACCCGGAGGCCAACTGAAGAGTATTGAGAGGGGATTACTTTTTCCTACTATGATGATCGCACTCTTGGTTCTGCTCATGTGAAAGTTGCCCTACTTCATCGACTGGAGGATATGCCCCAGATAAGGTGAAATTAGCAAAGTTGTTTCAGTTATTGCCCAGTCAAAATTGAACTTGGGTACCATCTGGCTACATCTGAGCGTTTGCATGATATTGCTTGAAAAACTCTGCCAATGCTGGTGTGTAGATGATGAGCAGGAGGTAAGAACACAATAAATGTGCCTGTAATTCATGCCAATTTTCCTAGCCTGTCCGTCTGAAATATATGGTCAAAAGTGTCATATGCCTCCGAAAGGTCACAGAGTGTAAGGGCTATTTTCTTTTCTTCATCCAATGTGAAGAGTATTTACTCTCGTGGGTCAGTTGTGGATATTTTGGTCCCTCTTGCAGGTTTAAACCCAGAGTGTTGGTCGTGTAGTGTATGGTTTACTACTGCATGCTTTTGGGACTGTCCTGTCATCATCCTTTCCAGGGTCTCGCTGAAAAATAGGTTACACATAGCTTTTAGTGGCCCAGAATTAAGATGTCTGCATTTTTTTTCTCAGAATTGGAGTGATAATGTTTTAGAGCGTCAGGAAGGACACCTGTTCTAATGAAGGCGTTTGTCATGTTTTTTTTGTTTTTTTTACCAGTACAAGGACACAAATAAGTTGTTTAAGGCATGTGGCCACAGATGAACACAGGTCCAGTAAATGTTATGCTTTTCTTGACAGCCAGACGTCTTTAATTCTAGGGTAGACAGTAATAGAACTGTGAGGTAAAGGGATAAAGGGGTATAGCAATAGACTGACATATTCTAGAGATTTTAGATTCATAAAACTCATGTAAGTGGTTACAGTTTACTTGCGATACACGTAGGTTGCCGTTCACAGCTGCAGGGTTTCTCAACTTCTGATAAATTTGTTTGGTGCCTGTCTGAATTGTTTTGCGAGGTAGGTCTGTTTTTGGCTCTTCTCATTACCGTGTTGTATTCTTTCCTCTTTAGTAGCATGTTTTAACTTCTTCGGAAATAGTTCTAGCCATTATCATTCAAGATCATGGTTGACATGTTTCAGGTTCTCCATTGAATCATCTTTTGAGCCCGTGTTTGGGTTTGTAGGATTTGACGTAAGCAAGGATATCTGAGACAACAGAAATATTGAAGCGTAGGTTGTGAAATAGGGATAAACGATCTGTAGTATCTTGTTGCAAAGTTGTGGACTTAAGAACTTCCATATGAATGCTTTTAAAGTGTTCGTAGAAGCTGGGAAGAGATGTTGGAATTGTGAGTGTTGATGAAGGAATGGTCTGACTGTAGCTGTGGCTATACACCTCAGTGAGGTTTGTATGTCCAACTGTATGTATGTAGGATTGCTAGCTATCTGTTGCGATCCTGTGCTCTCATGTTATCTTTAAGGTCAGATGTGTGCGTTAGAGCTGGTCTTTCAACCCCTAAATTGACATCCCCCATGATTACAATTATGTTGGCCTCAGTCTGGATGTAAAGGGTGACTTTCAGGAATGAGTAGTAGGTAGTCACAGGGATTACAGTTTATCATTCCACTATGATGAACAGCGTCGAAAGCAAAGGTTTACAGAGGGAGGGCGTGTGCTGACTTGAGATAGAATTACTATTGAACTCACCTGCACTTGAATATGGATGGTCCAACGACACCCTTTTTCAGTGTTTGGTGATCTATGTATGCATCTACTTAGCTTGCTGTGGGCATTCACACAGGCATGGTCAACAGCTGCAGGAGGGAAGGCCAAATGGGCTTCAGCAGGGCATCATCCTGAAAAAAACCAAAGAAACTACGCATTTATCAAATCCCCATCAGGGTCTTCATAGGTCTGCAGAGATGTAGCTGTTCAATATACAAGAGTGGGACTTGGCAGGTACAGCCTTTCACAGTTTGGCAGAAGCCCACTAAAAACCAGGGCCCTCGCAAAGTTTGAAATACCACTCAATGTGTTTGGTTCAGATTTTCCTGCCATAGAGTGAAGCTCCAAGAATGGACCTTTGTGGGAAGTGTCTATGGAATACCAGACAGGTATAATCGGAAAGGGGTTGTCCTGTCAAAAGCTAAGTGTATAGCCCTCAGACAGAACCCGAGAAACTGGAGATAAATGAGAAGTAAAAAAAGAAGTGGATGGGGTTTCAGTATGAGATGCATCTTCATTCTTGCACTCACCATTTTATACTGAAAAGATACTCACAATAATCTAAGGGTTACCCTATCATTAGAAACACCAAAGGTGATCATTAACATCAAACTGAGTTTGGACTGAAGACTGATCTTCATAATTATTTAAAAAATAATGCCTATACTGTTTGTTATCATTTACATTTATTAACAAGTATTGGCAAAATCAATAGAGCTGGCGATGTCCGCTAGCCTTTTGGAGATTCTTGCTTTGGTTTTTCATGGTTTTTGCAAAACGTTATGGTTCATTAAGCTGCAGGGCATCTTAAAAAGTACACATTACTGTGTCACTGAAGGCAGGGAGTACTAGTACCAGTACTAGTACCAGTCCGTACCACAGTCACTCCACACATGTGACAGACGTAAGGGAGGTATTGCAGCAAAGAAGAGATGCAAGCACTAGCTCCCAGCAACCCACAACCAAAATCCTAAAAGATATACTGCCTAAAGTACTCAAACACATCACACCCACCTACCACCTATACCTACTTTAGAGCATTTAATTGAATGAACTAAAAAATCCACCAGCAATACTCCTCTTGCCCCTAGGAGATATTAAGACATAAAAAAATAGTTGAACATTTAACAATGACACATAGTGAGGAAACCTTTATTGTTATGTGACAAACTAAACAATGAAAAATTAATCCTAATATTCTCTTCTGCAAATAATGTACTAAAACTAAGCCATTGTCAAACCTGGATGGTGGATGGGACCTTCAAAATGTGTCACAAACCTTTCACTCAGATATACACCATACATGTATGCGTTTTATATATGCCCTACTACTAAATAAACAAAGCAGCACTTACTACGAACTTTTAATCCACACTAAACATAGAACAAATAACTACTACCCACCAAAAATGATCATAGACTTTGAGCTAGCCATGATTCAAACCATTTGAAAAATTTACCCCGACACAGCAATACAAGACTGTTACTGTTATTTCAATCAATGCATATGGAGACACCTCCAACAACCTGCACTAAGTGTTGATAGAACTAGTCTATATCCCTGTCCCAGGGATAGCTAGCCACTACAATTCACTAATAAAAAGCCCTTTCTGCCAAAAGAAACAAGGACAAACTAAGCCCCTGAATAGATTATTTCGAAGACACTTGGGTTGGCAGACTGCATCACTTCTGACAGAGACGCCAATCCAAATTCGAAATACCATGGTGGAATGCATATGCCCCTTGGCACGTGAAGCCAAAACAAACAACACAGTGGAAGGATAGCACAATGCCTTCCAATCCACACTATGCAGAAGCCAACCTATACTCTACAAATGTAAAGAAGCATTATAAAAAGAGCAAAGCTACCAAAAACTATAAATGAAGTAATCTGTTAGCCAAAATGCACCTAAATTGAGCAAACAAACCAAAAGAATGTTAGGCATGCAACAATTGAAAGTCAAACACTTCATAAACAACAAAGGAGTAGATTACTTAAAAATAATAGCCAAAGCATATTATAAAATAAATAGCAACCTGCCAAAGTCCCAAAAAATTGTCACAAAATCTAAACCAACATGACAATTAGTTTTTTATATAAATAATAAACAAAGTATTTTATTACATCAGTCTAAAAATGTAATAAAATTCCAATGTAATTATGTCTGAGATAATAAAATAACACATGAATTATTTCAACAAAAAATGTAAGCCTCACCAACTAAAAAGCTCAAAGAACGAACTCGATCCATCAAATAACATAAATACAAATCAAATAATAATGACATAATATTTACACAAGCAATAAAATATATCATTTTCCACCCAAAAGAAATGAAATAAATAAGACTTAGGGCCTAATTCCGTCTTTCAGTGGCATCGCCGTGCCACGGCTCAGCCGAAGGTTGCTGTGCCTGCCAGATTCCAACCAATTTTGTGGTGTAGCGGGCAGGTGGCATGGCGGTCCGCTGCGGTGCATCTTTCAAAGGCGGCAGTGCCTTCGAAAGAGGCACCACAATGGGGACGCCACATGGGGTTCCTGCACCCATGCCATGCAGGAACCTGGGTGCATACACACAGGGGGGCACATGTTGTGCCCCCCTGCTTGTATCCCCAGGCTAAGGGGGAACAGGGGGCTCTGCAGGGTCCCCTTTGTTTAGCACCGTCAGCCTTTTCATGGAGGACAGACCACCATTATATGGCTGGCAGTTCTGAAACTTGTAATATGCATGGCTATGCTGCAGCAGCATTACCTGCCCCTGACCGCTGTGCCACTGCCAGGGAACGGCGGTCCCCTGGCGGAGCCATCAGTCCAATTAATGTCTGACCACCCAAGTCGTAATAGAGCAGTCGGACCACTGGTGCGGCAGTGGCTGGAAACGCCACCGCCACCCCACCACAGGTCTGGCGGTCCTTGGACTGCCAGACTTGTAATTAGGCCTTTTCTGTTCTGTAGCTGCATATCTTCCTGTGCATCCACATAGTCAAAAATTATAATCCCCAAAAAATGGGAAAAATATTGTCCAAAAAGTCCCCCCATAAAATGCAAAAATAAAATAACCAATAAAGCGATGGTGGTCAGAAGCAGCAATATACTGGCAGTGCTGCTGAGGCACCACCAAGCATATTGTTGCCTCACCACCATCCTTTCCATGGCGGTGAACCCGCCATGGCAAGGATGGTGGTGAGACAACTCAGGGGGTCCTTACAGGGCCCCCTGTTGCCTCTGGGCCTGGGAATGCATGCAGGGAGGCACATGTTGTGCCCCCCTATATGTTTGCACCCCTGGTCCTACACAGCATGGACTGCACAACATGATGCATTCCATGCCTTCCAGGACAGGACTGCGGCGGTCCCACAGCCGTGCCTTTCTAAGGCTCTCTTATGAGCCTTTGAAAGGCACTGCCATGGGACCGCTCCAGCACCGCCCGCCAGAAAAGGATTATACTCCTAATCTGGCGCCGGTGTGTGGACGTGTTTGACGGTCTTCTCACGGAGCGCTGTCATAATCAGGCCCTAAGTAACATGGGCTACACCTACAACCAAGAAAGTGCATCAACAGAAAATTTAAATTGGAAATGTACCAAACATTATTCTAATGCATGCTATGGGAGGAACACTACAAAAGATGATGTTGTAATTCATGTAAGAGAACACAGTCACCCCACAAATGTGACAGACGTAAGGGAGGTATTGCAGGAAAGAAGAGATGCAAGCACTAGCTCCCAGCAACCCACAACCAAAATCCTAAAAGATATACCGCCTAAAGTACTCAAACACATCACAGGCCAGCTACCACCTATACCTACTTTAGAGCATTTAATTGAATGAACTAAAAAATCCACCAGCAATATTCCTCCTGCCCCTAGGAGATACTAAGACATAAAAAAATACCTGAACATTTAACAATAACACATAATGAGGAAACCTTTCTTTTTATGTGACAACCTAAACAATGAAAAATGAATCCTAATATTCTCTACTGTAAATAATGTACTAAAACTAAGCCATTGTCATTGGCAGGTGCGGCTGGCACAGGTAACAGAGGTGCGGTGGGGTGGGTGGGGGGTGGAAGTGGACAGATGACAGGATAGGGAAAGTACGTTAAAAAAATAACTAAAACCACTTAACTTGTGCTCGCCGCATCGCCGAATCAATGATGCAGTGAGCGCAAGGTGTTTTAAAAAAAATTTATTTTACTTTCCCTATCCTGTCATTTGTCCACTTTCACTCCACCCGCCCCGCCCCTGCCCCGCTCCACCGCTGTTACCTGTGCCGGCTGCTCCTGCTAAAGGGTGACATTCACTATTCCCACTCCAGTCTAACCCTATTGGGGAAGGTGTTGGACACTGAACGGGTGACATTTACTATTTCCACTCCAATCGAAGCCTATTTGAAAGTGTTGGACACTAAAGGGGTGAAATGTAGTACTATTTCCACTGCATCTAAAACATTTTATATATGGTAATGCACAATAAACATTTTTTATACACAGTCAATATTCCACACTCACACACATTTTTTATCTATAAAATAAACTAAAATGTAATTCAAAAACTCACTAACCAAAACTACAAACCTATTGATTCATATTTAAACACTAACATATAAAAAAATATTATCACTATTATTATTTAATATATTTAAAAAATATATTTACTACCATTCCTAAACTTTAAACCATAAAATGAAAAATACAATCCTAATCCCCAAAAAATAAAATATATGCAAAATCTTCTTGAATTGCATCACAAGCATTGAAAAATAGCTTCCCTGTAGGTGCATGCATACACAGTGGCTATCCTGTAATAGAGTTCTTATGTTTTTGAAAAAATCTCCATCACAAGATGGGCGCCATGCATGGGCATACAACCCATCTATTTAAGAAAAGTCAGCAGCCACCAGCTGAAGGCGCCTTGTTCAAAAGTCCACACTCTATCTGTATGTTCATGTGTATATGCTTGTGTAGTGGTAAATTGAGATCTCCAACAGTAGCTACAGTAGTCTGCAAATGAGACCTAAAACACACCAAGGTGTGGAGAAATTTACATCAACGACAAAGAAAAGTGTTCCAAATACATACTAGTGTTGACGAATGCAATTGTAAGGGGAGCACCTATCCCGAGCTCCTGGAAAGGAGCTGAGGTTGTACAAATTTATAAAAAGTGAGACAGAAACTTGCCCAAAAACTACTGGAAAAAATCAATGAGTGGATCAAAAATAATAAAATACTTTCCCACTCTGCAAGCGGGGTTTAGAAAAAAAAAGCACCATAGATCAGGACTTCCGATTCTTAACCTTGTAATGGAAGACGGTTTTAATTGGCAAAGGGCATTTATATGTGGCCTTTGACACTTAAAATCTGCCTTCGACCTGGTACCTCGCCAGAAGCTGTGGCAGTTATTACGGAACAAGGGAATGCCCTTAAACATTTGCTCTATTGCCATTCGTCTCCATGAGGACAATTTCACTAGAGTAAGGTGGGCTGAGCAGGGGCAGCTCACAAACCCTATTCGTGTCAGCAAGGGTGTCCTAATAATGATCCATCCCTGGCTAGAACAAAAATACCTACTCTACTTTTCGCTGATGACACTTTATTAATAACCCAAACCCCAAGTGGATTGCAGCACTTACTAACCCATTTTGAAGAATGTTGATCTTAGCGGGGCCTAGTAGTAAACATAACTTAAATCAAGTATATGACCATTACCCAACATAAATTGTTTACATGGAGGATGGTACTGGGAGAAACTGAGCTAGAAAAAGTTGACGCCTTTGATTATCTAGGAAATAGGCTATCATCCATAAAGGCATAGAAAATGCACATAGACAAAGTCTCCCTAAAGCACAAACAAATTGTGGGTGCCATATTGAAAGAATATTGTGCATCGCATAGCAAGCCAATCGCTCCAGGTTTGCAGCTCTACGACACGAAGGCAGTGGGCGCTGCCCATATGGGGCAGAGCTCTGGGGCTTCCACAACTTAGCAAACATGCTTAGAACTGAAATAAGTTCCTGAGAAACCTCTCTCCCTACTAGCACCCAGATATATCCGCTAAAACTTGACATGAGGCGGAAATTGATTTTAGACAAAGCAAGAATTAGACCTATCTTGGTCTGGAGGATGTTGACAGCTACATCGGAACAAGCTCCCAATGCTGAAGCCCTGCAAGAGCAAAGTAAGCTGGATAGATTTCACAAAATACAGTGGCTTAATTATATTAGGAAATTGTTGTGTTCCTTGGGTTTGCAAGAATTGTGGGACACCACCATGACCGAGCGTCTCCCTTCTACAGAGAAAATGAAAGAACTATATTGGTCTTAGATAGCTCAGAATGACGCTAATCGCATAAATAGGGGCACGCTGTCAAACAAATTAACTGCATTCAAAACTAACAGTGCTCTTGTACCCTACTTGGACTTAATCAGTGATACCATAGATAGAAAACTATATATCTAGTTCAGGCTAGGAACATTACCTCTCAACACATTTACAGCCAAATGGTTAACCACATCTAGGCCATCCTTAACATGCTCAGTATGTAATACCCATAATGAAACCGTAGCTCATGTTTTGTTTGCCTGTCCAGCGCTTATACTCTCCAGAGATTGACCTGGATTAAACCAGGCCATTCCCAGATTGGCACACTGAGACATGCAGTAGCCTTAAGAATATTAAGGACAGACCCTAGAACACCATACGCCTATGCTGTAGCCAAATTCTTAGGAAAGAGGTGGCCTATAAGACGGAAAGCCAGAGCAATTTAAATCCAAAATGATAGCCCAAGAATTTATGCATTGCATGCAAGGAAGGAACTATTATTATTCAATCGCGGCCATCATGCGGATTTAACACCTTGGCAGATACCTTCTTTTGTATACATAGCGGACCCGATAAGAGGTATTTGTGTAATGATTAGGGCTTCAGAATCCTGAAAGTTTATCCACCACACGGAATTGCCCCAGGTCATAGATAAAATTAAAATCAAATACTGCAGGGATGGCAGATGGATTAGCTGGCTGTCGTCCAGTGGTTAATTTGTTAAAAAGTAAGTGCTGGGGCTCTCATCAGCAGGCAGCTTGTACCAGCCCATTTCTCCTGTTAATGCCGCCTAAAATAGAGCCAACTACTAACCATGAAAGTGGGGAGTAGATGTGGTGTAATGGCCAGAACTGCTGACTTTGGAGCTGGAGAACCAGGTTTGAGTCTTGGCGTGGGCACAACATCCTGTGATTCATAAATGATCCATAAATGAATGTGAATTTGTCCTTAAATGGTGCTCATGAAAAGCATCAGTGTTGATGATTAAGTGCCGGTGCTGAGGACCGTAACAAATGGGTCAAATTAAGCACTGCTGTCGCCTTCTCGAAGGATCCTGATGTAGCTCAATCGGTCAAATGTACTGGCATATGGGTGCCCTGATTCTATTATTCTGAGCTGACATTACCTCTGGATTTTAATTAAGGCTTTTAGCAATCGAGCATGGATAACATAAGCTAGAATGTTAGCAGTCGCGGCCGGCATTAATCGCGGGTGGGGAGGCGGTGTTAGCTCGGGGAGGGTCGCGCGGGGAGGAGAAGGGGGGTTAATTTAATCATTTTAAAAAACTTACCTGTCCCCCGGCCGGGTTCTGTGTTTTCTCTGTGCCTGCCTCTGCTCTCCTGCCTACAGCAGGAACAGGAAGCAGGCAGCCTCCCTCCCCTAAGCCAATCACAACACTGCAATGGCAGCGTTGTGATTGGTGGGGACGTCGCCCAGCCAGGGGCTTACGGGGAGGCCATTTTCTCCATGTAGGCTGCATTGCAGCCTGCATGGAGAAAGGGCAGAGTGTGCATGACTGGTTTGGGCCGCCCCAGAGGGCCGACCAAACAGCCATTGCGCCCTCAGGAGAGGGCACACCACTCCTACCCTACATAAAATGGTAGTTATTAACATTTTATGTTTCTGCTTCTCGCACTGCGAGAAAGCAGTGGGACGACGCTCCTCCGCCCTAGTGGAGGAGCCGTCTTGGGAATGTTGTTGTTAGATGGAGATTCTTGTTTTATTGCATCTTGTATCCCCGACACGGATCGCACAGTTCACTTTATACCACACGTAAAGAACATATGGCTGGTCTTTATTTTTATGCCTATGGGAATGTGTATATTATCTGGGTTGACTGTGCATGCCACTGAACTAGTCGAAATTGTACCTCGGGCGGTAATCTTGATTGGAAGTCACAGAGAGGACTGGGAATTACCAAGTTTTTAATGCACTGACTTTTGATGATAACCCTCGCACCTTTAATCAGATTTTTTTTAATTATTATTTGGCCAAATTCTCGACTTATCCACTCTGCTGTTTATATGTATGTGTAGTATCTCGCTTAAACAAAATTTGTATCTTGTTTTTATTACACTGTGTTTTTAACTTTTATGGCATTGCTAAAGAATAAAGTTTAATATAAGCATATATATTTTCTTTTCAGTATTAATTGTTATTTAATTTGCTTTAATAGTTCAATGTATGTCTCCTCTGCCATAGGCATTTCAGAGAGATGTATCTCTTGTATTGCCGGTACTTTAATGACAAACTGGAAGGCTTTCCACACTGCTTTAGGAGCACATGACTCTTTTTCACCGTTCACATGTCGAGTCGTAAGAGAACATGCTCCAGAAAACCACTAGAAAAAAGAAAGGGAAAAAACAAGAAAAAGATAACAAAGGGGAATATAGAACGTAATGATGTACAGTTCAGAGACAGAGGGGAATGTGATATGTAGCAGTGGACAGAGGATGATTCACAAGTGAGCAGATGATGAAGTACAATACAAGAGACAAACAAAGTGTGGCTCAAAGGTTAGAGCGGCAGACCCTGATGCAGAGATCTGGCCCGGGACCAGGGTTCAATTCCCGCCTCGGCGGGTCTTGGGCTCAATTTCCTCGGACCTGATAATTTCCTCGGACCTGATAATTCTCGCCTCGGTGCCTATTCTAATCATGGGTCCCACTCTGCAACTCTGGGCAATAGCTTGCTTAATCTCCACAACGGCCCCAACAGCGCTGGGATGCTTGGCTTCACCCTGGGGGTGCCCAGGAGTGGACATTTCACAGGGAAAAGCCAGGAAGGGTTCCACAGCGGTATGCGTACAGCGCCAGGACACCCCTTTGGGGGTATAAGTGCGCTTTACAAGTACAAATTTCATTTCATGTCATCTGTAATACTTCCACTCAGACCTGGGTGTTAAGCCGATATGTATAATGGTTAATAAAACATTACATGCCCTAGAATGTTCCTAGATGGATGCATATATGAAAAAAAAACACATTATCCTCTTTGTAATCTGAAAGATACGGCATGTTTTTCTCTGCTGCTTCAAAGTGTTATGTTATTTTTCCTTGTTCCACATTTTGAACACAGAAGGTATGCCTTAATGTGACATTTCGCATACTTTAATTTACTGTGCTCCCTTAACATCATTTCATTCGAAATTTCACGAGGTTATAAGAAACTGATTGCTTTCCTTATCAAAGATGATGTATATTTGAAAAGTGTGATTGTGGAGCAACTATGCTGCCTCAGACAGCAAGCATTAGAAACAAAATTGAATATCTGCCTCAACAAGAGTTTATTTGCAGATGTGCATGCAGTCCTGAAGAACCAAGCAAACGTAGAAGCTTCAGCCCTCGTCCAGCTAAGCACGGTAGGTGGATATTAAATTGAGTTGAGGCAAGCACACAGCCCTGGCCAACACCTGATTGAAAACACATCTAGGCCTGAAAAGAGTGAAACTTAAAAGTTTAGCCCAAGGATGACGGCACAGATCTGCAATATACGTATTGGGAGGGAGCGGTGGGGGGGGGGAGCAGACCACAAACTCAGGATAGTGTGTAAAAGGCCGCTTTATTGAAACAGGTGCACATAACATTATAATTCCTCGGCAAACGCCTTACAAAACTAAACCTCACTAATCAACCAGATACCTGACCCTTGACCCCGCCCCGCCCCTAAAATTTCCTTGAACCCACCCATACATTACAACATTACAAACAATACAAAGCAATGCATCAAAGTATAACCCCATAAATTCAACTCATCCGTTAAACAAGCTCCCCTGCCTGCCTCTTCGCAACTGTCAATCACCGAACATGTGTAACCGAACTAGAAATTAACCTGCCTACCCTTTCTCTGTCGATAACCCAGCTCCAACAATAACCAAAAAACTTCTACCAACCCTGGCAAACTTCCAATAACCCCCGCACAGCACCTGTTCCAAGCGACAATACATAGCCAAAGCCTTGCTCACCTGTCCCAACATAAGCCGCCTAAAGTCAAGAAAGAAGGTAAAGACTAAGCCCCAAAATATAAAAAACAGGGAGGGAGGGAGGGAAAAAACTATGCTACTCCAAAGCTCCCAGCCACCAGGCCACCAAACCTAAAATGGTGGCCGGGAGCAGGAGCCCAAAGAATTTATTATTGGGCTCCAATTGGGCTACAAAAAATGTAGCCCAAAACAAAATGGCTGGCTTGAAGCTCGCCTCCCACCCGCCCCTCCCAAACTGCCCGGGGGGGGGACCTCCCTGCGGTCGGCTACACCCCAAGCCCCCCTTGGGAGGGAGGGGTGGGGGGGAAGCAGACCACAAACTCAGGATAGTGTGTAAAAGGCCGCCTTATTGAAACAGGTCCCATAACATTATAATTCCTCGGCAAACGTCTTACAAAACTAAACCTCACTAATCAACCAGATACCTGACCCTTGACCCCGCCCCTAAAATTTCCTTGAACCCGCCCCCACCCGTACATTACAACATTACAAACAATACAAAGCAATGCATCAAAGTATAACCCCATAAATTCAACCCAACCGTTAAACAATCTCCCCTGCCTGCCTCTTCGCAACTGTCAATCACCGAACATGTGTAAACGAACTAGAAATTAACCTGCCTACCCTTTCCCTGTCGATAACCCAACTCCAACAATAGCCAAAAAACCTCTGCCAACCCTGGCAAACTTCCAATAACCCCCGCCACCCAGAAAGAAGAAGGGGGAGAGAAACTACCCCCTTTCTGCCCCCCAAATAGGCTCGCTGCTGACCGTCTAAGTGGAATGCGCCTGGACTCTCAAACATCTCGACAACACTTTCCTTATCTCAAGTAAATAAAGGTCCATGCCAAGCCTAGAAAGATGCACTCGTCATCCCTGAAAAATTCCACTGTCTCAAAGCGTATGTCCTTGTGTGTCACAAAGCCGAGGTGACGACAAAATCTCGACATTTCAGAATTCACCTTCCTCTGTGCCCTATCAATGGCCCTAGGGTTCAAAGCGCCCCTCCAAACTCTGCGCGGAACCAACTCAGTCCACAAAACGTGGCACCCAGACCACTGCTCCCTTAAACGTGACAAGTCCCTCTTCATAGCCCTCAACAAGACCACGCCCTTCACACCGCACAAATCGTTCTCGCCAAGGTGAATCAACAACACATCTGGACACTGACCCTTTATCATCCATTTATTAAGGCAAGGTAACAATTCCTTCCACAGCATCCCTCCCTTACCTTTCCAGACAATTTTAAAAAGACTTTCATTAAAACCCAACATTGCACCAAAGTAACATCGGCATGCCTGGACCTGTGCCCATTTGATAAACGAATGCCCCACTATCCATATGGTCAACTCCTTCGATTGGGGCCCAGCCACAGAACCTGTAACGAGAAAAATAGAATGGGACTCACAAAAAGGAGGATGACGCATGCGCCTCCTCCGCATTCCTTCTTACATAGCGTTGAAAACAGTCTGAAGACCAGCGCCCCAGCCGCATTATATCCCCCGCGTCCATCCCCTGTTGTGTGCCTCTGTTGCTGCCCCAATCCTAAAAGAATGCGTCCCATAACTGGCCCCATCCAGCCCAATACTGTGCAAAGCCTTCCGCAACACCATGCGCAGCTGGTAATCTGTCACCCTCTTCTCATTGTAATGCTTGAAAACCACCTCTTCCCCCGAGCCTCCTGACAAAGCTTGCCAACGGCGGGCCCAATGAAGCAGGCACGTAGAAATTGGTACAGCCGCTTCCAACCTAACCCCTTTCCCCACTCCCCTCTGGTCCGTTTTGGAACTGGCCAGCCAAATATGTATCCCCCGTCCTCGATGGACACATCTTTCCAAAGCATACCCTTTTTAACCTTGCTGCCTAATAGCTCGGACACTCTAAAGGCCCCAAAAAACATCCATACTGTAAGGGTTGAGAACAAACAAGCCTCAAAACCGTCCCTACAGACTGCTGGTAAAACCTCCAGTAATCGGGCTAGCGTCCGCCATGAAAGGGGGCTACGCGCCATAAACTCCCCCCCCTTTCCCTAGCCCAACCTTCTAGCATCCTCCTCCCCACTTCCCCCGCTGACGGGGTGTAACCCCACAGAAGTTCCCCCATGAAAGCAATGCCCGCCAATTTCCCGGCGATGGTAACTTTAGAAAGGCCCCTCTCAATGAGGTCCAGAATAAACTGAATCACGTCCTCAGACCGCCGCCAGACCTCAGATCGCTTACAGGCGCCAGATGCCAAGAAATCCCTCCAGGCCAGATTATATGCTTCCCATGTAGACGCCGACAAAGAGCCTACCACCAGTTGAAGCACCCGGCGTTGCCTACATACCAAAGATGATCCGGCATTGGGGTCGGTGTCCTGTCCGCCTCCTTGGCCAGCCCACGGAATCTCCCCCACTGTGAACGAGACAAAGCATCGGCTATGTCATTGTCCACACCTGGTATATGCAGTGCCCTGAAAGCAATGTCATGTCTAAGGCAACCTAGCACAAAAACCCGCAGCAACTTCAGAATTTGCTCATCTCTTGCGGACTGCCTATTGATGATCTCCACCACTGCCATGTTGTCAACCCGAAACAATACTTTCTTGTGTGCCAACTCTTCACCCCACAGCGTTAGTGCTACCAGTAGCGGAAACAGCTCTAGGAAAGCTATGCTCCTCCCACCATCCTTCCACTGTTGTGGCTACTGCTCAGCACACCACCTGCCCTGCCAATATAGGCCAAAGCCGTCGCTGCCCGCTGCATCAGAAAAGATCTGCATGTCCCACTGGACGTCCTCCTCCCTGGCCAATGGCACTCCATTAAAAGAGTGTAGAAAAACTGCCCACATGCGCAAATCCTCCTTCACCCCTGCCGACAGGCGAACATGGTGGTGAGGTAAGTGATGTCCTGCCAGTGCCCGCCCCAGCCGCCTACAAAAGGTCCTCCCCGCCCTGACCACCCTGCACGCAAAGTTGAGATGACCGAGGAGCACCTGTATGTCCTTTACTGTCACTTTCTGCTTTGACAGCATTCTGTCCAACAGTTCCAACATTTTAACTTTTTTGTCGGCTGGCAAGCGAGCCCGCATCGCCACAGAATCAATTTCGATCCCCAAAAAGACAGAGCCGTACAGGGTCCCATTGTCTTCTCTGGAGCCAACAGCACCCCTAGTTCATCCATGAGCTCATGGAACGTGTCCAGAGGTGTCTGGCATTCCGTGGAGCCCGGTGAACCGACAAAGAAGAAGTCGTCCAAGTAGTGCGTCACCAAAGTGTGACCTGTGTGCTGCGTGAAATACCACTGCAAGAAGGTGCTAAAACATTCAAATAAAGCACACGACATAGAGCAACCCATCGGTAAAGCTTTGTCCACGTACTATTTACCTTCGAAATGGATACCCAGAAGATCCCAATCATCTGGATGGACTGGAAGCAACCAAAATGCCGACTTTATGTCACATTTAGCCATCGCTGCAGTTGCGCCCGCGGTCACTACTAGTGACATGGCCACGTCAACTGAGGAAACTGAGGCCGCCTCCTCATCAATAACATCATTCACGGAAGACCCCTCTAGCCATAAGAGAGGTGCTGAATCAATCTGTATTGACCCTCCTCTTTTTTAGGCACAACTCCGATTGGTGAAATAATCAAATTCTCCGTTGGCCAATCATCAAAGGGGCCTGCCATTCTCCCTTCACGCACCTCTTTGTTCAGTTTGTCTTGCACCACCTGTCTGTATTCTGAAGCAGATTTTAGGTTATCCGCCCACCGCCTCTGACGTGGCCCTTGGTACCCCAGATGAAACCCCTCTGTGAACCCCTCTAGCAGCACCCACTTTGCCCTCAGATCCCCGTACCCCTGCAGGCCCTCTTCTAGCTTTACTAACCTAACTGGCGTAGGAGCCTTTGGGCCCAGCACTCTGAGGTCCTTTGCCCCCCCTATTATTCTGGTATTGCTGAGATTGTCCCAATGGGCCTGCGCCTGGCTGCTGCCATTGCTGGCCTCCCTGGGCCTTGCCGCCCCAACATTTAAACAGGGGATGGTGGCCGCCACACTTTGAGCACTCATGCTTAAACCTGCAGTACTCTCTCACGCATAGGCCCTTATTAAAGTCCCAGCATGCGCCTCCTGTCCCAGATTGTGTCGTGGCTGCGCCACCTACCCTCCCCGGGTGGGCTTCCCCATAAAGGGCCGGTACACCAAAGGCAAACCGCTAGCCGTAAAGATGGTCTTATCACCAGACGCAGCCCCCATCGTGTGCTGCCACAAATCTGTGTCCAGTTCCCCACTTCGCTTCCGGGTCCCAAGCCATACGGGCCCAGAACTCCTCATCATATTGTGCCCAAGCCTAGCCACCCCCCGTGATCTGTGCCTTTTGAATTACGTCCATGTACTTAAAAATGGCTACGCAGCGCTCAGGAAACTTCTCGCAGTAAACGCTGGCGTAAATCAAAAACGCTGCCGTCCAATTCTCTATGGTCAACCGCACCTTAGGCCTCTTGGCCAACTCATATTCCTCCTCCTTAGAGCCCTCTTTAGACCGTACCTCCCTGTGTAGAAGCTTCAGCATTTCGACATATTCTCCTTTCCAAATACGCTCCTTGGTTGCCAGCTTTAAGTGAGCACCCAAAGGCTTTGTCACTCCCATATATGGCAGTTTCTTAATTTTCAACTCTTTACTCTCCAAAGGCTCCTTACCCCTTCCCCCTGCTGCCTCTGTATTCGTCCCGCTCTCTACTTTGGTGCCCGGCGCTACTCCCCCGTCTCCTGTTCCTATCCCCGTATCCTTAACATATTTCCCTTTGTGCAATCTCCCTTCCGTCTCTCCCCCACCCCCCTCCCCCGTCCCCACAGACACCATCTTAGGTTTGGCCTGTGTTCCACTGGTCTCACCTGGCTCTAAGGAGGGTGCCCGTACAGACGCCGACCGTCTTGCCACTTACTCTGTTTGAACCACTGCCCGAGGAGCCCTCACTGCGGGGCCGTGCTCTCTCCTGAATTCCGCCGCCGATGCCCTTCTATGCGGAGCCACCGCCGGTGCCTGCAAAATACCAGGAAAATATGAGAGGGCCCCCCCTCCTCATCCTCCCGAAATTCCCCTTCTTCTGGGCTATCCTCATCATAATCCAACACAATAGGCTCCTCCACCTGGAGCGCATCATTAGCAAAATCAACACCACGGGCCCTACCGGACCCAGCATGCCCTCCACTGGCCCTACCGGACCCGACATGCACTCCTTGCGGGGGAGCCGACTGTACACGCCAATACTCCCCCATGCGTTGACCTCTCTGTGATTCTGTCATCGATGGCATGGCAGACCACCTTGACCTGCTTTTCGTTGGGGCCAGCGAGGTCGTACCGGACCTTTGTGTGCTGGCTGTGACGGGATCCCCCGCCGGTACGGATTGTGCCGCGCGAGGCTCCACCCTCCCTTCACCTCGGTGCAATTGGGCCGCTCCTCGCCCTACCGAGTCCGCTGTGCTGCGACGCTCTATGCCCTGTAAAGAAAAAGTTTGGACTGATGTGCTGGGTCCCTCACTTCTGAGCGCTGCGCCTGCACCCTGCAAGCCCGGGGCCAATGCCCCGGCCAGCCTCCCCTTATCATGACCTGACTGCTCAGACCTTCCGACCCATACCAAGGGGGGGAATACCCCCTCATCCTCCCCACTCCACTCCAACATGGCCGCAACCCCAGCGGAAGCGGGGCCCCAACCCCAACACCAACCCCTGCCCCCTCCCCCCCTTGCTCCATTACTTCCTAGCCCTACCCGGGAACCTCCGCTGGCCACATCCCTCGCCTGTAACCCAGCCAGCCTGCACACTTACAACACTCCCCCCACCGGCAACTGAATGTCCAGCTGCTCTCCACTGTCGCGACCCCGCACCCCTTCCGACCAGGAAGGAAAAATGTCCAAGCCGGGCCTCCCCCTGCCGGATCCAGCTCGCCCGACACCGCAGAATCTGGTCCCAAAAAGCTGCCCCCGGCCCCATCCCCACAAGCCAGGTCCCAAGCCCCCAAGATGGAGGCCCCAGATTTACCCCAATTATATGGGGGGCCTACCCAGTCAGCCACTGCTCCCCAACTGAAAGAAACCCTCTGGTGCCCCTCCCCCCTCCCACTTGGGCCCATTCCCCATTCCCCCTGGAACTCCCCCCTACCGACCAAGTCCCACCCCGCACAGAAAATAGAGGCAAAAAAAGGAGAGGGCTACCAAAATTCCCCTCAACGCCTAACTCCATCTCCCCAACAGAAAAAGGCTCTCTCCCATTACCCCGTTCATGCGAATGGGAACCTCCCGTCTCCCCCACACCGGAGGTAGGCGCAAGTAAAATGGGGTTCTCCAGACCCCCCGCCCAGCTGCCCTGCTCATTCCCACCTGTTACACCTGCAGTTGAATCCCTTGGCTCAACCGCCCACCGCACCGCTGCTTCTCCCCTCCCTCGCAGCTGATCGGACCGCGCATGGTCCCAGAGGCAGGCCGCCGCCTCGCACATCATTTGAACTGCGCGCGGCCGCCAGTGAGGCCGCGCGCCTCCCGCCGCCCCCGCCTCCTGCCACGCTTCCCAAGCACAGCGGGCGCGGAACCAGCCCGTTCCCCAGGCCCCGAGTCCCGCAAAGACTCCTGTGGATCCGCCGCCAGATCCGCTCGCTTCGCCAGAGATTCCACGTCCCCCAGCACCCTACCATCAGCCGACCCGGCGCCCTCCCCGCCCCCGCTCCGTCCAGCGTTCACCGGGGCCACCTTCTTGCCACGTGGGCAGCCCCGTTCACTCACCGGGGAGATGCAACGTCGTTTAGGTGAAGTGCAGGCGGCCACCGCCGCCGCAACGCCTGCTGAAGCCTGCCGCGCAGGGCGTGTCAGCCCTGTGCCTACGACCAGATCCATCCTGCCCGCCTCACTCAGCAACCAGAGGGCCTCCAGCACCCGATAGTCCTCCATTTCCAAGGTAAGAGCGCCGCAGACTTTAATACCCGACTGACAACCTAATAAACGACCCTACCGCTAATCTGCCTACCAAAAGCCCACAAAAACGCACTAAAATACTTTAAAAAACTATGCTACTCCAAAGCTCCCAGCCACCAGGTCACCAAACCTAAAATCGTGGCTGGGAGCAGGAGCCCAAATAATTTATTATTGGGCTCCAATTGGGCTACAAAAAATGTAGCCCAAAACAAAATGGCTGGCTTGAATCCCGCCTCCCCCCCGCCCCTCCCAAACTGCCCCCCTTAGGTGTCTCAGAAATCTCAGGACTTGGAATTTCTTCCAGAGGAGTGAGTGGCTGATATGATCAAATAATCATTTGCCATTACATGTGAGAAAACATTCCAAGGATCTTATAAACAGCAGGACTACTTTTTCTGGCATTTTCAGGTTTTAGTTCATTGTTTATTTATTTAAAATGTTAGCAGAGCATGCAGTTACCTCTTACAGGGTCATGGCACTGAAGGTTGGCAAGAGCTGCTGAAGAGAGGTCAAGAAGAGAATTATGGAATCAAAATCCAAGCTGTAAGTGCTTTCTGGAAATCAAGGTAATACAAAATGGAGATCCAAGAAATAGGAAGGGTATTCCACAGCTTACCCGGAATCTGTGATACTCGGGTACCTAGAAAAGAAAAGCTGAGGAACAGTGCAATGTGCAGGCTAGAGTACCAAGGAAAAAGGCATTTTTATAAATACAGGGCTATAGTCAAACAATGCTTTGTGGCAGATGCAGAGTCGTTTAAAAGGCAGAACTTGGGCACTGGTAACCAGAGAAGGTGTTCAAAGCGGTTGACAACTGAGGTCTGGTAAGGTGTCCTAAGAGGCTACATGCCACTGCATTTTAAGTAAGTTTAAGCCTTTGCAGAAGGTATTGTGGTAGTCCTACATAAAGAGTGATGCCACAGGCAAGTCTTGAACCTATAATGGTGTAAATGACAATGGCTATGAACTGATGCAGTTTGGGCCAAAAAGAAGCATTTGTTTCAGTAGTCGCAGATGGTAAAAGCACGTCGATGTGACACTTTGAAAATATGTGGGGAGTAAGAGAGATATTGAACAAAGGCAAAGTTAATGACTGCAAAGCCTGGCTGAGGACTTGGTCTAAAACTGGGAGTCCACCAGGCTGAGGGCCAGAAGAGAAAGTGGGCCTCTGACAATCATAACCTCTGTTTTGTCAAAGTTAAGCTGTAGATTATTGGTATTTATCCAGGAGGCAACTGCAGTTAAACGTATAAGCAATCGGATGAGTCAGACTGGGAATTTTAAACCATTTGTAGAATAATCTGAGTGTCATCGGCCTGGTTCATGCAGTCCAAGCCAAATGATCAACTGAGTTTATCAAAAGAGGTTTATGTAGAGGTTACAAAGGGCTTGGGGAAGACCTTTGAGGAATTCTACATTATTTTAATTAAGGAAGATTGGAAACCTGAATGTAAAAAATGAATTAATCCAGCCCAGAACATTACCAATGGACACCAGCTTCATGCAGTCTCTTACTAAGAATAGAGTGAGCTACAGTATTTAAGGCTGTGAACAGGTCAAGTAGGATCAAGGCAACAATAGCTCCCTGAACTTGGATAGAACTGAATTGGTTCATAACTGCTACCAGAGCAAATTCTGTGACTTGATAGGCCCCGAAAACAACTTTGGACGTGAAAAGAATGGAAGTATCTGAGATAAAGGAGGACATTTAGGGCTGAACTATGACTTTGGTGGTCTTGGAGCGGGGCCGCCATTGAAGATGGAAATAGAAACAGTAAACAGTACAGAGGCCCACCATAGTAGCTGGCTTCTAAAGTAGCTTAATGAGGCCATTAGGACCAAGAGAGGCATGAATTTGTATGGCACTATCAGCTCAGATGTTTTCTTACAAGAGGAAGGCCAGTGGAAGAGACAAACTGTAGCTCATCAGGGCTGAAACTGATGTAAGCATGTTGTTGTTTAAAGTTATGACTTATGAAAGCTGTGTTGGGTAGGTATCAAGCTAGCTCTCTTGCCATTTTGTTCATTTTGAGGCTCCGGGACACAGATTACCAACATTTCTTGTGGTCCTTACTCTCAGAAAGCATCTATCATCACATCGTAACATCTAGCAGTTGTACAACTCTTTTATTTTTTGTTCATATTCTTAAGTGTCCTCGCAACTTTTTTTAGCTTGGAATTAAAATCATTGCTGGTATATAGATCACCATTCCATATCTACCTTATAACTTGCCAAATGTATCTAAGGAGAATCCTCACTTTGTGATCATACAAGTTGCTGTTTATTTTCTTATTGGCTGTAGTTTCAGTTGCCACTCTAGCCATTTACTCAAGTAAAATATTAAAAGTGTAAGCTATATCAGAGGAGACTGTATTAGCACACATCTTCCTGAAATAATGTTTGTTTAACACGTTAAGGTTTCCAGAATCAATCATTGTGTGACCAACAAAATAGATACATTTGTTTAGCTCAAAGAAAACTTGTAGTCTAGTATCCAGCATGAATTACTGATAGCCAGCCTGAGGATGGTGAACACTCCCATCCTGGAAACTGCATTCAAAACCAAGGCATGTTGCAAAATTGTCAGTATAAGCAAATGTGGAGGCCAATGAGTGATTTTGATCTGTCTGAACATCTAGTTGGAGCTTCTGGCCATCTTTTCAGGGTTTTCAATTAAGGTATTATAGTTGGTATTCAAAGTTTAAAGATTAGCTCCACAGCAGAAAGTACAACTAAAAAAAAAGAACTACATCTGAAATATGATGGGAACCCTATGGTACGAGAATTTTGCAACCAAAAATAATGAGTGACATAAATATTGTGTCCTAATTATTGTTAACAAAAATATCAACGCATTGGATTTGATGATAGAAAATTTACACCCAAACGGATGGTATTTTTGTGAACAATATTTAGGACAGTTTTTCAGTTAGGTGACATTTTTGCTTATGATATTCTCACATGCAACTAATGGTAAGTATCATTTTTTAAAACTAAAACATTGGAGATACTGTTTAGAGGTAGTTTCTTGCTAAAATCACCAGACCAATAAACATTGTCCCCAGGATATACAGAAAATACCTTATGACTAATATGCTTTGTCTCACAAGTGAACATTGAATTTCCTACATCCCCCAGGTGAAGGTATGAATTGATAAAATGTATTTATGTACTGTGTGGAAGATTATGCACTGTGTAGTAGATCAGATGACTGCAGTATTAGAGCATAATCTGTGAGAGTGGAGCTTTTAAATTGGACTTTAGACGTAGCTGTACAAATATCGTCTTCCCCAGGGTCACTAGCCTATTGTCACTCAAAGTTATTGTGTCACAGACTTGGTAGTGAGAGCGTGATAGTGTGTGAGCCAAACCCTTCCTCTTCTCCTAGAGGTCGACTCACCCGCTTATATGATGTCAAGGGTGCTAACAAAGACTCAAGCTAACGGGGTAAGGGGGAGAGAGAAAGGAGGGAGAAAGGGCGAGAATGTGGCCTAATGGCTAGGGCAGTCAGCCTCGGAGCCCGGGAACCGGGTTCAAGTCTCAGCAGGGACGCCCAACATTCTGTGATTCTGGGCAAATCACTTAATCTCCCCGTGCCTATCAAAAATGGATGTGTCCGTCTGTAACGTAACTGGTGCTCATGTAAAGCGCTCTGATACCTTCGGGTCTAGTTCGCACTATATAAAACTCCACAGAAAAAAAAGAGAGAGAGAGAGGTAGAGAGACTCCTGCAGGTTGGAAGTTGAAAGATCCAGAGTGTATTCTTAGGCACAGCATCTTGAGTCAGAAGTGTCAAGGTTAGGTCTCCACTGACAGTGAGAGAACACAAATTACTAGGCGGTCTAAACACAGAAGGTAAATATGAGAAAAAAACAAAGCAGACTAGGACTTTCCTATTCCAAGCAGGTGGCAGGCTGTAAATAGACAATAGTGACCACAAAATCAACAAAGGAGCCAAATATCAAATCCACTGCAACACTGGGTGAACCAAGGGTACTGAATGTAGCATATTGATGTTAAATTCACTAGGACCCTCGTGGTTCTGGGCGGACTCCGAACAGTAACTACGTAATGTGTGGGAGGTGTTAGGGTGTGCTTATGGGAAGTATGATGTAATGTGCCGTGTGTGAGTGTATGCTGAAGAATAAAGTAATGCTTGGCCACAGCTCCCATGTGGCGTAAATCATCTGCATGCTCCATGGCTGGGGAAGATGCTACACCTGGCAAAGAGTAGGGGATAAGTGCCCAAGGAAAACAAGACTGCTCTCCTTGAGTTTGCAACGATACAGCAAAATGCTAGTGCATGCCACATGTGCCCAGAATTGTTCATCATCTGTGTGTCTTTTGCTTTCTCGCCCTAAGTGTGCCGGGTATGCCCAGACGTGGGTCCCGGGCTCACTGTGCCACTGGATTCAAGCCAGCCTGGCTGATATGGGGTGATGCTGCGAAATCGGTCCCAGGATGCTTGTTTCCGGTCCAGGGAGGACCTAGCTTGGCAGTTTGGGCTGGACTGTTCCCATGAGGCACAAGGTCAAGACTGATTTGCACATGGCTGGATCTAAACTGGGGTGGCATGGTGCACAATAGAACAATGGATTTAACCCAGATCTATTGACTGGGGGTGAATGTTTGATTTGCTCTGCATTCTGTCCATCATCTGTGTGTCTTTTTCTTTCTGCCTAAGTGCGCCGGGTATGCCCAGATGTGGGTCCCGGGCTCACTGTGCCACTGGATTCAAGCTAGCCTGGCTGATGAGGGGTGATGCCCCAAAACCGGTCCCAGGATGCTTGTTTCCGGTCCAGGAGGACCTAGCTTGGCAGCTCGGGCTGGACTGTTCCCATGAGGCACAGGGTCAAGACTGATTTGCATATGGCTGGGTCTAAACTGGGGTGGCATGGTGAGCAAATGAATGATGGATTTAACCCAGATCTGTTGACTGGGGGTGAATGTTTGATTTGCTCTACATTCCATCCATCATCTGTGTGTGTTTTGCTTTCTCGCCCTAAGTGCGCCGGGTATGCCCAGACATGGGTCCCAGGCTCACTGTGCCACTAGATTCAAGCTAGCCTGGCTGATGAGGGGTGATGCCCCAAAACCGGTCCCAGGATGCTTGTTTCCGGTCCAGGAGGACCTAGCTTGGCAGCTCGGGCTGGACTGTTCCCATGAGGCACAGGGTCAAGACTGATTTGCATATGGCTGGGTCTAAACTGGGGTGGCATGGTGAGCAAGAGAATAATGGATTTACCCCAGATCTATTGACTGGGGGTGAATGTTTGATTTGCTCTGCATTCCGTCCATCATCTGTGTGTCTTTTGCAGAATTGATGCAAAGCAGTCTGCAACTGGCACATGTGGAGTCAAAGCCCTGCTCCAGCCCACACACAGCTGCAGAAGCAATTGAAGGCCCTACAGAAGAGCATATTCAAAATGCCCGCTAAAAACCGCCGGTGAGGTGATCAACAGAGACGCTGCGCTGCACTCTGAAAACAGAGCAATTAGTCAGATGAAACAAGAGATAACAATATCGTCAAAAAGGTATGAGAAACAGAGAACCTACTCACCATCAAGGATGACTGAAGAATACTGCAACACATGCTTCTCCAGTGATTTTTGCTTGAAGTTGTCGGTGCAAGCCTGCATCATGATCACCTGAACAGCACGTACCAACACAATGGCGGCAGAAGGAACACAAAATACAATGCAGCTGTGTTCCTGAAGCCACCACTGCCTTACAACACTTCTAAGATACAGAACATCGGTGCCAGGTGGGCTGCATGGATTGAAACATTGCATGGAATGAAACATCTGTTGACTTCATAGATGGGCTAAAAGAAGAATATGACAAGAAGATCATCAAATACTTGAAAGATCAGGTGATGGAGTGAAAAAAGTGTTAAAGAAAGTTTCACAGACTGATGAAAAACCATAACAAAATGTAAATAAAGCGTTGGAAGCCAAGATCAATTCAATGCCGAATGTCAACTATGAAAGGTATATCTTCAACCAAGCACAACAAAATGTTAGTGAAGCAATGGATGAATTTACTGAAAGACTTGATGCACTCATTAAACATTGCAAGTTCTGTGACTTCGCCAACGAAGGAACCATGTGCCTCAGAGTCATGGATGGCTGCCTTTCAGATTTGTTTAGAAGATGCATGTTGAGAGAAACACACAGTCTAGAGAAAATGCTGATAGCTGCAAGAGCAGAAGAACGAGCAGGCTGACACGCTGCTGACATGGAAGCAGGAACCGCACACAATGAATCAGCATTGACCGTGAAAAGCAAGCATAAACAGGATGCACGTAAGTCAACATCTTGAAAGAAAGCAAAGCTATGCTTCTGATGTGGATTTTCATTTCCCCCTACGAAGGTAAATGTCCAGCCATAGGTCACTTTTGTGAAGGTTATGGGGAAAAGAACCATTTCACAACTGTGTGCCAAGCGAAAGAAGAATCAAGTGTGTCACAGCAGCAAGAGAAAATGGATGTGAGAGCATTCCAGAAGCATTATCGCCACACCCCTAAAACCAAAAAGCGAGATCAGCTACGACAAGTAGAAGCCAGGCAAAATCAGTCAACAAGCTCATTGTACAAAGATTCTTTAACATCACTATCTAGTACCAGCTAAGAAGATGGGTGTGCACTGATGATATCTACCAAAGGATGGCATGTACATATGTGGTTAGCTGCCTATAAAGAAGATCACAGTTCAAAGAAATCTCACCAAACAAAGAGATAATCTTCATTTGGGCACTGTCCCAAAATCACATTGAAAGTGAACAATCACCCAATAACTTTCATCATAGACAGGGAAGCGTTGAATAATATCACGTCAGTGGAAACGTTTAACAGCCTATCCCCTGTGCCCCTCCTCACTCCGTCAGGCATGAAGGTATATACCTGTGCCACTTCTGAGCCATTGCAAAGCCAAGGGTCATTCACAGTGACATTGCGACAGAAAAAGACATTGGTGCTAGCCACTATTCATGTTCTACAAGGGACTTCATCGAGTGCCAGTTTGCTCAGTTTTAGCACCGTTGCTGAAATGGGGTTGATATCCTTCAACTACAACCTCTATGCTCAGTCTAAGATCACAAGCCAATTCCCATCATTGTTTCATGGCTTGGGAAAGCTCAAGAAAATTCAAGTACAGCTTCATATCAATTAAGTCAATCGCTCTGTTGATCAGCGACACTGTAGAGTTTCTTTTCATCTGCAAGGAGCTGTAGAGAAAGAGCTGGAAGCCCTCTTAAACCATGACATCATTCAATGCTCCACAGGCCCCATGCCATGGGTTTCGCCCATGGTAGTAGTGCTAAAAAGGACAGTAGCGGAACACATTTGCGTTGATATGTGCCAGGCAAACAAAGTCATTGAGAGAGAGAGACACCATAGTCCACACATAGCAGACATGACCATGCAATTTGAACGGAACCAGTGTTTTCTCGTCTTACCCTAAAAAAGGATACCATCAACTCGAATTGGAGAATTGTGTGTACATTACTATCTTTCCAACTTATGTTGGTTTGTTCATATATAAGAGAATGAGCTTTGGAGTATCTTCATCTGCTGCTATATTTTAGGATGTTATTCACTGAGTAATCGAGCCTGTTACACATGCTTTCACTAACAGTGTTGGCATACTAGTGTTTGGGAGAACACAGAAAGAACACAACAAAGCCCTTACCCAAGTGTGCCAGTTACTTCCTGATACAGGTCTCACTCTGAACACCGCAAGGTGCAAGTTTCACAAAACCAAAGTCAAGTTTTTTGGGTGCATATTCTCTGGTGGGGGAATGACTCCAGACCCAGACAAGGAACAATGACTTTCATCCACTTGCCCCCTAGTATGTTACCATGCTGTAATCCTGTCTAGGCATGGCCAGTTATTGCTCAAGATACATTCACAACTTTGCTTCAGTGAGTGCCCCATTTAGAGACTTGACAAAGTAGAATATCCCATTTCAGTGGTCTCCTGAATGCGACCAGAGTTTCAAAGAAATCAAAAATGCAATTGAGAATGCAACTGAAATGGCCTACTTCAACCCCGAGTTAGATACCGAAATAACGGTTGATGCAAGCCCGGAAGGTCTAAAGCAATCCTCACTCAACATAATGGCCATCCGAATGCTCAGAGACACATTGTGGCCTATGCCAGTCAGATCCTGTCGGAAACAGAACATGCCTACTCTTAGGCGGAGAAGGAGATTCTGGCAGTGGTGTGGGCCTGCGAACATTTTCATGTGTTCCTCTATGGAAAATGGTTTACTGTTGTCAGAGATCACCAGGCGTTACTCACCATTTTTGGAAACCCAAAGGCCAAGATGCCCCCTCGCATTGAGAGGGGGAGGTTAATACTGCAAGAGTATGACTATGAGATTGGTCATAAACCTAGGAAGGATCAAAACCCAGCAGATTACTTTTCATGAGTGCCGTACATCATCACAATTTGACATCCAAGACAGCTGAAGCAATCTCAACTTTATCGTGAGATCCAGTATACCAGCAGCTCTGTCGGAGGAACAAAATCATTGCTGCCATCAATATCGATAAAGCCATGATCATCATCAAAGAACTTACTGATACAGCCACTGTCAACGTCCTTCCCATCATACTTGACTTGCTTAATGCCTCCCTGTCCGCAGGCACTGTCCCGCTTCCTTGGAAGCGGGCCATGGTTAAAGCCCTCCTTAAAAAACCCAACCTAGACCAAGATAACCCTAGTAACTATCGACCGATCTCCCTGTTGCCCTGGCTGAGCAAGATTTTGGAGAAACATGCCAACATAGTGTTGGCGGAGTTCCTCGAGATCAACCACCTGCTCGACCCCTCCCAGACGGGATTCCGTCCCATGCATGGGACCGAAACCGCTCTGGTTGCAGTGACGGAGGAGGCCACGAAGATCTTGGATCAGGGAGGATCTGCAGCAATCATCCTCCTTGACCTAAGTGCCGCCTTCGACACTGTAAGCCACAACATCTTATTACATCGACTCACCAGTTTAGGAGTCTCAGGAAAAGCAATAGCTTGGTTTGAATCCTTCCTTTCAGACCGCTCCTTCCAGGTTGTTGAGGGTGACATCACCTCCCCCAGCAAGCCTCTTGGCTGCGGTGTGCCACAGGGCTCTTCTTTGAGCCCTACGCTATTTAATATTTACATGAGCCCACTAGCTGAGATAGTCCATCCGTTCGGGATCAAAATCATCACCTATGCTGACGACACTCAGCTAGTGGTGGCTCTCAATCAGTCACACACCGCGCATAACAGCCTGAGGGACTGCTTAGAAGAAGTGACCAAATGGATGACATCGTCATGTCTCAAATTGAACGGAGACAAAACCGAGCTGATGCTCTTAGGCAACCCCCCACGCTCACGATCAACTCATTGTGGCCCACCTGCCTTGGCCCTGCTCCCACGCCAAAGGACACAATCAAGAGCCTGGGCATCTGGTTGGATAAGTCCCTTAATTTCATTTGTCAAGCAGCCAAACTATCAGCCACTTGCTTTGGTCTACTCAGGCTTCTGCAGAAGATTCTCCCCTTACTGGCTTTCCAAGCAAGACAGATTATGGTCCAGGGTCTCATTCTGTCTCGTCTGGATTTCGGGAACGCCCCCTACTTAGGGGCCCGTCAAACCACCTTGCGCAAGCTCCAGATCATACAAAACTGCGCTGCCCGAACACTGCTTCAGACCCCTCGTCGACTTCCAGTCAAACTCGGACTAAAGAGCCTTTACTGGCTCCCAGTCAGGGAAAGAATCGGATTTAAGACCCTGTGCATTGCCCACCGAGCCTTCTGGAAAACAGGTGCTGTTATCAATCATTCACTGATCACCCCTTACCACCCGAACAGACAGCTCAGATCAGCATCCTCTTTCCTCACGACAGTACCCAGGATCAAGAGAGCCAGATGTGGGGGCCGGTCGTTCTCCTATAACTCAGCCAAACTTTGGAACTCCCTCCCCTTTCATCTGCGATCAGAGCCCAACTTACTACTGTTCCGTAAACACTTAAAAACCCTGCTTTTTAATAAACCTGAATAACCTTCAATTGTTTTTTCTGTATGCATTGTTCGTAGCGCTAGGATGCCTGAGGGTAGCTATTGCGCTTAATAAATGGTCATTTAATTTCATACACAATCTAGTAGGGAAAGCATTTGACTTCGGAGGAGTTAGATTTACTATTCCCACTCCAGTCACCGCAATAATAGGGAAAGTGTTGGACTTCGGAGGAGTTAGATTAACTATTCCTACCCCAGTGAGTGTAACAGTAGGGAAAGCATTGGACTTTGGAGGGGTGAACTTTACTATTTCCACTTCAGTCTAAGCAACAGTAGGGAAAGTGTTGGACTTTGAAGGGGTGAAATATAATATTCCCACTCCAGTCAGCGCAGCAGTATGGAAAATGTTGGACTTTGGAGGGGTAAAATTTACTATTCCCACTCCAATTTCTGCAACAGTCGGGAAAGCATTGGTTTTTGGAGGGGTGAAATGTACTATTCTCATTCCAAACAGCGCAACAGTAGGGAAAGTGATGAACTGCCAAGAGGTTAATTTTAATGTTCCTATTGCAGTCTAAGGAAGATTAGGGTGAATACTTCACTTCCAACACATCACATATATGAGTAACCTTATGAATTTAAATAAAATGTTAAACTCTTAATAAAAAAGAAATAATTAACATAAAAAAAATATATCTATTAAAAAAACAAAAAATAATTATTTAATTTACATAATTACTATTCAATAAAAAAATTAATTATCTATTAATAAATAATTGTTATACAATGATTAATTTATTAGCTTCACACACTGTACCCCTACAAACCTAGTGTTCCACATCTAAAATATAACAAAAAAACTATTCCATAACATAAATATTTTAAATAAATCAAATAATTATTCACCAATTAATAAATAATTGATTATTCAATTATTAAGTAGTGAATTTCCCACCCTAGACTCCTACAAACCTAGAATCCCTCAACTAGAATAAAATTACAATAATTAATTTACAAATAACAAAATAATAGTTAATTAATCATTACTAAATTATCTTCCCTCCCTATACCCCTACAAACCTAGCATCCCACAGCTAAAATATGAGTACCATAAATAAGTATTCAATATTTACAAAATTAAAAATCAGTCAAATAATTAATGAACAATAATAAATTGCTAATTATTTATTACTTAACTTCCCACCAAACACCCCAACAAACCTAGCAGACTGCAACTAAAGTATAAGTAAAATAAATAAGTATTCCATAAATTACCTATTTAAAAATCAATTAAATGATCAATTAACAGTTAGTGATTAATTGTTAATTAATAATTACTTAGGATCCGATTTCGATATAGGTCGGAAAGCTTGTCGGAGGCTTTCCGCCCGACATCGATGGTTCCCTCCAAACGCCGAATTGCAATGCCGGTGGTCAGAGGTAAACCAGCGGGGGGATTCCGCTGCGCTTCCGACAAGCTCAAGGAACCTGTCGGAGTGTCGGAACCCATCATATTCCCATAATGGTGGCGGAGTCAGCCTCAGCTCCGCCGTCAGGACTATGATGGCACTTTACCACAGCCTTTCCATGTCGGCCTTTCCGACATGGAAAGATTGTCGAAAAGTGACTTTTGTGGCCCCTGTCCTGCCGCGGCCTCAGTTATGAGGCCTGGTGGGCACCTATGGTGCACCCCTAAACATCACTGCACCATGTGGCAGCCACTGTGAGGTGTCCTGCCACACGGTGCAGGGATGTTTAAAAACATCCATTTTACAATGGCAGCTTGTGCTGTGGGCCTTTTCCGCCCACCGCACAAGCTGCCATTGTAAAATGGATGTTTCCAACCGCCCATAGGGTGGTCGCATCCAAATTGTGGGGTCGGAACAGACGACCTATGGTCGGGCGATTCCAGTCCACTACAGTGTCGGGCGGTCGCAAGTCCGCCCGACATCATAATGATGCCCTAAATTAATTTGCCACCCTATACCCCTACAAATCTGACAGCCCGCAAATAACATATCACAAAAATAAATCGGTATTACATAAATTGCCTATTAAATATCAATCATAGAATTAAATAAAATGCATTACATAATTCTTAATTAATTATTACCTAATTAACTTCCCACCCTATCCCCCTACAAACCCAACACCCCACAACAACACTATAAATCACTATTAAAAATATATAAAAATTCTAAATCACTTAAAATTACAAAATATGTTTTAAAAATATTTAATACTTTTTATATAAACAATAGTAACATAAAATTAATATATCAACTAAAATACATTGAAATAATTAAACAAGGATATTTTTAACCATTATATTAGTGAAAAAAATATTACAAACTTTGATATTATTTACAACAATATTACTTACCTTAAAAACAATATTCTTGTCAATGATATTTTTGCATCATGATATTTGTGTGTTAAGGTATTTAAATTCCAATATTTTTGTCTCCCAATATTTTTGAATCGATATTTCATCCAAACACGTAATGACTAGCACCATAGCTATTTGAACCATTAACAATATTACATATTTTGAAGTGGGTTAAGTTGGCAGTAACATGTATGTTTCTGCTGGACACTCAAAAGCTATATATTAATCATATTAGGTCCTCCAAATTTTACTGCTGGTCCCTCAATTTCAGGCAATATGTCAGGGTATGGGAAATAGAATGGCATAAGAAAAGGCACACAGAACAATGGAAATTACATTTCCCAGAGACAGAGTTCTAGCCCCAGCCACTAGAGGACCAGCACATGTGGCCCTGCTTGCAGTTCACTAGTGTCAGCCAGTGTATTTAGGGCTGACTCATGCTAAGCCCATTTGTCTGGAAACAGCAGTTGTTGTGACTCCTTGCTTCTCATATTAGTTTGCACCAGGCTTGACTCGCTCCTTCACTTTTGTTTTCCTTCTGTTCAGTGTAGCGTGTTCTCCAGCCCTGGAGCATGCAGATGAATTACACCACATGGGAGCTGCGGTCAAGCATCACTTTATACTTCAGTTTACACTCACACATTGCGCATTACATCACACTTCCCATAACCACACCCTAACACCTCCCCACACATTACGTAGTTCCTGTTCAGAGTCAGCCCAGAACCATGAGAGTCCTAGTGCGTATAACATAAATATGCTACCTCTCCCATTCTGTTCAATAAAAAGTGGCAGGCATCATAAAAAATCATATCTCTTCAATCAATCAGCATGGTGCTCGCACTTGTCTGCCGGTTTGGGTAATCCGAGATGATCTAGGTCCACCCTGATCGGGCAATGGCAAATTAAGCTCAGGCACTTGAGCTGGACCTGCTGCCGGGGTCACCTCACGCATGGTTTCAGGACTCGACAAGTGTTGCGGTAGGTGTTTGAAATGTGATGTGTCCTGAGTGATGGATTATCCAGGACGATGTGCTATAACCATGTGTCCCTTGCACGCCACAGCCTATAACGGATCAGCAGCAAAAGGAGTGTCAGTTTTTGTCTCTGTTTAACCAGTACCCAGTCAATGACTGTCGCCCGGGCATAGTGACGCTGATCTGCATATGTTTCCATTTTCCTTTTTCAAGTCACGCTGTTGTCTCGAACTTGGTCAGCATTCACTGATCGGTCCGAGGTCCATTGAGGTAGTTTTGTTCGGATGGCTCTCCCAAACAGCAAGGTGGCTGGACTCTCACCAGTTGTAGAGTGAGGAGTTGATTGATAGGCCAAGAGGGCCTGGCACATGTCTTGGTTCAGGTTGATTCCCTCCATGGATGCTCGTTGAATGACTCTCTTCAGGGTGCCCATCAATTGTTCAACTACACCATTGACCTGCGGCCAAAGGGTTTACTCTTTTGGTGTTTGACGTTGAGTCGGACAAGAAATTCTTTTAACACTTTGCTATTAAAGGGCGGGCCATTGTCAGATTTGAGGATCTCAGGGATGCCCCATGTTGCACAGTTGTTCTATGACTTTGTCATTGGTTCTTAATGATAGGTCTTCCACCAGAGGAAAATGCAAATATTCATAGATGACTATCATGAGGTGATGTCCATTTCCCAAAGGCCCAAGAAGTCAACTGCAAATCTCTCCCATGCATGGGCAGAAAGGTCAGATATTGTGACTGGGTGCTGCATCAACTTAGGGGACAAACAATTGCAGATGTGGCATACCTTCAGCTCCTTCTCGAATCGCTCATCTAGCCGAGGGAACCACACTCGATCTCATAGGGCTCTTTTGGTGACTACAATACCACAGTGTCCTTCATGGGCCAGCTGGATGACCCTCTGTCTCAGGCTTTCAGGTATGATGATTCTCGAGCCTCTAAGTATTACGCCCTCCTGGGTGACTGCTAGTGGGGGAATAGTATATTTAATATTCTTAGATTCCAGCAGTTTTCATAATATTGGTTAATCGCCTGTCTGCATTATAGGAGGGGTGACCACAACCCCCAGAGTGCCCTATTGCTGTGAGGAGGAGGGGCTACTTATAGGCCCCCATACTGGACCATACTGGACCACAATCATCAACACCTCTCTCTCCACTGGCTGTGTCCCCACTTCCCTTCAACTTGGACAAATCTCTCCCATAATCAAAAACCCCAATGCTGACCCCAATGACCTAAACAATCTCCGCCCCATCACTAACCTCCCACTTCTCTCAAAGGTCCTTGAAAAATGTGTCCTACTACAACTAGACAAACACATCGAAAACTTCAACCTACTTGATCCCTTTCAATCAGGCTTCAGGAAAGGCTGCAGCAAGGAAACAGCAATGCTCAATGTCGTCGATGACATCCACCACTCACTTGATAATGGCGAGACCTGCCTTCTTATCCTCCTTGATCTCTCTGCAGCGTTCGATACAGTCAACCATTCAGCCCTACTCAATGTGCTTAGGACCCGTTTCGGCCTCAATGATACTGCCTACAAATGGTTTGTCTCCTACCTACAACACCGAACTCAGCAAATCAAAATTCAAAACTGTCTCTCTAACCCCTCTCCCGTCTTCCTTGGAGTCCCTCAAGGGTCTATACTCTCTCCCTCCCTCTTTAACCTCTTTATGGAACCACTCACCCTCATTCTTAAACAAGCAGGCATCAACTACCACCTCTACGCCGATGACACCCAAATCTATTACAAGATTAAAACTCATGCCGACATCTTACACCTGAACAACACCCTCACCAAAATCCAAACCTGGTTCCACTCCAATCATCTCAAACTTAACCCTAATAAAACTGAAATCATTCTCTTCTCCCCTAAAAACAACCCGCTCCCCGTTCAATCATGGATCTCTGACCTTAACGCACTCAACTGCTCATTCACCTTGTCCAACTCCATCAAATCTCTTGGTATTTCTATCGACAACACCCTAACCCTTAACGTCCACATCAAAAACTCTGCTAAAGGAGCCCTCCTCACTCTCCGTCACCTCAAGAAAATCAAACCCTTTATACCCACCAATGATTTTAAACTTGTAGTTCAGTCACTTGTTCTTTCACGTATTGATTATGGTAACGCTATCCTCAACGGAATCCCCAAGGTCCACCTTGCTCCAATAAAAGCTGTGCTCAACCTTGCCGCCAGGCTCATTACAGACTACAAACGCTTCGATCACAAATCCCCGGCTCTCAAATCTCTTAAATGGCTCCCTATTGAAGGCAGATCTGCATACAAAACTGCCTGCATCACTCACAAAGTCCTCCACCAAAACACTCCACAGTACCTCTCCAAAAACTCCGCATTGCGGGCACCACACGACCCCTGAGAAGCACCAACTCCCTCCTCCTTATACCACCACTACATAAAAAGAAAGCCACACAATCACGCTCCTTCTCTGGGAATGCCCCTATCATCTGGAATGCCCTCCCAAAAACCTGCGCTGCAACCCCTCCTATTTCAGCTTCAAAAAAGACCTCAAAATCCACCTCCTCAATTATTATTGGGGATCCTAACCTATGACCTGCACTCGATCTCCAATCTCACCATGTTCTATTAGTCCAGTAATATTTGTCCATTTCAGGAACATCATCGGCCTAATTACTTGATATGTATAGCTCCTGCCCCTGTTTATCTATTTGATTCGTCTATCTAACTGTTTGATTTTGTTTATCTATTTGATTTGTATATTTCACATGTTGTCATTATCTTTTATCTACTTATACGCCATGTTTGGCCCAATTATCATTGGGGGTCCTAACCTGTGACCTGCACCTGATCTCCAATCACCATGTTACATTTTGTCCAGTATTATCTGTCCACCCCCGAACATCATATACCTAGTTACTTGAAGTGTATAGCTCTTGCACATGTATATTTATTTTGTTTTTGTATATTCCACACTTTGTTTCTTTATCTTTTTTCTACTTATATGCCATGTTTGCGTTATATTATCTTCTCATGTAAAGCGCGCTGATACCTCTGGGTCTAGCCAGCGCTATATAAAACTCTCAAAATAAAAAATAAAATAGGCAGTGCTGTAAAGTGTGTTTGAGCCTCGCACCCCGCGGGACACCTGCGTGCATCGTCAGAGGGGGGGAACCACAACCCCTAGAGTGCCATGTTTCTGAGAGTAGGAAGGGCTGCTACTAGGCAGAGCTACAAAGCGCATTTGAGCTTTGCGCCCCACAGGACGAGATCAGGTCGAGTCCGAGAATGGCCCGGCAAAGACAGGGTCAAGAGCAGACCTGTCTGCACCAATCTGAGCCCGGAAAAGGTTGGGCTGGGCCACCCTCCTTACCGCTGGCTAAAGGTACTGTTGTTTGTTGCTGCAGTCATCAGGCTGGGACAACCCTCATAACTCTGGACTTTTGGTCGTGCCCTCCTGATGAGAGCGATAGTGAACACTCCTCCCAGTGCAGGCATGGACTTTTTTTTTTACTCATTGACTGACTTATCTTAGTGGCCGTATAAAGACTGTAAATTTTATTATTTTTATTTTTATGTATTAGGCAATTTGGATTTCTCCTAACTGATGATGCTGGCAGTCAACGATGAATGAACTTGGTCTAATCAGCAGTACTGAGTTAAAATTGTTTTTAACTCTGCTATAAATCTATTCCGAAATTGTATTGTTATTAAAGTGGGTGACAACCCCTTACATTCTTTAGAGATAGTCAGCGGGGTTTGAATCTATCCAAATAGTGGGGAAGAGAAAAGCAACAGATAATCACGTTGACACAGAGAAGGCCAAAAAGAAGGCAAAACATGTATCATCTTACTGTGCTCTAGACAAAATTGATGTACTAATAGAGGAAGTGGAGGGCCTATTGAAAACAAATTAAAAGAAAAGAATCCGCACAAAAAGTAAGGGGGAGTGGGGGGACATAAAGTCGTACTTGCCACAATCACATGGGAGAGAGAGGGGGGATAAAATGGTTAGAGCCATAGTGCACCAAGATAGCCCGAAGCCTCCATGCAGCAAATCAGCAAATCCAGAGATCTCAGGGGGTGTTAGGGAAGAAAGTGCCCCCGATGTAATAACGGTGGAATGTGGGAATAGATTTCACCCCCTGGGGGAACTGGATAATGATGTGTTGCTTGACATCTCCATACACTCTGAACATCCTAATCATACACAAATCCAACACCACAGGCAGCAATCAAAAGGTGTGGAGGCTGTGGCACAGTTTAATTACTTGAAAGCCAAAATTACAGGAATAAAAAATAAGCTCACTTTCACACCTCCTTACTGAGAAAATGGAGAAACTGGGCATGCTACTTGAGTCCTTAATTAAGGAAGGGCAGTTTAGAACTTCCAGTTACCCTGTGAACCAACTTCCAGTCTGTATTAACTTGGATAACTGAGCCATTTTGCACCCAAGGGTTCCAACCATAGTTGAACAGAGAGACATGAGGCATAGGGCTACTGCACTGAGAAGTACCAATTCAAAAGAAACTGGAGGTGAATGAATATAAGAGATAATAACTTCTTTAATACCAGGAATTCAGAGATCCCCTGGTTAGGAGGATGGGTGAGGTTACAGCCCCAAGATGTCACTGCAGACACTGAACCCCTTAATCATGTAGAGAATAAATAACCCACAACAACCCCTTGCCTATAGTAATAGGACATCTAGCAGGCATCTGAGCAGAGAAATCTTCCTGACTAATATCCCTAAACTCCCGCCCATGGTGCATGAAAGCAGTGAATCACTCACAAATAAAACAATCCAGTGTCTTTGGCATGACTGGACTGCCATTGCAGATCAGTGATCTGAGAGGACATGCTGTGGTAAAACACTATGCCAGCAATTACAGTAGAACCTATTGTATTGGTATAAGATACTTGAGCAATGAATTAATTGATGGTCTAATTGGTATGGAGTTGAGATCAACAATGTCCTATGGCTCACTCATCTGTTTAAAATTGCACCTACCTGCTGAGTTTCTACCTGAAGGCTCTAGCACTTCCAAGTTGAGACCTATTGAAGTCCAAAGTAACCATGCAGAAAGACCAAGATATAGATTGACTCCAGCAGGCCAAGGCCAGGAGAAGGAAGAAAAACTACCACAGGGAACACATGATCTATTGTACCAACCTGCAGATTCTTCCCTTAGCTGGCTACACCCTCCAAACCTTGCCCCCCTCCCCCCAGATGACGGCTTGGGTAGACACGTTAAATTGCTGTTGTGGAATTTAGCTGGCATGGATACAAAACTCACTGACCTAGAAGGGGGAGTATTTATTGATAAATGTCACATTGTCCTATTCCAGGAAATGTGGGCAAAACAACTAGAGTATAGATGAGGGTATCTAACATTTTATAACAATGCCATCTCTATTAACTCAGGGCAAGCCGCAGGGGGCTTACTTATTTGGGTAAAGTCAACAGTTTCCTGTAAGGTTACAATGTTAGACTCTGGGTCTAGAGATATTCTGGGCATCAAACTGACTCTATGGAATATTTCACCACGGTGTATAGACATATTGTAGTGATAAATATATATGTCCACCCAGTGCCAGATAACCTAGAATCACAAACCTTACATGCTCTTCAAACTCTCTTAGAGCCAATGCAGCATGCCTGACCAGTGGTTGTAGCCAGGGACTGTAAGGCCAACATTGAACCGTTTGAGCCCTTATCATCCCTGCTGGCAACAGGAGATGAGGAATGGGAATACCTGAGCTCCTGGCTAAACCAGTGAAAAAAAGTGTCTGAAGAAGCTAACCAACTCTTTGGAATTCAGCATGAGAGCAACCAATTGGCATACAAAATCAGACTACCCTGTTAAATCAACCTTTTAAAAGGGGTAGGTCTGCAAGTCATATACATTACATATTCCTGGACCTAAGACTGTGGCACCTTCTGGGTGATATGGAGGTAATATTCCTTCCAGATAGTGACCACAATGCTCTTGTATTAGATCTTTCCGCCTGACATCTTTTCCATACCTCATGAGCACGCACTAACATCTATGTAGCAGACCTGATGATCACAAATACCTAAACATAAAGTGGGCCAATATAACCAATAATGACCAAGCCTTGGGAAACATTTATCAAGCTTTTGAGGATTAACTTTGGCAGGTCCAAATATGTTCCAACACACTTAGGGCCCGATTACGAGTGGGGGCGCGGCGGTAGTGGTCGTGCCACCCTGGAACATCCGACTCTGCCAGGAAACTGCTGTTCCCTGGCAGTGGTGCGGTGGTCCAGAGGTATCTATAAGCTTGGCAGGTCCGCCGCGGTCGCGCCAAGCATGTAACGACTTTCAGCACCACCACTGATTTCATGGAGGTCTTTCCTCCATAAAAACAGTGGTGGTGAGGAACGTAAGGGGCCCTGCAGGGCACCATTGTGCCAGAAGCCTTGTGGATGCACACAGGGGGGCACAACATGTGCCCCCCTATGTGCGTTCACAGACGTTCCAGCACGGCATGGACTTTTCAGTCCATAACGTGCTGGAACTTACTTTGACATTCCCATTATGGTGCCTATTTTATAAGCACCGCGTGGGAACGGCAAAAGAAATGCCTGCCAATTACTTAAAAAGTCATTATTGGGTGGGCGGTCCTCACGCGGCTTCATTCACTGGACAAGACACTTGGTATTAAAAATAAAATGTTGGGATGAGGGGAACTAGTACCTCATCACCACTATTAGCGCTGTCGACATTTTTCTGCCCTATGGCTCAACTGAGTCAGCGGCATTCTTCAGGACAAGCAAATGGACTCCTAATTCGTTGATAGGGTGACCTAAGTCTGCCTCTCACATGAAACGGTTCCTAGATACCTGTGAATTCATAAATAACTTTCTTGAATACCATTTTTTATGGAAGGGATACATTTATAACGCATATATGATGTATGAGCATGCAGCATGCGCATGCTAATGTGATATTGTGACACTTCACACGTGAGGCAATCATAAAAAAGCTTTTCTCTACTAAATTGTGAGACCAGCTCACAACCTTACCCCAACGTTGGGACTTCCACACCCCATGGAGGAAGAGCTCAGGGACCCCTGTAGTCACACTCTAAGGATAATGAGTTTTGAGGAGATTTAAGGTTAAAACAAATCACACATACTCTCATTCTCAGTCTGATATATCCAGGGAATAATTCCCTCCCCTCGTTTACTCTCTTACTGCCTCAAGGTGCATCCCTCGCGTTGAACCTGAATGCGTCCGCTCCTCCCTCCCGACGATGTTTGAGTGGAAATGAGGGTGCTTTTTTAAGCTGTTCTCTTTTTGCTGGAGTGCCAGATACCATGCACCTGTGCCGGGAAGGGGCTGGTTATCTTGAGCCGGTGAGTTCGTACTGGAGACACCTGTTTGTGTTTCTGGTGTCTCCAAGTGAAGCCTGCCTGGGGTGCATCTCTTGACGCAACATCCCCGGCTGATGCTTTCTCCTGTTGGGTCATGGGAGTAGTAGTTTCTGGGATGCCGGTCAGCATTTCAAAGTAAAATTCTTCGTTTTGAGCAACGGACAGTGGTGCCAGGAGGCACCTGATTTGTGCTGTTAGTTGTGTTTTTCAATTTGCAAATTTTTTGTTACTATTTTAGTCCCCCCATAGGGGGAGAGGTTGGATATATACATGTATACGTGATATATACACACAATCACTGTGTGCTTGTCATGAGGCCAATCTGATCCCTACGCATTTGTATACATGTGTGACTTATAAACCACTATAGCACACCACTGTTGATGACAAAAATGGTGTTATCATGTATGATATTGACCACTGCCTAGCCACATTGTTTGTCTGTAGACCAGACATATGTAAAAATGTAAGTCCGTTTTTATATAGCGCAGCTACTCACCCTTACGGGTCTCAAGGCGCTGGGGGCCGTAGTGGAAATTAAGTGAGCTATTGCCCAGAGTCACACGGTGCTGAGCTGAGCTGCCGCCGGAGCCGGGGATCGAACCATGAACCCTGTGCTCCGAAGTCAGCTGCCCTGGCCGCTGCACCACACCTGTCCAGACATAGGACACATGAAGTCATGTGTTAATTTATAGAAAACTACAGCCAAGTTGTGACCCACAGCAAGGTGGCTTAGTACAGTTGGGACTATGTATTCTTACTGATGTCATTCTCATTTTATGTGAGTTGTAGCCACAGGATCTCATTGTTAAGTCCTTTTTCCCATGACCTCAGGTGGTACATCCATCTCTGTTCACAGTAAAAAGTTTCTTCTGGGCTTCTGAGTGCTTAGTGTTAGCTTTCTCTAGGACTACCCAGGTCATATCCACATCCTTATCATCTTGCTCTAGGTAGTGGTGTGTCAGTTTGGTATTATTCAGTTTGCATCATATCGTAATTCTGTGTTCATTAATTCGCACTTTTGTTTTGCGTGTGGTCATTCCTACATAGAATAAGCCACACGGGCAAGTAATCAAATATACAACATTTTCGCTATTGCAGTTGGTCAAGTTTTTCAGGATCCAGGGTCTCACTGTTTTTATATCCGCTTCTTTTGTTGCTTAGGTGAATGGGCATGATACCGAGTTAACATTGCGATGGGGCGACATTCCGCCCCAAACCACTGGCACAGCCAATACTGCCTCTGTATTAATTCCTTTATCAATTATTTTCCGTTTTTCCACATTTACTCCAAAAGTCATCCATACATTTGTTAATTTTGAAACTGTTCAAATCCGCATGCAAGGAAATGCATTTTCCAAAGATTCTCATGTTCTAGTTGGGCCAGCAAAGGGAAGGGATCGAGTTCTGCCAGAAATATTATGAAGTGGTTCATGGAAATGCTGCACAGTGTATTACTGAATCTAATGATAGCCAGTGATTGAGATGAGTTATACAATCAATATTAAATAATATCTTTTTTGTAAAAGCATGGAGGAATGGAACAATAATATATGTTTTATTGTCATTTTCAGTTACCCCTGACGAAGGGCCTGAGTGGCCTGAAATGCATTGGGTTTTTAATAAACTGCTTTGATGAACCTGCGCTTGTACGTGTTCTTGTATAGAGGTTCGGATGGCCCAACTAGAACATGAGAATCTTTGGAAAATGCATTTCCTTGCATGCGGATTTGAACAGTTTCAAAATTAACAAATGTATGGATGACTTTTGGAGTAAATGTGGAAAAACGGAAAATAATTGATAAAGGAATTAATACAGAGGCAGTATTGGCTGTGCCAGTGGTTTGGGGCGGAATGTCGCCCCATCGCAATGTTGACTAGTTTACAATGTGCAGTTTGGGCTAGGCACGTTCCCACTGAGCACGCAACGTTGTATATGGAAGTTCAAATTATGGAATTAAAATACAAGAGACGGTGTGCAACCCGCATTTATGTGATATTCATGATACCGAGTTGCCATATGGGTAGTGGCCCATCAATGGTTGGTTGTCCCAACGTACTCTCTGTGAGTTGGTCTGTGATGGTGGTGCCTTAGTGTGAACTAGTGTGTCGCATAGATGGGTGCTCCTCTTGAAGGCGAAGAGTGGTTGAGACCATTGTTTTCCTTCTCCATTCGGGATCTTCCAGTTCATTTGATGATATTCTGGACTTTGTACGAGATCGGTGTATATGTAGTGCAGATACAACCCATTTATTGTCAGGTTTAGTGTGACCCTCCAACAAGGGCTCCCTATTATTGTTTCTAGCTCTTGTCTTTGCTTTTTTCACCGCTCTTTTTGGATAGTGGTGGGCCACTAGTTTTTCTTCTAGAGCATTTGCCTGTGTCTCAAATGCCTCCATCATGGAGCAGTTTCGTCTGACTTGTAAAAATTGGCCTACAGGTAGGTTCTGGCATTATGATCTGGGGTGGAAACATTCGTACAGGAGTAGGCTGTTCTTGTCTGTGATTTTATTGTGGACTTTAGTACTAATGCCTCCTTGATCCATAGTGATCACTAGGTCTAAAAACACTGCTTCCTCCTTGCACACTGTGTATGTATATCTCAGGTGTATGTCCCTAGTGTTAACCCACACTATAAATTCACTTGCAAGTAGTTCATAGCCATGCTATATTATTAATATGTCATCGATGTATCTGCGCCACAGTTTGATGTGATCTTTGTATAGATTTTCTGGGGTGAATATATGGTCTTCCTCAAACTGGTGTACATACAGGCAGGCCATACTAGGAGCAAAGGTACTCCCCATAGAAGTTCCTTGCACTTGATGGTATATCACTCCCTCAATTTTTTTTTCAGTTAGTGCCATTTCTGCACATTCCATGACGAAGTGTCTTGGCATCATGAAGTCCCATTCCGTCTCCTGCAGGATGTGTTCCACCACATCAAGGGTTCGTATCTGATGAATGCTCTTTATAGCACTTCAATCTCCATTGTTATAATCAGGTCACCAGGGGTATTGATTTCAGTATCATGAAGTAGAGATAGGACATCCTTGGTATCTCGTAAATATGAAGCAGATGTTTTCACTATAGGTCTTAGGAACCAGTCACAGAATTGTGACAAAGGTTCCAAGAGTGACCCAATCCCTGAGTCTATTGGTCTACCCGGGGGGGGGGGGCATTCTGTTTTTGTGGAGAGCTGGAGACCTGAACTTCCACCTCGACAACCCCAGCGACCCCAACTCTACTATCCTTCGTGACAACCTCGCCAGCATCGGACTTAAACAACTCATCAACACACCGACCCACCGAGCAGGACACACCCTTGACCCCATCTTCGTGGCAGGAAACAGCGTCCAATTCAGCCACACAACGCAGCCGCCATGGACCGACCACCACTGCGTACACTTCGCCAAGGCACCCAAACCAGCCCCACACCCACCTCAAAGGAACTGGAGCAAGGTTACCGACGAGCAACTTAACTCCACCCTCACCCGAGACAACCACACCTGGGCACCCGACGCAAATGACGCAAACAATGCAGCCAGAGAACTACACACCTGGATCTTCAACTGCGCAGACGAGCTCGCCCCGCTACGCAACCCCAACAGACAACGCCCCCAGGAAAGCCGCCTGGTTCACCACCGCTCTCCAAGAAGCCAGACGCACCTGCAGACGCCTGGAGAAGAACTGGAGAAACACCAAGACAACCGAAAACCACACCACCTACAAGGACGCCTTGACGGACTACCATAACCAGATCAGAGCCACCAAGAGGAACTTCATCCACAACAAAATCCTGGCCAACTCCAAGGAGCTTTTCAGTGTCATTCAGGAATTCACCAACCCACGCAGCGAAGCCACAGACATCACACCATCCCAAGACCTCTGCGACAAGCTTGGAACCTATTTCCACCTCAAGATCATAAACCTCTATGACAACTTCATCGACCATCCACCAGGTGCCACAGACGTCCCCACGCCCCCCAGAAACACCAGCCAGCCCACCATCTCCAACTGGACACCGATCACGGCTGAAGACACCGCCTCGACAATGAAAAGAATCCACTCGGGGGCCCCCACCGACCCCTGACCCCCTCACATCTACCACAGAGCTGCGGCTGCCATCGCACCCGAACTACAACGCACCATCAACACCACCTTCAAAACAGGCACCTTCCCAGACGACTGGAAGCGCGCAGAAGTCAGACCCCTGCTCAAGAAGCCCACAGCTGACCCCACCGACCTCAAGAACTATCGACCCATCTCGCTCCTCCCCTTCGCAGCCAAAGTTGCAGAGAAAACAGTCAACAGGAAACTGACACGATTCATTGAAGAGAACGCCGTCCTCGACCCGTCCCAATCCGGATTCCGAAGCAACCACAGCACAGAGACTGCCCTACTCGCCGCCACAGACGACATCCGCACCCTCCTGGACCAAGGCCATTCCGCAGCCCTCATCCTACTCGACCTATCAGCGGCCTTCAACACCGTCTCCCACTGCACACTAGTCGCCGGACTACACGACCAGGCATACAAGGAACAGCCCTGGACTGGATCCGATCATTCCTCACTGGAAGAAGCCAAAGGATCAGACTCCCACTCTTCCTCTCCGACCCCACGAAAATCACCTGCCAAGTCCCACAGGGTTCATCACTGAGCCCCACCCTCTTCAACATCTACATGGCCCCCCTCGCAGCCATCGTCCGACAACACGGCCTCAACATCATATCCTACGCCGACGACACCCAGCTCATCCTCTCCCTCACCAAAGACCCCAACACTGTCAAACTCAACTTCCAGAAAGGAATGCAAGACGTTGCAGTCTGGATGACCAACAGCTGCCTGAAGCTCAATGCCGAGAAGACAGACGTCCTCGGTACCACCCCTTCTGCATGGGACAGCACCTGATGGCCGACCGCCCTTGAAAGCCCACCTACCCCCTCAGACCATGCCAAGAACCTCGGCATCATACTCGACTCATCACTCACCATGAACCGACAGGTCAACGCCGTCACCTCCAGCTGCTTCAACACCCTCCGCATCCTCCGCAAGACCTTCAAGTGGATCCCCCCTGAGTCAAGGAAGACAGTCACCCACGCACTCATCACCAGCAGACTGGACTATGGAAACGCACTCTATGCCGGCATCAACAAGTCCCTACTCCGCAAACTCCAAACAATACAGAACACCGCCGCCAGACTCGTCCTCGGCGTCCCCCAACACGAACACATCAGACAACACCTACGAAGTCTCCACTGGCTCCCCGTGGAGAAAAGAGTCACTTTCAAAATCCTCACTCACGCCTACAAATGCCTACACAACAATGGACCAAAATACCTCAATGACAGAATCAACTTCCACGTACCCAAAAGAAACCTCCGATCTTCCAACCTCGCACTGTCTGAAACCCCGCGCATCCACAGAGCCAGAGCAGGCGGAAGATCCTTCTCTCACATTGCAGCCAAGACCTGGAACGAGCTACCGGCAGACATCAGACGCGCCCCCTCCCTGAACACCTTCAGGAAGACCCTCAAGACCTGGCTCTTCGGCTAAACAGATCTGCAGACTCCACCCCCCTAAGCGCCTTGAGACACTCACGGGTGAGTAGCGCGCTTACAATTCCCTAATTGATTGATTGATTGATTGATGAGGGACAGGGTCAAGACTGATTTGCATATAGCTGTGTCTGAACTGGGGTGGCGAAGTGAGCTAAAGAACGATGATGGATTCAACCCAGATCTGTGACTGGGGGTGAGAGTCTGAAAAGTTTCAGCACTCCGTCCATCAATCTCCTTGTGTTTGCTTTGTTCGCCCTGAGTTGGCAGGGTATGCCCAGACGTGGGTCCCTTGCTCACTTTGCCACTGGATTCAAGCTAGCCTGGCTGATGAGGGCTGTTAGCCCGAAACCGGTCCCAGGATGCTTGTTTACGATCCAGGGAAGACATGGCTTGGCAGTTCGGGCTGGACTGTTCCGATGAGGGAAAGGGTCAAGACTGATATGCATATAGCTGTGTCTGAACTGGGGTGGCGAAGTGAGCTAAAGAACGATGATGGATTCAACCCAGATCTGTGACTGGAGGTGAGTGTCTGAAAAGTTTCAGCGCTCCATCCATCATCTCCTTGTGTTTGCTTTGTTCGCCCTAAGTTTTCAGGGTATGCCCAGACGTGGGTCCCTTGCTCACTTTGCCACTGGATTCAAGCTAGCCTGGTTGATGAGGTCTGTTAGCCCGAAACCGGTCCCAGGATGCTTGTTTCTGGTCCAGGGAAGACATGGCTTGGCAGTTCGGGCTGGACTGTTTCCATGAGGGACAGGGTCAAGACTGATTTGCATATAGCTGTGTCTGAACTGGGGTGGCGAAGTGAGCTAAAGAACGATGATGGATTCAACCCAGATCTGTGACTGGGGGTGAGTGTCTGAAAGCTTTCAGCGCTCCGTCCATCATCTCCTTGTGTTTGCTTTGTTCGCTCTAAGTTGGCAGGGTATGCCCAGACGTGGGTCCCTTGCTCACTTTGTCACTGGATTCAAGCTAGCCTGGCTGATGAGGGCTCTTATCCCGAAACCGGTCGCAGGATGCTTGTTTCCGGTCCAGGGAAGACATGGCTTGGCAGTTCGGGTTGGACTGTTCCCATGAGGGACAGGGTCAAGACTGATTTGCATATAGCTGTGTCTGAACTGGGGTGGCGAAGTGAGCTAAAGAACGATGATGGATTCAACCCAGATCTGTGACTGGGGGTGAGTGTCTGAAAGGTTTCAGCGCTCCGTCTATCATCTCCTTGTGTTTGCTTATTCTATGTAGAAATGACCATACGTAAAATAAAAGTGCGAATTAATGAACACAGAAGTACGATACGATGCAAGCGGAATAATACCAAACTGTTGCACCACTATCTAGAGAAAGATCATAAGGATGTGGATATGACCTGGGTAGTCCTAGAGAAAGTTAACACTAAGCACTCAGACGCCCAGAAAAAACTTTTGTCCCATGAACAGCGATGGTTGTATCGCCTGAGGTCATGGGAAAAAGGACTGAACGATAAGATCCCGTGGCTACAACTCACATAAAATGAGATTGACTTCAGGAAGAATATATAGTCCCAACTTTACTACGCCACCTTACTCTGGGTCACATCTTGGCTGTAGTTTTCTATAAATGAACACATGACTTCATGTGTCCTATGTCTGGACTACAGACAAACAATGTGGCTAGGCAGTGGTCAATATCATACACGATAACACCATTTTTGTCATCAACAGTGGTGAGCTATAGTGGTTTATAAGTCACACATGGACACAAATGTGTAGGGATCAGATTGACTCCATGACAAGCAAACAGTGATTGTGTGAATATATAACATATATATGTATATATCCAATCTCTCCCCCTATGGGGGGGGGACTAAAATAATAACAAAAAATGAGTAAATTGACAAACCCAACTAACAGCACAAATCAGGCGCCTCTTGGCAGAAATGTCCGATGCTGGAAACGAAGAACTTTACTTTGAAATGCTGACCGGCATCCCAGAAACTACTACTCCCATGACCCAACGGGAGAAAGCGTCGGCCAGGGACGCACCCCAGGCAGGCTTTGTGAGAAGTTGGCCTGGTATAAGCTGTCCACTAATTAAAGTGGGCACCTTGCACCAGTCCAAATGACCCTTATTGATGATTAGGTCAAAGATAACCTTTATGAAAGGTATCCTAGTGGTAGCTATGGAGAGCAGCCTTCAGGCTTAATCTTGAAGGAATGTAAAGCAGCTTGTTTTACCAGAATATCACCTCCTGAATGACTAAATGAAAGGAGAACCACACAAGTGTTATGTAAAAATATGTATTTATTACTAAAACACTCTCTACTAATCTCTACCCGAGATTAGAATATACAGTACACAATATTAAATCAATAGAACGACAGTAAATAGCACAATACACAGCGGGCTCCAGGGGGAGACCGAACCATATACTAAAAAAAATGGTATAAGAACCACGACTTCAATAGACACAGTGCCTAGAGCATGTAGAATCGCTGGGACCCCAAGGAACCAACCAGAGGAGGGACACAGGGAGCCCACGGAGGACGGGTGCAGTGTGGTAACACGACCGCGTGTTGCGTGCAACTCTATGGGAAAGTTGCGGTTTGAAAATTACAGTTTAAGGACACTTCGGAGAGGACTTCAAGCAAACCCTTTGGAACATAGAAGGTTCTAAGGCCAGCACCCTTGTGAGTACCAAGGTACCCGGGTTACCTATCCCAGGGGAGCCGGGTGCATAGTGGTGTCGGAAACCCTCGTCGTTTTCAATGGCGTGATGCGAAGAAGTGCTGCTGCTGGGAAGATGAAAAGTGTCCGGTTGAATCCAAGCCTGGATTCGGAGTAAGAAGAACCTCAAAGCAGAGGGGACAGAGTCTGGGTCACTTCACGTGACCAGGGGCTCGATAGACGAATGCCCACCGATGTCGGGTGCTTCAGGTGTGAAGATAGGATGCTTGACTCTGCAGCCACGGGGACCAGGAGACATCGACGATGACCAAAGTTCGGAGGTGAGCTGTCCCACAAAGGATGTCGAGTGCTGAGGGGTCAGTGTCCGGATTGAACACCAACAAGCCTTGGCAAAGGCAACCCACGCGGGCAGAGGAAACAAGTCACAGTGTGGACCAGCAAGATCTAGGAGACTCTCCAAGCTATGGGGAGTCAGGGCACGTCTGGAGCAATCAGGGAAGCCCAAGGAAAATCAAAGTGACCCTCACTAGGACCCACAGGCCAATGGACCAGGGATCGCGAAGGGACCTCGAGCGAAATCACAAAGTGATACAAATGGATTGAGGGTAGAGGCTATTGAAGTCCGCACCTGACAGATATAGTGTGTCTCAGTATATCGTGATAGTGCAAAGAACCAAGGAGCACTCCCCTCTATGCTCCTTACCCACGAATAAATTCCTATATCAACATTAAACACAAAAAGGTTCAGCACTTTCAACAGTTATAACAACCAATGTCCAAAACAGTGAGCGCACAAGAAGATGTCCAGATCCCAGATGTTGGTTTCTTAAAAAGGATTGTTCTTTATTGAGTTCATTTGTTAAAAATCAAAAGGACCATAGCCGACGCGTTTCATCTCACAACGAGACTTCTTCAGGGCTATCAAAAAAAAGATACAAATAAAATTTTAAAACACATTCTCATATATACAAAAAGCAATTTTTGTATTATTAAAAAACACACATTTACAAATTTATATACAAGATACTATAACCTTATTGAGATAGGAAATACGATTTGGTGTCACTTAGATCTGTACCTAGGCCTATTTACAATTGTTATCGCAATGGGGACAATTTCATTAACGGTTAGAGGAGTTTAATTCATACCATATTGTTGGAGTGCACAGATTAAGCTAAGGAAACCATTATTGATTGGAGAATGATAGCTGTTAATATCATACCTTTTTTAAGTCACAAAGAAATGTATTCAGAGACGTTGTACGTTCCAACAAATTGTCATAGTGTCCATGTTGAGGAGACTTTTATACAGTAGGCATTTCCTAAAACCATAGACGTATATAACATGAAGACATAGCTGTTTCTATCCATTGAATATACATACATACATGTACATGTCATTGTAGAATTCTTATACATATTGATGGCATTCATCATGAGATGTTATTAATATACTGTCTAAAGAATGTCACATTACACAGACCAAACAGGGAGGAAATTACGATTGGCTTATTCATATGGTGTACATCAATGTCGCTTTTCAAGAACCTGACAAAAAGGAACATTGTCTGATAAATCCTGCATCAGTTGTCATAGGATATTTCACAGCACACTAGTATCTATGCTTTGAACAGTATGACTATATTCCATGCCTGCAACAGGTGGTACTACAAGGGAGGAATCATACCTCCCACACCAGGTACTGGTGTGGAGGTATGATTCCAAGGTGTTTGACACCAAACACAACATGTTTCTAAGCAGCCATTTTAACGTTAGCATTCACCGCGAGGTTATAATGCACTTATGTATATATGGTTGGCTGCATCACAGACAACCCCGGAGAATAGATTCCAAAGGCTGCAGAGGGGCTCTGCTCATGCAGGGGCACCCTCTCCCACAAAACCCAGCACCCTGCCTTCAGGATTGATAAGGCATGTCATAGGGGTGACTGATAGGTTTATATGTGTAGTGATTTAGAATAGATATAGGTAACCTATATCTAAGTAAGGGGTGCATGCACCTCCTTACACAGGTTGCAGTAGCAGATCCATGGTGTAATTTTGAATGGCCCCTCAGGGGTGGCACAATACATGCTTCAGCCCCTGGGAGGCCTCTGGGGTACCTATGCCCTGGGTACATGGTGTACTATATACTAGGGATTTATAAGGGTACCCCAGTATCCAATCTGGAGTGTAAAGTACATACATGGCAATTATAGGAGAAAGCAGATAGACTGGGGTCCTGAATAGCAGGATCCCAGTCAGACTAGGCCAAAAACAGTGAGACATCAGCAAAAAGTGGGGGTAACTATAAGAAGCAGATCCTACTCTCCTACAGGCTTCATTTGGAGACACCAGAAAAACAAACAGGTATCTCCAATGTGAACGCATCGACTCAAGATAATCAGTCCCTTCCAGCCTTAGGTGTAGGGTATCTCGCAATCCCGTGGAATGAGAAGAGCTTAAAAACGCACCCTCCTCTCCACTTAAACATCGTTGGGAGGGAGGAGCGGATGCATGAAGGTTCACCGCGAGGGACTCACCTTGAGGCAGTAAGATAGTGAACGAATGGAGGGAATTATTCCCTGAATATATCAGACTGTGAATGAAAGTATGTGTGATTTGTTTTAACCTTAAATCTCCTCAAAACGTACTATCCCTAGAGTGTGATTACAGGGGTCCCTGAGCCCTTCCTCCATGGGGTGTGGAAGACCCAACGTTGGGGTAAGGTTGTGAGCTGGTCTCACAATTTAGTAGAGAAAAACGTTTTTACGATTGCCTCACGTGTGAAGTGTCACAATATCACATTAGCATGCGTATGATGCATGCTTATACATCACATATGCATTAGAAATGTATCCCTTCTTTAAAAAATTGTATTTAAGAAAGTTATTTATGTATTCACAGGTAGCTAGGAACTGTTTCATGTGAGAGGCAGACATAGGTCACCCTATCAACAAGGCAATTCTGAATACAAGATTGTCTAACTAGGAGCGCTTTTGCTCGTCCTGAAGAATGCCGCTGACTCAGTTGAGGCATAAGGCTGAGACATGTCCACGACGCTAATAGCGGTGATGGGGTACTAGTTCTCCTTATCCCCACATTTTCTTTTTAATACCAAGTTTATTTCCAGTGAATAAATAGGATTTTGGATGCCACATTGGTTTTTAATACACTTTCAACATGTGCCCACTCTAAATTAGAAGTGACTCCCTGTCTCCAGGTGTGGGCCTGCTCTCCATCAAACCGGGTTTTTGGAGAGCAAGGGTTGACTTAGGATGAAGCATGACACCTGGTGGTGTGTGAGGACAACCTGTTACATTTTTGTGTATGTCCAGCAACCCAACTGAGTAGTGCTGAGAGGGATACAGTAACGTAATTGGAAATAATTTTCGGGTAGCTCAATTTGTGTGCACATGATAAGTTTCTTTCCCATAAATGCTCTCCCGAGTTTGAAATATTGATGGATAGGACCACTCCACCCGCAGCCAGAACTCTGTACATTCGATTTGGAATTGGGATGTTACTCTTAAATATGCTTTTAGTCAAATGGATCAGGAAAGAAAGTGCTGCAGCCAAATATCCTTTTTGCCCTGGGAAACAGAAGAGCACTTTATATTTTTTGGGCCCAGGTACAACCTACCACAGCCTCAGTGGATTATTCCACTTTGTCACCTCTTGGGTATTAGACATTATGTCAAGGCGCTGCATCTACTCAAATATGACACAAAAGAACCAATAGTTTTTGCACTATCGAGGTTCTTAAATTGGGCGTGGCATATACGGTATAGAACCCTCAAACAATACGCCTTTATCTGTACACGCACACCTAAGATGCTGGAAGGTTCCCATCCTTCCTCACAGGGTGAACCCAAAAGATCCACCTATCACCATTCACTTCGGAACCCAAGAGCATTATCTGAAGCGTCCCTTAAGGCTCATCCCATAGCCCCAACTTGTTCAACACGTACATGATACCCCTGGCTTACATTGTCAGAACCCATGACCTCAACATCATATCTTATGCAGACAACACCCAGCTCATCCTCTTGCTCTCAGAAGACCCCTCCACCACCAGGACCAACTTCCACAACTGCATGACGAACGTCGCCAACTGTATGAAGACCAACTGCCTGAAGCTCAACAGTGATAAGACGGAACTGCTGATTTTTTAGACCAACACCTCACTGTGGAGCGACATCTGATGGTTCTCCAAACTTGGACCCACACCCACAGACCACGCCGGCAACCTCAGCATCATCCTGGACAGCAAACTCACCATGAAAAATTAGATCAACACAGTCTCCTATGCCTGCTTCCACACACTCCACAAGCTCTGAACGATCCTCATATGGCTCCCTGTCAACACCAGGAAAACCGTCACTCAAGCCCTAGTCACACATCAACTGGACTACAGCAATGCTCTCTACCCAGGACTCACCACCCAACTCCTGAAGAGACTCCAGATGATACAGAACTCAGCCTCGACCTCCCCAAATGGATCCACATCACACCCCACCTCAGGAACCTCCACTGGATCCCCATCCAGAAAAGATGCAAATTCAAGATGTTGACATATGCCTGCAAAGCCCTCCACGACAAAGGACTAGCATACATCAGCCTCCGCCTGAACTTCCACCAACCATCAAGTCGTATGCGCTCCACCTCCCTCGCCCTCGCTCACACCCCTACATCTGACAAAGCACCAGTGAAGAATGCTCCTTCTCGTACCTCATCGCCAAGTCCTGGAACAGTCTCCTCCTGCACCTTCAAACATCATCTTCTCTCCCTAAATTCAGAATAGGACTCTTCAACTGATCCCAGCAAGAACCCAGTGACTGGATACCCTCACGGGTGATTAGCGGTGCTCTACAAATCCGAGTTGATTGATTGATTGATTGAAGTAAAAACCACGGGAATTTGAAGGCCTCTGCACCAGTAGCTAATGTACATTGTTCTGCTTTTAGGCTAATGCATTTGCCACTTTTTAATGTTTTTTTGATTTTGCATGGCTTCATTGGAGTTTGGCTGTTATATATTTATGATCCTTGTCCTTCCATAATAGGAGATTGCTACAGAGGAAAGATTGGACATAGCTGAAGTGCCTTTTGCTCATTGAGCCATTTTTTAAGTTATGCACTCGTCGCTTAACTATATTTTTGTAGCCTTAACAATGGCCTACTGGTGTTTGGCTAATCTACGTTAGTATGTCTGTGCTCTCATAGTCACAATTACTGCCCTGTTAGAGGGTTCAATTTTATGTTTTGGTGCCTCCCCTATCTATTCATGTTTTAGGCTTACCCCGGCCCTCTTCTCTTGGCTTATTCACAAGATCAAAAATTACCAAGCTGAAGGCCATACTATGGGCCATGCAGACCTCTACTGCTGGAGGCACGATAGAGGGAATCCACAGGGTCTATCAGTTATGGCCATTGTTTATCTTTTGATTCCTAGGCGACTGCACTGCTAATTATATATGTTTTTATGATTATTTCCATCTCCCAATTGATGCAATTCAATCCATAATTGAATACTACTTTTGCTATTTAATTTTAATTATGACTATTGCACTTTGCAACTTCCCAATCTTCTTAGGTCATTAAGAATATGCAGCTTTAATTTGATTACTTTTTGTACACTGTATTTGGCATTGCACATTGACATCGGACAGTTGTGACTTTAAGATAATTGGCACTTTTGCCATTGTTTTGTTTTATATGTGATTTTTTGTATTTACTTTTAAGGTTATATACTTTTAACCGAAATAAAGGAATTATTATTACTATTCGTTAAAAAGATTTCAAAGCATTAATTCTTTTTTTCTCTTATACTAATGTTTATAGTATTTTTTGTAACTGTGCTTTTGAGTTTTTCGATCTTTGATATAATATTTATTGTCGACATTAATTAATGTATGTTTTCTTATTCAATTGTTTATATTTTTATAGTGTTATTATGTACATATGATGTATATATATATATATATAGATATATATATATATTTATAAAATATATTTATATAGTTATGTATATATACATACGTATTTATTCATTTAACATTATACTAATTTAAATACTACAAATATACCCATATAGATATAGATATATAGATATATATATATATATATATATATATATATATATATATATATATATATATATATATATATATATATATATTTCATATTAATACATTTAAAATCTAAAAAAACTTTTTTAAATATATGTATCAATTTCAATATATGGAGATATATATTTCATAGTAATACATTTAAAATATAAAACAAAATGAATATAATGTAAAATAAATATGTTATCAATTATGTTACAATATATATATAAAATCACAAATATATGTGTTTGTGTGTTTATATAAGTATATATATATGTATATATATATATATATATATATATATATATATATATATATATATATATATATCCTGGTTCTCTGCTCACTGTCGCTCCACTTCTTGCTGAAAGCAGACGCGGACAGCACCATTTGTGCGATGACAATTACTTCTTTATTTGTCGGCCATTATGTGTTCCGGTCCATCCGGACCTTGATCACATGTATTTATATTAGTGGAACATATTTAATTTGCATTATATTAAATATAAATTAAAAAATTTAATATTTGCTACTTTATACTCTATTTATATTTTTAAAATCTATATATTTTTCCCGATATATTTGTGCTTACCATTATAAGTATAGGAGCACAATATTGTTGTAAACATTTTTGACACAATATTTTTCTCAATGATATTGTTTACCACAATAATGTGTCAGTGACCCATCACGACATGATCAGTTGCATAACAATTCAGGCTAGGTTTATATTGTGCGTCCTTAATATTTGAAGGTTTTATTCATGCCTACTTGCCTTCTATATTATCAACTAAGACTTTTGAGTACAATGTGAAAAGAACTTACACCATCAGACATTACATAAACTGCTTAACATGCTATGTAATCTACGTGATCATATGTGTGTGTGGTAAAACATATGTGGGCAGTACAGGCCGTCCTCTTAAAACACGTATTCAGGAACACAGGAGAGCGTGCCTAAATGGGGATGTGTCATATGCATTGGTTTCTCATAGCTGCAATTCAAGAAGCAATAGATCCAACTTTAAATTCCATGCAATTGATCTATTACCACACACACAGAGAGGGGGTGATAGAGAGCTTCTCCTGCGACAGCTGGAAGCGAAATGGATTTGTAGATTGAGATCAGTAAACGAAGGACTCAATCTTGACACTGAACTACATTACTTCCTATGAGCTTTTGCTGTATAAAGCATAGAAATAATATTCTTTGGGGTAGCTGTGTCTGAACCATTGACATTTTTCTATTGGCCACTCAATGGAGTGGTATTACTGAATTCTGCGTCTATGTTGAACACATAGATATACTCTGTATGAGCTATTTTGCAATTTTGCGTGACTTCGTGAGTGTTACACCACACTGAAATTGAATTGTGTGCGCCTTGTTAATGGTCCATAAGAATTAGGACTTCTATATTCCATCAATGCAATGATTTGTTGTATAGGCGATCTCCATATATTATCTCAGTACATTTTTGTCCTGTCTTTCTTGCTGTAATTTTGTTTTCCAGTAGGAGTGTACCTACTTTCTCTGGCCCAGTAAATGATGTATATTGAAAAGGAGTATTTCGGTGCGCTACCATTTAGTATATATAGATGATGTACTGGCCGTACTAGTCTACACATAAGTTGCGTTTCCTATCAAAGTCGTTCTAGGTGTTTACGAGGTACGTAATCTGTCATTGGGGCATGACAGTCTCCACAAGGAATATGGTGGTTTGCGTTACAAAGTATCATACGTATGTCACGTTCACACTCGGACGCGGTCTAGACTTTCTTGAGCTGCGTCGATTGAATTCAGGTATTTAAGGTCTCCGTAACGTGCATGACGGTTTGACGGAACAGGGCAAAGGCAAAATCTTTGAAGGCCGTACACGGGTAAATAACAAAACCTGCTCCTTTACATGGCTGAGCGTTGCAGGTAGAGGTTATAAGTCTAGGTCATTATGAGTACCTCTGTGGAGTTTCTTGCGTTCTGCTGTTTGGTTTAAAGAGGTTTTTTAGGAGTTCAAATGCGTATTGAACTCGGCATGATTATGTTGTTGATGATATGAAATAGCTATCTCGATTTAAGGCAGACAAGATGGAACGTACTGATGTACATAATAACTGTCGTGTGAAATAAGGTTTTATAAATTACAAATATGTACTTGTTTTGTTGTATTTCAGCACTTCTAAGCAAAGCGCACCACAGATGCGCTCTTGAATTGGTCCCGAATACTACGGGGATACTATTTAAGTGATTTATAATATGTGTTAAGGTATGATGATGTTTCGGTGATAGTATACATTTTCACGGGTGTAGTGAAGTTGTTCATAACACATTGGTAATCGTCTGTCTTTGCGACATGCATCACACAGACCATTCTGGATACTCTTTGCTTGTTTCTATTTTTCAACTGTCCGATGTAATACTGGTCTAATGGGACATGCTCGTGCAGTTTGTTTTCTTGAATCCACACTGTCCGGAGAAACAACGGTTGTATTTGGCACATTTGGTTTTTCCAACACCTCTTATCTGAAATGGGCTATTTTCGTGTGTGGTGCTCGGTACGTCTGGTATTAGGTATGCAGGAAGTCTATATGGCACATGTATAAAGGTGCATCCTATACACTATCATGTGTGTCAAAAATTATTATGTGCTGCTAAATATTATCTCTAGTGATGGCATATGTGTCACTTTTAGATCTGGACCTAACTTTGAAGTGGATCTTTATATCAGCACTAGGATACCCCCAGAGTGGGGACTATCCAGCCATACCACGGTGGGCACTAATTACAGTATTACAAAATGTAAGCTCAGATGTCATCTCTCCTTATGCATACTCTCCTCTTCGTTTCTATGGGGCTATGCCACAAGTGCTCTCTTGTTTTAAGCGGATAGAAGAAAGATAATAGTATCCTCTTTTTAGAGTATTCATCTTGCTTCCAGTTTTGCGGGGTAATGTTTCTATCACTCACCCTTTGAGGTAACAAGGGTTTCTTCTCTCCCTTGTCCTCTTGGGTGTAACTTTACATGCTGAGGGTGTGGGATGGCCTTGGTTATAGTATGCCAGCCGACCTGAATACCAAACTACCAACATAATGTAGTAGTCATTAGTATCACATCCAGACTCTTGATGCCTGAAACCATTGATATCTAAACAAAATGTTAATATTTGCACCATACATGATAACTTACATGTGGAGTGGGCATGCAAATGTCTTCTATCATTTAACAGAAGCACAGACCTATAAGAATTGCATGGATAAGTGTCCTTTTATAAACTGGAGATGTTTGTTCCCTATCATGTCAATTATATGTATACATATGTGTTTATCGTGTTAAATTGTTGAAGGAAATGAATCTGTTTCAACATAATAATGACTCAGGATTTGAGACCACGTTATAAATGTATAAAATGTTTTTATGTGTTTCTTTTGTGTGTATCATATGTGAATGTGGACATGTTGTCCTTTTATCAATGTATTATATCAAATGTGTTGACAGTGTTGTTTTGTTACGTCTACATCCCTGAAGAAGCCCAAAGTGTGGGCGAAATGCTTTGGCTGTATTGCAAAATGTGCATGTGTAGTGCCGAGAAATGAATAAAAGAAACTAAGAATACAAAAAGAACGGATGCCTCTGTCATCTTGATTTCGCTGTCTTGCGGACTACCCCAAAGATACTGTTTGAATATCTCCATGTATGTGCCTCTCTTATCTGTGTTCACATGTTGTTATATTAAGGACCAATAATGGTGGCTGGTTCTCAGAGGTGGGCATTATTTGGAGATTCAATATTAATTAGCTGTGGTTTCTAGTACATTTAAAAACACAGGTAGTGGTGCGGCATTCTGGATACCCTGCCACCAATTGTTATTTAGTTTGTATATTATCAATGGCTTTAGATTGTTAATTCAGAAGTAATATCAAGGCATTTCTTTATGCAAGTCTACCCCAGCATCTTCTCTAAACACTTTTTTTTTACATTGAGATTTACATTTATTATCACTTTTTAGTTTGCTATTGGCAAACAATGCTATCTCTTAACTTTTTTTCTATTGTTATCTGGATCCAAGTTGCAATGAGAAATTTCCGATTACATTCCTAAAGAGAAGTTTCCCCTCTGCAATGATCTATAATATTGTGCATTGTTGCAGATTAATTCAAGAATTTGTGGCACTTAAATCGGCCAAAGAAGATCCTTCTTGTTACTTACCAATCTTGTTAATAGATTCAATTCCTGTGACATTCCTAAAGACAAGTCCCACTCTGCTACGATCTATAATATTGTGTTGTGTCGCAGATGAATTCAGGAATTTATGGCACTTCAATTGACCAAAGAAGATCCAGCTTGTAATCGACCAATCATGTTATTAGATTCAATTGTTAAAGTGGTAGGTTGAGTACTTATGGAAAGATTGGTTCAGTGGGCTAATGATAAAAATAATATTTCATATCTTGAGTTTGGCTTTAAGCCAGGGCAGGGCGCCATCAATCACTGCCTTGATCTGCCTCTACTGATTAATAAATACACAGGTGCAAAACAGGGGTCCATGCATTTGGCATTCATACATTTTAGTTCAGCATTCAACAACCTTAAAAGATCAAAGTTATGGTTCATCATGCTCTCTCTAGGGTTTTATGATGAAATTGTTAATTTTCTACTCCACCTTCACATAAATCTCCAAGCAAGAGGAAGAATTGGGGGCAGGGATGAATGCACAGAGTCACTAAACCTAAATATGAGTGTGCATTGAGGTTGTAGTCTGACCCGTTCCATTTTATCTTATATATTTACCAGCTAGAAGGAACCTTGCTTATCCATGCTTAAGATATGCCTTTAGTGAGTTCGCTCCCAATGCCAGTGCCATCATGTTGGCCAGGTCAGCAAATAGTTTGAAGAAATTACTGAAGTCTTTGTTTGTTTTATGGACCCAAAAACATTTGTAATGGTGATTGGGCCCAAAACAACCAAAACATGACCATTTAAGAGCAATGACAAGACCATTAGCAGGGTCAAATATGTTTCTTACTTGCGAGGCCCTTTTGATTATCTCAACACTGGCATACTCTGTTCACTAATATGAGGCAACGGTTTTACAAAGTCTCAAAGTTCCCTCGAAGTTGTGTTCTAAAACCCTTGTATAATTAAACACAAAGAGAGAAAGGGTCTAATGGAACCACTCCCGGTTCCCTTAAAGTATAAATCTAAACAAAAAAAGGAGTAATTCCAAGTTACTGCATTGAACGAGACAAAAGGAGTAACACTTAGTTTATAAAAGACCCCTCACTCACAACCTAGTTGGTGACATGCTTCATCATAGGGTCCCCACCGAGCGGCCGAATGCCTCTTGGGTGTGCTACGATGCCTGATTACAGCGGAGGTTTTTTTTTTGATGTGCAGGGTGAGTGATCAGTGACACGGTGATATAAAATTGCCTTTACTAGTCCTTAAAATTTTATGTTGGAATAGTAAGGCAAGATTAAAAACAAGAGGGGATGTCCTGTCTGGTTTAATTGGCCATTGACATCCACGAGTGTTTAAAGTGACAAGTGCAGATCTACATGTTTCAGCCTCTGCGTTCAAAATTGCGAGGCTTTCTTCAGGACCAGTGGTGGCTGTAATCAGGCATCGTAGCACACCCGAGAGACATTTGGCCGCTCGGGTGGGGACCCTATGATGAAGCATGTCACCAACTAGGTTGGTGAGTGAGGGTTCTTTTATAAACTAAGTGTTACTCCTTTTGTCTCGTTCAATGCAGTAACTTGGAATTACTCCTTCTTTTGTTGTTTAGACTAAAACCCTTGTAGCCATGTTAAATTTTTATACAGCCAGGAGTTTTTTTTGTGACTTACGGAGCTTGTATCTGGGGTTATTCTAATGTCACTAACTTACAAACAGACAAAAACATGTTCCGGAGACTCCTTTTAGCCATACCACCAAGTAGTTCCTCCTTCATTAGCCATAAGGAACTCGGTCAGGATTATTTGGGGGATGTTATCAAACTTTGGTCATTATAGCTATGGATTTTATAGGACCAAGTCAGAGAATTAGTTTAAGAGAGCCCTAAGGATTGCTTAACCTTGGATGGGACACTGAAGATATCTTAGCTCAAATATATTAAAGGTGTTTCTTTAGAACTCAGTAGACCTGATTTATTTATATATCCTTCTTCACTGACGAAACAAGATACGTCTTGAGTCAACTCTGCTTTTTATATTGTTAGACATGTCATTGGGGAAGATAATGAATTACAGAAACTCACAGCGAGCTTTTATATGTTACTGAAAACTGTTCCAACTATCGAGTTGTACCTCACATTAGTGCACAATGTAAAACAAAGGGTCCTGCTGACATGTTTTAGACTGAACACTGTGCACTTCCTCCTGAGCTTTTACAAACGTTAGGCACAAAGGAATCATCTGCCCCCTTGTGGCTCAGTTTCTGTGCAGATCACAACGCACTTTATAAAAATCAGTACATTCTTTATTTTCATCCACACGTGATTTAATACATTTGCTAAGAGATTTTAATTTTGTGGCGCCAAGTTCAATTTATATGCAAATTCTCTCTGGTGAGCATAGCTGTTTTGCAAAGTCAAGTTTCTTATCGCGCTGTCAACATTGAAACACTTTTTCTCTTTAGACATTGTTTTGATTCTTATTTTAGTTTAAAACTTTGTTTGTGCTTTACCTGTACATTATATAATTAAGTTCAATAGATATGTTATTGTTTTATCAACATGGTTTTAAAAAGAAAACCATATAAATATATCATGATGTCTGATGTCTGAATGTTGCCCATGCACCCAAGCAGATGTAATCACTGTGTCTAGAGACTTAATCCCCAGATTTGGAATTCCACTCCTGAACAAGAGTGACAAAGGAACTCATTTCCTGTCATCTTTAGTCCAAGAACTGTGTAAGGCCTTAGGGATTAAACAGAACTTTCATTATGCATATCACCGGGAGTACAAAGGGAAAGTAGAGAGGTTTAATGATGCTTTGAGAAGCAAAATATTTAAGATTTGCAGTAAAACAGGACTCAAGTGACCTGATGCTCTTCCTTTGGCACTGAATTCGAGCCACACCTAACCAAAGGAATAGGTTTATTCCTTGTGAAATTTTAATGAAACAACCAAATGGGCCTTCCTGCTGGCCCTCCAGATTCTCCACCTTTACTCGATTTGCAGCTAAATGATGATGAGGCTTTAGAATACTGCAAACAATTGATTCACTGTCTTCACAGTTTCCAAGTCCAAGCTATAATGCCCATTAGACAGATTGAGGCTTGTCATGAGCTGTAGGCCAAAGATCCATGTTAAGATCCACCAGTGTATATCAAAACCCCACCCTGACTGTGAGGCCTGTCCCACGTCTTGCTCATCCCAAACACCACAATGAAGTGCCACGGAATGCCTGCTTGGATCCACGTTTCGCATTGCAAGTGGACTACCAAAGTGGGGGGTGTGGCTAACAGCCGCTGGAGTAGGCAGCACACTCCAGCGCTCCTGCAGGGAAAAGCCCCCATCCAGCACCATCCTGCCAAAAATGCTGACACTGGGGCCAGCAGAGTGACGGGCCAAGAACAGGGAATCCCAGGTATGCTCATTTCTAACTGGTGCACACCCTGGCGGCGTAGTCTTGGCTCATAACCTGACCCGAGCGGAGAGGTGAGGCCGCTAATGCAAAATGGCAACCATGGCTGTGGGGCCGCGCCTAAGCACGACGGAGTTGTGAGGCGGAGGCCTGGGGAAGGAACTGGCCTGGAAGCCCTTGGACACTGGGTGGACGGCCTCCCCACCACAACCGGACTCATTGCTGGTGCCCCAATGGGACCGGTGGGCTGACTGAGTGAGGAGAGACAGCATTCGGGCGCAATCAAGCTCTGACACCGAAATCGGGCCTCAGCTGTGGGGCACTGGTAAGGAGGACTGCTCCGATGGCGGCTGAGTGGAAGCCACGGAGGCGCTCTGACAACAGGGGTGGCCGCACAGGATGGATATCTGCACCAGAAAAGGCATGCAATGATGGCAGCGGCCCCCAGGAGGGCAGCCCCATTATCGGAGGACCTGCGGGGGCACCGGAACTGGAGGCACCGCTGAGTGGCCCCCACGCGCACATAGCATCGGTTATGGGTATGTAGCTGGGACGACTGGGACTTACAGGGCCTACTCGATGCATGCTGGGGCTCTAAAAAAGCAGCCTCTACAGAAGAGGCCTGGGAACTCGGGACATACACAGTGCATGGGGATACCCCTCCCGGGGACTGTGTATTTGGAGGGGTGCCCCCTCGGGACTGGGAAGCTATGCCTCTGCAACAGGGAACGACAAAGGAGAGGGAGCGACCCCCCAATTAACGCCCCCACAAGTAAGTTGCACTCAAGAGAAGCAATTGAGACGATGCTACATACTGTGCCAAGGGCTCACTGTAAGTATTCAGCGCTGTTTGCCCCCCCTCCCCTCACTCCTCCTGAACTAATCGTTACTGGCCTGTGGAGGAGCTGAGGGAGACCTCGTGGAGGTGGAGTGCTTGGGGGTGAGGGGCCTGCACAGGCCACTATAATTGAGGGACTGAGCCCATGCGATGAGAAAAAGAGCACCTGGCACAATCACCCAGGGGAGGAAGAAGCAGAGGGACCCCCACTAGAAGACAGGGGGGCTGCTGGCAAGAGCCGTATGTAGACGCATATGGGCCCCTAGAGCCACTTCCAGAGAATTGCTGCCCACAGCTGCCGGTGGATTGATGGTCCCCCGCTGCCTGGCTGCCAGGTTTGGTTGGGGCTGCTGACTCCCAGGGCCCGGAGCGAGAAGTACCATAGCCCTACCCTTCCAAAGACTAATCGTGAAATGGGCCACAGGCGCTCCCAACAGCAAAGGGGGCTCACGGACACCGACCCAATTGGGGCCCGAAGGAGAAGAAGTTTGCATCACGATCGCAAATGAACCCTGGCAGGTACTAGAGCTGTGGAGTCAGACCTTTATTGGCCTCATATAAGAGAGTTGTGAGAGGTATCCTAGATCTCTTAGTGACTGCGATGGGGCAGATCACCAGACAGAGAGACCCTGAGGTGGGAGGGAGCAACAACAGAAGTGGGGATAGAACCCGAGAAGGAGAGCAATGGCCTGCCGGGGTGGTCCAACTGTAGGAAGGTGGAATCTGACTATATGGTTGCCCCCACTTTTTTTATGGTGTTTTGCTGGTTTATTACTTAGTTGGACTGGGATCCTGCTATTCAGGAAACCTAAACAAGATTGTCCCTCCCTACCAGAGTGGGGATGACATCCACAAATGGATAACTGCACTGGAGAGGGCCTGTAAAGTTCAGAAGGTCCCCCAGAGGCAGTGGGCAGCAATCTTGTGGCTCTCCTTTGCAGACAAAGGTAGAGACAAGCTCCTCACTGTAAGAGAAGAGGATGCTGACAATTACACAGTCTTGAAGAGTGCTCTGATAGATGGGTTTGGCCTAACCACTGAACAGTATAGGTTGAAGTTCAGAGACACCCAAAAAGCTCAGACTCAAGACTGGGTTGATTTTGTAGATTGTGCTACAAAGGCTCTGGAAGGTTGGATACATGGCAACAAAGTGCATGACTTTTTAGGATTGTACAGGGCTGCAGAGGTCAGGGAGGTCAGTGGACCCCCAGGGCCCCCTGTCCAGAGGAACCCCCCCATCAGCAGATTAGGGGCACCCAGTCTAGTAGCCCTAGCCAGGTGAAAACTCCTCTACACACTGAGGGATCCCCCATGCCTTTATGTAGGGACCTCCCCCAGAAGGACTCTGGTAGGCAAGGGCAAACCTGGGACCTGAAGGTTCCAAACCTGCCCTGTCCCTCCAGTAGTCCCTCCAAAGGGACCCAACCCCCAGCTGTAGGCAGCCAAAGGTTGACCCTTAGAGCAAAGTGCAACTCAGTCATGGAAAGATAGGCATACATGGTGACCAGTGATCTGAGGAAGCTGAGGCCAACATTCCTAGGGCCTCACTTCCCTACTCAGACACCTTACCAGCCTTGTACTTTACCTAAGCACACCACAGGTAGTGATTCCCCATGGTGGAGACCCTCTCATACCCTTAGGGTGAGGGATTGCTTAGTGGACCATAAGACAGGGGGCAACCAAGCTAGTGCAGGTGCTTCCTTATATGACCACTTAGTCAATGAAGGCTCAACTGGCCAAGGTTAGCCTTATCTCCTTTCGTTTGGGGGGGTTATGTAGGAAGGTGGAATCTGACTATATGGTTGCCCCCACTTTTTTTATGGTGTTTTGCTGGTTTATGACTTAGTTGGACTGGGATCCTGCTATTCAGGGCCCCAGTCTATCTGCTTTCTCTGTAAAAGGTTTCCATGTGCCTTAGGCACATCTCTGATTGGAATCTGGAGTGCCCTTATAAGTCCCTAGTATATGGTATACTATGTACCAAGGGCATAGGTACCTCAGAGGCCTGCCAGGGGCTGCAGCATGTATTATGCCACCCCTGGAAGGCCATCCAAACTGACACCACAGGTCTGCTACTGCAGCCTGGGTAAGGTGGTGCATGCACCTCTTACTGTGATATAGGTTACCTATATCACGAAATACATACACACATATAAACCTATAAGTCACTCCTAAGGCAGGCCTTATCAATCCTAAAGGCAGAGTGCATGGTTCCTATGTGAGAGGGTGCCCCTGCATGAGCAGGGCCCCTCTGCAGCGTTCGGAGACCATCTCTGATGCTGTTTGTAGTGCAGCCTGACCATATACTCTTAAGCGCATTATATCCTCGCGGTAAAATGCTAACTTTGGAATGGCTGCACCGAAACATGTCGTGTTTGGTGTCAAACATCTTGGAATACTACCCACCCACCAATCCTGGCGGCGGGGGTAGCATTCCACCCTTCTAGAGGGAAAGACATGTTAACTCTGACGAGTCCGGTAACTTCTTTCCAGAGCCCTGGCATCACGGAATGGATGCTGCTGCCACAGACACGAGTCTGGCCTCCTGCTGCTGGACGAAACTCCGGCAGGGGAGGCCTGGACAATAGGTTTCCTGTCCCAGGGAGGTGTGACCACCTCCCCAGACAGGATAATGTGTATTGGGGCTGGGCGGGAGCACTTTCGGGTGCTTTGAAGTCCTGCACTGGGGGCACATTTGGTGTCCCTGTGCATACCCCAGTTCAAATCGGATCAGGGGCTTGCAGCCCCTGCTTTGGCGCGAACTGGACAAAGGGAAAGGGGTGTAGCCACCCCTCTGCCCTGACCCACCCATAGGTGGGGCCACAGAGTAGTCCAACCCCTATTTTTAGAATAAAGGTAGGAACCCAGTCCTTAGGACTTTAGATTATACCTGGACAAAACTCTGACACTGAATCCTGGACCTTCGACGCTCTACGACAAGATTAGAGGACTGAAGAATCTCCCTTGGGGTCAAGGAGTGACTCCCCTGCTTGGCAGGCACCAAAGAAGCATCTGTCCGGTTCGCATTACTGAAGCTCCCGTCGGACGCCGAAGTCATCGCATCACCAGAGGTAGATTCTCAGACTTCCCCGAGGCTACCCTGAGTCCCCAGCAAAGCTGAGGCCCGTGGCTATCGTGGGTGACTTGAGACCGTGACCCCTGGACACCGAGCACATTTGCAAGTGCACCATCTTCTGGATCTCCCAAGAAGTCGTGCTTTGGGCTCCGAGTAGCCCTAGCCTCCAGCACCACCTGTACTGAAGATCACTGGCCCCCACTCCACGAGTGTCCTGTAAGCCAGCTCCACGTGTGGCGTCATGAGGCTCCTTCGCGGTCGCTAGCCCGTTGGCTAGTAGCCCGTAACGAAGGCCAATCTTTTCCTTACTTGGCATCCTGATTGCTCCAGGCCTGTCCTCACTTATCCTTGCTGGGTGAGTTCCACAGACCTTGCTGGTCTGCACCATCGACGATCTTCATCTTACTCGAGACTTGCCGTTGCCAAGGCTTGTTGGGTCCAATCCGGTCGCCGACACCTTAGCACTCGACAAACATCGAGCACCAGCCCGAATCCTGCTCCTGGTCGCCGACAACGCCTCCCGGACCTCGTGGCTGAAGAGTCAAGACGACCGTCAACGCACCTGAAGCACTCGACATCGGTGGGCATCTGTCCATCGCCTTCCTGGTCACTGGCTAGTGACCCAGACTCTGTCCCCTCTGCTTTCAGGTTCACCAGAACTCCGATCCACTCTTGGATCCACCCGGACACTTTTCTCTTGGCCGCCAGCAGCACTTTGCAGCAGATCGCCATTCGAATCGACGACGAAACCCGACCCCGAAAGGCACCTATGCACCCGGCTTCCCTGGGTGAGGTAACACGAGTACTCCGGTGCTCCCGTGGGTAGAGACTCTTCAAAGTCCTAGATCTCAAAGGGTTTTGTCCTAGTCCTCTTCTAAGTGTCCCTTTCCCCTGTTTTCCCGATCCCGACTTTCTCCATAGAAGTTAACGGCGTATCGCGGTTGTGTATTTACACTGCACGCGTCTCCCGTGGGTCCCCTGTGTCACTACCTTGGGTGGTTCCTTGTGGTCCAAGCACTTCTAGAGGCTCTAGGCCTAGTGTCTAGTTCAGTCGTGGTTCGCATACCACTTTATTGGTATATGGTTTGGTACGCCCCTAGGGCCCAAACGTGTATTTGTGCTATTATTGTGATTTAAGATCTTATAACCTATGTACTTGAACTCTAGCCTCATAAAGAGACTAGAGGGGTGTGTTTAGTAATAAATACATATATTTTGAATATATACCTGGTGTGGTGCTCTTTCATTTGGTCACTCAAGAGATTATAGACTGGTAAAACAAGCTGCTTTACATTCCTTCAAGACTTAGCCTGAAGGCTGCTCTCCATAGCTACCACTAGGATAGCTTTCAATAAGGTTGTCTTTAACCTATCTACCATAAGAGTCGATTTGGACTGGTGCAAGGTGCCCACTATAATTAGTGGACAGCATATGCCAGGCCAACTTCTCACACCAACTTCCAAGAGGGCCCCTCCTTTCAAGACATTATGCATGTGATTAACCCCTTCGATGCTTCTGTCGGCCAACGGCCGTCGCGAGCACTACCTCGGTAGTGCTGCGCACGTCCGTTGGCCGACGCGGCCCCGCCCGCTTAATAGAACGTTCCGCACAGGCGCGGAACGTTCGAAGCAGTCAAGTGGTTAACGTCTCTAGAGAAGTGCTGGAAACCAAGCTAGATGGATTGGTTGCAGTGTGAGCATAATGAGGGAGGATCATCACCACTTGGCTGAGCACCTCACCATGACAGAAAACACCCTGACGGAGGTACACTCGGTTTTGGCCGACATGACTGGGCAAATGACTGCAATGAGGAAAAAGTTTGGACGCTGGAGGCCCGTGCTGAAGATGCTGAAAACAGATAGGAGGGGAAAAGCATGATAGACTACTTGGAGAAGTGGCTCCGAGAGGAAGTTGCGGCAGAAGGTCTCTCCCAGTTCTTTGCCCTAGAACGGGCACACAGGGTCCTGGCGTGCCCTCCGCTCCCAGGAGATTGGCAGCACCCGGAGGTGGCCAGATTGATTAATTATAAAGATTGAGATTTTATTCTGCACCGGGCCAGGATGAATAGCAATCTCTCAGTACAGAATGGTGTGGTCTGAATCTTTCCAGACTTTTCACAGAGGTGCAGCAATGCCGATCTACATTTTGGAGGCCAGGGCCAGACTCCAGCGGATGAATGTGCCTTATAAAATGTTATTTCCAGCTTGCCTCTGGGTGGTGCCGTAAAATGGAACTCAGTTTTTCCAGACCCCAGAGGAGGTATGGAACTGGATAGAGTAGCAACCGCAGCGAGGCCTGGATCAGCGACCCCGGGGGTCCTGCCCTGGCAAAGCCAGTTCATATCAATGACCTAACAAGCATAACACAGCAGTCCCGTCCCAGGTGGAAGTACAACAAGAACTACAGCGAGTAGTGTAGGTAGTGTCGTCTTTGAGCAGTGGCGGAGGGAGCCCCTAGACCAATGCCAAAGAAAAAGAAGGAACTCAGAGCCCGGGTTCGGACTGCAGACGCAACTTCTGCAGCAAATCGGACAATGTAGTGCCGAAGGTGACACCAGGGACATCAGATGAGGTAATCTGAATGTATCAAGCTATTGCTATCGTTGTTTAAGAAGGACTGCATGAAAGAATGCTTGTGCTGAGAGGTGCTTGGGAGATGGACATAAAAACACCTTGTCCCCGGGGATACAACTGGTCCATCTGTGATGAATGCTGTATGGGGGGAACCCAAGCGGATCACACAATATTACCACACCCCTACTTACGAGTTACATGTGGGTTCTCCTACGAGTGATTGTTGTTTGATTGATTGTTTGGATGAGAGGTAGTTGCCTGCTTGTCCTGGGGAGTGGGAATTGGGGGCGACTGTTTTACATTGATTTAATGGGGACACATGAGTCTTGTCTCGTTTGATTATTTTTCCAGGCAGGCGACAATGGGCTACTAAAGTATTATGGTCATGCTGTCAATGGAGACTGGATCAGATGAAAGATTGTAATACTGCCGAATGAACACAGCCACAACTTATTAAGTGTTAACTTGGAATGTCAGGAGGATGCACTCAATGGCAACGTGGTACAAGGTGTTTTCTTACTTAAATCAGAGAGGGATACATATTGCACTGCTGCAAGAGACACATCTCATGGCGAAGGAAGGCACTGCATAAACAATGGAGGGGCCAGGCCTACTACACCACATACTGGGCCTTTGCAAGAGGCTCACTGATCTGGATTCACCCTGGAGTCCCTTTCAAATACACAGGAGACCTGGTAGACCCAGAGGGGAGGTATGTGGTGGTGACAGGTCAACTCATGGGCAGAGGCATAGCGTTTATTAACATATACACCCCAAATGTAGATCAGGGAAGTTTCCTGCCGCACCTCTCAGGTACACTGGCCCCCTATCTAGTGCAATCAGCTGTGGTAGTAGGGGACTTTTATTGTGTGGCAGACCCTTGAGTTGACCGCTACTACCTTCCACTGAGGGATTCCCCAATCATTTGAATGGCCAGGAGCTTTGCGGACTGGCAGGCACTGTGGGGGCTCCTAGATTCCTGGCGCAGACTATACCCTCCATTAAGAGACTATTCCTTTTTCTCCAGCTTGCATGAATTCCATGTGCGATTGGACACGTTCCAATGTACATGGCCAGGTGAGCGACATAGAATACCTAGCCTGTACCATCTCAGACCACAAAGAAGTACTATTACAACTGAGATGGGAGCTCCTCATCGTCTTATCCCTTCCTGACATTTGAAGCCAGAGGCACTAGAGGACTCTGTGTTCCAAGAGGGGGTTGGGTCCCACATCATACAGTACTTTGAGGACAACGATTGGTCAGCATCTTCCCCATTAGTGGAATGGGATGCCTTCAAGACTGTGATATGAGGTTGGTGCTTCGCGGAGCCAGTGGGGATCAGAGGCACATTATTGCGAGAGGTCACGCAATCAGAGCAGGAACTGCGAGAAATAGAGAAGTCCAGACCAGGGCACTCAAAGGCCCACCAGACACTCATATACTAAAGAGAAAGTGGTAGGGCTGGTAGAAAGACTTTGTTGCTTCGACCATAAGCAATATACGGTGAGGGCCCACGCAGAGCGCATCTGTACTGGCTCCCTAATGGCCTGGCTGGCCAATCCACCAAAGAGGGGCTTGACCATTGTCGAGCTTGAATTGGAAGACGCCAGTTGACTGCATAGACAGGAAGAAATTAACAAACACTTTCTGCAATACTATACTAGATTATATACGAGCTTCGCCTATTATGAGGACGACGAATTGCATGCCTATCTCGCACCAATACAACTCGCCCACTGAAGAACTGAGGAGTCCGATCACAGTGCAAGAGATTAGAACGCAATAAAGAGGGTTGCGCGTGGTAAAACCTTGGAGTCAGATGGACTCCCAGCTGAATCTTACACGATGTATGCCACTGACCTGGCCCCAAGGTTGGAGGCCCTATATCAATTGGTGAAAGACATGGGCCACCTGCCAGACACCACATGGGAGGTCCTTGTGATCCCATTGTTGAAGCTGGGGTAGCCAGATCATGATTGCAAGTCTTATAGACCACTGTAAATTCTCAACCTCGACTATAAAATACTAAGCAAAATACTGGCCTCCAGATTGCTCCCATGCATGCCCAAATTAGTGGACTCTGACCAAGCAGGGTTTAAACCTGGCAGAAACCCAGCACTGAATATCAGATAGCTTCTCTCCATCTTAGAGTTCCAGACCTATCACCATGACAGAGCAGCAGCCTTTGCGATTGATATAGAAACGGCCTTCGATAGCCTGGAATCGAGGTTCCTATATGGTGTGATGGTCAGGATGAAACTGGGTCGGGGCATCTTGGTGTGGACTGAGCTGCTGTACACAGTACCCTTAGCCAGGGTTCAAACAGGGCACACCACCTCGGAGCGTTTCTGAGTGGGTCGTGGGACACAACAGGGGTGTCCATTGTCGCCTCTGCTTTTTGCCTTGGCAATGGAGCCACTGGCCTATCTGGCATGAGAAGGTAAAAAGATACAGAAGTATCCCAGCTGGCAACCACCGGCACCAAATAGCTATGTATGCTGATGATCTCATATTACTTCTCAGAGACATGGAGGTGGACCTGGAGGGAGCTAGGGCTATGATAGTAGAATTTGGAGCCTGGTATTGCTTATGAGTGAATTGCCAGAAATCACAGCTCTTCCCCTTAGAGGCCAATGCTCCCCTACCAGAATGCTGGGGGACCTTCACTGGGATGGTATCTGCCTACCGTATCTGGGGGTAAAGATATGCCATGACGGACAGAACTTACTAGACGGTAATGTGAGACTTGCCATCAGATCCCTACGAGCCTGCACTGAGTTCTGGCAAACGATCCACTCTCTGTAGCAGGCAGGGTGGTCCTTCTTAAAATGGTAGCCCTCCCCCGGCTATTATACTTCTTCATGGTGCTGCTGATCTGGATTCCCAGAGCAGTCTTCAAAAATCTTGATTCTTTGATAATGTAATTCCTATGGGGCTCAGGTCACAGAAGGGTGGCGTCAGTCAAACTATCACGCCCATACGGCGACGGAGGGCTGGCAGTACCGGAGTTCGAACACTATTATTTGGCAGCCTAAATCCAGTGGTACACTAAATGGATAGTGGGTAGACAATCCCCAGATCGAGTTGTGGGGCCATTTGTTTCTGAACTCCCCAGGCTATAGGGACCATTACTGAGAACCTGTGGCCCTCGGAGGATGGCAAGCAAGAATTTAAAGTGGCACAGCACTGCTGGACCCGTTGCTTACAAAAAACAAGCATGTGCATTCCCTACTCTCCGGCCGTACCCTTGAAGATGCTGACTGCTTACATCATGGCAGAAATTTGGAGGGCATAAATGAATGGGTGGAGGTGGGTGTGGAGAAGCTGGGTGACCTGTTTCATGAAGGCGAGCTCCTCTCATTTGAAGAGTTCTGAGAAGAATTTGAACTCCCCTAGGGCCATTTCCTCCTACATAGAGCGGTGAAAGGAGCGTTTCGTGCACATTGGAAAACAGGTATGTCTGAGCCACACAACCACAACACCTGCCACTACATGATAAGGGCGACGGGCACCATTAAGGTGGTCACTTGCCTTGATAGGGCGTTATGGGAGACACATTGCAACCATTGGAGACCCTGAGTACACGGTGGGAGGGGGACCTGGGGATCCCCATACCAGAAAAAGACTGGGGAAATATATTGTCAAGAACCAAAAGTCTCCAGAAATGCACGATTCAAGCTGATTAACTACTTTTCCCATCGCAGAGCGTGTATGACCACAGGTCATATCAACAAATACTTTCACACAGTAGGAGCGGCCTGCCTGAGATTTGGGGCAATAGCGGCAGAGGTAAAGCACGTGCTCTGGCAATGCTCTTTTTTAGTGCCTTACTAGGAAGAGGTCACAGCAGTGGTAGTGAATACGATTTCCAGGGAGGTCCCCTGTACGAAGGGACACTGCATACTAAACTGGTTCCCTCATACCGCCAACACGGAGGTTACGAGTAGGTTCCAGGGCTTAGCTTTATCCTCGCAAATCGCAAGATTATGAGGAAATTGGAGAGCCCCTAGAGGACCAAGAATAGCAGGGTGGCAGAAAATGCTGGAGAAATGGGCAGGGCGTGAAGGAGAAGTGTTACTTAGAGAAGCTAGGAGGGGCATTTGTTCCATTTAAATAGCGCAGGCTTGGGAGGTACTAGTGGACTCCTCAAGGGACCCAGATCCAGATACACACGAACCCACTCCAGAGGGCTCACTGGCACCGACCCCCCTCTCCTACTTGAGAGAATAGATCATCCCCATACTCTTGATGATCCCCACCGTATGTTCATCACCCTCCTGCTGCGTGTGATGCACTGATAGCTTCAGAATAAGTGACCAGCAATATGTTAGCCCTCATTACATTTCCTATGCAAGACGAAATTGGATCATGTAGGGAGGGGGGGGTTGGGACTATAGTAGAAGTCTGTATTGGGAATTGGGAAGTTATTTGAATTGTAAAATGACCTGTTAGGTGATGTTGATGCAAATGGATGTATGATGTACTGCAGACAAAACCTTCAATAAAATCTATTTAATAAAAAAGATGACCACCAAACTGTCTGAGCCCACACCACTACCCCTAGGTGCACCTTCGCCTGCAACTGAAAGAGATGGTGTTCTGCAACCTACAGTACTCCTGATCCTAAAATTATGTAGTGTTGATGCTCTGGCGACCCATAGTGCGCCTGCTCCTGCCATCACACTGTACAGATATCATAGGGTGTAGCTTCTCTTCCTGCCCACAACTACAGCCTAAAGCCCCATTAATGAGAAGCATCCAAGCTACCTGACCCCTCGTTGTGACTAGCCATTCTTCCTTCCTTACTGCAAGCTTGCTTATTTGCAGCACCATGTGGCTTTATGAAATGGGTGGGTGGAAGGCACTGAACAATGAACTGCACTGAGACTTGCTGCCCACCTCTGGAATAAGCATTCTCTTTACAAGGACAACACTTTGCTGAACTTTCTGGAGCAGTACATGCACAATATAAATCGCCAGTGGAGAAGTGCCCATGGTCCCAATCTTGTTCAATGGCAAGAAACAGTGCAATGAGCTACATGTACTTCATATTTTAAGGTGCCAATCTCACCAATCATTTGCCTTTTTAAGATTAGGATCTGCACTTACCCGACCAACAGACTTTGCTCCATGCTCTCTACTTTGTCGATAATGTTTAGTGACTTGGCTCGTGAATTTGCAAGCAGCACTATCTCTGTACTGTACAGTGAGTGTGACATAATCTTTCTCACATTGACAAAGCCAACCTAATTTCTCTCTCACTTTGAGCTTCCATCTGGATTATTGTTTGCTCTGAGCAGCTCAACTGATTGACCTGGAACCTTTCATGCCTGCAGGAACCAAGCTTACTCCTAGCTACCCAAAGACTGGGCTGGATTTTGATGCCCCGCCTTTGTTGTGCCAGGCATGAGACATTCAGAAACAAAGTGCCATCCTTTACACATTAGAGACTTTTAAGCGACTTCTCCATCCTGTTCCCGAGTTATGGAAAGGAGCTATCCATCAGCAAGATACTCCAAGTGTGTTAGAGGAAGTAGTAAGCTCAACTTTCATTGCCTTGGACTTGATCACTGATCAACTGGAAGTTCAACAAACTGTGGTTTTGCAAAATAAAATAGTTTTTGTTCTGCTTGCCAAAGGTGGAGTTTGTACAATTGTAGGTGCAGAATGTTGCATTTTTATTCCAAATTATTCTTTAGTCATACATGAACAAATTGATCTTACACACAAAAGTGTAATGAGATTTAATACTATTGATGATACAATTGCTTTTGATGATGTATGGTCATGGTTAAAAGGTGTTTTTTGGAGGTTGAGGAGTGAAGATCAGTATTAGTCATTTTTATTGTCCTTTTGCTGATTTGCATTATTGTCCAGATCTGGATTGTCTCCATCTCATTTAAGAATATTGGTTTGCTAAAGATGATTATCATGACGGGGAGTCTGATTATGGTTCTTTGGAATGTGACAATAGCAGTGTGCACCTGCAAGTGAATCTACCAATGAACATCCTAGGATTGTACAAATAAGTAGCACCACTATGAGGGATTGTGTAATAGCAATGATTACAATAGCGTAATCGTAACTTGCTTCAGTATTCTTGCTCACACTAATGTTGTCCACAGCAAGTGCCCATCTCTAACTTTGAACTGTTCCCATCTCTTCACTTCCAATGTAAAAAAATGAAGACTAGCTTGTGCAGCTAAAATGTCTTCCTGTTACATTTAGTATTTCAATGTTGTTTTATTTGTTCCCATGATCTCAGCTTAGACACCTGCTTGTATGTTTATTTACTTGGGAGTAGTTTTATCAGTAATTTAAATTTTAAGAAACATGTGGATAGCATATTTTTCAAGACACAATCATATCACCCATTTCAAAAGGTATGTATATAAGTGTATAAATGTATGCTTGGGTTTGATAAATGATCTTTCTCTATCCAGCCATGCTGGGGGAAATTATAGCTGGCTGACTATGATTCTCAGATATTTTTTCACGTGGCATCTTAATGTCCAGTATTCCTGAAAACCAGTCTTTTCAGATGTGAAGACATGTTCTGTTCAAGGCATTTTTCAGCACCATTGGTCTTTTTGGAGCAAAGTCAGAGAGGTAAAAGTGATGATGGCGGTAATGTGCATGGAGGGCATAGCAGCATACTGCTAACCTTAGCATGATTGTGGTAATTATTGGCAAGTTATCGGCATGTATGGCATTTTATTTTTGGGATGAATTGATGACTTGACAACAACTGTGTAGATACTCAAAATGAAAAGGTGGTATTTCAGTACAATTGTTTTCTTTGTGAAAATGAAAAGCAATTGACTTGGGGAATTGAGTTACATTTGCAAAATCAAAAGCATTAAATTGATCGCCAAATTTGCATATATTCTGGAAACCAGCACACTGATTTGGAGGGCCATAATGACTGTCTTTCGAAATATATTCTTAAAACAGATATCTGACTGATATCTGTTGAACCCTAATCTGTAATTCATCTGCTGTCCGATCATGTGAGGTCTCTGTTATGTGATAAAAAATAACTTCTGTATGAGCATATAAAAACTGACTGGCTCTGTTGCACTCCCTGAGAATCTGACATTTATGCATTTTTTTTATTTTTATCCTTTTCATGCCAAAGAGATAAACAGTCACAACATGTGCCTGAGAATCCATTTTGAAGGTGATGTAGCTCAGATTTCATCTGGATTCAGGCATTGCTTTATTTGTGTGTTTCAGACAGACTGCATTTTAAAATGGCACTTTTGGTGCATGCAAAGTGAAAGACATGAAATGAGGCCTGGTCAGAATGCTTTCAGTCTGAAATGCTTTCATTTAAAAATCATGCTCAATTAATTAATCCAGGGTGGTAAAATGGGTTTAGTTTAGATTTAACCTCACTATAGAATGTACATTTAATTTAAGAAATTGTTTTTTTGAACTTTTAAAGTAGCACATCATTGTGCTGAAATAACAGGCATTTTGCAGTGTAGAAAAAAACTTGTGATTTCAGTTTCCTTTGGAAGGCTCACTGTGGCCTCTCTACCCTTGAGATAAGGAATGGAATGTTTCCTCCCGTCTCCTCTCCATGAAAGAACTTTGTTCCTCTGTTCCCATCTCAAGAGACCTTGGCTTTGTTGCATATTTAGACAATGCATATTCAGTTCATAACACATCTTTCTTATAATATGTATTAATTAATCAGCCATGCACCAACACTACACGTGGGGCAAACGCAATTTGCATGAAAAGCTATCTAAAACATTAGAGCATGTTGCTATGAGCATGTATTAACTGTTTGTGCTTTGAAAATTTGCACTGGTGCATGTTTATGCTATGTTGTACATTGCACATTTTGCATGTTGTGCACAAATAATTGAAAAGCTGCTTTAAACTAATAGCTTTTGCTAGGAAATAATCAATACAGGGTATTAGAATGGTGGGAGGTGAACATAATGGGTTTTACTTCATAAATGAATAGTCTTTTGTGTTTGTTTTACTTTAGTATACATTTCGGGCCCACAACAAAATGGCTGCCTAAGAATCCAGCATAGCTGAGAATTGTTAGCAGTGTGCTGAATGGGAGACGCATGCGCAGAACCAGCTACATGAACTGTCACGTGCCTCAAGTGAAGACACATGGGTCAAGGCCACAATGATCTGCACACTCTTGTCACCGTGTCAATGAAACAGTGTTTGTGGGAGAGTGTCATCCCTGCGTGCGATGTGAAAGTGAGACGGAAATGGACTGATACATTTTTGTCACTTAGATGTTGCAATATTTTATAATTATTGATGGTGGTACATAAGACTGTATTAAGCCTTAACGCTTCCTTTGTTAAAACTGGTATGGGTTGGATTTGCAATGAGAACAGAATGGTGAGACCCCTATGTCCCTGTGCTAACCAATCACAGTGCGAGTTTCTACTGAAACTGCAACATTTTTAGTGTAGTCAGCCAAGAATTAGGGTATAAATAATGACCCCTTAGGGGCGTGTCTAGAGGAGGAAGAGACAGAGAGGAAGAGAGGAAGAAGGAGAGACAGAGAGGAAGGAGAGATGAGAAGAGAGAGGGGAGCAGATCTGACCAGACATCATTCGGGTTAGGTACGTGAACGTCGCGGGTGCAGCCTGGGAGGAGATTGTGTCCGAGGAGACACAGAGGGAGGAGGGGGCCTTATTCACATATTTTAGGGAGGTGTAGGCTGGCCTTACTTTTTGGCAGATCACATTCCTCTGTGGTCTTGTGAAGGGAGGGCTTTTTAGGAGCAGCTCCTCTATGTCAGACAGAGAGGCAGAGATGAACAGGCGAACACAGAGAAAGAGCAGCTGAGAGATCAGGACAGATTTTGAAGCTAAAACTTTAAGTTTCATGCTTTTAACTAACTAGTTTTTAAAAGATTTATTTGTCTTATGCATTTATTTCTCTTTATGGGAGATTTTTCCCAATTATTAATTATTGATTAGGCTTGCAAAACTCACTCTTGAATTATATTTTTCCTGAAACTCTTTAAAGAGTTCTGACTGACATTTTATGCCTCATTCCCTTTTCTTTATGGAGTGCTTTGTATGTAATCTATAATATGTTCTGTATTAATTCTATTTTTTCCTATTTTTCAATTCTGTAAATGGATTGAAAATTGATTAATGAATAAAGAATCAGAAAAACTTAACTTTTGACTAGAAAATAAAACCCTTTAAAATACTCACAACTCTCATTATTGGCTTAAATATTAATTGCATTTAGATTTTTCATGTTTATGTAAAGTCTCCTGAAGGTGATACACGGTGGCAAAGGTCCATCACCTTTAAAGCGGTAAACTAGAGGTAAATGAGGTTTTGCATTGAGAAATTACCGTGAAATTACCGCTGGATCAAAGGGACAGGATGGAAAAATGAAAGAAGGTCAAATTTACAGGCAAATACGGGTAAATGATGGGCCGTGAAACTGCATTTTCTAACTGCTGGTATCACCTATGGCTTTTTAGACATTATGTTGAGAATTTGCAGTGAAGCTTTCTAAATTTTTCAACCATTCTCTCAAAATGATCTTATGGTGGACAAATCTGCAACACTTCTGGGTATGGACAGGTTTACTTGGCACAATGTAAAAATACTAGAATATTACATGAGTGCCCTCTTAGAGATCCTAGCTTTTTAGCAAATATAAATGAAAATTTTGCTGAACCATGTACTATTTGACCCCAAGTTTTCAATTTTTGTTGACAGCGAGAACCCACATGAACCCACCTTTAGGAAGGCTTCCCTTGCTGTAATCTGTCTTTGGGTACTCCGCTTGCAGGTACTATGTGGCACTTTGCCAGTGAAGGAAACGGGTGCCACCAGTGGTAGAAGGGGTCTGCATTAGTGGTCGAAGTGGATGATGATCTCCGAAGAAACATTTTAGACATCTGCAATTTTTTTAAAGAATAGGCAATGGGGTCTGATAATTGTAGCATTGCTGCCTTGTGGAGGACACAGGCACTATTGCATGTGTCTGTTCCAGAGGATCTGTCCAGGGATGCATGGCCTGGTACTTCAGCAAGAACCCTAGCAGGGCATACTGGAAACCCATTGCTTTCAACTATGTCAGTTTGCATTTCTCCTTTACTGGTTTAGCATTCATGGCCAATAACACAACCTCGTCAGTATCTACTATCAGGTCCATGCTTACTGTAAAATGTATTATTTCATTACAAAAAAATGCTCCCTGAGGCCTAGATTCTGGTCCCCCCTGTTAAAAACCAGAGTTATGATTTTCACCCTGTGATGTCACAGGAACACCTGCACTCTCACGTTTGACATGGTAGGTTGTCCCTGTGACTGCAAGAATTTGGTAAACGCCCTTGCATTGGTGATAGGAGTGTATCCACCCTCCACTGTGGATGTACCCCGAGCACAGCACTGTCTAGCATTCTGCTGGGGGAGTAATAGATACACTTATGGAACTTCCCCACATTAGTCTCAAAGTGGCAAAGCAGTGGTCAGAGAAATCACACAGTAGGACACCGTGTAATAAAACGAGGGCTAGATGTCACATCAGACAATCCAGGTATCACTTTCATCCGAAAAAAGAACGTTTCTGCAAGAATTTGGAGATGGTCACCAGGACAAATTGATGCCTGTGGATAGGTAGGAGACAAAACAGCATAATATTGTGTTGTTGACTACCCATGAATCTTGACAAAATGTTTATCACTATCTGCCATCAAGCAGTCATAAAGGCCAAAGGGAGTTCCAGGATTATTAGCAGGTAGGAGATGCCATTATCAGTGAAGAGCAGGACCTCATAGATGACAAAAATTGCATTAATATTAAGATATACTACTGTCTGAAGCTTTGTTGATATCAATTAGGGGAGTTGTTGGTTGTTAGCTCTAGCAGTTGGATAATGATTGTCTTTACTATTACTTTTCTGAGAAATTATACAAGTCTCATTGGGTAGTCATTTGCAAGGTCATCCATGCCAAGGTATGTGTTTTCCAATAACATGATGATTGCTCCCATTTTAGTGCATCAGTGAAGATGCATTTTGCAAGTGAGGTGTTAAATATGTTGAGGGACGATTTAAGGGTTTTCTTAGAGGGGATTTTCATGATTGTGGATGGGAGGGTGTTCTCTCTGTAATTGGTGACTTTGATGGTGTTGGGGATATGGGTGGAGTCAGTAAGTGTAAGCAGATTTAGCATCATACAGTTAGACAGGTTGTGAAGTACGGTAGGGACAAGGTAACTTGCTTGGTGGTGTTGATGTGGTTGTTTTTTTTACATTTCTTGTCTTGTTTGTGCATAACTGGTTTGATTTTGGTGAGCTTGTCAGTGTATTAGGTTGCTAAGGGCTTTGATAGTATAATGCACAGCTGTTTTCTTTTAGAGTGAGATTGATTTAATCCAGTTTCAGACTGACATTTAATGTGGAGTCATATGGGTTTGCTAGGTTGATGAAGTATGTTAGACAGCAATGATAGGGATGCTCTTGAAGGAGCACTGTTGTTGTTTGGGAGATTAGGTTCAGCAACTTGGGTGGGAGGTTTGTGTGGTAAGCAGAATATGGGACTGCTCAGTTGCATTAAGTGGAAATGAAGGGCCTTTGTAAGGTACGAAGTGGTCCATATTGTTGATGTTTACATGTGTTGGCATTGTAACCTGACGCTTGATGTCCATATTGTTGAGGTTAAGCAAAGTTCCCTTTTTCATGTTTAATGTCCTCATATTCATCAGCACCAGCTTCTAACTTTACCACTGTAGGCTGACACTATCTTTATACAGAAAGCAGCTCAGTCGAAAGTGCATCCAGACCCACTAGTGGCTCATAATCATTGGACTGTGATAAACGACCAAGTATACCACTCCAAAGTGTTCACCTGTCATGATCCATGGGCTGAACTCATCGCTACATATTGGACCGGCATGGAGATGCGTTGTTTTGAAGCAGAAGAGGTTAGTGGTATGCACAAAGTGTGGGCACTGATTAGTATGAGCTTTACAGCAGTGAAACACGCATTACTCAAAACACACAGGTAGAGACTACACAGACTGCAAATGCCAGAATGTCAGAGAAACCTCACTAGACTTGAAATGGTGATGACCATCTTAGATTCATGAGCATAAGTTCCTTGTGTTTCAGGGTGTTCTTGGCTAGTCAGTCAAGTTACTTAGTAGGAGCAGAGCAAACACAAAGAGATGATGGACGGAGCGCTGAAACTTTTCAGACACTCACCCCCAGTCACAGATCTGGGTTGAATCCATCATCATTCTTTAGCTCACTTTGCCACCTCAGTTCAGACCCAGTTATATGCAAATCAGTCTTGACCCTGTGCCTCATGGGAACAGTCCAGCCCGAACTGCCAAGCCAGGTCTTCCCTGCATCAGACAGTGCAGCTTTAAACTCCCTGTCTGCTCTCTCTTTTGGTTAAAGGTGAGGAAATCATTTGAGTTGATGTTGTTAGGCTCCTTGAGAGTCACTGGTCAGAGGACTTGGGGGTGGCAGCCAGACCTCCTCATAACAACTGCTTTTGATCCAGTTTCTAGTCCTCCTAGTTTGGGCGGATAACTATCGGGGGTCTCTCATTTGGAACCATCTTCTTCACATGCATCAGTCAAAAATGTGTCTGGAGCTATCAAACCAGCATTCAGAATACTGTACTTTCGATATCTACTTTACCCTGCCATCACTTCAGATGGTGGCAAGTTATATTGCTTGGGTTCCATGACATTTAAGACAGTTTGGGGGAAAAAATATCATCCTTTGGTCCTGGAAAGAAAACCGTGAAATGGCATGAAATGAAGATGCAATTAATTGTGTGATAAAAGTACGACATTTTAAATGTGGAAGGTTCCTTGATGAGTTAGTTAGAATGCTTCAACCCTTTCAATGTGTTTCATTTAGGCGCCATTCTGGTAATGCACTTTGGATGGTGGCCCATAGAGTGTTTACAGGACATGAATGTGCATGGCCATACCACCCAGAACAGGGAGAAAACTTCTGATTCCTTTCTGTCCTCAAAGGTTCATTTTCCTGACTATAGGATGGCCACCTAAATAGGCTGATTTGTTTTGTGACATTAATCTGAATAATACTAAACTAATAATGGAGCTGATTAGTGGTTTGTTGGGTAACGTTCATCCCACATGACGATCTTCAGCTTCGGGTGACTCACAAATCCACAAATCCAGCGGAGCACTGATCTCACCTTCTTCTGTTCCTGCTCTGGGGATTAGTCAAGGAGCACTGTGGGGATATTCAGTGTCCTACTGGTATAGTCCATACATTGGTTATCAGGGGTGTCCCAATCCCTCATAGCCCACAGAAGAGGCTTCCACCAGCTGTCAGAGTCTACCATTGCTTCATTCATCTGGGTATGAAAGGATGGCCATGGTCCCCACGGGGACCACCCTGATTTATTTACTTTTTATGTGAATGGTCATAAAATGGTTGAATAAACTACAGCTAGTACTTCTACTAGTCCCTTTGCAGGCTGACTCCTCAACAGTCTGCATTAAATCACTAAAGTAGAGACTGTTGATTTCACCCAGGACCCAAACATGTAAATCTTAGCGTCCAACCTTCACATCATAAAAAGTTGAATATTAGGCATGTGCAGATGCAGTTTGAAAGTGTATTGGGTTCCGAGTTGACAAGAAAGATTACAGCGATGTCACCTTCTATGCAGGCAATCCTTTGTCACCCCCTTTGCACAGCCCTTTCAGCACCTTATATGTTTGATGCTACTAGTGTTTGAACACTACGCCCTCTGGCTACCAGGTTTGCATTTAACGTTTGAGTTAGGTCTTTACAAAGGATATATGCCAATAATCACTATTTATTAACTACATCTTTTATCGATTCGTAGCTGTAGGTAAACCTGAACTCCTCTCTATGGCGCACCATTGAAGAAGCTACATACCCAACTCTACAACCCTAGCCAGTAAAACCCATGCGACGACGGATGGATAAGCACTATCTCCAAATGAGTGAGTATTCTGGCCTGACGTCATTTGCTGACAATCCATTGAGTGCATTTCATTGCGGGAAAAAGTGTCAGACAGGTGGATAGCAGTGGCGGTAAATACTACTTCACTGAATATAACAAGATCTAATGTTCTTTCTGGCATCCCACAGTGTGCCCGTTCTGTGCGCCATCTGTTACCGACGCCGGTAATCTGTCTCTTTCTGTTGTGGAGCAGACAACAACAGTGCCGGCAATGCTGAGACGCGCTCATCTCATTATGTTGGATCAAGCCCTGCTTGCACGTATGCTCCCAAGCCTGACCGCTAATGAGGCGGCTGCCGGGATAGCAGGAAGGCGGGCGTCTATTTTTAACTCAGGGTTGTCTAGCAAATGGGATGAAAAAGTTGATCCGATTGATGGGAAAGCTTAAAACATTTCTTCGGGTTCCTGACATTAGATCTTATAAGGCAGTGAGCGGGGGTGGGCTCTTTTTTTTACCCTAGAACTCTGTAATAAATGCCCCTGGGAAATCCATGCAAGCAAATGTATTCATGCGAGCAGTTTTTATTACAATATATACCTTATTATAGTTTAGGCGCAATCAGACTGCGCACCCATTCATTACACTGATTATCGGATGCACAGATTGCCCCGAATTCTAAATTGCAAACTTGTGAATGGAGCGTACATGCAAACTGTGTTTGTTTCCCCCATACCGAGGCGTGCAAAACATGTATCTGTTATTTAACCCTTCCCTTCCCAGTCCCTAAACCTACGCCGAAATTCACCAGGTTTTAAGACAAAGACTACCTGCGCGTGTCCTAATTCGCGCCCGCGTTGTAATGCACTCGACAGTGTTTTAGGGTCATTTTTAGCTTCACCGGGGTGGGCGTGATACATGACTGCTTGCTGCAGACCAAAGCTAGTGCCCCCACCGCCATCGTGGACTTGCAGTTCAGAAGGCCCCTGTTTCGTTTTGCAATGCGCCCTCTGTGGACCAAGCTGATGCTGGTGAATAATGATACATCCTTCAGTTCATTCTTTTAATAAAACATGGTCTTCCAGCTATATTGTTTTGAAGCGCTCTGATAACAGGGGTTAAAACTAATAATGTTCATGATGCTCGTAGTATTAGCTCCGGCCCTGTGAGCTGTCACGTGCAGCTCTGACAGATGAACCTCCCCACGAGGGGTTTTTCAAGGAAAAATGTCCTGACCCCTAACAGGGTCGTAGCCGTTAATAGTGCAGAGGGTGTAGTGGCAGGCGCGTGAGGGGTTCACTCTATGCCGATTAATTATAGCTATTTTTTTTACTACCAGACTAGGGGGTGGGGCTCATTGTCCTTGCTTGGATTAGGGCCCTTGACACTTATTTATTGGATTATTAATTGTTTTGACAGCCAGAGAAACGTAATCAACAGAAACAAGCGCTGAAAACCCTCATGCATCGGAGCGCTTCAGTGCGTCAAATGTAAACAAGCATTGGTAAATGCACCAGGTTTCGCCTATGTGGATTCATAATAAGCTGCTTTTTGCTGTAAATTGTAGGTTATACGTTACAGAAAGTCTTATAAAGTGTTATGACTTGTTTATGTACAAAAAGGCAATATATTGTGCTGTTACTAGTGGTATAGTGTGGGCAGGGCACAAGTCCTAAAAAAAGAAGTGGGGGAACTAACCTAGTTAAGCAGTATGCAAGTGACATCACGGTGCGTAACATCACAGCGCGTGACATCATGACACGTGGCATCACAGGAATTGACATCATAGGAAGGGACATCACTAGCCACGACTTTAATATGCATGTGTGATGTAAAGTGCTCTGACACTCTGCTTTGAGATGTGTAGCACTATACAAGAAAAAATTGTGGTACTTAAATTATTTCAACGCCTCCTCAGGGGTAGCAAGCGCTATATAAATTACATTTATTTTGTGTAAATACTGGGAGAGACCAACACGTCTGACATTCTTTCAGTGCATGCATATCTAGTAAACAGAGCCTGAAGAAAGTGAAAAGCTGCCTCTCTTAAGTACGTGTGAAGTGCTAACCTTTGTTTCCCCTCTGTTGCATATGCTTCTAGGTGTGAGGCTCCTGACTACTCCCAGCCAGGAGACTCGAATAAAAGGAGGCCTGATGACCCCTCAAATTCGGCCTCTGTTATGGGCCCAGCAGGAGTCTAAAATAAGAAAGCCCCGTTCCCGCCTGCACGTTGTTGCTTTTTGCAGATGGAAAGCAGACAACGTGCAGGCGCTGCTGAAAGTGTCCCAGTGTTTGGAAATTACACCGGGGCGTGTTCAGCACATTATTTAGTGGGGCCCAACTTCTTGGAAGGGTGGACGGCGTTCACCCTGTGAAATAGTGGGTGGACACCGTCCACCCTTGTGTATCCCCGACTTGTGCCCTGAGTGTGGGTAAGTAATAGCAATGTTTTGAAAAATGAAATGGAAGAGGGAAATAATAGATTTAATTGATGTAATAGCAATATTATGTGTTAGAGGAGTTCTGACAACTTTTGAGCTCAGTGCCACTGCGCCTCCTGCACAATTCAAATCATGCCCCTAGTGCCTACAAGATAACTGCATTTGAGACTGCCTGTTTCGTAGAAAAATATAGCAATATTATGTGTTTAGATGAGTTCTGACAACTTTTGGGCCAGTGCTACTGTACCTGTTGCACAATTCAAATCATGACCCTATTGCCTGTAAGGTAACTACACTTGTGGCTCCCTGTTTAGTAGTAAAATATAGCATAGCTCTTGTATATTAGCTTCATTTTTAGCGTGCAATGTTTATTACAACATTTAGAATTTGATCATAATGACCCACTAGATTAAGTTGAATAAAATCAATCTGATAACGGCTACGAAGTGCAAACAAAGGTACTGAGGCATGAATAGGAAATGCCACAAACATAATAATGCTAAAGTATCTGCTTTACACAACTAAGTAATAAAAAGCAAGCATTCCAGCTGTTAGACGCTGTATGCCTTTTCCGTGGGAAAAGATCTTATCTTGACAGTGACTAAGGCTTAAAAAAAGTGTGCACTGTTCCGGAAGAGGGGTGCAACGTGTCACCCACTCACTCAGAAGAAGAAAAGAGACAGAGAAACAGGAGGTGAAGAGTATCCTAGGTAATTAGGAACCACTAGTGAGAGGGAAGAACAAGTCTTGCCTCTTGTTGCCCTCACACACCCCGAAGGATGTCATGCTTCATCATCGGGCATTTGCTCCTCGTCGGGCCGGCGCTGCAATGCCCCACGGGTCCCCCGAAGGGTCACTTTAGCGGAGATATTTTTAGAGAACTGCCGTCAGATGCATGCGGGTGTGTGGGGTGGGTCCTATGTGGAGGGTGATAAAGTGCGTGCAACGTAAGCTAAAACGGTCTAAGGGTTACCAGAAAAATATTTAATGTGACGGTACCCTTGGCAGAGTAAAAACCCCGTAGGTTATGTGTTACCCCAATAGGCTTAAATGTGCCCAGGTAACTGCAAGGTTAAAAGGTCGACATGTTTCGCGCCTATGTGGTCTCAAGGATCCATGGCGCTTCTTCAGGACTGAAACAAACAAAGTGAGGTGATGTGCACGTGAGAAGTGGAAGGGTTAATACCCTCTGAGGGTGTCAGGGTGGGCCAAAGAACTGTGTACCCTACAGTATGGCTGCACACTCAAAAGTTGTGACCGCTTCCTGAACACCACCTATAAATAAGGGGAGAGTTGGTCCATAGGCTAAGGAGCGCAGGACGCCCGCACCTTACCGGGAGTTTACTCGGGTGCCGGCTCAATCGCACCTACCCAGTCCGTACGCCTCCCCTTTGTTTTGATTAGACTTTTGCGTTAGGAGCACGGACACTGGACCACAACTGGCTCCTGGTCCCCCCCTTTTCTCTTTTGTTGATACATTAAAAAAAGTGTGAACAGCTTTAGTAGAAGTATCGTAAATCCATGCAGCCAGGGAAAGTAAACAAAAAAAAGGTTACACACAAAAGCGAATGAACACAGTAATTCGGCTATGAGAACTCATAAGAACCCCCTTTTAAGATATATTAAATACAAGAGATTTCACAAGCACAGCGCAAGCGCTGTGCAGGAAAAAAAAAAAAAAAGAAATCATACCACGAAGCATATTCTTATACCATGCATACACATGAAAAGCATTTTCAATGTTTCTCGTTTTAAAATGATCTCATAGTTTTTATTTGTCACTAGTATTTGTTTTTATTTTCGTTACCAGTGCTCTTTTAAGGTACACTATTCAAAATCAGGTACGGCTAATTATCAATGTATTTTTTAAATATGTCCATGAATACAATAAACTGTTTATTAACTCGTGTTTTACACCGCACTTCAGCCCACGCTTCTGTTGTAAAAACTTTGGATAACAGGTATTTCACTTTCCCATATAATGTTTGCTCTTCCTTTGGAAGCAGTTAGATCGAAAGCACCACCGCACCTCAAGAGGACATACCAGACTTTCTAGATAGGAGAGCACAAAATGGGCTCATCTGCCTTAGAAATTAAAATACCACGGCTTCTTAAACATTTACAAATAAAATATACACAATCCAACATAATATTTTCTTATAGTTACTAGTGAATTTACAAAATAGCACAAAGTGGATAATTATATATTATTTTTCCATCAGGTGGTCATGGGAAACTCGAAATGGGATGCATTTGTGCAAACTGTGTTCTTCGTGAATGAATGAAGTGCTGCCCCCTTCCCCCACACATACAGCTGAGAATGCTGGTTCCCTAGTAACTATGTGAGGCTTAAGATGCCTTTTTACAGCGTGTGCTCAGGTCTATGTTCTATGTCTTATTACTGCCCGCTCAGCAGAGGTACAGGGCAAAGCAATCCGCTTTCAGCAAGACTCCTTATTCTAGCACTATAAACGCTACTGGGAAGAAAAAATAGACAAAATACAATATGCAAGGAGGCAAACTAAGTATCCATGAGGGCAAATTTGTCTAGCTCATATCAACCCCATTCCCGAATAATGATCCAAGAAAGTCTATGAGAGATTGTTAGAAATGAATGAATGAATGAATGAAAAGGCATTTCTAAAGCGCATGGCTACTCGAGAGCATCCCAGCGCTAGTACCATTGCGGTTCCCACTACAAGCAGTCCTAAAGAAACAGATACGTTTTAAGTTGCTTTCGGAAAATCGAATGGTTGGATTGCAGGCGGATAATGGTAGGTAGATGATTCCACAACTTTGCGGCATTAAATGAAAAACGATGTCCTCCGCTTCGAGTTCTTTTTATTTTTGGGACTACTGCCAGTTGTTTATTATCTGATCTTAAAGATCTCTTGGGGTGGTAAGGTTGGATGATACCTCTGATAGTGGGAGGGCCTTTGCCTGAAAATGCTTTATGCATAATACATAGAGCCTTAAACTGGACTCTTTCCTGTATGGGCAGCCAATGGAGTGATGCCAGTGCCGGTTTGGCTGATAGGCGTTTGGGAGTGTTCAAAAGCAAACGTGCAGCGCAGTTTTGGACTATCTGTAATTTTTTTATTGTAGTGAGTGGTGCTCCTAGATAAAGGGCATTAGCATAGTCCAGACGAGATAAAAGCAAAGCTTGAACCAGTAGCTTTCTAGCCGAGGAGGGTAGCAGAGGGAGGATCTTTCTTAGCATTCTAAGAATCCCAAAGCAACAAGCTGCCACCTTACCAGCTTGTTCTTTAAAGTCCAGTTTTTGGTCTAACCATACACCTAGACTCTTGATGAGGGGCTTTGGGGAGGGGGGTGTCCCCAAACAGCTAGGCCAGAAGGAATCTATACTCAGCAAGGTGGAATTGCCCAAAAGCATGAGCTCAGTTTTAGCTCCATTCAGCTTTAAATAAGATTCGCCCATCCAGCTAGACACCTTTTCAAGGCATAAGGCTAATTTAGAGCCTGTGTTTTCCTGTTGATTGAGAGCAACAACCAACTGGGTGTCATCTGCGTAGGTGACAATTTGAATGCCGAACGGTGTAACTATGTCTGCTAACGAGCTCATATATATATTAAATAGAGTGGGGCTCAGGGAAGAGCCCTGAGGAACCCCACATCTAAGGGGCATTTGTTTGGAGGTAATTCCTTCTTCGAAAACAACGAAAGATCTATCCTCTAAGAAGGACTGCAGACATTTTAATGCTGTTCCTGCTACTCCTATCCTCCTCAGTCTTTGAATCAACAGCTGGTGGTTTACCGTGTCGAAGGCTGCGCTAAGGTCCAACAGAATGAGCGCAGCGCAGCCTCCTCCATCTAAGATTTTCCGTAATTCTTCCACTGCTATCAATAGTGCAGTTTCTGTACCATGCTGTGGTCTAAATCCATTCTGTGAAGGATGGAGACGAGAGTTGTCTTCAAGGAAGGAAGAGAGAGTGCGATTTACATGCTTCTCAGCCAATTTCCCAATCCCTGGTAATAAAGAGATGGGGCGGTAGTTAGAGAGTACTTCAGGGTCAAAGTTAGTTTTTTTTAGAAGTGCTCTAACCATGGCCTGTTTCCATTGAGAAGGCACTATTCCAGTTACTAAGGAAGCATTTATCACGTTTAGAGCCACCGGGGATACTGTTTCAGAGATCAAATTTAGGATGTTGGGGGGAGCGACGTCTGACGGTGCTCCAGACTTGAGCTGACTGAGGAGTCCTTGGAAGGAGGGCAGGTCCAAGGGGGGAATGACCTCCAGTAAGTGGTCTCCCCCTTGGGCTGTCTCATCAGGTAGCAATGAGATATATGGGGCTGTCACTTGGGGAAAAGAGTTGTAAATGGTTTGTATTTTATTGGAAAAAAATTCTGCCATTTCGTTGCACCGGTTGGGGATGTCTGTGAAAGTAGTAAGAGGCGCAGGGAAGGTAAGAAGAGATTTGGCAATTCGGAAAATTTCCCGTGGACAGTTCGCCGCCAGGGTAATTTTTTCCTCATAGTAGAGAGCTTTAGCTGCCTTTATTTCTGTTTTATAGATCTTTATGGCCTCTCGATAGTTACTTTTATTCATTGCAGAGGGGAGTCTCCTCCATATTCTTTCCAATTTTTTGCTGGATTGTCTACGTTCCCTGAGTTTGGGTGTATACCATGTGTTTTGATTAGGTCCAGTTTTATTATTGATCTGTTTTTTGGTAAAATATTATCAAGTGATGACTCTAACCAGTTAATTAAATTTTCATTCGCGGTAATGGGGTTGGTTTCAAAATGGGGTCTCTAGTTGGCAGAGGTATGCATCCTGTCCAAGTAGGGACCATCACTCTAGTCAGGGTCAGTCAGATACACACCCTATATTAACCTGTGCTCAACCTCTGGTAGTTTACAACAGAGCAGTCAGGTTTAACTTAAGAGGCAATGTGTAAAGTATTTGTGCAACACTTAAAACAGTAAAACTGTGAAAACACCACATCAGATTGGCAAAATAGAGCTTAATTTAATGAACAAAAGAAGACCAAAATGACAAAAATCCAATTAGTAAAACCAGAGTTCTGAATTTTTAAAGAATATCTTGAATTAAGGCATAGAGTTATAAAGCGCCAATCGGAGCTATCTGGTCACGCTAGACTGGGTCAAATCTGAAAAGTCAAGCCGACCACGATGGAGCATGGATTGGATACAGAAGCTACACAGGACCTGCTGAAACATAGCTTCAGAGAGAAAAGCGTTGACGTTGAGGAGCAGCTGCGAAAAGCGGAGGAGGCTATGCGTAGATGTCAATCCAAAGGATTGTAGGTGATGCGTGGGTTCAGAGCCGCGCAGTCGGGTCTCACGTTGCCGTCAAGGTCTCGGCTGAAGAAGGCAATGCATGGTCATCAAGCCGCGTAGTCGGGTCCTGCATAGTCATCGAGCTCCGGGTTGATGAAGGCAATGCGACGTCGTCGAGCTGCGCAATCATGTCCCACTTCGTCGTCAAGCTCTGAACACTGAAGGCAATGCGTCACCAACGGGCCACTCTGTTGATGCGGTGGAGCCCTCACAGTGGCGATGCGTCGAAGGCAAATGCATCAGTTCTGACCAGCGCAAAGCAGACGATGCATGGATTTTTACAGAACAACCAAGAAAACCCAACTCCAGGGGCCCAGGCCTGGATGGCACCACTTGGCAGGGCAGGACTCACAGGTGGCTGTAGCAGGGATAAATTAAGTCTTTAATGTCCCAGATACTTCAGAACAGTAGGCAAGCCAACAAGCCCTTGGAGTCACTTGGTTCTGGGGATGTAGGTTTTCAGGTCCATTCTTCTCACCACCAGGCAAGGGGCAGCAGGCAGCAGGGCAGGCGCAGCGAGGTAGGAGTCCAGCAAATCTAACAGAGTCCAGCAGAGTATCAGTCCTTTCAGCAGCACAGCAGTCCTTCTTCTTGGCAGAGTATCATGAGGTCCAGAGTGTATTGAGTTGGTGGTGTCAGGGGTCCAGTACTTACGCCCACTTGTGACTTTGAAGTGGGGGGAGACTTCAAAAAGAGGCTTTTGAAGTCCAGAAGGTCCCTGCCCTTCCTGCCCTGGCTCCAGACTCACTACGGGGGGCGGCATGCAGCTCTTTGTGTGTGGACAGGCACATCCCTATTCAGGTGCAAGTGCCAGCTCCTCCCTCCCATCTAGCTCAGGAAGGCCCATCAGCCTGGTGATGGGTCTTCACGATGTGACTGTCACATCTCAGCTCCCTTTAAGTGTGACTGTCTAGAGGAATGCACAAAGCCAAGCTGTCACCCACCCCAGACGTTTATTCAGAGACAGGCAGAGGCACACAATGGTTACAGTATAAAAATGCTAACTTTCTAAACATGGCATTTTCAGACATACAATTTAAAATCTGACTTCACTATAAATTGTGATTTAAATTGCGAGTCCAGAGACACCAAACTTGAAATATCTATTTTTTTTAATTGGAAATTACACTTATAAAATGTAATAAGGCAATCCCAATGTTAACCTATGGGGGAGATAGGCCTTGCAGTAGTGAAAAACAAATTTAAGAATTTTTCATGTGAGAGAATCCTGTGCCGAGACAGTAGGTAGAGATCCAGAAGGGGATGGGGGGACAGCCAAATTATTAGAGCAAGATGGTACAGCCAGCAATGAGCCCTCCAAGGAAGAACAGTTTGTAGGCATCAACTCAGTTCCATCAGGATCCCATAAAGCTCATCTTCCAGCTCCAGTAATGCAACACGGTCAATTAATTCTTGATCGAACACTGCAGACACAAAACCCTCTGCTGAATCCATGGGCGTGCCATTAACCTTACTCCTTCATTGAGATGGAAGAGTGGAGGGAGTGGAGTGCCCAGGTGTAATCCTGGAGGATTTATTGCGTACATTAGATACCAATACTAGTCAAGACCTTCATCCAGGTCACTGTCAGAAAGGTCTGAAAATGAGAAAAAGGACTAAGGACTGTCCCCCCAAGTCGCAGCCAACTCCAAGCTACCTGGGCACAGAAGCTGAGCAGCTGGAAGAGATTGTGTCATGATTGATGGTATCCAGGAAACTACTGAAGGCTCAACTACGTGAGCCAATGGGACCACCAGAGAATCCATCTGAGGAGGTAGAATAAGGATCTGCAGGATCAGCCTCTTACTGCTGGGTGTAGCTTCACTTGAACAAAGGGAAAAAGTTGTGGCTGCCAATGGATTCAGCTGCCCCCCATCCTGACCAGGCTCAGCAGTTGCAGCAGTAGTTACAGCAGAGAGGGGTGGGCCCACCATTAGAAAAGCATCCAATGTACGTTGGGTGTGAGGTACTAGGCTGTCCCTTCACAGTCCAGGCAAGCCTGATACAGCATTGTCCCCGGAAACCTTCTCACTCAGGGATATCTCCACGGTGGCCAACACATGGGAATCTTCTACCCCCTCCTGAACTTTAAAGGGAGAGGCGGGGGGCAGATGACAACATTCTCCCCCTTGAGCCCACTGCGGGTGTTAATACTGCCATCACCCACCTTTCCTGGAAGCAGACACTTCTTCTCCAGCTTCGGGGAGGTATGGGGACGAGGGAGGTATCTGTTCCAAGTCACCTACCCTTCGTAGGGGGACACTTCGCAGGCATCCTGGCCTTAATCCTACTTGCAGCACTGGCAACACCCTGCCACAGATCCAGAGCCTTCCTCCTCCGCAACGAAAATTTAGCCATCAGCAGACAGAGAGCTAGACTTCCAGCCTGCAACAATGTATCAGGCAGAGGGGCAGCCCAGTAAAGAAGCAGTGCCTGGAGGGAAAAATCAACAACAAAGTAGCAACTGCTGCTGGTATGTGCCTTCCTCCACACCACCAGCTGCCCAGGACTGTGACAGCAAGGCGGCCAGCAATCAGCCTCCCCAAAGGCTGCAGAATCGAAGGTCCGAGTTCCCTCCACTCAAGCCGCTAGCACTAGCCAACTGGCATAAAATACGGCCCCTCTGTGCTCAGCTGTTGGGAATGCCAGCGAAAGCCAGTCATAGCGTCTGTTACTGCCGGCTCCTTTCCTAGAGGCTGGCGGGCAGAGCAGAGACCAGTAAGCCTCTGAGGACCAGCAAACCATCTGCAGGTGGCCACCAGATAACGCAAGTGGTCAGAAGAGGGTCTGGGGGGCACCTTCCTGGCCTAGGTATCGCTTACATGGACTCCAGGCTTCGGGGCACCGGACCGCAACGCCGGTTCAGCAGCAAGCCTCCATCTTAGCCCAAAATCAAGATGCAAAAACTCACGTTAGGAGCCATTTATCATCTTCTCTTGCAGCACAGAGAGGATTATTGTAAGGACTCAGTGGCATTGAAGATTGCCCACGTTAAGACACAAGTGGTTCTTTGCAAATTATCAAAAAATATGGATACTATCCAGTCATGGTTGGGGGTTGTGAAAGCCTCCCGGGCGACTCTCTAAGAGATGGCGGCACTCCCGTGACTCGCTCGTGGTGACAGGGCTCTCTGAGGGATTTTCCAGCACCACCCGGGTCTTGAAGGTCGGCAAATGGCATAAATCAAGGTCGGAATGTAAGCGCCTCCAGATGGAAGCATTTTTGTCTCTTCTCCGGCAAGCCTCGACCTTTTAATAAGCATTTTGCTCACAGCTGAGGTACCTGTAACAATTGGCTAATTGCTGCCCACGCGCTGAGGAAGCCGTCTCTTTCGCGCGTTACACTTTCACTGCTAGCACAGATTTATGACAACTAATTACCAGAGTGAGATGGATTTTAATGTCAAGCTTTGAAATGATTTACTGCCTCACTTCGATAAGCGATGACCCCTCTCTGAACCCTCTCACTTCCTGACTAACATAATGAGAACTGTTATTTCAAAGCAGCCTGCATGCTGAGGAGATTGTTTTCACCGCGCGCTGTGTCTTCTCAAGAGGGGCAGTGATTCTTTCATTTACTGTCTTCAGATTACTGACTCTTGATGTTTGACACTAGAAGCTATGTAGAAAAGTGAATTTTGTCCTCACTTTCATACGCTTGTCTTCTTTATTAATATGCTTTAAATAGGCATTTCAGCAACCTCATTTTTTTTTTTATATATTGCCAGTCTGTTGTAGATGAAACCATCTGCATTTCTCAGTTGATTTTCTCAGAGCCTGCAAATGCCATATGAATGAACCACGAAGTTATTTATTTAAAGTGGCTCTCTTGGCTATGAAATTAAATTTAGCATGTTGTATGGCTTGCTCTGTTGTGGAAACATTTCTGTAATGAATTGTGGTGACTTACATTTCGTATATTTTTTTTTCCCTTTAAGCATACAGTTACCACTTTCATATCTTACTTCATGCTTATTGGTAAATGTGTACTTTGATATTCTGTCATGCACCAAATGCACGTAATCCCCATTACAGTGTATCTTCTCCATTATTATTAGATGGAATTGCGCACTTACGTTATACCTTGCAGTTTTTCACAACCTCTTATATATAGGTTTTAACTTTTCCTATTGCATGGGTAGGTTAAAAAAAGTATCTTCTTTGCAAGTATCTTCACATCGCAGTTTCTTTGTTCATTCAAAGCCACGTGCAAATTTCGCTAAAATGGAAGATTCTCAAGTACCAATACCCAAGACAGCTACTTCTTCAGCTGTGGCTAGCGGCTCCTCTTCTCTTACTAAAGTCACAACTAAACGCCTTAAAAAGGATCCACCTTCTCCACCGAAGTCATCTTTGTCCGTCTCCATGGATCTTCTTCTGGAGGAAATTCGAGCCTTGCGACCATTTGTTGAAGAGACTAACTCTAAAATACAAATTCTAACCGACGGGTGGGAAAGACTGGAAGAAAGAGTCACCAAGGTTGAACATAATGTTGAAACTCTCAATGCATCTTACACTAAAGTGGACATTCTTCATTCCCAAATTACATCCCTGCAAAAACAGGTTGAAAACCTTGAAAACAGAAATAGGCGCAACAACCTTCGCATTTATGGATTATCGGAAGGCGTGGAAGGGTCGGATCCCATCTCCTTTTTTCAGAAATTTTTACCGTCAATACTAAATCTACCGGAAGACACAGACTGGGCCCAATGCATTCAGCATCCTCAAGTACGAAAAGACCAAGAGGAGTCATATTGTATTTTCTTGAGTATATGGATCTCCTCAAAGATTCTATCAGCAGTTAGGCTCCTGAAGCGTATTTCATTTTCAGGTCACCAATTGTTCTTTTCACAGGACTATGCCAAGCCCACAGCGGACAGACGTAAAGAATTCCTTGCTATGCGTCCAGCGTTGCGTTCAATCGGAGCACGATTTGGATTATTTCATCCCTGCTTGTTTAAAGTCACTCTTAATAACAATACCGTGACTTACGAGGACCCAACAAAGCTGAAGAGTTTCCTTAATACACAATGCCCAGAAAAGATGGACTTTTCCAGCACTCGCTTTAAATAGCCCTTTTTTTGTTATACACTGGAATGGGGTTTAGTTTTCAGTATGACGTTTTACTTATAGAAGTTTAGCATAGTTTCTACCATGGTAAAATGTTTGTTTATTCTTATTAACCCCTTTCATTTCAGGTTATGACCTTATAATGTCTGATATCACAATATGTCACAACATGTCGTGTCATACTCCCTTCTGTTCGTATTAACCATTTTTTTTTCCTCTTTTTTCTTTTTAGTTTTTGTTCCTTTGTTCCTGTTTACACAGGACCTAACCTCATGTGCCTGACCTATTAGTTTTGTATAGTGTTTACATCCCGAAGTCTCCCCTGCCTTACCTCGTGGAGTCCGGATGCGCCATCGTTCCATGTGGTCTCTCCCCCCCATCCTTCCATTGTTTTGATCTTTATATACATATGATCCTTTTTCTTATATTCTTCTTTACAGTCTTCACCCCTTCTCCTTTATTTCCTCTTCTTTCTCTCCACCTCACATATTTCTATCATATGTCTCCTTTTCCAATCTTGCTTTTTTATCTTTTCAGCTTCATTCAATTGGTTTCATCCTTCAATATTTCACTTATATATCTACTATTCTCTCACTCAACTCTCTCATGTGCATCAATCTTTCCTATACCTTGTTTTCTTTCTTTCTCTCTTTCTTTATCTACTCTATCCCTTCTTTTTTCTTCAATTGGTTTTCACATCAATCAATCAATCATGTCACTTATAAAGCGCACTACATACCCGCGAGGGTCTCAAGGCGCTGGGGGAAGACGGGGGTGGTGCTGCTACTGATCGAAGAGCCAGGTCTTGAGGAGTCTTCTGAAGGCCAGTAGGTCTTGGGTCTGTCGGAGGTTGGTGGGGAGGGTGTTCCAGGTCTTGGCGGCGAGGTGGGAGAAGGATCTGCCGCCGGCGGTCGTTTTCCGGATGCGGGGGACTGTGGCGAGGGCGAGGATGGTCGAGCAGAGCTGGCGGGTGGAGGTGTAGAAGCTGAGTCGTCTGTTGAGGTAGGCTGATCCGGAGTTGTGGAGTGCTTTGTGTGCGTGGGTGAGGAGCTTGAAGGTTATCCTCTTGTTGACAGGGAGCCAGTGCAGGTCTCTCAGGTTGGGTGTGATGTGGCTGCGTCGGGGGATGTCGAGGATAAGACGTGCAGAGGCGTTCTGGATGCGTTGCAGCCGTCTCAGGAGCTTAGCCGTCGTTCCTGCGTAGAGGGCGTTTCCGTAGTCCAGCCTGCTGGTGACGAGGGCCTGGGTGACTGTTTTTCTTGTTTCGGTGGGGATCCACTTGAAGATCCTGCGGAGCATTCGGAGGATGTTGAAGCAGGATGAGGAAACGGCGTTGACCTGCTTAGTCATGGAGAGGGTGGGGTCGAGGATGACCCCTAGGTTGCGTACGTGGTCGGTGGGTGGCGGGGCTGTTCCCAGTGATGTCGGCCACCAGGAGTCGTCCCAGGCTGAAGGGTTGGAACCAAGGATGAGGACCTCCGTCTTGTCCGAGTTCAGCTTCAGGCGGCTGGTCCTCATCCATTCGGCGACGGCCTTCATTCCTTCGTGGAGGTGGGCTTTGGCGGTGTGAGGGTCTTTGGTGAGGGAGAGGATCAACTGGGTGTCGTCGGCGTAGGAGATGATGTTGAGGTTGTGCTGTCGGGCGACGTGGGCGAGGGGTGCCATGTAGATGTTGAACAGCGTTGGGCTGAGGGAGGAGCCTTGGGGTACGCCGCAGATGATCTTGGTGGCCTTGGATCGGAAGGGGGTGAGGCGGACGCTTTGTGTTCTGCCGGAAAGGAAGGATGTGGTCCAGTCCAGGGCCTTCTCTTGGATCCCGGCGTCGTGAAGGCGTGTTCGTAGTGTGTGGTGGCAGACCGTGTCGAAGGCGGCTGATAGGTCCAGGAGGATGAGGGCTGCTGTTTCTCCATTGTCTAGCAGGGTCCTGATGTCATCGGTGGCGGCGATGAGGGCGGTTTCGGTGCTGTGGTTGCTGCGGAAGCCGGACTGGGAAGGGTCCAGGATGTTGTTCTCCTCGAGGTAGCGGGTCAGTTGTTTGTTGACGATTTTCTCGGTGACCTTTGCGGGGAACGGGAGCAGAGAGATGGGTCGGAAGTTCTTGAGGTCCTTGGGGTCTGCCTTGGGTTTCTTGAGTAAGGCGGTGATCTCGGCGTGCTTCCAGCTTTCCGGGAAGGTTGCTGTCTCGAAGGAGATGTTGATTATTTTCCGGAGATGGGGCGCGATGGCTGTACTGGCTTTGTTGAAGATGTGGTGAGGGCACGGGTCTAGCGGTGAACCGGAGTGGATGGTGTTCATGATCTCGCTGGTGTCCTCGTCGTTGATGTTGGTCCAGGAGAGCAGGCGGTTGGTGGTTGTGGGGGCAGTGGTCTCGGTGGTTGCCGGGGCGGTCGTGGTGTTGAAGCTGTCGTGGATGTCGGCGATTTTGCGGTGGAAGAAGGTGGCCAGTGAGTCGCACAGGTCTCGCGACGGCTGGATGTCGTTGGTGTTGGAGCTGGGGTTGGAGAGTTCCTTCACGATGTTGAAGAGCTCTTTGCTGTTGTGTGCGTTGTTGTCTAGGCGGTCTTTGAGTGAGGCCCTTTTGGCGGATCTGATGAGGTGATGGTGACTGCGGGTGGCGCTCTTGTGGGCGGCGTAGCTGTCCGCTGTCCGTTCGTGGAGCCAGATCTTCTCCAGTTTTCGGCATGTTCGTTTGGAGGCCTGGAGGTCTTCGGTGAACCAGGTGGCTTTCTTGCTGGTGTGGCTGTTGGGCGGATTCTTGAGCGGGGCGAGGGTGTTGGCGCAGTCGTCGATCCACTGTCTGAGGTTGCGGGCGGCGGTGTCGGGGTCGGAGGGTTCGGCGGGTGGGCTCAGGGTGAGGGTTGTGGTTAGCTGGTCTTCCGTGACTCTGCTCCAGCAGCGGCGAGGCATTTGTTCGGTGCGGTGGTGCGTGGTGGGCTTCCTGTAGGTGAAGTGGATGCAGTGGTGGTCAGTCCAGTGGGGTTCGGAGGTGTGGTTGAAGGAGAGGTGTGGGCTTGCGGAAAAGATGGAGTCGAGCGTGTGGCCGGCGGCGTTGGTGGGTGTAGTCACGAGCTGTCTGAGTCCGAGGGTGGCGAGGTTGTCGATCAGGGTGGTGGAGTTGGTGTCCTTGTTGTTCTCGAGGTGGAAGTTCAGGTCCCCGAGGAGGATGTAGTCCGTGGAGGCGATGGCGTGTGTGCTGACGAAGTCAGCGATGGAATCGCTGAACTGTGGTCGGGGTCCGGGGGTCTGTAGATGAGGGTTCCTCTGAGGGTGGTGTTGGGATCGGTGTGGATCTGGAAGTGCATGTGTTCGGCGGTGCTGAGGGTGTCGTCGGTGTTGGTTGAGACTCTGAGGGTGTTCCTGTGGACGATGGCGATGCCTCCTCCGACTCCGTTGGTGCGGTCCCTGCGGGTGATCTTGTATCCGTCCGGGATGGCAATGGCGATGTCGGGGGCTGAAGCGGGATTCAGCCAGGTCTCCGTCAGGAATGCGACGTCTGGGGAGGTTGAGTCGAGAAGGTCCCAGAGTTCGATGGCGTGTTTGCGGGCGGAGCGGGTGTTGAGGAGGATGCATCTGAGGTAGTTGGGTTCTTTCCTGGGCGGTGGTTTGGCGGGGCGGGTGCTGGCGAAGCTGCAGTTCCGGCAGGTGAAGGGCCCTTGGGTGCGCTTCGGGGTGGCCTGGTAGCAGGCGTGATCTTTTCCGGGGTTTAGTGCGTGGAGGGTGCTGGCGTCGTATCGGCGTCTGTTGATGTGGCGGGCGCGGGGGATGCCCGGACCAGGGGGTCTGGTGCTGGGCGCGGTCACGGCGCGGACGGGCGCAGACTGGCTTGCCTTAGGCGCGCCTTCGGCGCGCCAGCGGCGCGGCCGCACAGCGGCCGCCATAAATGGGGAGGTGGGAGGGAGGAGCAGGGAATGGGGCAGCGAATGGGCAGTGAGGGGCGGGGCCGCAGGCGCAGCGGCGGGAAACAGGCACAGAAGGGAAAACGAGCACAATCAGGGCATCAAGGGGGCACAGAAAGGAAAAAAAAAAACGAGCACAATCAGGGGCAGCAAGGGGGCACAGAAAGGAAAAACGAGCACAATCAGGGGCAGCAAAGGGGCACAGAAAGGAAAAACGAGCACAATCAGGGGCAGCAAGGGGGGCACAGAAAGGAAAAACGAGCACAATCAGGGGCAGCAAGGGGGCACAGAAAGGAAAAACGAGCACAATCAGGGGCAGCAAGGGGGGCACAGAAAGGAAAAACGAGCACAATCAGGGGCAGCAAGGGGGCACAGAAAGGAAAAACGAGCACAATCAGGGGCAGCAAGGGGGGCACAGAAAGGAAAAAACGAGCACAATCAGGGGCAGCAAGGGGGCACAGAAAGGAAAAAAACTAGCACAATCAGGGGCAGCAAGGGGGCACAGAAAGGAAAAAACTAGCACAATGAGGGGCAGCAAGGGGGCACAGAAAGGAAAACGAGCACAATCAGGGGCAGCAAGGGGGCACAGAAAGGAAAAAACTAGCACAATCAGGGGCAGCAAGGGGGCACAAAAAGGAAAAACGAGCACAATCAGGGGCAGCAAGGGGGCACAAAAAGGAAAAACGAGCACAATCAGGGGCAGCAAGGGGGGCACAGAAAGGAAAAACGAGCACAATCAGGGGCAGCAAGGGGGCACAGAAAGGAAAACGAGCACAATCAGGGGCAGCAGCAGGGCACACAGATGGAGCTGTGTGGTGGGGGAGCGACCTACCAGTCAAGGTCAGGGGTCGTCCAATATCTTCGTACTTAACATAAGCTTTCTTCCAGTGCTTTACATTTTTATTGTTGCTGAATTTTTTGGAAACAGTACTGTTCACAATGTACATAGTTCTATTGGTTCACTTATGTCTCTATTACTTCTAATCCACACATGTTCTTAAAAATTATCTCGTGGAATGTCAGAGGCTTGAACTCCCCCATTAAAAGACAAAAGTCTTATCCCACTTATCAAAGTTAGATGCTAATATTGCATTATTACAAGAAACTCATCTCACTGAAAGCGAATCACTAAAACTCAAAAGAAATTGGGTTGGTGAAGTTTTTTCTCGCCAGGTGACGGTAAAAGAAATGGGGTTATAACTCTTTGCCACAAAGCACTGAAAACCCAGCTTGTCTCTCAAGAATCTGACACAGAAGGTAGATGGGTTTTCACAAATCTATTGTTAGGGAAGACCTCCTTATCCTTGCTCAATATTTATGCCCCTACCAACGGCGACACTAGTTTCTGGTCACGCATCTCTCAATTGTTACTCAAATATCCGTCAGATAACTTCATCCTTGCAGGCGATTGCAATAAAGTGATGGATCCGGTCATCAACAGAAATTCTAACTCCCATTTTAACTCAAATGCAGCACACAAAACTTTCATACAAACCATTAAACAAAGAAATGTATTAGATTCATGGCGCCTTTGTAACCCATCCACAAGAGAATATTCTTTTTTCTCCCATCCACACCAAACACAATCCCGAATCGACCACATTTTTATTTCACGAAATGTCTCCCAATCCCTACGTTCTGCTGATATAGGCCCTATACTTATTTCAGATCATGCCCCTGTTTCGGTTCAATTGGACCTTTTGAGCCACTCCACATCATCAAAAAATGGCGTTTCAACAACTCTTTACTTCTTGACCCTAAGTTTAACTCATCTTTTGTCTCCTTTTCTCAAGAGTTTTTCTCTATTAACCTAACGAAAGATGTTTCCTTTCACACAGTATGGGATGCCTTCAAAGCTACTACAAGAGACTTCATTATTAGATTTGTGTCAAACAAACACAAAGCCTTCCGCATAACACACAATACACTTCTTGATAAGATTAAAAAGCTTGAACACTCTTTCCATACCTCTAAATCAAAGGAATCTCTCAAAGATCTCATTAATGCAAAGATCGCCTTTAATGAAACGGCCACTAAACAGGCCTCCTTATATTTACTTAAATCCTCAGCAAAGTACTATGGGGGCCAAAATAAATCAGGCAAACTTCTGGCTAATTATTTGAAAATTAAACAACAAAAACTCCATATTGATTCCATTATAGATGATAATCAAGTACCAAAACTCAAAGACCCTGAAATTCTCCAAGAATTTGTACACTTCTATAAATCTTTATACACACCAGAAAGCACACCTTCAGATACAGATCTTTCCCATTACTTCTCCACAATCCAAAAACACATCCATCCCCAATTGGATTTAACAACACTGGAATCTGATCTTACACAAACAGAATTATTAAATGCTTTAAAAACCCTTAAAAAGGACAAAGCCCTTGGCCCTGTCGGCTTTACAGTGGAATTTTATCTACACTTTGCTCATTTATTACTCCCACACTTGCACACTCTTATTTCTTCCTTTATCACTTCCCGTAAGTCCATTGGCTCTTTTTCTGAAGCCTTGATCTGTCTAATACCAAAAGCTGATAAGGACTTACGCTTTTGTAAAAATTACAGACCCATCTCCTTAGTTAACGTGGACTATAAAATCTTTTCCAAAGCTTTAGCTCTAAGACTAGAACCGCATCTTCCTTGTTACTTGGCAAGGAACAATCAGGCTTTGTCAAAGGTCGCAATATTACTGACAACACACGTTTATTTTTTAACATTATATCCAAATCATCACACTATTCGGATTCTCTGGCAGCAATTGCGTTAGACGCGGAAAAAGCCTTTGATCAGGTTTATTGGCCATTTATCTTCCACGCTCTCAAATGGTTCGGTTTTGGACCAAAAATCACTTCCTTAATTGCTCTACTTTATTCGGAACCCAAAGCTGCAATATCAACTAATGGTCTCATCTCTCCTTACTTCAATCTCAAGCGAGGTGTTCGTCAAGGATGTCCCCTATCACCTTTTCTTTTTAATTTAGCTTTAGAACCCTTCCTGTCAAAAATTCGCCAAAATCATTCCATCACAGGCTTTGTCTCGGACCCTCAACAAATTAAATTAGCAGCATACGCTGACGATATTTTAGTCTTTCTCTCCCAACCACAATCCTCCCTCACAGCCTTTTTAGGAGAAGTAGAAGATTATGGTCTGGTATAAATTAAACGGAGGGAAATGCGAGATATTACCCTTAACCAAATACACCTTCAAAGATGATTTTAAGATTTCTAATTTCACCTGGAACTCTAAGCATGTAAAATATCTCGGCATCTGGTTCTCTTCCTCTATTAAAACATCCATCTCTCTAAACATTGATAAATGTTCCACCAAACTTAAAGCACTAACTGCAAGATGGCATCCCCTCCATCTATCCTGGTGGGGTCGCTTGGACACCATTAAAATGATCCTGACACCTATAGTTCTGTACATTCTTTCTAACATACCAACATCCATTCCATCTAACTCCTTTCAAAAAATTAACTCCATTCTAACTTCCTTTTTATGGAATGCTAAAAAGTCAAGAATGGCGTTATAGAAATTAACAAGACCCAAATCCGAAGGAGGGGTTAACTTTCCCCATTTCTCTAATTATCATCAAGCCTTCCAACTAAGACAATTATCAAACTGGATCACTACTCAATCTGAAAGTAGGCCTCTTTGGGTTGATCTCAAACTCTCTTTTTTAACCCCTTTCTCATTCCAGGAATATCTTTCCTTTACCCGGAAGCCACAAAAGCTCTCTACTCCCATAATTAAGCAATCATGTAAACTATTATCCACTGCACCTCATTTAGCTATACACAACTCAGAAACTTTTCTCAATTCCACAATTTGGCATAACAAACTGATCCTTTTTAAAGGAAAACCTATATACTGGAAGGTTTGGAGGAACAAAGGTCTGCTTTGGGTTCACCAACTTTTTGACCAAGGCTCACCCATTCCATTTACACAATTACAAACTGCTTATCACTTACCTCCTTCCTTTAAACCTAAATTTCTGACTTTGCAGAATGTAATAATTGAGGCACACGCTAAATTTACAACTTCACCCCCCTCAAAACCCCAGCCCCTCTTCCCATGGCACAATGTCTTTCTCATACACCCCAAGGCCTCCCATATTTATTCTCGTCTAATGGCACCTCCTGAAAATAGACACAAAACCAAAGTAGAACTTTCATGGGAATCTGATCTGGAAACGAACTGGCCCATTACTCTATGGAACAGAATTTGGATGAAACTCAGGAAATCCTCTAGAGCAGCCAGCACAACACAAACACTTTTCTTTATTTATAATCGGTTATTTTTTACCCCAGCTTACCTAAATAAGATACATAACACAAATCCCACCACATGTTGGACATGCTCCCAAGGTGACGCTGACTTCAAACACATGCTATTTACATGCACATATGTTTTTAAATTTTGGGAACAAGTTTGTCGCCAAATCAACATCATTTTTCATACCACAACACCCCTATCCCTTAACAACATTTTCCTAGGTAGCTTAGCACGGGAATGGGAGGAAAATCAATCCCAACTAAAACTCATTGATCTGCTACTGGCTGTGGCGTTCCAACAGATTTCAAAGAATTGGAAAGACTCTTCTAAATTGTCCTATTTAGCATGGTGGTATGCTGTATGCCATAATCATCGTCTAGATACGGCCCTCGTTCACCCTATCTCTCTAGCCACGAAAAGATTACACCTCTGGTCCCCCCTCACACAATTTCTAAATACAACAGCAAAGAACACTTCTTCCCTCGCTCCTTCAATGCAAGAAGTTACCAAGCCTCCCTGACTTCCTACTGTTTGTCTTTATATAATTCCGTTCAACTTGTCATTCCTTATTATACCCTTTCAACTGTATATTTTTTGACATGTGTTACTATTCGCAATATCTGTGAACCTTTGAAAGTATTCATATCATTTCCAAAGTTATACCTTTATTACCCTGAAGATTTCTGTATATCAATAGTATTTTTAAGTACCCTCTTCTGTCTTAATGCATTGGTAAATGATTGTCTGTACGAAGTATTGTTTTCATCACCACTTTAATTTTTCAATAAACCTTTACTTGAACTTAAAAATTAGTAGTCTACTTGGGCCTCTATTCTCCTGCTCTCTACTTTCATACTTTTTTGTTCTTAATTGTATTTTCTTTCCTCCTTTTTCATTTTCATCCTTCGTTCTATGCTTTAGCTCTTTCTTGAGTTTTCTGGGGGTTCTTTTTTGAGTGCAGGTTTTCTGGTTTCTTAATTCTACCATTACTAACCCTGACACTGACGATGTTCTTTTTTTCCAATAATTTCTCCCTCCCCTTTATATTCTTGACCACCCTTCTTGCTCTAGGTATGTATTGTCTGTAACTAGTTGCCTCTCCAAATTTCTTTACAAGCATTGCACACCTGGAGACATATGCACTGTGGCCCCCTACTATATGCATAGCTTGCTCTCCCGGCTCCCTATTTACATTTTCACTCCTTACTGGTCTGACTATAGATGGCATATGTTTTCGGATTTGTTTCAGCTCGCCCACAATTAACTACAGCTGTTCTTTCTGAGATTTCAATATATCATTATTCATCATAGATACTTCCAACAGTCCTTGTAGAGTCTTTCGTAAGATCACCATTACATCCAATATAGTTGAAGATGGGGACACTGAAATCTCTAGGTTGGGGTAAAGTTAAATACTGAGCTTGCAGTTTCCTCACTTGCACTTTTCGGGTTTAGCTCTGGGCTCTCCATCTGCCCCCCCTGTTCGGACTCATTACCCACCAATCCTGAGGTACTATAATCTATAGGTCCCGCCTTCTCCTTCTGTTGATGTGGGCTTCTGCCTGTCTGGGGGGTGAATAGACTTGGTGATGAAGACAACCCTGGATTGAAAGTAAGAACGCTTTGGTTAGGTAATGATTGGCTATTAATGATGGGTAAGTCTGAATCTGGTGGAATCGGGCGATCCAACCAGACCTCATATTGGGCCTTTATTTGTTGCCTATCCGCACTTATGCCTGGACTTGGCAATTGCTCTTTTCTTTTAAAATGTTTGCTCACGAAGTCCTTGATGGGGTTAGAAAGGGCCAACCCTCCTTCCTTCTCGTCTTGCTGAGGGCTTTCATGGGATATACTGCTGTTGATCTGGCATGCTGACTTTTTTCCTTTTCCTTTTGAGGCTGCCTTAACCTCATCTATTGGATCATTTCTCGTTGTGGTGTCTGTTGACGGGCCATTGCCTTTCCGCAATTTGCCTCTGCCAGGTGCCATCCCCACTACTACGCAGCACTTTTCCCTTACACTCCTCCAGGGGCACCTACTGCACGTTTGCGGTGTTAAGATTACCTTGCTCTACTCAGTCGCTGCTCAGTAGCTTACTTAAAAAATTGCTTAATAACTAACACTTCCACTTACCTCTGCTGTGCCTGTTTGCCTGTACACCTGTGTGTTCTGTCCTCTCCTATCGCGACCTCCACCCTATATTACAATTTTCTCCAGTCTTCTCCAGTCTTCTCTGCTAATATTTATTCCATATTTAATAGGCAATTGTAGGAGATTATACCGTTGTAATGCTTCGGGGGAGCTGAGGATTACTAAGGACTACTGCGCTGCCCTACCCTGTACAGCGTTTTGCCACCGGCCTTCTCAAGAATCTTTTCCCAGGGCTTGCGGTCAGCGACAGTAGATAACGACGCATTGGTATTTTCTCCTTTCTTTTGTTCAATGTGGCGTCTGTGTCGGGTATCCGATCGCAAGCGTCCACGTTAGATGCTGCGGGTGAGCTGGCACGAGCACGACAGGGTGCACGCGCGCTCGTTACACGTGGCTGCGTCAGGCTACAGCTATGGCAACAGCAGAGGCAGAGCTGTCTGGAATCACGGTGTCACAGTGTGACATAATAGATTGTAGGATAACATCTAGAGTTGAGATAGCGCTGCCCTCTGAGTCCGGTGCCTTGGCCCCAGCGACCCCCACAAGCTGATTAGTCGGAGAGTAGTCCCAATTCAGATCTTTTCCTTTCCCTTTGGCTTGGTCTGAGCACCCTGCCTTCCTATTAGCTTGTTGCAGGGTTGCGGCAGAGTCTATCCCGCTAGTGTCTGGCAGGCTTTCGCTCTCACTTGTGTCCTACAGCGATATAGAATCGTCTACATAGAAGGTGTCATCCGCCAGTGAATAAAAGCAATTTGTTGCCTCTAAATCAATTTCCTTTACATCCCCCTGCTTTCTTTATTGCGCTTTGATGCCTGTTTCCGTGATCTCCATAAGGTCTCAAGGGGGTGTTTAGTGTCTTGTTGAGGATTTTTAGAGGGTTTCTCTTGCAGCTTCTCTCCCCCCTCTTGTGTCTTTGACTTTTGAGGTTTCAGGCTGGATGTTATTGCTTTTACTATCTTTATTGTTTTTACCCTTGATAACGCCGATTCTTATCTAATTATCTATAAGAACCTTCTGGTCGCCAAGATCTTTTTACCTGTTGAATAGTGTAAAGGAGAGAATCTCATCTGGTTATATAACAGCATTCATTTTGTCTGAAAGGACCACTGACTCCAAATTCAAGTTTAAGAATTTATTATCGCCAAAAATAACTGAACATGCAAGCACCTCAACACGAGGTTAAAGAAATAGATGGGCACTAATACAAATAATAACCTACGCAGGAGTCTCATCCGACTCAGAATAAAGAGAATAGAAAGTTCTAGAAGGATCAACCAAGCTATGATTGCTCCAATTTCTACGTTGCTCTTCATTTATCTAAGCAAGCTTTAAATCAATTGCTGTCCCTACACTAACACTTAGTGACATCCCTGCATAACGATTTTCATAGGCAAGAGTGAATAAAAGGTGTCAGCTGTGAAGACTTCCTAAGAAGTGCAGTCACATAATACCTAAGCTCCGCTCTGTCCTTCTCTCTGGTCTCCCCTACCTCTTCTCTGGCCTCCTCCCTCAGGGCACTATCCCTAATACAAAACCCCAATACAATTGTACACGCCTTTGTCACGCCTCCTTGGCCAGGTCTTCTTTCTTGTACTTTTCCATCGAAACGGTTACTTCATCCTGGACGGTTGCGATGACCTTGAGTCCCAGGCAACTTCTCCGCTGAAAGTATCATCCCTAAATTCCATTTCACTCCCCGTACCATGCCTCCCATCTCTCTAACTTTTGAAAACAAAGAGTTAGTCTTTACTAACGAGACATGTCTCCTTGCACCTGCAACAAAAGATACGTTCAACAGAAACCTTCTACTGTGCTAATTAAATCTACCGTTTGTGCCCAGAGAGCCTTACCAAGAGAAACTTTTCTCTGCCTACAAAATAAGCTAACATAAAAAATAAACCAGGCCTTCCCTAAGCATATATGTAGTCAGGCCTTTACATATAACTTTTAAACACACATCTTACTTTTCCCTATAAGCATTTTCATTACAATTCATATGCAAACAATAAATTACATGTGCAACTTTAATATGGTGCACGTTTTAAACTACTGCAATTGAATTGCACACGAACTAATTTCTCTATGCATTATGTTCACATAATTCAATAAGCATTACATTACATAATTATCATAACACAATTATACTGCTGCGTTCACTTAATATTAGTGAACTATTCACTCTTACTAAACATGCATGAATACACAACTGAATATATGCGAATATATGTCTGATTACATGCGGGTGCAGACTACCAGTGATTATGATGCACCCCTACAATTCACAAGTACATTTCGCTCTATCAGTTCCCCCTTTGATGACTCCTGTCATCATTTTTCATTCTACTTTCTTGGAGAAAGAACCGACCTAAACAGAACTCGTTGCCATCTTTCCTGATCTTAGTTTCTCCATGCTCTTGAGCCTCTGATATTGACTGTCCTGCAGTCTTGCCAATCTCATCTCATTTTCCCTCAATGCTCTCTTGACTCGGCCTGCCCGATACCACTTGTAGGCCTTGATCAAAATCCACAAACAAACCACACAAACCACCACGATAAGGAGGGGTCTCAGAAAATACCCAAGGAATCCCTTTCCTAGATTTGCAAACCAACCTCCCACTTGACCAAAACCCTTGCCAACCTTTTCCCAGGCCCCCTCTTCGGTCAAATTCGCTATTTTTGTGTGGATTGTAGTGATGTTACTTATATATTTCTCCAGATCCTTGCTACGGTCTGGTATATAAGTGCAGCACTCTTGAACCTTCAACATTTTACAGACTCCGCCCTCTTTTGCCAATAAGACATCCAAAGCAAGGCGATTCTGCAAAACCATTCCCCTTATCGACAACATCTCTCCTTCCACCAACACCAATGACTTTGCTGTATTCATTGAAAATTCATCCACCACAGTCGCTAACCTCCGGATCTTCACATCATTCAAGACTACTCCCAGACTGGGTATCATAGCTCCAAAGATATCCCCCACAACGATTCCTGCACTTGCAGCTCTTCTCGCTCTTGAATGGTCCCCACCTTCTAGAAGATCCAAATCCTCTGTATGGTAAATCTTTGGAAATATTATTGCCAAATAACATGTTCCATACCAATTTGCAGGCAACCTCACATAAGCATTCTTCCCACATACATAATACACCGTTGGTATCACTTGTACAGGACCTTGGAGAAAATCTTTGGCCACATCTGCCATGGTGAAAACGTGATCACAAGTGCTTTGTCCCACTGCAACCTTTTCGTAGTAAGTCTGATAACGCCTTATACACAACTTACCCCTCTGCTCTTTGTCTAACGCTATCGGACCATAGCTTTCCTTGGTCTTATGCAACTTTTCTTCATCTGTCCAATCAAGCCTGTGATGCCCCAAATCTCGTGAGTGAGTCAGCTTTCTATACCTGTCCTCTATCTGATCTACAAACTGTTTCTCCACATCTGACATTGAGCAGGTCAGATTGTGTCTATGAGCGAATGCTGTATCCAATTCCAAACTCGGTATGAAGAACTTCCTGAGTCTATCCTCGGTCTTATAATAGTCATACTTATTCAAATGCTTGTAAGCTGGGACTTCAGGAAGCACTGCGTCGAAATTGGAAAAGAAATACTCAAACTGATCTCTCTCATAAAATAAACTAAGCACAAAACTACATGAAATTCCATAAGTCAGTGGAAGATGGTGGTACCTAATACCTTCGTCCACCGAAGCAGGCAACTGCATACACACATAACAATCTTTCGCATCCATCACATCAACATATTCATATAGCAGCTTAGCATATGCGTTAAGCTTAAAATCACCCCTAGATAAATCTACATGTAACCTACGACTTTCTTCTAATAGCAAAGCTCTGTCAGCTCCCATGTCTACCCCCTTTTGGCTAGGTGTAGTAGGTGTAGGTGTCCCTGGCACCCCTGCACTTCTAGCTCATGCGAACCAGTATATGAGACTATGATTACTATGATTATAGAAACTATCACACTACTTATAAGAACACCTACAATCCACTTTGATCTACGATGGGGATCTCCCGGCTCCATGGTTTCGAAAGTTCTCAAAAGTCTTGGTTATAGCAATGAACCCTGAAAAAGTCTCTGTGTCCTTTACTCGTGACTTGCTTAACCAGCTCGGGCAACCATGAAATCTCCGGATTTTCCCTTTTCGATCTCAATCTTATTTACACAGTCCAGAAAAAGACTTCCCTAGTTTTCGTTCCTCTTCTGTGGAAAGTCCCTAAGTTTATTCTTCTTCCACTCGGACCTAGGTTATCTTCTTCTTTTAGACTTTTATTTACAGTTTATAGTTGATCCACAATAAGATCCTCATTAAGCAATACCAAAACGTGATACAAAAGTTCAAGACGCAAGACTACCATTTCATGTGAAGACGGCTCAAATCCAAAAGACGGAAATTCGAGTCGATGCAGAACCAAGTTTCGAACTTCACTCAGAAGCGGGGGATTCGGAACTGTGAGGGTCAGTGTTCCTTCTACTTCGAGCCCTGGCAACTGCAGCACCACCTTCACCACCACATTCGGGCTCCGACGGACCACCAGCACTGACCTCAGCCTTCCCGTGCTCACCACCCCCTGCATCAAACACCGTGTAAGTCCACTCAGGAGTAGAGTATCTGCGACAAGGTACTCTGGTTCTTTTCGACCTTCGCCGACAATCTTGAGCCTGGTCTTCGTCGCTTGCCTCTGTTTCAGATGCTTCAGACACTGGGGCAAGGTCTCTTTCAGGTGCTAACTTCAAGTTCCGTCGCCTCTGTCTTTCAGGCCAACTTTCCGCACTTCTGTTCGTTCGCCTGCCTTCCCCTGCTATACCCAGTGCACTACTTCCTCTTTCTGCTGAATCTGACTCTTCTCCGCCCACTGCACCGTTTCTGTCTTCGGTGTCTGAGTCAGGGTTCGAACTGTGGAAACCCCCTTCAGCTTGCTCTAGTGCACCACCAGCTGTGTCAGCGACCCTTACAGCTTGACTTGTCCTCTCATGTGGCCCTGCCACATCAGCTGGATTTTCATTTACGAGAGGAGCTGTTTCTTCCAAGGGTGCTGAAACTCTGCGGGTATGGGAGGCATGCACCCAGTTTGGCAATCCTCCACACTTTACTGCTGTGTTCGTGATGAGTATCACCTGATACGGGCCACGCCAACGGGCATCCAAGCAACTCTTCCTCACGTGCTTCCGGACGAGCACCCAATCTCCGGGACACAAGTCGTGGCACAGATCACTCGAGGCTGGGACCACTGCTGCTTGCACCTGCTGGGATACAGAACGGACCACATCAGAGAGTCCTTTACAATAATCGAGAATCAAGTCATCAGTGATGCTTATCAAAGCTGTAGCTGGTACTGCCGGCAACCTCATTGCCCTTCCCATTAGGATTTCGTGGGGGACAACCCGGTTTTCCTGTCTGGGACACTTCGCATGCTCATCAGCACGAGCGGCAAAGCGTCGGGCCATTTCAGGGATGTCGAAGAACACATTTTTGCCATCCGGGCCTTCAAAGTTCCATTAACTTGTTCCACCATCCCAGAAGCCTCTGGTCTGTAACTACAGTGGAGTCTCTGGTCAATATTCAATGCAGCACAAAGTAACTTCATGATTTCACTGTGGAAGTGCCTTCCTCTATCTGATTCCAAGGAGGTCGGGATCCCGAACCTAGGTATGAGCTCCCTCAACAATAACTTAGCCACTGTGAGAGTGTCACACCTGCGTGTTGGGTAAGCCTCCACCCACCGTGAGAATACACATACCAGCACTAAAATGTACCTCAACCCATTACACTTAGGCATTTCCACGAAGTCTAACTGTATTCTGTTGAAAGGCCCACCTGACCTCCCAATGTGACTCAATGTAACTACAGTTTTCTTTCCAGCGTTCATCTGCTGACACGTAACACACCTCTGACACACTGTTTCTGCCATCGCTCGAAATCGTGGGTTGTACCACGTCTGTCTAAACACTCTCATCATTGCATCTCTACCAAGGTGTGCCTGTCCATGTATCAGCCTTGCCATCGGGCTCAACAACTCTTCTGGTAATACGGCTCTCCCATCACTGGAGACCCACACATCCACGTCTCCTCTCTCACAACCAGCTTTGATCCATCCCTCTCTCTCCTGATCTGAAACTTCGTCCTGCAATCGCTTGAGCTCTTCCCAAGTGTCTGCCATGGCCAACATTATGTTGAGCTCGGTTCTTTCTTGGCTCTCCCCTGCGTATCTATCTGTGAATATGCATCCTTGTTCTGCACAGAAACGGGCGACCTCGTCCGCGTAATTATTACCCAATGACACAAAGTCCTCCCCTTTCCCATGGGCGGAACACTTTACAACAGCAATTTCTTTCGGATGCTGCAGTGCATCCAACAGTTGTCTTACATATTCTCCATTCCGAGTGGGTGAACCAGATGATGTCAAAAATCCCCTCTGAGACCATAACTGCCCGAAGTCGTGCACCACACCAAACCCATATTGGCTGTCAGTGTAAATCGTGATTCGAATTCGATCAGCGGCCAAACAGGCACGGGTCAAGGCAATGATCTCAGCTACCTGCGCGGAGCGTACTCCTTCTAGGCAAGCAGCCTCGACCACTCCTGAAATGGTACATACAGCAAACGCTGCTCTCAGTTGCCCCACACTGTCTCTTAAGCATGAACCATCGACAAAGAAAATTTCATCTGGGTCAGCCAATGGCTCATCGACAATGTCAGGTCTCGGTTTGGTGCAAAGTTCGGTCACATCGAGACAATCATGGTCCGCACAATCTTCATCATCTGCGTTCGGTGTAGGCATCAATGTCGCAGGGTTCAAGACAGAGCACCTCTTCAGAGTCACATTCTCTGCGGCAAGTATGACTTGCTCGTATCTCGTTAACCTATTGTTCGTTAGGTGCTGAGTCTTGGTCCTGGTCATCAATAACTCAACCGAGTGTGGCACATGTACAGTCAATGGATGTCCCATTACAATGCTTTCACATCTTTCAATGCTGACACCTGTTGCAGCAACGGATCTTAGACATCCGGGCAACGCCGAAGCTACTGGATCTAGAGTAGCTGAGAAATAGGCAACTGGTCTACGGACACCTCCATGGTTCTGAGCTAAGACTGCTAATGCGCATCCTTCCCTCTCATAACAGAACAATGAAAAGGCCTTGTTGTAATCAGGCATCCCCAGTGCCGGAGCACTGCACAATTCCTCTCTCAGTTTCAGGAATGACATCAAGCACTCCTCGTCCCATGGTACCGGATCACTCACATCCTTGTGTGTAAGCCTCTGCAGAGGCTTTGCTCTCAAGGAGAAACTAGGAATCCACTGTCGACAATAGCCAACCATTCCCAGGAACATCCTTACTTCTCTCTGTGTAGTGGGTACTGACATACTCATTATTGCCTCGATTCGGTCTGGTGACACCTTCCTCTTGCCTTTTTCTAATCTGTGTCCCAAGTACTGTACCTCATTCAAACAGTACTGCAGCTTGTTCGGGGACACCTTATGTCCATTCTCTGCTAAGTGGTTCAACAGAGCTACAGTGTCTATTCTGCAAGCATCTTCCGTTTCTGAGGCAATGAGTAAATCGTCTATGTATTGCACGAGGACTGAGTTCTGCGGCAACACAAGACTCTCGAGATTCTTTTTCAGGATCTGGTTAAAGATCGATGGACTTTCCGTATACCCTTGAGGGATACAACACCATGTTAACACGCGATTTTCCAGCCTGAACGCAAAAAGAAATTGGCTTTCCTCGTGGAGCGGTATCGAAAAGAAGGCTTGACATAAGTCGATGACCGTAAACCACTCGGCTTCACATGGGATCTGGAACAGTATTACTGATGGATTCGGTACCACTGGCAACAGGGGACAACTATCGTGTTGACCTTTCGCAGGTCTTGCACGATCCTGTATTTCCCGCTCGGTTTCTGTAGCCCCATAATGGGTGAATTACAGGGGCTACCTCTGATCTCTTTTATAATGCCTTTCTCAATGAAAGTCTCGATTACAGGTTTTATCCCTGCAATCGTTTCAGGCGACAGGTTGTATGGAGGTGTCCTGGGGAAATCAACATTCTGTTTCACCTCTATCCGCACTGGTTCAACCCCTCTGATCAGACCAATTTCATCACCTGCGAAATCCCACACCACAGATGACACTGCGTCTCTCAGATCAGGTGGAAGTTCTTCCACAGTCACCATTGGGTACAGATCTATACATAGATGCTGATTGGTAACCTTAAAGTCAGCATCGTCATCTCCCGTCTGAACCTCCACTCCCTGAGGCGTACAATAAATCGTGCAGTTCAACTTGCACAACAGATCTCTTCCCAAAAGGCAAACTGGACTCGTATCACACACTACAAACTGATGTCTAGTTTGGAAGGAACCTATCTTTACTAAGATCGGTTCTGTCAATGGGCTGCTTATTCTCTTGTTCGCTACTCCAACAACCTGGATTGATTGTCCCGAGAGGGGTAGGTTAGGGACTACTGCTGATCTCACAGTAGACCGGGTAGCACCAGTATCAACCAAAAGTGTGGCCGGATGACCCTCAATATCTGCCTCCACAAAAGGTCCTCTCTGGTCTACCTCCAAGACCGCTCCAAGCGTGCAGTCTTCCTCCCCCCTCAGGCACCGTCAGGATAAAGGGTCTAAGCTACTCTCATCATAGTCTTCGAACAAGGGCATCTGTTGGTACGTTCGTATTCCTTGTGTAATCCTTGGAGCCTGGGGAACCTGGGCGTGAGAGCTGTATACCCCCCCTTTCATCGTCCTAGGCCTCGTCACTGTGTTAACTACCTCTTGCGCGGGTGCCTGAGCCCCTCTTCCTCTTCCTGCAACTGATTAACTGGGGTCAAAGGACACTCGCGTTTCCAATGTCCGACCTGGCGACAAAGATGACACGCCGTGGTCTTCTTCAGTGTGGCCACGTCCACTCCTGTCTTGGGGTCTACTGGTTTTCCCCTTCCCTGGCCTTGCCCATTCTGGTTCCCCTGGGAATTTCCTTGTTTTCTTCCTAAGGTCCCTCCATTAGGCTGACCCTGTGCTGTCTGCATCTGGACAAGCATCAATTTATCTTTTAGCTTCCGATGTTTTGATTCCACCTCATCACTACAGTATCTCGCATACCTCAAAATTTCATCTAACGGCTTGTTCTGCCAGCAGATCAAATGGTGCTGTATCATGAGGCTGATTTCCACTCTCAGACCCAGTACAAACTTTGAGACAAACTGTCCCATATCCTTGGGGTCCAAGATATCTAACCCACTATACTGTTTAAAAGCTTGCAGAAGTCTTTCATAATATTCATGCACCGTTTCTTTGGGTTCCTGTACAGTCCGATCTATCTTAACCCAATCTATGTCTTGGGGTGAAATCTTCAGTTTTAGCCATGTAATCACCTGCTCATACTTTTTCATTACTAAGGGTGATGGGCCATTTGTAACCGGCTCCCTTTCAGGTTCCGAAGTCGGCCACTCGACAGCGACTTTACAAGCTGTCCACAAATCTCCCGGTACCACTATGTCAAACAAAGTGTTCAAATCAATCCACAATACTTTTGAAATTTTTACAAACCGCTCAACCTGCTTGTACCACTCTACTGGTTTCTCCCTCAGCCGCGGAAAATCATTTGTAAATGCAGCCAAATCACCTCTATTCCACGGCACATGCACATACCCTCCATTCTGTACTTCCCGTAAAGGAAAATTTCCAACACCCGTCGCCCCCCCTCCTGGAGGCGGCGTTTCCCCCTCAGCTTTCTTTGCTGGTTTCTTCTTGGACCACCTTTCTCCCCATTTGTCCAACAAAATCCATATTCTCATTCCTACAATCAGGTCTCTGGTGTGTGTCCTTAATCCTGTGATTCTTTTCTCCTCCAGCTCCTGGTCACTGTATTGTAATCTATGCGGTCCCTGCAACGCTTTAGTCTTGTTCAGGTCTACCTCATATCTTTTGGCCAATTCCTTCAATCTATCATGTGCCATTCTAGCTTTTCGAGTCACATCTTTTGCTACAAACAGCAGCTCATCTGATCCATAGATTTCTATCCTTTCCAGAGGCAGACCCCCACTGATCATCTCGTCTACCTCTGCTTTCAACCTTACTACGTCTAACAACCTTGCCTGTACTGCACTCCTCAGTACTTCTCGACAAGTTGAACCATCTCGCTCATCACAGTCACCATTCTGTCCTTGTGACCTATTCCCTTCCATCATATTCCTGGAACTTGGTCTGTCTTCCGAGATGTTTTGTGCCCTATCTCCTGGCATCCTATCCTCTTGGTTTGTTACTGTTGGTGTCCACATCCTCAAAGCTGACTTGGATTCCTGCAAAGACCTCGGTCTGACCGGTCTCTCCTCCTCCTGTCTAAAGGAAGAGTCTGCAGTAGCCGGTAACGGCGTACTTGTCTCCACTGGTCTTGGGAAATGAACCACTCGTACTCCGAACCCGTTCCCGCTCTCGCTGGTTACTTCTTCCCTTCCCATCTGTACGGAGCTCCCTTCTCTCACTCGGTCTGGGTCATACACCGGTACTATAGGGCCAATGGTAACCGGTACTGTCAAGGAGTCCGGTAATCTTGTGCTCCCAACAGGAGGCTGTGTTATCATAGACGTTGTTGCCCCTTCCGTTCCTGTGGAAATCCTTCCCACTACTCTCATGCTAGTCTGATTCTGGCTCCCATCAATTGTTACTGCTGGAGTCGGCTTTCCCTCTTCTAGGTCTGGATTAAATGGTGGTGGCCTCTCTGCCAACAACCTATCTAACAGGCTGTCATCTGTATCACTGTCATCCTCATCGATTCTTATAATCTTTCCATTCTGTACTAGCAATGGGTATAACTTATCTCCCTCGATTGTTTCCACTCTCCACCTTTTCTCCAGTGCATCCCACCTTGCATCTTGAAATGCCCTGACCGATTTCTTCACCCTTTCCTGGCTCTTGTCTTTCCTCCTATCGTACGCTGCTCTAATCCACGCATGTAGCGCCTCAAACTGTGTCGGTCTAGGTAGTGGTCGTAAAGAAGCCATCATACTTTTTAGCTGGTACAACACCTCTAATCTAAAAGTACCATAGCGTGGGAAAGACAGTTCTCCTTCTCCTTCTGTCATTTTATGCCAATTCTCAAGCCATATTATAGTATGCAATCCTACATTCTTTGCCATATAATGTGCTGGCGTATCCTCGGGAGGAGCTTCCTCTCCTTCCCGAGTAACCACATGTCGATCACCTCTACAAAGTTCCCGTAAAACTTTAAAACATTTCATGATGAATCAACTTTGTATTTGCACTCAAAAATGTCAGCTTTTACTTCCTGATTTCAATCCACCAATGCCAGCGCGGCTCACACCAACCGGCCTATCGCAGCGCGGCACTCGTCTGACGTCACTTTTCCTCCGCTCGCAGCAGTTCCCCTCCTTTCTAATTCACTCGTTCTCTCTCGCACCTGTCCCAATCATACTCTGAAATAATGTCCGTCCTACCGAACAATTACCTCTCTGACCGTCAGTCTTACCAATGACCGATCAGCCTCTTGAGCTTGTTGACCTCAATCTGGCAATCGTCTGTCCGTGAAACGACCGGACAATCGCCTCTAACACACTCGATAGGATTCAATCACTCAATGTTCTGCACACAATAACCTACGACCTGCGTCGGTTATTCACACACTCACACATGTGTTCCCTATCTTCAGTGGGTCTGTCAATGACGTCTCGTGACCCCCACAACCTCTGGTCAACGTTCTCAACTCTGGGTGTATTCTACACCACAATAAATCTCCCGGTCCCGCGCGCGCTCACGGTCCGGTTCTCAATCACACAACTCTCGTTCCAACTCCGCAAGACATCACACAACAATAAAACACCGCAATCTACCAAACACCACTCTTTTCATACTCACTCTACCACGAACTGCTACTTCCGCCGCACCGTCACTCTCCGTCAGTTTTCAACGACCTCCAGCATCCGACATCTTTCTCCCGCGGTCCTCTGGATCTGCGTCACTCGGACTCTATGGGGCAACTTAGTCTCCTATAATGCTCTAGATCTCCCCTTACCATCAAAGGTAACCATCCTACTCTGCTACCAACTGATAACGCCGATTCTTATCTAATTATCTATAAGAACCTTCTGGTCGCCAAGATCTTTTTACCTGTTGAATAGTGTAAAGGAGAGAATCTCATCTGGTTATATAACAGCATTCATTTTGTCTGAAAGGACCACTGACTCCAAATTCAAGTTTAAGAATTTATTATCGCCAAAAATAACTGAACATGCAAGCACCTCAACACGAGGTTAAAGAAATAGATGGGCACTAATACAAATAATAACCTACGCAGGAGTCTCATCCGACTCAGAATAAAGAGAATAGAAAGTTCTAGAAGGATCAACCAAGCTATGATTGCTCCAATTTCTACGTTGCTCTTCATTTATCTAAGCAAGCTTTAAATCAATTGCTGTCCCTACACTAACACTTAGTGACATCCCTGCATAACGATTTTCATAGGCAAGAGTGAATAAAAGGTGTCAGCTGTGAAGACTTCCTAAGAAGTGCAGTCACATAATACCTAAGCTCCGCTCTGTCCTTCTCTCTGGTCTCCCCTACCTCTTCTCTGGCCTCCTCCCTCAGGGCACTATCCCTAATACAAAACCCCAATACAATTGTACACGCCTTTGTCACGCCTCCTTGGCCAGGTCTTCTTTCTTGTACTTTTCCATCGAAACGGTTACTTCATCCTGGACGGTTGCGATGACCTTGAGTCCCAGGCACCTTCTCCGCTGAAAGTATCATCCCTAAATTCCATTTCACTCCCCGTACCATGCCTCCCATCTCTCTAACTTTTGAAAACAAAGAGTTAGTCTTTACTAACGAGACATGTGTCCTTGCACCTGCAACAAAAGATACGTTCAACAGAAACCTTCTACTGTGCTAATTAAATCTACCGTTTGTGCCCAGAGAGCCTTACCAAGAGAAACTTTTCTCTGCCTACAAAATAAGCTAACATAAAAATAAACCAGGCCTTCCCTAAGCATATATGTAGTCAGGCCTTTACATATAACTTTTAAACACACATCTTACTTTTCCCTATAAGCATTTTCATTACAATTCATATGCAAACAATAAATTACATGTGCAACTTTAATATGGTGCACGTTTTAAACTACTGCAATTGAATTGCACACAAACTAATTTCTCTATGCATTATGTTCACATAATTCAATAAGCATTACATAACATAATTATCATAACACAATTATACTGCTGCGTTCACTTAATATTAGTGAACTATTCACTCTTACTAAACATGCATGAATACACAACTGAATATATGCGAATATATGTCTGATTACATGTGGGTGCAGACTACCAGTGATTATGATGCACCCCTACAATTCACAAGTACATTTCGCTCTATCACCCTCTTTCCCATCTGAAATTGCTGTACTCGAAGCCCCAGCTTCACCCTGAGGGATGTGATCCAATGAACAAGAGCAGAAGTGATGGCACTGACTGTCATACATAGGAGAAACCCCAATGGCCTCTTAACGGATGAGTGGGAGATAATTGTATTGGTTTATGGGAGGCAAAACTGACACTAGGCCATCCTGAAATATATGTCCACAAGAATATCAAGTTATTGTAGACTAGATTGATTGGCTCAAGGAAGCAATGCATGGGAAATCAGAGCTGGTATTGAAATGCAAAGTTGTTGGGGGAAGGGTAGGGGATTAATTGCAACTTAAATTTGATAATAGTGTGTAAGAAAGATAGGGAAATCATTTATAATCAAAGTTATCCAGAGACTCCAAGAAGTTACGGAAGATACAGTAGAACATGCTAAATTGTGATGAAATGAAGGAAGACTTTTTGTGGAACAGGGTCCAGATGATGGTGTAAATATGCAATGCTGTGAACAAGTGAAATTGTGAGTTTGGCTTGATTGTAAACAGAATGACTTGTTAAAAAGGTTAATAAAAATATATCTTTTTGAACGTAACAACAGGGTTGTGCAAAATGCTTATGATTTTAGAGAGCAGACGTTGCTGGCCAGTAACCCCAACTCTGAAAATTGTTCCAGCACCACTGCCTGACAGCCTACCAGAGAACGGATAGTTGGATGCTTTTGGAAAGGAATTTGATATGTTAAAGGCCTAAATAATGTTGAAGTTTTTTTATTCAGAAAACTGGAATGCAAAATACTTTCGCTTCCTTTGCTGAATTTTTCAGACAAGGTGAGGTCATTTATTCCAATTTGGTCCCCACTAGAGACAATTTTCAAACAAAGCAAAATGAGAAAAGAGAATTATATATCCACACAATCTATACATTATGAAACTACCTCAACATTTCCAAAGCTAGAAAATATATTTTCAAAAAGATTTCTGAAGAAGTTGAAGCAAATGGCACTTTTGCAAAACAGGCAAATTTTATTTAGTGAAAAAAAAATCCATACTACAACCAACAAATAATATTAATTAAAATAAGTATATCTTGTAACAAGCGAATCATCTTCTTTGAAGGACACTTTCTTCAACTTCTTTCTTTGAGTGGACCCCCGCTCTAGTGATTTCCTGCAGCTGGAGTGAGTCTCTGGTTTGGAAACCTGCAGAATTTTAAACATATAAACTATTTCTGTTTTATATAATTACATTTATTTCTTCATGTGCACACCAACTGTAACTAGATGGGAAGTGAAGAAAGTATTGATAAATCTGGTTAATCCACATCTCAGTTTCATTACTATATCTGTTTTAAAATATTTCACGTGATATGTGCTCTCAGAATAACATTTCATAAACGTACTTTATATTTTGGATTAAATCAGTAGAACTGTGATGCTTGCCATAACAGATCTAGAACAGATTTCAATAGGCAGCTTGCAAAACACCCTAAAAGGAAATCATGCAAGGCAGAGATATGCCAACTGTCTGCCAGTAGGATGTGTTCTCCTTTAGGAAGGCAATACAATATCTCTCCTCATGAAAAGAGGAAAAATAACCCCATCTTTTTAGTAAATGGTTTATTCTATGGGCCTATTTGGTCAGCTGTATAGTAGCAAAAAAGGTTGGCTTTCAATAATTTAATCCCTTAAGTGTGTTTCTTTATTTAAGGTTAATTTTTATGAATGTGGTATATTTTGCTCTGGCTACCAGTGCCAGCTGTATAAGAACAACATGATCTCCATTGCTATATTTATGTGGCTGCTTGTGCAGAAACAATAGTGATAATAGGATGAGAAGCTTGCCTCGATTTTGTTTAGTCTCTGAAGACCACATGAAGCCGTTGACTCCTCTAACTCTGGGTACTCATTTATGCTGCAGTATTTGTATATTGCCAGTGCATGAAATCTGGGTTTAAGAAGGTATGACTGTGCTTTGAGTCATCATAAGCATTGCACCCCTATCTAAGATAATATACTTAGGACTGGTGAGATTACTGATTGAGCTTCTACTACGACCAACAACTGAAGCTTCTCAAATACTTTAAAGCATGTTTTAAGAGGACTCAAGTTTACCATGTTAATAAGTTGAGGTCGGATTTAGATCTTGGGGGATGGTTACTTGTCACAAAGGTGGTGGATATCCTGTCCACCGAAATATAAATCTCATTACATCCTATGGGATTTATATTTCGGCAGATGCAATATCCGTTACTGTTGTGACGGAGTAACCTGTCTGCCTAAACCTAATTCAGGCCCTAAATCTATGATCCCTGGGTCTACGATCCCAAAAATCCTAAGGATATATAGCTGGGGGGGGGGGGGTAAAATTGATTCCAATTGACTTCCACAAGAGTGATTCATTCTATTAACTCAATAATCTATACGGTTTATAAGCTTTTTTCCATTATACTCTTTATTTCAATGTATTCCATTTTGAATTGTAGATCCACACACTTTCCAGGACACCTGGGAATATGTCTTAAACATGACCCATTTGAAGCAAGGATGAGATACTGATACTCTGAGGAACTCTTTTACGCTGTGAGGTTATCCTGAAAGTCTTTAGCAGGAGATTAGTCACACCACTTTAAAAAGTCTTTTGGCACTCTCCCCCACTTAGCCTGCCAAGAGCATGTTACCACATTTCAGTAGACAGACTTAATGCAGCCGATCCAGACAAGGAGCCAACAGCACAGATGGTGCTTGTTCCTCTATTGACAGTCCAATTGGTCCTTTACAACCACAGTCAACATTTTAGAGAAGAACAGGTATTCACATTTAGAATTTGTCTTCGAAATAGTAAACACCTGGTAAAATGTTTATCTTTTTCATTGTATCGTTCTGTTCTATATTCTATGTTTCATGGTTGTGGGGCAGATATTCTCTATGCTAAACAAGTGTGGTAGAAACATGAGGAGTAAAGATATGAGCTACATAGTGATCCTTCCTGCATAGTTCCTGACACCTCAAGTGAACAGCAGTTAGCATCTATAGAAAAGCTTTTTGGTCACCTCAAACCATCACTAATTTGCTAGACCCAAGGCTTTGTGTGTAGATCTGATGGCAGCAAAAGAGTCCGGTTTTTTATGGTTGTTGTGAACAGTATGTTGAATCTTACTGCGGAACTGACTTTAATATAGTGGCAAAATAAATGCTTTGAAGTACAATGTAGTTTGACACTCAACTGAATTTTTTTTATTCCTGTTTCAGTCATATAATTGATGAAAATGTGTGTTCAAACAAGGTTAGAAAAAGTTCCAGGTTGAGGCATTACCCTCCAATGCATGGGTTGTAGCATCCACATCAATCATAAAACTCACACACAGCAATTACTGCTCCTATTTTGTCCAACAAAAGCATATGCCCATCAGAACTCTACCATGAGGTCTTCCGTCTGGGTTCTCCATCCTGCTGTCTAGATAATAAGGTCTCTATAGAGAACTGAGCATGAAGGCACAAATATAAGCCAATCATTAGTGAAGGCAGGACTTCAACTGATTTGTAGTTTGTGTGGCTCCCAGGAAATGAGATTGCCATCCTGAGATTAATACCAGGACGAGACTCATCTTACTAAGGTATTTTTTAGCGGATATTCGCCATAGTGCTTTCTGATGGTTAATTTTTACATTCTCTTTCAGAGGAGCATTATTTAAACATGTTGCAGATATTACACCTGTATAGGAGCATACGTTTATAGGTACTACAGGGTATTTACGGAGTTATTTGATGGATAATCATATTTTCTATTCCATCCCGTTACCTCCTGAGCGTGAGGCTCATACTCAGTCTAGGATCACAACATGAACAATTTAATACCTTTAAGAAACTCTGTTTATAAAATATCTGAACCTACCTTGAGAATGAGTTCTAGTTTGAGAAGAAGACAAAACCCCACACTAAATATGCCTTAACATTTAAACAATTACATTTTTTTTTCAATTAAACATTTGCTGGAGCTTGGGCGTCCCTTAGCTAGAGTGATTTATCTGAAGTAATTTATCAACTTTAATATGCACATTTGAAACAAGAATAAAATACAATCACTCATAGAAAAAGCTTCGTAAAGCAGGCACAGAATCATAGAATCAGGGTGTGTCCTATTAATATTGAAGTCAAACTATCAATTGTGCTAAATATAGAAGGCCGAGTATCGTCAGTATAATTATATTGAGATATATGTATATCATTTATGTATTTTATACATATATTATCAAAGTTTGAAATATCTAGAATTCAGTGTTGTACATTAATATATTTTTTACGTTTTCTTAAAGTAGCTATAACTCGTGCCCTCGCCATGCACTGTGTTGTTATCAATGATGTCATTTCAGATGTTGCAGTGATGTTATCAATGAGGTGATAGAACATGTCATCAGTGATGTGATGTGTGAGGTAATTAGTAGTACATGGCCATAGTGTGAGTTATAGATACTTTAGGGCACTAACTACATTTACTTGAGATAACTACAAATGGTGAATTTCAGTGGTTTTGTTTGTTGGGAACGGTATGTTTATAATGACATTTTCACCTAACTTTAACATCCATTTAACCCATGTTTTCTTCAGTGAAATTCTAAGGTGTTTTTTTTAATGCAAAGTAAGATATTATTACTGTACCCAGCTATAAGGTGATTTTAACGTTTGTTTTTTGCAGTGAATTTCTAGTGTTTTTATAAAGTAAATTAATAGTTCATTACCATAGATATTATAAACCCCATGCCTGCGGTCAGGCCCTGCGTCCAACTGCCCGTGAACTGCCGACCCCTTGCCATGCATGGTCTTCGGCTGTGCAGGGCATGGGGTTGGCCACAGCCAGTCCATGCGTCCAAACTCCTTGCCTCAGGCTGCCAACACCAGGCATGGCCTTTATCTGTGCACGTCAAGGGGCTGGAGGCAGGGAGTGGCCTGCATCCAACCCCTCGCTGCTGTGGGTTTGGGCACTGAAGCTTGCACCTAAACCTCGCAGGCACCCACAGCTAACTATGTAATGGTATAATATAAAAGGTATGATTTCAAGTAAGGCAGACTTAAGGACTTTTTCAAAGTGTCAGAACACAAAAATCAAAAGTGGCCTTATTGGCTTAATGAAGGGACCAGCCTATTAACATATATGAAATACAACTTTTGTCTTTGTCAAAAAATCACCAATAGTTATAATCAAATGTATATTTCATTTATTCACACAGTGCAATGTTTAATAAAAGGGATTGTCATGAAAGCTTTTAGTAAAGTTTTATTTAAAAAAATCAATAGGTCTTTGAGTCTTTTTTTTAATACTTTTCAAGTTACAAAGTGCACCTATAGAACCAATCACAAGGGGCCCTGCACACTAGCTGAAGAGCATAAATTTATGCTAGGAGTACTTAAACAAATTATGATACGCTCTCTTGGAGTCATGGATATAATGACCCAGGAGAATTACTGAATGTTTTAATGTTGCTGGGGGGCTGCTGTACTCCCTGCAGCCCCCACAACATTAACAAATATACTTGGCGGGGCCCCTGCACCTTCTAGGGACACCACCAGGCTCCAAAAAATATATACTTAAAAAGCCCTCGCAGGTCATTATGGAGTGCTCCTTGCAAGCATTAGTGAATAATAATAGAGCAGCACCTGCCTCTGATTTATTATTCATTTCACTATTTTTTTCTTTATTTTTATTTCGGGAGGATTCCATATCGCCCGGCCAAAAACATGAAATACAGGAAAACAGCAATCCTTATACTATCTTTGATACCCTGACAGTCGCCGTGCAAGGAATGGACAAAGAAGTCCATAAGACGATCTAAATGAGAGAGAACTTACATAATCAGGGAAAATATCCTGTTTTATCCTAAAGAGGGACCTGAAAATCCAACAAAGGTCCTGATGAAAGCCAATAACCTAGGAGGGCACAAGTATGGCTGAAACATGTTGGCCAGATGTTTTTTTATTATGTAGATGTGTGGGACACCCTAATATTTCCCTAAACACATTGTCTACCTCTTTTTAACCTTTCCACTATCCCTAATAGTCTTTAAATAAATTCAATAATTATTTTTGGGGACAGTAGGCAATTTTAACTATGTTTTTATAGAAAGAATCCCATCAATGTCTCTGACATGAGAGACATCTCCTCCTGGTGGAGGATAAGACCCAGTGATGTCACTTTCAGTCATAAGGACGTCGGTGGAAGACATACCACTGACTGAACACCACTGTGGAGGGTCCTACAAAGAACTCAGTTCGAGATCCTCGATTCCAAAATATCTTTATCTAAACCAAACAAGACCAAAACAACAAAAATCCAACATACACGATTCAAAATATCACTTTTAAAAGGTTTCAAGCAATTTTGTCCATAGAAATCTACGCATGCATGATTTTACACAAGGTACCTTCAGATGCGTCAACATTCACAAGACCAAACAGCCGCAGAGAAGGGAAGCATCAAAAAACACAGCGATGCGCCACTTCCTGAGTCCTTGGGGAGGCGAGGCGACAGTTCTGCTGCACGCAGGAGAAGTGATGCGTCAAATCTGAACTATAGGGGAAAGTGAGGTGTCGATTCCAAGACGGTTCTAGTCTGCAGGTGCTGCGCCGGAGATGCGTGGTGCACGATGCATGGAAATACAGGATGCGTGGGAGGTCGATGCGGCGGCGACAAACAGGTGCTGCGTCGATTTCTTCAGCTGCAGTCCCACGATGCGTTGACTCTATCGGCTGCAAAGCAGGACATGCATCAGAGGTCGGTGCCCTTGACTTAGTGTACACCAGATGTTTCAGCCGCTGACAGGTGCTGCCTTGATTATTTGGCCGCACAGCAGCGGTGCATGGAACTCCTTCCCACATGGCGGTGCTGCATTGGAAAATCAGGCTCTGGAAGGGCGATGCGTCAATGTTCAGGTTTCTTTAGTTCTTTGCAGTTTTTGGCAGCAGGAACAACCTCCAAGTACCCAGAACTTGAGTTGGCACCACAAGGCAGGTCAGAACTTCCAGCAGGTGAAGTCTTTGTTTCCCTGAGACTTCAGAATGGAGGCAAGCCTTTGGAGAGCTTCTCAAGCAGGATACCACAGCAGAGCAAAAAGTGTTGGTTCTTTTATTTTGCCCGCATACAGAAGTTGCAACTGCAGGCCAACCCAACAAAGCAACAACACAGCAAGGGTGCAGTACTCCTCCTGGCAGCTCTTCTTCTCGGCAGGGTCCTCATTTCTCTTTGTAGTCTTTGTTTGAAGATTCTCTGAGCTCAGTAAAAAACAGTCCTGTCCTCCCTGGTCCAGCTTCACTACAGGAGGTGTAGACAGCATTGTGCAGAGCAGACACAGACTACGTAGGTGCAAGTGAAAACTTCTCCCACCACTCTAAATGCAGAAAGCCTGGCTAAGAGTCTCCCAGGAAAGGCAGGACACACCTCAACCCCCACTTATGAGTGTCTAAAGTAAATGCACATCCCCAACTCCTGTAACTCCAAACCCAGACGGCGAATACACCAACAGGCAGAGGCATACAGGATGGCTAAACAAGAAAATGTCAACTTTCTAAAAGTGACATTTTCAAACGCACAATTTAAAAAACACCTTTACTGAAAGGTGTGTTATTAATTTCTGAATTCAGAGAGCCTAAACTCCAAATATCTGGCTGTTCCCAATTGAAAGTTACTCTTGTAAAATGTTACAAGGCATCTCCAATGATTGTCTATGGGAAAATTAGCCCTTGTAACAGTGAAAAACGAAATACACAGTATTTCACTATTACGACATGTAAAACCCACAAGTACATGTCCTCCCTTTCACATACACTGCACCCTGCCCTGGGAGGTACCTAGGGCCTACTTTAGGGGTGCCTTACGTGTAGGAAAAGGAAAGGTTAGGGCCTGGCTAGTGGGTGAGCTTGCCAAGTTGACATGACAGATAAAAACTGCATGCACAGACACGGCAGTGCCAGGTCTGAGTCACATTTGAAAGGCAGCTTGTGTGGGTGGCACAATCCGTGCTGCAGGCCCACTAGTAGCATTTGATTTACAGGCCTGGTACACACACAGTGCACTTTATTATGGACTTACCAGAAAATCATATAGGTCATCATGGATTACCAATCATAATTACAATTTACACAGACAGCATATGCACTTTAGCACTGATTAGTTGTGGTAAAGTGTCCAGAGTCCTAATCCCAACACAAACAGGTTAGAAAAATAGAAGGCAAAAGGTTTGAATATAAACCTGTCAAATGGGCCAGGTCCAACAGGAGGCAAAACATATGTGTATAAGTATATATATATGTATATCGGTGTGTATATATATATAGCATGATTTCATATAGGCAAAGGATGCTGATAATTAAGATCCCGCCTTTTTAAATTCTTGCACTAGTCATTTTATTTACAATAATCTATTCATTCTGAAGAGAGCGATATATTGAAGGTTCAGAGTACTGTAAAACGTCTGGAGAATAACATTATGATGCTGCTAAATTTCCCTCCATTAGCACTTTTGTACATATTTTGCACTTTGTTGAGCACATTGCACTTTAAGGAGGTTGGTAATATCAGATATCTGCAACAACAAAAGCTTGAGGATTAAGGCGCATTGATTATTTGCTTTGTACATAATTTTAAAGCACAAGTTGATAATGACATACTTATTATTGTATATTTTAGGTGTTTGGAAAACTGAAATTATATCATGATTTGGTAAAAGTATGTAAAGTTAACATAGGATATTGAAGTCTCTTGCCTATTTCCATAATTGAGTAGCAAACGTGGCACAAGAGGTTAAAAGAATGTGAGTATCCGCAGCGCGATCATGTGATCAAGACCGTATGGTTGCGGTTGAAACGCGTCATGGACAAATCATTTAGCTTGTTTATATGGATTAACTAAATAAAACCACTTCCACACTTGGAAGGAGTCCGTGCCTACTTCTTTGGTGAAGTATTTGGAATTGAGGATTGAGTCAGATATATATATATGTGTGTATGTATATATATATATATATATATATATATATATATATATATATATATATATATATACAAGTCTAGTACCAATAAAGGAGCCCACAGCACTCCGGTGCAGTTTCTTGAAATGTATTGTTGTGCTACGGCAGTGGCACTAACGCCAACGGGTTTTGGTGCTGACTCGCACCTTGGTCACGCGTTGTTACAGGAGCTGCTTATATCCATGTTTAACAGCTCGCGGCGAAGCGCTGTACCTCGCAGCACCACCGGCATTCTGGTTTGCTGGAGGGAAACTCGCCGACAACAGGAGGATATCTATCTATCTATCTATCTATCTATCTATCTATCTATCTATCTATACACATATGTATATATAGACACATACATATATATACTCACACACATATACACACACACATCCACATACAGCCACATATACATACATATATATATACATATATATTTATACATATATATTATCTACTGGCGGTCGCCAGTAGATAGTTATAGTTACAACCTATTATCCATAGGAAATCCGTGACATTCTATTTGAGATAACTCTCTTGCCGGTTGACGTATCTTCGCGAAATTTTCAAACTTTGTTGCCCGCTCCGGTCCGCTCCTACCCTGAAAGTCTCGGGGGGATTCGTGAAGCGGGGGCCGAGAAAAAAGGGGGTCCCAAAACGCGTTTTCCCATGCATTTTCCATAGGAAACTTTAGACACGGCTACAGCCCGAACTGCTGAACGGAATTACACCAAATTTGGCAAAGAGGTAGTTCTTGGTTCAGAAAGAACCCTTTTGTTAAATGGTGTAAATCCGTTCAGTAGTTGCTGAGAAAATGAAAAGTAAAAAGTTAGTGATATCTATGGCCGAGTAGGGTCCGCGTACCCTCAGCGCACCCTGCGCGCACCGTCCCGATCACGAGCTGCATGTTAGTTGGCTGTCAACATTCCGATTCAGGAAATGTTGGCAGCCATTTTGTCCTCGGTAGAACCGAGGGACCGAAACAAGTGCGCAAAGCGCACAAAGGGGGCAGGGTAGAAACACCCTGACCCCTAGGTTTGCTCAGGGGTCCCACAAGGACCCCCTGGGCAAAAAAAAAAAATTTTTTTAAAAATCGGCAGGATGCGCTCAGGGTGCGCGAATCCTGCCGAAGAACATCGAGCGCGGTCTCCGCGCTTCGATGTTAATTGGCCCCGGGTGGCCCAAGTCCCGGGGGCATGGTGGGGGATAGTTTAATGTGTGGGGGCCTCGAAGGGCCCCCAAGCCCGAGGACCGCCACCCCCCGGGGCTTTTTAAAAAATGGTGCGGGAGGGCTCTGAGCCCTCCCGCAGCCCCGAGGACCACCACCTCCCCGGGGCTTTTTAAAATAAATTATTAAACCTGTGTGGGGGGCTCCAGCCCCCACACACCCGGGACCGCCACCTCCCCGGGGCACTAAACATTTTAATATGGGGGTCCGTTACGGACCCCAGAGCCCAGGGACCACCACTGAATGGGAGTGTACTGTGTACTGAATGGGAGGGGGGCCTCGCGGCCCCCCTCCTGGAGCCCTTGATGGCCCTGGGGACCACCACCCCCCAGGGCCGGCTCCTGCAGTGTCCCGGGGTGCCTACCCCGGGACACTGTAGTTTGCTATGGCAGGACGGGAGCCTCGCGGCTCCCGTCCTGCCATAGCAAACTGCTTGGATATTGGAAGAGAGAGCAGGAAACCTGCTCTCTCTCCAATATCCAAGCACATTGCTTTCCACATGGGGAGCTGCATCTTAGCTGCTCCCCATGTGGAAAGCAATGCCGGCACCCTAGGGACGCGGGAGCCGGCGGGACTGTGGGGGGATTGGGGACCCCCACAGTCCCCAACGGAAGGAGCCAGCCCCGGGGATGGGGTCCCCGGGGCAAGTAGTGGCTCGGGAGGGGGCCACGCGGCCCCCTCCCCAAAAAGAGAAATACATTTTTTTATAAAAATGGAAAGGCTGGCCCCGGGGATGGGGTCCCCGGGGCCTTAAAATGGCCAGAGGAGGGGGCCACGCTGCCCCCTCAAAAATATAAATATAGAGGGCATGCCCCGAGGGATGGGGTCCCCGGGGCCAATACAGGCCAAGGGAAGGGGGCCACGCGGCCCCCTTCCCGTTTTTTTTTATTTGGTAATTTTAAAAAGGGGTAAGGCCCTGGGGGATGGGGTCCCCAGGGCCCAAAAGAAAAAAAGGAAGGGGGCCACACAGCCCCCTTCAGGAGACAAAAAAAAAAAAAACGATCGGGCCCACAGGCCCCGCCCCTTCCTTCACCACTCTGCAAACGCGCCCCTGGCGCATTTGCAGAGGGGAATGAATTCCCTTGAATACTGGGGGTCCCTGGGGCCAACTAGCCCACCAGGTACCTCCAGTATGCGCCAGGGAGCTGCCTTGCAGAGAGGTGTACAGAGGCCACGCCCCTTTTACACCTCTCTGCAACGCAGCTCTGTGGCGCTTTTGGAGGTATATGGTGGGCTAGTTGGACTCCGGGGACCCTCAGGATTCAAGGGGACTTAATCCCCCAACTTAAAACGCGCCACGGGGCGCGTTTGCACAGTGGTGAAGGGAGGGGCGGGGCTTCAGGTGACATGTGTGCAAACAGGCCCCGTGGCGCGTTTTAAGATGGGGAATTAAATCCCCTTCAATCCTGAGGGTCCCTGGGGGCCAACTAGCCCAACAGGTACATCCAGAAAGCGCCACAGAGCTGCGTTGCAGAGAGGTGTAAAAAGGGGTGTGGCCTCTCTACACGTCTCTGCAACGCAGCCCCCTGGCGCATATTGGAGGTTCCTGGTGGGCTAGTTGGCCCCTAGGGACCCTCAGGATTCAAGGGGACTTAATCCCCCAACTTAAAACGCGCCACGGGGCGCGTTTGCACAGATGTCACCTGAGGCCCCGCCCCCTCCCTTCACCATTGTGCAAATATTCTTCTAAAATCATCCGAAATACGAATTCCGATTTACTCACCTGTTATAAGGAGAGACCTCAGTGCTGCATCTTTCAGCCCAGTACTGGTCCTGAAAAGTAATTTTAACCGTACTTACCAGTAACTTGAATTTCCTTCCATAGGATATCATTGCCTGCTTTTTGCTGAAAAAGTTTCTAAGTGTTGATTTTTGAAACATACAAATATTCCTCTAAAATCAGCCGAAATACGAATTCCGATTTACTCACCTGTTATAAGGAGAGACCTCAGTGCTGTATCTTTTAGCCCAGTACTGGTCCTGAAAAGTAATTTTAACCGTACTTACCGGTAACTTGAATTTCCTTCATAGGCTAACATTGACTGGTTTCACTTGGAAATTCTTCTAAGTGTGGAGTTTTGGAACTTTAAAATATTCCTCTAAAATCAGCCGAAATACGAATTCCGATTTACTCACCTGTTATCAGGAGAGACCTCAGTGCTGCATCTTTCAGCCCAGTACTGGTCCTGAAAAGTAATTTTAACCGTACTTACCGGTAACTTGAATTTCCTTCATAGGCTAACATTGACTGGTTTCACTTGGAAATTCTTCTAAGTGTGGAGTTTTGGAACTTTAAAATATTCCTCTAAAATCAGCAGAAATACGAATTCCGATTTACTCACCTGTTATCAGGAGAGACCTCAGTGCTGCATCTTTCAGCCGGGTACTGATCCTCAAAAGTAATTTTAACCGTACTTACCAGTAACTTGAATTTCCTTCCATAGGATATCATTGCCTGGTTTCACTTGGAAATTCTTCTAAGTGTGGAGTTTTGGAACTTTATAATATTCCTCTAAAATCAACCAAAGTACGAATTCCAATTTACTCACCTGTTATCAGGGAGAGAACCCAGTGCTGCATCTTTTAGCCCAGCACTGACCCTGAAAAGTAATTTTAACCGTACTTACCAGTAACTTATATTTTCTTCCATAGGAATCCATTGTCTGGTTTTCAGCAGAAAAGTTTCAAAGTGTCGATTTTCACAAACTACAAATATTCCTTAAAAATCGCCTGTATGACTTAAACGCATTCTTTCAACTGTTTACAGGAGATGCACCAGTGCTGGATCCAGGATCCAACACTGAGTAAGAAAAAGTAACGATAACAGTTTTTACCTGCTAAGTGAATTTCCTTCCATAGGATAACATTGGTGATTCTATGAGAAAAAGTTTCTAAGTGTCAACTTTTAAAGTACAATAATATTCCTTAAAAATCACGACTGTAACCAAAAATGCTTTTACTCAACTGTTTACAGGAGATGTGCCAGGACTGAATCTAGGATCCAGTCCTGTGGTTAGAAAAAGTAATCCATAAAGTAACTAATTGCATTTAACTAGAAATTCACATTGAGCTGAATGTTGCATTGTGTTTGAAAATGTGTTGCCCATTGCAACAACTGTAACTACTGTACTTAAAAGTCTATTGCCTATGTGCAAAGTATTTAAACTAAAGTAATTCATTCTGAGAAAGTATTTTTTGTAATGTAATTTATAATGTAATTACAATGTAATTTAAAAAATAAAATATGTAAAAAAAATTGTTTCTAAAAAATTTGGAAATCAGTATGAAAAAAATTTATATAACAATGAATACATTTAAAAATTGTCATTTACAAAACCTTTGAAATTCACTGAAAAAACTGTAGGTTTCAGACATGTTATAGTTACAAATTAGCATTTAAAAACCTTTGAAATTCACTGAAAAAACCATAGGTTTCAGGGACGTTATAGTTACAAATTAGCATTTAAAAAACCTTTGAAATTCACTGAAAAAACCATAGGTTTTAGGGACAGTTATAGTTAGTTGGACATTGCACTCGTACAAAACCCGTGAAATTCCCCGTTATAGTTAGTCCAGCTAACTATAACTCGCGCTCCCGCAATGCACTGCTGATGACGTCACATATTACATCACTCATGACATGGTCAGTGACATCACTGATGACATCACTGATGACATCTCAAATGACATCACTGATGACATCATCCACGTGATAATCTGATGCACCTCCTCACACCCTAATATAACCTTTGATACACCCACTCTAAATTACAGACTGCCATTCGCAAAACCATAGACACTCCAACACCAATAACTACATACCCACTCACTGATTCTTAGGTCTACGCACACATCCACTCACTCACCCGTACAGTCACTCATACTTACGGTCACTCAGTACAGGACTATCATATGCACTCATACTCCTATATAGATACTCAAACACCGCCACTCATCCATAGAGGTACTCACACACCTAGTCAGTCATGCAAATAATTAAACACACTACCATTTACTCACCTATACAGTTATACACACACCAGCTCACTTACTCATACAAATAGTAGCACATTCTTACGCTCTTATACAATCACTGATACAAGCACACACTCATCCATACAGCCACTATCACAATCACTCACTCTCGCTTATAGCTATTTATATACTCCAACACACATATATACTGCCTTTCACATATGTAGTTACTCACACATGTACCACTGGGACATACATTCACTCACTAACACACTCTTACACACACTTACCCACCCATACAGTCTATCACAGTTGCACTCTTGAAACCATCCACCCAGTGAATCACCCACTCACACATCTATGCACAGAGTTGCACACACCCCTCCCACACAAACACTCAGGCACCCATACAGATACTCAGACAAGCATTCAATAACTCATATAGACACTCATGTAGCTATTCACAAACACATGCAGCCACTTACACAGCAACAGACAGACGGATACAGACATTCACCCAGTTTAGTCACTAACCCATGCATTCAGTAAGATACGTTAAATCACTCACTTATAGAGTCAGTCACGCACCTACTAAATCATCCATACAGACACTTACACACCCACTCATTCTTCAATACGTCTTTTCCTATATATATTAAAAATATTTAAACTTTACAGAAACACACAGTCACTGGATGATGTCATCAGTGATGTCATTTGAGATGTCAACAGTGATGTCATCAGTGATGTCACTGACCATGTCATGAGTGATGTAATATGTGACGTCATCAGCAGTGCATTGCGGGCGCGAAGTTATAGTTAGCTGGACTAACTATAACGGGGAATTTCACGGGTTTTGTACGAGTGCAATGTCCAACTAACTATAACTGTCCCTAAAACCTATGGTTTTTTTCAGTGAATTGCAAAGGTTTTTAAATGCTAATTTGTAACTATAACGTCCCTGAAACCTATGGTTTTTTCAGTGATATATATATATATATATATATATATATATATATATATATATATACATATATATATATCCCAGACCACTTCCGGCGCTCCAAATCGCTTGACCAGAAAACGACACCGCAGTCCAAAGTTATATTTATCTTCTTTTATTTGCTCATTTCCAGCCGAGCCATAATGCAAACTCTTTTTTTATCTCGAATGTTACCATCACGTGATAACATGAACATAGACAACATACTGCGGTTACACTTCTTTTTCTACCAGTTACATTACAGTTACATAACCATTTGCTTTTTCTATACATTTTTACAGTATTACTACTGAATTTTCCTCTTTTTTAATTTATTTTCTTTACTTTTATACTTGGCTTACTGATGTGTGTATTTTAAAAAAAAAAAACTGTATTGTACCACAGATTTCAATTATTTGAAGGGATGTCGGGTTTAACTGACTTTTCCGCTCAATGCGTGAACTGGCATTTAGAACTCATAGCTTTATTCCATGCTACCTGCAGCGAGACAGTCTCACAGATATCAGGGCAACATTGAAACGAACCACACTAAGGGCCCGATTACGATGCGGTTAGGAAGGCCTCCTAACGGCATTTGCTCCTTCCGAATTGGATCGGGATTGTGTCTTCCCAACGAGGGCCAGATTACTATGCGGTTAGGAACATAGGCTCCCATAGAAGTCAATGGGAGTCCAACCAAATAGTATCTGGAAGCATCCGGATGCATCATACTCAGTCGGTTGGACTCTCCCGATCTGAGTTGGTCGGAAACCATTTCCAAACCGATTAGATCGGGAAGATTTTCTAACCGCATCAGAATCGGGCCCTAAGTCTTTCATTTTGTCAAAATCTACTGATGAAAGTGCAAGTGCTCATATTTTATGCTCTTCATCTCGGAACAGCGGAAGCCATCATTGTTTAATAAGCTGTTGGGCAATAAAGGGAAAATTGCAGATATCACGCATTCTTCACTCTAAAGTGCTAGTACTTGGTTACAGACTCCATGTTATGTCTGTGGCCTTTTCATTAAATTGCCCTCTTTTTGGTGCATGGTAATTAATATGCATATTTTCTAAGTGAAAACCAGACAGTACTGTCCATCTATCCTGTTAGAGTTTGGTTGTAGGGAGAAAGTGCTAGTGCCTAGTGCAAATTACTGTTATATAAAGTGTCAGTGCATTATCAGACAATGTCCTCAATAATAGCAGCATCACAGTACCCTGAGTCAATAATTCATGGATATATGTGCAAATTTACGCAATATAGGGCCATATGTATTAAAATGTTGTTTTGCGATTCTCAAATAACTATTTTTTGCGAATCGCTATTTGAGAATCGCAAAACGCGATGTATGTAGGATTTGCAAAAACTTTTGCGAATCCTACATATTCCTTAATTGCGAATCGCAAATTGCGATTCGCAATTAAGGAATACCTCCCCATTCATTCCTATGGGCCTAGAGGCCCATAGGAATGAATGGGGAGACATTCGCAATTTGCGAGTACCCATTAGGTACTCGCAAATTGCGAATGCAATTTCAAGGATGCAAGGGTGTCAAAATGACACCCTGTTGCACCCCTGAAATAAGCATGGGTGCAGATATGGCGCACATACATGCCCTAAGGGCATGTATGTGCGCCACATGGCACTTTGAAAAATGCAAAAAGTGCATTTTTTCAAAAAATGTAAATTACCACCAACCTGAAGTTGGTGGTAATTTGCGATTCCTAAGCCAAAATCGCACAACTTGGGTGCTTCCTACATTGCATTTAAGGAATCGCAATTTGCAATTCCTTAAATGCATTCGCAGAAATAGGGAATCACAAATTTTGCGATTCCTTATTTTGCAAGTGGGTTTTCCTTTCATATATTGCACACAGCTAAATTGCGATCGCAAACGCTGAAATTCTGTGAATTTCAGCGTTTGCAATCGCAATTTAGCTTGATACATATGGCCCATAGTTTTTTAATACCGTAAAGTGCAAGTGCTCCTAGTGCATAACTGTTCCCTCACTAACTCTTTCAGAGTGATAAAACATATACTGACAAAGTTTCAGTATTAAAATTCATGTAAAAAAGCTAAAGAGTTTTTTCCTTCTTACCACCAGTAGTCCTGAGGCGAATTTACCCTCAGGTCCTACGTCAATCCCAAACCATGTTTCCATTCTGTTGGTACAAATCGCTGTCTAATTAAAATATACAGATCTCAAGAAAGCCATGAAAAATGTGGACTACATCCTAAATTTCTCCTTATAAAGGTATGTACATATTAACATTCTTGTGGGGTCTACTCTCGACGAGATTGAGTTCTAATTATAGTTCATGTGTTTATGTTTCTTAAATCAGATAGACATATAAACCCAAACAACAAAATTATATCCTGAGCAAATCAAATTCACAGTAATTCATAATGTCCATAAAGTCAAAGATCAGAAAATGTTCTTCTTATTCTGTAAATGTTCTTCTTTATTCCATTTATGTATTGCTTCAACATAGGTAAGAGCCAGGTACTAGCCGAGCCAACACGTGTTTCGTCACACGGAGTAACCGCTGACTTCTTCAGGGCTAGAACATTGAATACAAACAGTACCCTGTTATGATTCACCACATAACTACATCAAAGAACACAACAGCTAATAAAATTAATTTAGTGCGCAGAAGACACCAAAGCAAAAGACCAATCACCAGAAAGAATAATAAAGCCAAGAGCCCATAGATACAACACAAGGGAATGAACCTATTATAAAACACCTCATGTGTGTATCATCAATCCATAAGAATATAAAAACATTAAAACATCATAGAATAAGTAAATTCTAAGATCTGCTTAGTACACCATCAACCCTATTGTGCAAAACAAAAAAAGGGGGGAAGAGAAAAAGAGAGACCCAAACCACAAATTTTACTAAGTAAAATTAAATAATAAGCATCCAAAATGCGTAAAAAAGGGAGCCTAAAAGAGCACAAAGCACCCTTAATAAACCTATAATAACAATTTGCCAAACTGAAAAACTCACCACAAGTAAAGTACAACTGGATAAGGAGTACCAATAAAATTTTCAAAGTATAGTTGGCAACATATAAACACCAAAAGGACAGATTCTGAAAAATACAAAGAAACCATATTACATAAGCCATATTCCCCTCAAATACCATCCTACCAGTTTCGAAATGAATCATAGGCCTAGTTTAAAAAGGACACCCAATCATACTCACATCAACGTCGACAAAGTGGTCAAAAATAGAGACAGTAGTCAGTAGACGATCTGCGTCCAGATCCGAGTTTGTGATCCTAGTATAAAATTATATCACACAATAAGAATATACAAGTCATAATTTAAAATAAGACCTAAATCAAACAAATCTCACAAGACATGCTCTATATTAAAGAGCAAAGGTAACCGCATCTTATTTACAAAAAAGCAGCAAAGAAAAACGAGTACGTTCTTCAATACAAATACTTTAAGAATACTTATCAAAAAATGGGCATCTAAGTCTGCTCTGCATCGATTCTAGACTAATTCCTTACTCCAGACTCACATAAAATACATACAAACATACACACCACTTATACGAACTTCATCAATAGTCACAGTCACAAGGCTCCCATTATAGTTAATAAGTCCAGCGTACGTACAGGCATGGCGATAAACTAATAAGTACATATCCCTTATCCAAACGGTACGTAAAAATTACCTGAGTAGGGCACACAACCGACCAAAACAGCAACCTGCTCTCACGCGTGGCGTCTAGCAGAATCGCCATCACCGCAACCAGAGTTAACGCGTTGTATAGAGACAAAAGTAGGACTACAAACAACAGAAGACCTCCTAAGTTCAAGAGAACGGTCGCCATCTTTAAAGATCATATATGCAAACGGAATCCACTGAACAAACACTGTGTTTGTATTCATAGTCACACACCAAGGCCAAAAAGTAAATATAAACACAACCAACAGTAAAACTGAAAAAAGGAAGAAGAGAAAACGAAAAAGGGGGGAAAGAAAGTAAAAAGAGGCATAAGTAGTGTGAGTGTACACCACAGATGACAATCATCCTGAGCTTTAAGGACAAGACACCCTATTACGTTACACATTATTGGTAACCAATTTTGAGTTACAAAGTTACAAGACATTAAATCAGAATATCATCTACAAATCACATTCATCAACGACATATTAGCATGTACTGAAGTTCAACCTATCATGGTAAACTCACTCATAAAATCCAGTAATCGCTACGCATATTATACAAAGGACATAATAAGTATATTGTATGGAAGAATATATCATGTCAATTCTCAAATGCAAAAAGAATCTTGTCATTCAGAATAAGCACACAGACAATATACATTAGTACCATGTATATTACATGCCACTTCATCGAGTATTAAGCAAATTCGAGAGAAGCCAGGTTATATCAGAAACGGTAATAGCTTAAGATTGAGCTCAGTTTCCAAGAAAATACTGTAGCTCATTATCAAAGTTTAAACCTAGGTCCACCGCCCGTAACTGCAAAATCCAACGGGCTTCTTTCTGTCGTAATTTGAGCTCACGATTGCCCCTCTAACATCCAGCCTTACAGTTTCAATCCCATGAAAGGAAAAGGTAAGATGTAAACCCTGTGCTGTACATTCTAATGCATGTAAGGCAATTGGATATCTGTTGTCCCTGTTCTTCAGAGCCCTGAAGTGTTCTGATATCCGTTCTTTAAGTTTTCTAATTGTGCTACCTATGTAGATCTTGTTGCATTTACAGATTATGGCATAAATCACATATGTTGAATTACAATCGATATGTGTGGAAATATATTGTGTTCTAGATCCATTATAACTAAATTCTTGTATGCCATGAATAGTCATTCTGCACATGCTACAGTTTCCACATCTAAAAGACCCTTTATTATGTTTATGTAGCCAGGTAATTCCCTGTATCCGAGTCCTCGGATAACTGGGGCTGATGATATTCCTAATCGTTTTACCCTTACGATACGTAATGGTGGGATTGCGCCTGACATAAGGTTTAAGACAAGGGTCAGTTTCCAGTAAAAACCAATATTTTTTTAGAATTTGGTAGACCTTAGATGAATGTGGATGAAAACTGGTGATTAGTCTTACAGGGGTAGTCGACCCATCCATTAGTTTCTTCTTAGGCTGAAGTGTTAAGTTTCTTACTAACTTAGATGCTCTTTTTTTAGCTTTACCGATGATATCTCTATTATATCCCCTAGCCAGGAATCTGTGTTCAATATTATTCGCACATAGTGTATACTCAGAGTCCTCACTACAATTGCGACGAGCCCTATATAGTTCTCCATAGGGGATTGAGTCAACTTGGGACCTGGGATGAGCACTATCTGCATGCAGTACTGCATTACACGAAGTGGCCTTTCTATGCATTCTGCTACAAATTTTACCTCGTTCAATGTATAATTCCACATCAAGAAACACAATACTTTTTTTGCTGTAGGCAATTGTAAAAGTCATATTAAACAGATTGGTGTTCATATAGTCAAAAAACTTTAACAATTCTGTTTCCCCACCTGTCCAAATTAAGAAACAATCATCAATATATCTTCCATAATAGCAGATGTAATCATGCCAACTAGAGCCCCCCGGGCCCCAGAGATGCGTCGCCTCGAACCACCCCATAAAGAGGCAGGCAAAGGACGGCGCAAATCTGGAACCCATGGCAACCCCACACACTTGCTTATACCAACAATCATTAAACAAAAAAACATTGTGTTCCAAGACAAGTTTGGACATAATGATAAGCATCTCTGTATGTTCCAACATTTCCACAGGTCTTCTATGTAAAAAGTATTGTAGTGCATTCAACCCATGATGGTGCATGATATTAGTATATAATGAAACAACATCCATAGTCACCAACAACATTTCTTCCTCCCATATATAGTCATTAAGAACATTTAGGATGTGTTTAGTATCTCTAATGTTGGATGGCAAATTACCTACATAGGGTCGCAAAAACACATCCACAAATTCCGCGATTCTTTCTGTGGGCCCACCGATCCCGGACACAATAGGTCGACCTGGTGGTGCAATCAGACTCTTGTGGATTTTGGGTAAGGCATAGAGGCAAGGGTAACGCGGTCGATCTACTGTGAGATATTTATATTCATCATCATTAATGATGCCTACCGAATGCCACTCCTTAAGATGTTTATTAATGATCTTTGAAATATCCAATATAGGGTTGCGACTTTGGGGCCGATTCCGATCTCGGTCGGAGGCGCACCCAATACCATTCGGTCGGGAAAAAAGCCATGCGAAAGCCAGTTTCCCGACCGATCCGTACAGCACACCGAACGAGCAAGTACGATGCGCACAACAGCAAAAATTCCGGCCGAGCCGTACTCACCCAAACCAGGTCCTGTTCTCCGACCGAGGCGAATCCGGAAACGCCGAATCGAGTCGCACGGAAGGGAAAATGCAGCCCCGTCCGGCCGGACAAGTACGATGCGCTTTCCGTACGCGCCGAACCCGTCGCTACGCACGGCACGTCAAAGCATCCGGGAGAGGCGCACATAAGCTCCGAATCGCGCCACAACACGATCCACGGCTACGAGACGAACACAGCACAGACGAGGACGACGCGAAGCGACGAGGACGAAGCGAAGCGACGAGGACGAAGCCAAGCGACGAGGACGACGCGAAGCAACGAGAAGGACGAACGACACGAACCAACCATGAATCCCTTCGTCCCGATCATACCAATATTCTACATCTACTACCGGAACAGGCACGGACGCGTACGGCGCAGAAGGTAAGTCAGACACCAACCACAAAACACATACAACACGTACACGACACATCACACACATACACTGGGAATCTGAATATACTTGCAACAGCAGCACCATAGGGGCGGGATGCCCATCACCAATGCCACATATGCACACAGGGGCCTGAATGCGCGCCACCACCCCAACCCAGGGGGGCTGGATGCCAACCACCCTCAACCAGGGGGGCAGGATGCCTACCACTACTACCACCCTTAGCCAGGGTGGCAGGATGCCTACCACTACTACCACCCTTAGCCAGGGGGCAGGATGCCTACCACTACTACCACCCTTAGCCAGGGGGCAGGATGCCCACCACTACTACCACCCTTAGCCAGGGGGGCTGGATGCCTACCACTACTACCACCCTTAGCCAGGGGGCAGGATGCCCACCACTACTACCACCCTCACCCAGGGGGGCTGGATGCCTACCACTACTACCACCCTCACCCAGGGGTGGCAGGATGCCTACCACTACTACCACCCTCACCCAGGGGGCTGGATGCCTACCACTACTACCACCCTTAGCCAGGGGGCAGGATGCCCACAACTACTACCACCCTCACCCAGGGGGGCAGGATGCCTACCACTACTACCACCCTTAGCCAGGGTGGCAGGATGCCTACCACTACTACCACCCTTAGCCAGGGGGCAGGATGCCCACAACTACTACCACCCTCACCCAGGGGGGCAGGATGCCCACCACTACTACCACCCTTAGCCAGGGTGGCAGGATGCCTACCACTACTACCACCCTTAGCCAGGGGGCAGGATGCCTACCACTACTACCACCCCAACCCAGGGGCGGCTGGATGCCTACCACTACTACCACCCTTAGCCAGGGGGGCTGGATGCCTACCACTACTACCACCCTTAGCCAGGGGGCAGGATGCCCACCACTACTACCACCCTCACCCAGGGGGCTGGATGCCTACCACTACTACCACCCTCACCCAGGGGGGCAGGATGCCTACCACTACTACCACCCTCACCCAGGGGGGCAGGATGCCTACCACTACTACCACCCTTAGCCAGGGGGCTGGATGCCTACCACTACTACCACCCTCACCCAGGGGGGCAGGATGCCTACCACTACTACCACCCTTAGCCAGGGGGCTGGATGCCTACCACTACTACCACCCCAACCCAGGGGGCTGGATGCCTACCACTACTACCACCCTTAGCCAGGGGGCAGGATGCCCACAACTACTACCACCCTCACCCAGGGGGGCAGGATGCCTACCACTACTACCACCCTTAGCCAGGGGGCAGGATGCCTACCACTACTACCACCCTTAGCCAGGGGGCAGGATGCCTACCACTACTACCACCCCAACCCAGGGGGCTGGATGCCTACCACTACTACCACCCTTAGCCAGGGGGCAGGATGCCCACCACTACTACCACCCTCACCCACGGGGGGCAGGATGCCTACCACTACTACCACCCTTAGCCAGGGTGGCAGGATGCCTACCACTACTACCACCCTTAGCCAGGGGGCAGGATGCCTACCACTACTACCACCCTTAGCCAGGGGGCAGGATGCCCACCACTACTACCACCCTTAGCCAGGGGGCTGGATGCCTACCACTACTACCACCCTTAGCCAGGGGGCAGGATGCCCACCACTACTACCACCCTCACCCAGGGGGGCTGGATGCCTACCACTACTACCACCCTCACCCAGGGGTGGCAGGATGCCTACCACTACTACCACCCTTAGCCAGGGTGGCAGGATGCCTACCACTACTACCACCCTTAGCCAGGGGGCAGGATGCCTACCACTACTACCACCCTTAGCCAGGGGGCAGGATGCCCACCACTACTACCACCCTCACCCAGGGGGGCAGGATGCCTACCACTACTACCACCCTTAGCCAGGGTGGCAGGATGCCTACCACTACTACCACCCTTAGCCAGGGGGCAGGATGCCTACCACTACTACCACCCCAACCCAGGGGCGGCTGGATGCCTACCACTACTACCACCCTTAGCCAGGGGGCTGGATGCCTACCACTACTACCACCCTTAGCCAGGGGGGCAGGATGCCCACCACTACTACCACCCTCACCCAGGGGGCAGGATGCCTACCACTACTACCACCCTTAGCCAGGGGGGCTGGATGCCTACCACTACTACCACCCCCACTCATAGGATGGACAATGCATGACACAACAAGCACACCACAACCTAGGGAATGCAAGATTAAGACATCCCCCCACCACCATGACAAGCGTGTGTAGGCTGTGTCAAATGCCTACAACACCGAACATGACTTTCAACATACAATGTGACCCCCTAGCACATGTGCCACACATATATGTGTGTGGCACCCACAATGCAAGCAGCCCATGACCATTGTGGCAATGGGGCCTAAACCCCCATCATCACAGTGACCAAAAGGTAAGTGTGGGGTCCATAGCTGAAGCACATTTTGACCATTGTGGCAATGGGGTCCAAACCCCCATCATCACAGTGACCAAAAGGCAAGTGTGGGGTCCATAGCTGAAGCACATTTTGACCATTGTGGCAATGGGGTCCAAACCCCCATCATCACAGTGACCAAAAGGCAAGTGTGGGGTCCATAGCTGAAGCACATTTTGACCATTGTGGCAATGGGGTCTACACCCTCATCATCACAGTGACCAAAAGGTAATTGTTGACAAAGAAAGAGCTGCAACTGCCAAACTGCATGGATCATTCCTGCTCACAGAACCAAAAACTCATCTGTGGCAAAGTAGTGTATGTGTCCCATTGCAACATAAATTGGGGAGCCAAATACTAGCAATACGTAACTGAACGGGGGGCATACC